>CM034151.1:461050508-461776365 GCA_019776745.2 Taxus chinensis
GTGGAAACTTTAGTTTGGCTGCGTGGTATTTTAGCTTGGGCCTGTGCTGTCACAAAATGTGGAACCTCTAAAACTGCTTCTACATGGTCTTTTGGACTGGTCTGTATTAATAGATCTTTGTCTTCTTACTGTTTGGAATCAAACTCTTTCACCAATGTGTATGGCTTTAGCTTTTAGACCCTGCATGAACTTTTAGGAAATAATATTCTTGTTTCTTATACTGCCTAGGGAATGCATGGATTTCTATGGATGTGTTTTGAGCTTTTCAATGGTCTTCACAGTATTGTGGAATGTGATAAAATATTATGTTCTTTAGAAGAAATAAGAAGCAATTGGAAAGCTTCACATGACTCTTTCCAACAAGTCCAACGGAGGAATTTATGAAGGCTAAACTGACTTCTCCTCTTCCCGGGTAGTGGAATTAATTGCGAGGGGAAATGGGGAAAGCAACGACCAATTGCCAATGGGAATGGAAAGGTGGGTTGGCAATCTCTGTTCAATTTCCCCATGTGGGAAATTGGGAGGTTTCTTGCCTGTTTGCCAATTCATTGATTTAGAAATTGGTGGAGAAAATCCCACAAGCGGGAAATTAAAATAAATTTTCCACGAAAGGGGAAATCTAGGTTTGGGAAGCCAATTTGGCATTCTCGGCAGTTGGAAGCACAAGCTTACTTCCTTGGAAATAAAATCAAAAAAATTTCGAATGACTTTTAATTGATATTTATTTAATTATATACTCCCAAGTCATTAAAAATTAATTTTATCAAACAAAGAGTAATTAATTAATTAAATATTAATTAATCAATTTTAACGCAGTTTAAAGCCTCGTAGGAGGAGTTCTCACCTGAAATGGAAAAAATGAAGACCGAAACGATTACAAGAATGAGACAATCATGATGAGAGTGTTAAGCCATGCAAAGTAACACTTTTGGAAAATTTCAAATTTTCCATTTTATTTAATTTTACAAAGTCAAAATTGGCTGATAACAACTGACTCTAATTGAGGACAAGGACTTTATGGATGCAGCAATGGACCCAGACAAAAATATTCATGAACATGATCTCAAAATGATGGGGCAAAAAAATGGGGTGACATAAGAGAGGAGACCGAAAAACAGGGAAACAAACAAACCAAAATCCTAATTACCTATGTACATATGGGGAACAACCCATTTTCAATTTTGATAGTGCTTGAGATATTTCCCACTGTAGGGTAAAGGCAAAGGAGTTCCATTAGGATATTCCAAGTAATAGGTGCTATCTACACATAAATGTCTGATTTTGAAAGGGCCTAGCCACAACGAGTCAAACTTCTCATGTTTTCCTTTCGGTTCACGTCTTTTGGCTCAAAGAAGAACTAATTCATTGATTTAAAATTGTCTCTCCCTAGTTTTCCTATCAAACAATTTCTTTACCTTGGATTGATGTTCCTCAATCCTATTTTCCACTTGACTTCTTTGTTCCTCAAGCTTGCTTAGGAACATGATTCTTTTATCTAATGCATTGGTGAAGCATTCATCATCAACTGCTTGAGCTAATTTTAATGTTGGTAACTCCAGTGTGATGGGAATTTGAGCATCAGTTCCATACAAAAGTTGAAATGGAGACATCTTGATTTCCCTTTTGGGAGTTATGCGGTCATCCCACAATGTGTCATATAACCTTTTATGCCAAGTTATTTGATTTTCTTTGACTAACTTGTGCACAATAGTAATGATTTTTTTTACTGGATTCAGCCTGACCATTTCCCTAAGGGTATTAATCTAACGAATGAGACAAAGATATAACATACCCATAACAAAAACCTATCATCTTTGCAGAAGATAAATTTGAGGCATTGTCTGTCACAATCTTGTGTGGAATTCCATAATGACCCAATATATTTTCTTTGATGAAGTCACAAATTACTGCAGTAGATGTTTGTTTCACTGGTATAACTTCTACCCACTTTGTAAAGTAGTCAGTTGCGGTGAGCACGTGAGTATGACCACCACTAGAATTAAGATTCAAAACCCCAATGAAATCTAAACCCCATTATTGAAAAGGTTCTTTAATGACAACAGGAATTAAAGGTAAAGCTTCCAACTTTGGTCTTCCAACAAATTGTTGACAAGCTTCGCATTTTGTCACCCATTTCTGAGCATCAGAAAACATAGTGGGCTAGTAATAATGTGCTCACAGAATTTTATGAGCCGTCACTAGGCCAAAGAAATGACCACTACAAGCATGATTGTGGAAAGCTTCCAACAATCTAGGTTGTTGCTATTTATCAACACATCTGGGAACATGTCGTCAATTCCTTTCTTGAACAACGTGTTGTCCCAAATGACGTACCTAGTAGATCTTAGTTTGATAGCTCGTTTCTCCTTAGCTATCAAATTCTCTAGACAATCACGATATGTGAGGAAGTATGCAGTATCAAAATACCATTCATCTTTGGTACTAACAAAAACTACCAGTGGTAAATTTTCTTCGACTGGTTCTTCTGAGTTATCTCCTAGTTTGTTCTCTGCGATAAGTTGGCAGAGTCCTCTTCCTCGAACCAACTTGGTAGGCTTGATATCCAAACCATATTCCTATATCTTGGAGACCCAATTACCTCTTTTAGATCCTGGTTCTTGTTTTGTCAGCATCGATTTAACTGTGGTGTCTGGAACTAAGACTTTGGTGTGACAATTCAACACATAGTACCTGAAGTGTTTCAGGGCTCTCCCCACCATGTATGCATGTATCTCAAGAGGAGTGTAATTAAATTCATGTTTCTTGAATCTAGAAATCATGAATGCAATAGGAGATTCGATCCCCTCTTGATTGTGTTGGGTCAAAATAGTGGAGATTGTGTGCAGCAAAGCATAACAATAAATTATAAAATCCTTTTTTAAAATCAGGACACACCAATGTAGGAGCTTTGGAAATAGCACCCTTGATTTTCACAAATGCCTCTCTACCTTATTTTGACCATTTGAAGGATTCTTTTCCTTTCATCATATCAGCGATTTATTTAGTCAACTTGACAAAATTTCACCTTCCCAAAGAAGGAGTGGACCCCAGGCTTACTTATAGGAAAGGAAAGGTTCTTGATAGCTTGAACACAATCAGGATTGATCTTATTTCCTTCCTTAGAAACAATATGACCTAGGATTTTCCCTTCTGTAATGCCAAACATAGAATTTTTTGGATTTAGAGAAATCTTATGAAGTCTACATCTTTGCAATATTTTCTCTAAATCTCTTAGGTGATCTCCTAGCTTCTTCGATAACACTCTCAAGTCATCTAGGTATATCACAATGATCGTGTCTTTATAATCTGTGAATGTCGTATCCATAACCCTTTGAAAGGTAGCGCCGACATTAATCAAACCAAAAGGCATTCTTCTATATGAAAACGTAACCCAAAGGGTGGTGAACATGGTTTTATGTTGATCTTCTCTAGTCACTTCAATTTGATTATAACCAGAGAAGCCATCTAGCATAGATAGCATTTCTGATCCAGTTACTACCTATAAAATATGGTCCATGACTGAAAGTGGGTAGTTATCCTTCAAAGAAGCCTGATTAAGATTGTGGAAATCCATGCAAATCCTAATTTCTCCATTTTTCTTGTGAGCTGGTACAATATTAGCTATCCAGGTCAAATGTCGAATAAGAAACACTATTCATGCATCTAACATCTTTTGAACTTCATGAAATATTGTCCCTGCAATCTTGGGATTATATTGTCTTTTCTTTTTCCTAAATGGAACTGCACTAGGCTTCAAGGGTATGGCATGCTCCATTTCCCTGGGTTGGAAAGACTTCAAGTCTTCATATGAGTAAGCCAAAACGTCAGAATATTTGGTAAGGAGGCTTATGAATTTCCTACGCTCCTCAGGCGAGCAACACTTACCGATATTGACCAGGTGAGGTTTATCCTTGGTACCGATGTTAACTTGCTCATAGTCAGTAGAATTCACAGGTCTTGTCTTCTCTTTCTCTTTGATAAACATGTCATGTTTGTCAAAAAAATCTTCAAGTGAAACCAATCATTTGGGAATTTTATATCCTTTGAGTTGGATGATGCCATCACCAGGATCTTTGTTCTCAACTCCTTCCTGAATGGGTGAGGTAGTTGATTCCTGAAATGTAGAATCACTTCCTTCAAAGTACAAATTTTCAAAATTCTCTCTTTTCCAAGAAGGCAATAATTTGTTGATCATCATTAAATACTTGCCAATTTTCTGCATTGTCAGGAACACTTGGCCTAAAAACCATTTCAATGGTGTATTTAACTTGATCAAATTCTGAATAAGGAATCATTAATGAAGCTGAGACTGCTAGAGAAGATGCTTTTTCATTCTTTTCATGAGGGACAGATTTTATGGAAAAAGTGTCGAAGACTTCTATCATGTCCCACATTTTATTTATGTAGTGTCTCAAACGAGCATTCTTTACTTGGAACTGATTTCTTACCTGTTTCACGATTAATTCTACATCTCCAAAGACTTCCAAATTTTTATCCCTTTCTCCTCTACAGCTTGAAGGCCAAGGATTAATGCCTCGTATTCTGCAGTGTTGTTAGTATTTGAAAATTCAAGTTTGTAGGAAAAAGGAAATATTTTACCATTTGGAGATATGAGCACCACTCTTGCACCAGAACCCATTGAACAACAACTTCCATCAAACTCAAGAGTCCATATCTCATTGGAATCTTGGCAAGTGATCTCAAGGGTATGAATTTCTGCAGTCATCATATAATTACCCATACTTGAGCCTTGGAAAAGGATCTGTGCACGAGGATCTTCGGTTTTCATTACTGTGAACTTTGCCTAAGCTTCTGGCATAAGCTTCTTCATTTCTCCACTGATATGGATCATGGCATGAGACCAATCCATTTGAATTTCTCCACCTAGATCTCTGTAAAATTTCCTGTAGATCTCTCCAAAATTTCCTTCTCAACAACATTCCATACGAGGTAGGAATATCAACAACTAAAATAGTTACCTTAACTCGCTTTTGAGGGAATTAGGCTAAAACCATTTGGGCGTCTTTAATCTACCCGATCAAAGGAACTTTCTTGGTTTCCATGGAGTAACATGATCTGAATGTTCTTGTACAATTCAAACCAAGAGCATGTGCTACTTTTGTAGGCATCATGTTATTTGAGGCTCCAGAGTCTATAATACAATTGCTTAATTTACATCCGTTGATCAGAAAGGACACAAAGAAAGGTTCAACCTTTTCATTTCAAGGTGTAGTGGCCACCATAAAATTTTGAGTTTTCCCATCTTTGGGAGTTTTTAGAATTCCTTTGGAGGAATGAACAATAAAGTCACCTTTGATAAACCAGACCAATTTCTCAAGTTGATCCTTATTGGACTTCAATTACTCCGTCTGTGATATGGAAATTTTTGTTTTATTGATATGATCAATGATATTAAATTTGGGTAAAGTAACTGTACTTGATGTCTTGGATACTAGTTCTTTAAAACTTGATGATGGCACACTTTTTACCTTTATCTCAAGTTGGGTTGATACAGACGTGGAAGAAGAAAAATTCTTCATAGCTAATTTATCAATTGATTGCTTTAACAAAGGCCCTTCTTTCTTTAAGATAGTTTTTACCTTTGAAACCTCATTCACCTTGGACTCTTTAGGAGTTTCATTTGTTTTGGATTCTTTGGAAGTTTCCTTAGTCTTAGATTCTTTTTGAAGTTCCTTGGAAACCTCTTTATCTCCCACCTTAGTGGTATCATGTACCTTTTTCTGAGAGCGTGTGAAGACAGTGAAGGATTGACTATTCATATCTTCTATAATTTATTCATATTCGTATTCCTCATCTGAACGGTACTCAAAGAAATGATTATTACTTTCTCCCTCAGGATCTTCAAATTTGGGTTCAGATGTTATAGAATCCGGCTCTTCCTCATCAACCTCAATGACATCACATTTTTAGTTAGTTGCGGGAGCTTCTTCAATAGCAAGCCTCGTTGGAGGACCTGTGATCCTCGATTTGTTAGGAACATAGCCTTTCCTTGGGATGTCTTTGTAAGGAGTGGGTTTACTACTCTGAGCAGCTTGCTTTTTCAAATCTAACACATCATTAGCTAACTTAGTGAGTATAGATTTTGAAGCATTGGAGGTTTCTAGACTCTTTCCCTTGAGGGAAGTTTTCTTGAATTTACCCACCATGATTAAGTCATCTTCAATTTTGATGGACAAGGACTGAGAAAGTTCTAGGGTAGCCAATCTAGCCCTTCTCAACTGATAGCACACTTCTAGTTGTTATGAATTAATATAGAAACATTTTTGTCCATTAGGGTTTAGGTGAATCCCAGCTAGAAATTTGTTCACCATTTTGTTGAATTTAGCCATGAAGTTCCTCATGGGTTCTATTGGCTCTTTCTTCACCTGAGATAGTTGGGCGAGAAGGGCATGTTCATCCTCTGCTGTCTTGAATCGATCTTCAAACTTAGTTTTCATATCATTCCAATTTGTAATGCATCCATTTGGTAGATGATGAAACCAATCTGCAGCCACATCATGCAATGTTTTGACAAAAATGTGAATAGCAACTCTTCATATTCCACCAACAAAACAACACATGTAGCGAAAAAGGTAGAAATATGGTCATCTAGTGACGTCTTCCCATCTCCGTCGAACTTGGGAAGAATCTTTCTTGATCCTTGTGGGAGTTCATGTCGAGTAGGTAAGGCCAATGGGCCTATGGAATTTCCCCATTGTATGTTGACTGTAATTTTGGGAAATGTGGTATGCAAAGGTAAAACAACGTGGGCAAGGACAAGTGCTTGACTGGTAGTGATTCCTTCCGTGATTGTTCTTTTAGGACTTGATGCAAGGCTTGCAGATCTACAAGGTGTGTTCTTCTTTAGAGGACATAACTTGAAACCAAACTTTCCTTGAAAGTCAAAAGTGGGATCAGATCAACCTTTAGCTTTTTCTCCTCGCGTAAACCTATTTCCTTCTAGTTTGAAATATTTTATGTGAAGCGATCACTGGCATGTTCTGATCAGCTCTAGCCTTTTCTCTTCGCTCTCTTTCTTGAGCTATTTGTGCCTGAATAGCTCTAGAAACTCTCGCGGCTTTCTCTTCTTTGTTATCTAATACTGATCCAGTGAGATGAAAAAGATAATTATTCATGCGCTTTTCCCAAATAGCTTGCCTCAAATCTGATGATATATCTTCTTGATCATCTACAAAAAATAGATTTGGTTGCAAGATAGGTGGGTTACCTGAAATAGTCATACAAGTTATTACCTTGGTGGAAGAGGGCCGCATTGATGAACACTGATCGACATGTTTCTAGGAGGTCTTCTTACCACAAGTGTGGGTGCTCTTCTTCTAAGGTCTTTGATGTAGATTTCTCTATCAATGGATCTATCAATAGCCATAAATTGCTGCAAGCTTTCACGTTTTTCCCAATCTATTATTCAAAGGTTGGTAGAAATGTCTCCTTGAAAATCGTCATCGGGCACAAGGTTCAGTTGAAGAAATGGAGCTTGTGCAGAGGGGATAGTCATAAAGATTTAACAAAGCACTGGTTAACAATTTGTAAATCCCCAGTAGAGTCACCAAAAATTGTTAGCATATGGATTTGCACACATCCCAAGTCCGATTCTAATGTGGACCTCCCAAGTCCGAGTCTAGAAACTTCATAATCAGCAGGTGTCATGGCATCACACTCCTTATCAACTTGTGGGATGGTGAGATCTGCAAATCTATTTCTATCATTATCCACCATTATTCAAGAAAGCACCTTAGGCTTCTTTGGAATGATGTCGTTTGAAAGTTTGAAAAGGGCATCAAAATCGATGTCGATTGCCTTAACAACCCTCTTCCTTTTCTTAACCTTAGAATCAACCCAGGAAGGAGTATCATGCACTATTTCTACATACAAAATCCTAGAGCTTGAATTAATATTCTCATTATTCTCGACATCATGAGATCCTACTTGAATCCTATCTACAACCTCGATTTGACGAGAAACAACCTCAATATCCACCTCTTGATTATTCGAAAGATTTTGGGAAATCACTTCATGAACTACATGCTCCGAAGTGTTTGATATTTGAATTACTTACACCTGAGTGGATGCTTGTTCGAAGCATGGCTGAGGATTGTTTTCCATAAGCTTATGAGAAATATTAACAATGTGGGTAGAAGAATCTCTACTCGATGTAGAAAATCCTGATACATGCTCTCTTCCTTCTTTGGGGTTAGGATCTTTATATTTTCTCCTCATGACACGTTACTTAGCAAAGTGGATTTGGGAAACCACTCCTTTCTTACTTGTTATGTATGATTGGATGGTACAGAGGTTGATCGAGAAGAGGCTTTGGTTGAATGGAGGCCTCCTTGTGTTGGTAGTTTTTGTGATCCCGAAACATGAACTTGAATTGATTGTAACTTGGCAAGTTCTCTGTCGTACCAAGATATGCTTCTTTCAATAATTAGTTGATTCTTTCTATCAAGAGAAAATTCATCTCTTTTGGTCCAGTCGATTCGAGGCAATGAGGTAAAAGCAACTGCATCATATGAGGGATCAATGACATCTTCATCATCATTTATGAATGAATCGGGAGTTTTCTTGATGCAGAAGGCCTCGATCTGAGCAAGTGTTAAGCAAGAAAAATCTCATCTTCTTACTTCATGTTCATCCAAATAGGTAGCCTAGAAATCTTCCATGGTAGGATTATGTTGATACTTTTCTCCCAGAATCTTTTACATATATCCATTGATATCAAACTAGGATCTCTTCACATATGGATGAATTATGATGATAGCTAACTCTTTTTCCATGAGTTGTGTACTGAAAAGATTTGGATATTGATATTCCCCAATTTGAATTGGGAAATTAATTCCTAAACAGTGCTTGTCACTAAGAAGACAAAGAACTTGGAATAGTTTTCATGCAAGCTCCATTAATGCCCATCTGTCACTGACATACTTAGGAAGCTTCCACGGGGTACCAGTAAAGCCACTCATGTGAATGTAGGAAAATGATGAAAATTGAATAAACCAGGTTCCCCATTGGGAAATGACACTCATGGCTTCTGTAGAAAACCTTTCCTCAGTATTCCAATTTAGGTTCTGAATCATGCGGAAGGTGAATGCATCATTAACTCTTCTAAAATGGTGAGAACTATTTTTGAAATTGAGTTGAGGATAATAATGAAAAACACTATTTGATGGCCCCATGACTCCTCTCATTTCAAGTCCCAAAAATAGCTTTCTTCTTGCTACCGCATAAGTCAAATATGATGTCATGTAGAAGTATCCAGTCATCTTAACTTATATCAATTATTGCTGAAGGGTTTTACTGATGATGGTGGCCCAATCCACAAACTCTTTCTTAGCAAGGATGATACAAATAAATGGATACATCCATGGGTGGAAAATCCTAGCAAATGGTAGATTGAAAAATTGACTTATGAGAGTAATCATGTCCCTGATTTCTTCCACGAACTCAATGTGTTACAGCTCTTTGGGAAGCCTACCAATTCGAGACCTCTTGGTTACTAACCAGTTATATTTAACAACCTTGCTCCACCTAAGGGGTTCTTCATCCCAAAATTCTTGTGCTGACTGGCGAATGATATCTGCATTCTTAGGAAAGTCAGGTATGCCGAGAAATTCCTCAATATGCTTTGGTGTGATTAAGAGGAAAGGCTCGAGGTTATCTTCAAAAATTTCTCATCTTTCAGGATCATAGTGCTCCGCACAAGTGATAACCAGCTCCGGACATTAAACCGAGATAGGAAATGTTGTTTCTTGGGGTAGACCACTATGGTAAAGCCTATCCAAGCATATGGTTTTGCCTTTAGTTTTAACCCATTCGCAGAATTGTTACACATTGATGTGACCCAGATTTGTATCATTGATATTTTCATATGCTGACTTAATGGAATTGGGAGGGATGATTCCTTAGAATTCATACTTGAGATCGGACTTGTTCAATTTCTCCACTGTCTTCCTTGATCTTCCTGTAGATTTGTTAGATTTTTCGGCCATTATGAATTTCACAGAAAAAGGACTCGGGCACACAAAATAATGCAAATGGGGTTGGGTCTAAGTCTCCGAAACCCTTGTCAATGCAACAACAATATGATTTTTTTTAATATTATTACTATTATTATTGTTATTTTAAAAACAATAATAATAATAATAACTAGTCTTGTTTACAAAATCACACACCGAGATTGGTTTGATTTCCGACTCGGGCGAAAAAATTTTTTTAAATAAATGAAATAACCCGAGTTCAATATCAATTTTTATTTAATTTTCCGGAGAAAATTCTCCCTCGTATATATGAAAATCACCTGATTTAAATGTCCACGTAATTTGATATTCACTTTATCCTTGCGATCTTCTGAGCAATGCGTGAATAAACTTGCTTAATTCTTCTACAATTGCGTGGATTCTTCTTGATTGTTTTGGAGATCATTGTGATTGTCTTTGTTGAAAATTTTCCTCCTACAGGCCGCGTGAGCAATGTTTGGATAGCTTCACAGTATTTATTTCTTGTCTCTTGTGTGACATGCCTAGGAAAATGTATGGAAAACCTCCTTCTGCTGGTTGGGCGTGGGAATTTATTTATCTTTTGGTAACTAATTTTACTTATTCCAAACTATGCATTGAAGTTTCCAAACTACCCCAAGCGTGGCTTTCTATTTTTCTCCTGGATAGGCGTTGGAATCTTCTTTTCTTTCCCCATGTGGTCTTTCTTTTTTTAATTTTTTAGACTGTTCCTTTTCAACCTCCATGCGTGGAAACTCATTTTTTTGTTGTCCTTTATGTTGTTTTGGACTTTGTGGGGGCTGAATTGCCTAAACCAATGTGTGGCCTCTACCTTCTCTCTACCAGACAGCTCGGTGTTAAAACTCGGTCGAATTCTTTGGTTTTCCTTCTGAAAAATGCATGAATCTCCTTTTTCTTCTTTTACCTCATTTTAAATTGTCCTCTCCTTTTAATTTTTTTGGTCTACTCCTTCTCCTGCGTGGGATGTGGAAAGCTTCTTTTCTTTAAAAATGCGTGAAAAAAATGCTTTCTTTTATATTTTAGACTGTTATCTTTCTTGTTGTGTGTGGTCCTTCTATTGGCTATGCGTAGGAATTTTTTTTTTTTTTTATGCATAAAACAAAATGCCTTCTTTTACCTCATGCATGGAAAACCTTCTTCTACTGGCTTTGGATTGTCCTTCTCCTTTGAAACCTGCGCAACTTTTGTCTTCTTTGGACTAGTGCACTATTCTTTGTTTGGACTGTATCTCTTGATGAATGCATGTAAACTCCTTTTCTCCCCCACGTGGAAACTTTAGTTTGGCTACGTGGTATTTTAGCTTGGGCCTGTGCAGTCCCAAAATGTGGAACCTCTAAAACTACTCTTGCATGGTCTTTTGGACTAGTTTGTATTAACAGATCTTTGTCTTATTGTTGTTTGGAATCAAAATCCTTCACCAATGTGTGTGGCTTTAGCTTTTAGACCCTTTGTGAAGCTTTAGGAAATAATATTCTTGTTTCTTATACTACCTGGTGAATGCATGGATTTCTATGGTTGTGTTTTGAGCTTTTCAATGGTCTTCACAATATTGGAGCCATATTCTTATTTTGATAATGAAATTGTCAAGTTTCGAACACATGTTGGGTCTAATACTTTAATGGATGATCCTAAATTTTGTTCTCCTTTGCATAATGATGCAATTTGTGAAAAATTCAGTGAATATGATTGTGCAATGGCATGTGATATTGGGATCTTTGGTGAGTTTGATCGATCTAATGACATTTCCTAAGTTTGTGATGTTGAGGAATACAATGTTTATGCCTTGTAATTCACTACATACTCATTGATTTGGAAAAGGTGGCATGTATTTTGATTTTTTTTAGATTTTGCTGATGGAAATAATAATTCCATGTATTTTGTTTTATTCAACAAAAAACGTGACATGAATTTTAGCTTGGAGAGATTTGCTTTAATTTTGGAATTTCATTTTTTATGGGATATGTTTAGTTAACTCAAATGCATGATTTGATTCAATTTAAACTTGTATTCTTACATATATTAATGTTTTTATCTATAATTGATATGTTTTTCTCTAGTTAACTTGAGATGTTAATTAGTGAAGTGAAAGTGGATAAGAGATGAGGTAGAAATGGATATATGTAGGATTTATTTAATTATTTTGATATTAAATTAGCTAAAAAAATTAGCTAATGGGATAAGGAGGAATAATAAGAGTGATAAGATTAATTAATAAATGATAGGAATGTGATATGAGTGTAATAGGGTTAATAGCACAAATATTTAATAATTCAAGACCTATGTGTGAGCGATAGGAATGATTAAGGGAGTTGCAAGAAAATGTCGTAAAATGTCATTAAAGGTCACAAACTAGTAGAATATATCAAAATTGGTTCTAATATACTGTAAAGTAATTATGGGATGATTTCAGAGGTTTAGAATGTGTAATGTGATTTTTTAGGGTATCTACAATGTCTGAGATGAGTTGTATTGATTCTCACTCCTTAGTGAGGAAGAATGTGTTATTTATTGTGCTTGATTTAGAAAGATATTTTTCCTCCAAATATCAGCCCCACACGACTAGTTAAATGTAAGGGCTCATCACCTTAGACTAAGATGGGCTAAAAAAAGATATGAGTAAAGAAGATTAATGATTTCTTGTTAAGGAGAGAGCTTCTTTGAAAGGAGGATTTTCCATCAGCAAGCTTCTAGAAATGCTCTACATAAAAACATATAGAATCGAAGAATCCAAAATAGAGATGAGATACACAATACCCCATAGGAACAATATTAACTTATGTCTTATAGGTGAAGAGTGTGAAGATATGATAATGAAATGATAGAGATAACTGCCAATGGATGAAAGAATTAAATTTTTTTTACAAGTGGCCTCCCCAAGTGTGGAGAGTACCCATGAATAATAAGTTTTTGATTCTTCAATTTTTATTTTCAAATAAGTTGTGATGAGGGGTTTGATATGCCAAATATTTTTTCAATTTATATTTTTTTGTGGATTAGGGTTTGTAATGGAGTCATTATTGTAAAATATCTTCCATGAATAGTTTTAAAATGATCTTATTGGTCATGAGATGTTCACATAGATAATTTTTATTGGTCTTGATGTGCAAGATTTGGGTGGATGAGGTCAATGATTATGTGATTTGATTGGTCATGACTTATGAGACTTGGGTGAATGAGGTCTAAGTAGTATGGTTATGTGATTTGATTGGTCATGACTTATGAGACTTGGCTGGATGAGGTCCAAGTCAATAGTTTGGATGGAAAGGTTTTTAATGATTAGGGTCATTATATCATCGAAGAGGCCATGTGTGGATAAAAGTAATGTGTAATTTACATTTTGGAGTTCATAATTTTTCACAATCCGTTACACCAAAAATTTGAGGCATTAGTGAATTCACACACCATGATCATAACATCCCATTATGCTTATGCAAAGCACAAACTGGGATTGGGTTTACACCTGCACTACCATACTTGCAAGCCCCACTTCACCAATCCTTTAGGCACCAATGCTCAATTTACTTCGATTGTAACCAACTTCGTGGCAATTTGAACATAGATTTAACAATCTGATGGGCTCAATTTACATGATGTAACCAACTAAGTGGAATGAACATAGGTATCTGATACAAAATGTAACAAACCATTACACCAAAACCTCGAGGCATTAGTGAATCCACACACCAGGATCTTAACATAATCTTTGATACCTTTATCAATGATATCCAACATAGGTGGAGTAGAAGATGTTGATGAATTAGAAGATATAGATGATTAGGGTTTGAAAATAATATCAATAACAATGTTTTCCTCAACCGTGAATGTAATGACATTGGGAGTGAGAAATTGATGTGTAAATGGGCCTTCAAGGCATCTTAATAATTTTGGAGACCAAATATCCAATGTTTCCCTATTATCTGTAAGAATTTTTTTGATTTTATGATTAGTGATGAATGCTTCAATGTATAAGGAGTTATTATTTATGATGTTAGATTTCAAAAGGTCATGAGGAAAAAATATAGAATTGAATCATTTGATGAAATATTTTGGTTAAAGTTTTCAAATTATGGTTACAACATAAGTGGAGTACCGTTTGGAACACACATCCCATATAGTAAATATGGTAAGGATTGATACCGTTTGGAACACACGTAGGTCATATAGTACACATGTAAGGATTATTTAAACGTAGGTGTTGTTTTGGTCAGATCCATGACATGGATTTTTATAGATGACTTGTTTGACTGTTTAATAATGTCATGAGAAACAAACAAATACTTTACATTGGATAGTTGTCGTGAAATAACCGTAGAATTAGGATTCAAAATTTGAGGTGTCATGGACAATATATAAACCTATTTTGTAGTGTTGTTAAAACAAGGATAGGGGTGTTGGTTTTAATGGTAGCCATGATGTTAAGCGTAAGATATAGCAATGAAAGGATAGAAACAAGCTCAACATTGTTTGTTGATTGACCTTTATCTTTAGATTTTTCATTCGTATCATGAGTTGGAAAAGGGTCCTTAAACACATTTAGTTTATCATTTGGTGTATTTGTATTTAATTTGTTTTCAATTTCAATATCTTTTTGGTCGATTAAATATTGGATATAATGGCAGATATTTGAACAAAGATCCGTAGATGGCCATTGATGCGGCGATAGATAACAATATTCTGATTCTTTATACCACATGGGTTTTGGTTTCCCTTCCTCGAAGGGTCTTACAATTGGATAGGTTACTATACGATGGAAAAGTGACATGCGAGCATGAGAATCTACAAGTACCTCTTCCTCATACCTGACCTCTTGAGTTCGTGCTGAGACAGCCAGTAAATGTTGGATATGAATAGATATAGACAAACTAATCAGGTTATCTTATATCCTTAATATGCAATAATGGAATATGTGAATCTAAGGCAAAGAAGGCCCTCCTAACCTTAATTGGTATAATGGATCATTTGGATATAATAGCTATTTAGAGGCTCTAATCAATGTCGAGATCTACTGAGATCCTGTTTCTTGGCTGTTGGATACGTGGGAAGTGACCTGTGGGAGCTTCGTATATATCTCCAAACAAGGTCATGAAAATGGTGATAGGCGGTTTAGTGGATTCATATTGAACTATGGTTGGTTTTCTGGTCTAGTCTAGAAAATATTAGATTGATTGGCTTCTATATTTAATATGGAGAATTGCGTGATGATATCTGGCGGGAGTGGTGAGGATCTAAATACAAGTGTTCGTAAACCGGTATCAATACTTAACTGATTTGTAGGCCCATTGGGTTGTGGGACTTGGGGATCACAATTATGAGTTCGTGGTTATTGTGGACCTGTTATGGTCATGTGAAGAATCAATCCCTTCTTCTGACTATCTAGTAATCATATGCCTTTTCAGCCTCTATGTTTAGAACTAGAAGTTGTATAATTTTCTCAGAATACCTTACAGGTGTTCTGGCAACTTGAATGCATAAGCTAGTATCTATATCAATGAGGATGTCTCCTGTGTCAGGTTGTGGAACTGAAGGATCACAACCAAATGTTTTTTCTCTTTCGAATCCTTGTACAGTCATTCAAATATTTTATCAAGGCGAGTCTATAGTTAGGATGATTTGACCAAAATGTGTATGCCTCGTCATCTTTGATATTTAATCCTCTTATTTGTTCACTAATTGCTTGTAGGTTTGCCATTGCTCGAAAGACCTGTATCCTAAGGTCTTGATCTATATCAGCTAATGTTGTGGGTAGATTTGGTTGAGGCACTATTGGTTCAAATATATATTCTCTAGGCTCTCTAGGTCCTGTGATTGTCATACAAAATGATTCAACTTTTAACTAAAATTATTAAACTGATTACGAAAGATGTATTTACGCTATACAAGCATTCTTCTATTTTTGTATTTTCGATGACGTATTTTAATGAAATTAAAGAGCATCTATTCTAGTATATTTAGAAAAAGGAACAACTAATCTAGCAACAGAATTTAAAACAAAAAAAAATAGCCTGGTGTGGCTATTTTCCTGTGCAGTTGTGATTTTATCCTAATATCTAAGCAACTAATTATTTTAAATTAAAAGACTGTCGATCCTACCTCAGAAGTGAGGAATGAATCACAGTTTCTTAGAAACTATCAATCCCATAGGTTCCTTGGTGATATCGAGAGTGAACTTTTAATTGAAATAAAATAATTCACTATTCTATTTGATACGTTGTAACTAGAACTTTGATAGCTCAAACTTGGCGTTTACAGAACAGTGGTAACTATAGTTGTGTGTGATTTCATCCCATAAATGTGATCTACTCATTCCTTCATGTCCTCGTGAATCTATAAAAGCATGTATATGATAGTATCAACAGAAGATGGTATTCGAACAATGGCAGCTTTGGATATAGACCGAATACAATGCGAGTAGGAGAGGGATATTGCAAGTGAATAGAGCTTTACTATGCACTTCCGAGTGGGATTTATTGTGGGAATACAATGCAAATGTAACCGAGAGTTACTGAATCTATCCTTGTGACAAAACAAAACCTACAAATTTAATGGATTCTAATCTAGAAATGAAACTATTTTACTCTAAACTCACTTATATGGAACAACAATGGAATAAGATGAAACAAGAATATTGAATGACTTCTAAACAACAAAGGAAAGCTGATAATTGATGCAAAACATGAAGCTAGTGGAACTCTAAGAAAGAAACTCAAATACTGAATGATAAAATAGAGAAGGAGAGGGGAATTTGTTTGAAAATAAGCTGGCTATTTATAGCAAATGCATTTACCAGAGGGTAACTCTCAATTGAAATCTTTTACTATAAACAAAGGGAAAACACTATTACTAGGGAACCAAAAACATCAATGCAAGCCAAAGTGGTTGAAGAAATCGGGTGATATTGAAGATTTACGTTTGACACGATTGTCAGAAGAATCTGGAAAATGCGTACAAGACTGCCACCCTGTGCAGGGTGACAGTTATGGGACAACCGCCTGTCCTGGGCGGCGGTCACAGGACCGCTACCCAGGTAGGGCAGTGGTCTCGTCAATGAAGACCAAAATGTAAGGAAAAAGGGGGGTAGAGGGAAAAACAAAGCATGCGGAGGCCGAGCGAGGCATGCAGGATACAAACATATACTTGGCGAGCTTTTATGGATCCCGAACACCTTGTGAGGAGACCTGTATCATCATTGGTGTATGTGTAACATTGTTCCGGTGGTGCAGTACCCTATAATTTCAGGGACGTACATATTGCCCCCCTTAGAGAAGTGTCTTAGCCATGAAGAGGCGTAAAACGGTGGATCCGAGTATGGTGGTCCTGAAATGGCGAGTTAGGAGTTATACCTGACATGCCTATGTGTTGGAAAGTCACCATCCAAAATCCCGCTATCTGTAAAATGAAAAAGGGGACTCAAGTGCAGCTAGATAAAACAATTTGAGAAATAAGGCTAAATTGATATGAAAAGAGGACTTACCATCTATGCGGGGTTTAGAACTTACCTCCGTCGACGCTTTGACCCTGCGAAAGACATTCAAAATCAAGTTAAGAGGGCTATATATATAAAATGAACTCATTTTACTATTCATTTACACAGATTGATTTGATAGTTTTTCAACTGTGGGACCCACGGTGATGGTTTTCAATGAGAGTATAGTCAAAATGTTTGTGGTGAGATAGTGATCATGCCTTCGAGAGTGGAACATCGACCCACGAAATCTCAAGTTAGTTCTTCTCGATTTATTGTTTTTAAACCTATAATGTGGAAATGATGAAATCTTTTACTCGGGTGGATCATTTTTGAAAATTTAGTTTTGAATGTGTCTTTAGGGGGGGCACCCATAGGGTAGGTTTCTTTTTTTGTTAAAAAGGTGTTTTTTCTTGTTTTTAAGCATTTTTTAGGGCTTACGGCCCATTTGGTTTTGCGGGACAAGATTTCCACCCTATGCAGGGTGGCGGTTATGGGACCGCCATCTTAGAAGGCAGTGGTTACGGAACCACCGCCCTGCACAGGGTTGCGGTCTGCGACAGAGGACAAAACAATACAAAATTTTAACTTGTTTTTGCATGTATAGAATTTTACGGTTTTTCATAGTGGTTTTTCAACTGTCTTAATACTAACCTACTGATCCTTTTTTTTTTGTTGTTGCAGAAGGAGTACAAAACCGATGGAGCCAGGAGAGGGAGTGTGATTGGCTCTCGCTCTCGACAGTGGTTGAGGCACGCCCCGGCAGAGCGGGAATACTCATCTAAGGGATGGATATATGGAGGATGCAACAGGTTTTCTCATGTTACACACCTCAGCCAGTCAACATATTGTTGTGACTTGTTCTCATATTGGGATGCATCAAAACACCTTCTGATTGCCAGGAGTTAGGGGTGCGTGGTCCATCACCCTAGAGGATGTTTAGCAATACTACGGGGTTTTTGATCCCTTAGGTGGCGGCTTTCTCTTAAGGACAACATATCTAGATCCATGTGGTTCAGTGGGCACCCTACTGGGAGATCAGTTGTAGCGTGGGGTTCGAAGAAGGGTGGGATCCACTCTATTATTGAGGTCCGACATTCCCTTACGTCACAAGGAACTCATGGCATCCTTGCATCCAGCTGATTGGGGCCAAGGGAGGGGACACCCGCTTATATTGTTAGGCCCTTTTATATGACACAGAATTGAGGGCCATGGATGTGTCTACGCTTGGGGAGTAGGATATCCCGAGACTACCTACCTGACTTTATACAGGGTCGTCTGTTTTACCGGGCAGTCACTACCAACCACCTTTGTCATGAGTTGGGTGTACGAGCACATTATCCCAGAGGGAGAGGTGTAGAGGTGGAGATCCAGAGGCCGTCAGGGTAGCAAGGTGAATGGGGAATCAGTTCTTAGAGACCCCCGAGCCCGTGGCTTCCCTGGACTACTACAAGATGTGGGAGGCCACTCCTTAATCAATGCCATGTAGGGGTTGAGAGAGGATACCGTCACTTGTTGATTTCCTGTCAGAACCACTAGCCCGTTGATCAGACAGGGCCAGGAAGTTGAGATATACACCCCTTTGACAAGAGTATCCCAACATTTGGCCTCCCATATAGTGACATGCTTCCCTTCGGTGGTTCCTTGTAAAGATCGATTTGTGAGGCTCAAGGAGGTTCCTAGAGGCCGAGGTTGGAACGAATTATTACCTACTTGGTACTCCTTTGCGGCTAGGAGGTGTATGTGCACGAGGGAGAGCTGGTGCTCCTTAGCACCCTTACTTCAGATTGCCACTGGTCCGCTCATAGTAGTGATAGCCTTGACGATGGATACATCCGAAGTCTGAGGAGTTTTACGGGGAGAACCAAGGAGGAGATTAGTACAATGGCGATTAGTGAGACAGGTGGGGGGTGAAATCGTGAGCCTAAGCTGGCATAACCCCCCGGGATCCGCAGGGCCATGATGGCGATCAGAGCACATAGAGGGTGCTCTAGTTTCATGAGGAGTTTACTCTCTCGAGACTCCAAGTGTAGTCTGGCAAGTCTTGTTTACAGGTACTCACATTTCCAAATTTCCCCTCAACGTGGGGATGGGCAACCGTCGTTCGTAGCATCAGTGCCATGTGGATCCTAAGATACTCCTTCTTGGAGGCTATTGATCCCTATTGAGTTGTCACTCTTTCTCCTACATTTGGTTTTTTAGACTCGTCTTAGTTTTTTATTTCTTTTTGTTTCACTTACTTTTGGTTTTGTCGTTGATCGTTTTCTAACTTGTTTTTTTTCCTTTGTTTGCAGCGACTACTAATGAGTGGCGAGACTTGATTCGCTAAGTGTATATTGATACCCTACTTCTCCCCTTGGAGAATACTCATGTTTGAGGCTTTATGTGGAATGGGGGGAGCCTCAACAACATAGGCATACTACTGATTGTGTTTGCCTCTGTCTAGTCGCTGTGAGAATCTGACTTCCTTCGTACGGAGGTACCTGGATCAAATGACATCGAGTGCCTGTATGAGGAGGATCCATTCTCGTAGTGAGATGACATCTACTGGTCATGACCACGAGCCCTCAATGCACTTGGAGCGCTAGCGTAGCCGGAGTCCTAGGCGTGGTCGCTCACCCTCTGAGGGATCCCTAGGATTGAAAGACTATCCACTGTACATTTTGTCAGATGTCTTATGGTGTTTGTGGTACTTTTTGGGCTCATTGCGCATCTTTGACCATTCCATAGTGTCATGATGAATTTATAATGGAAACTTGATTTATATATTATGTATCACTGTTTGATTAGACTCTTGTCAATCATAGAATTCGTGACTTGTTTCACATTTGAGGGTGTTATGCAGACAAGCCCGGACCCGCCACCTCCACAGACGGACAGTCCCACGAAGAGTGGCGGAGCAGGACGAGGGACGAAGGGGCACGTGGTGATTGGCTTCCGAACAGTGTTAGAGAGAAGGAACATCTCCCGTAGGCAGAGCGCGAGGATTCATCGTGGTCTCATAACGAGATCGGGCTGCCGAGGCCAACTAACCAGGGTAGGTAGGTGCTGAGGGAGGAGCTGGTCACAGGGTATGTAGCGGTGGGCGGGAGAGGCTGGATAGAGTGAAAGGTGAACGGAACGAAGCAAACAGGACGACAGCTAGTCACTCTACCGCCAGGTCAGCACTTAATTCCGAGTCCGTTGAACACTTGGTTCAAGCCTGTACCAGAACTTCACTGTTTTGGGCAGCTGTTCCATTGTCAGATACACAAAACACAAGCATGACGGAAATGCCAGGAGTTAGGGTCGAGTGGTCCATCACCTAGAGGATTTGCTTAGCAGATTGGGGGTTTTGATCTTAGGCGGCGGCTTATCTTAAGACAACGCGTATCTAGACACAGGTGGTTCAAGTGGGGCCACATATGGGAGATCGCAGTTGTATCGATGGGGTCGACGAGGGCTTCTGTGGGATTCCAATCGATTATTGAGTCCGACATTCCATACTCACACGGAAATCATGAGGCTCCTTGCATCCGATGATTGGGGACAGCGAGGGGGACACCTCTTATATTGTCGGCCTTTATTATTACACAGATGAGGCCATGGATCGGTCGACGCTTGGGGAGTAGATATCATCGCGACTACCTTACCATGACTTATACAGGGTAGTCTGTTTTACAGGGGCAGTCACTGAGCACCAGAATCTTGTAAGGAGTTGGTGTACGAGCAATATATCCCATATGGGAGAGGTGTAGAGGTGGAGGATTCAGAGGCCGTCAGGGTTGCAAGGTGGATGGGATGACAAGTTCCTAGAGCACGACACTAGCCCAGTGGTCCTATGACTACTACAGATGTGGCAGGCACTCCTTTATTCAGGCCCCTGGTAGGTGGTAGGAGGAGAGGAGGTAACGTCACGTTATTTCCTGTCAGAACCAATAGCCAGTGATAGATAGGGGCAGGGAAGGAAGTTGGTATACACCCTTTGACGAGTCCACAAACAGTTTGGCCTCAAATTATAGTGACATGTCTCCTTCGGTGGAGGAGATTGTTATAGATCTCTTGTGCGGCTCAAGGAGGTCCTAGAGACGACGGTTGACGTTATTACTCCTGGTACTTACTATTGCGGCTTAGGGGGTGGGATGTGCACGAGGGCGAGGGTGTCCTTAGGCAACCTACTTCAGATTGCACTAGGGGTCTCCGCTTCATAGTAGTGATGGCCCATGCAGTAGGAAATCCGAGTCTGAGGAGTTTATGGGGGAGAGGACCACGGAGGCGATAGGGACATGGAGACTTAGTGAGCGGTGGGGGGAGGATAGGATCCTAGGGGGCATAACACCCAGAGATCCTCGCAGGCCAAGAGGGCGACAGAGCACAGGAGGGTGACTTCTAGTTCAGAGGAGTACCTCTCGAGCCCACGTGGAAGATGGCAAGTCTGTGAATGCAGGTACTGCAACATTTCCTCAAACGTGGGCGAGAGGACCGAGGCACAGTCGGGGTAGCATCAGTGGCAAGTGTGGATCCTAGAAGATCTCTTGGAGGCCTAGTGATCCGAGTGAGTTGTCACTCTTTCCTGAATCTGTTTAGTTAGATCGTCTTGTTAGTTTTTTATTTTTTTTGTTTCACTTACTTTTGGTTTGTCGTGATCGTTTTCTAATTGTTTTTTTTCCTTGTTGCCGCGACTTATAATTGAGTCGCGAGGACTTGATTCAATGCTAAAGTGTATATTGATACCCTACTTCTCCCCTTGGAGAATACTCATGTTGAGCTTTATGTGGATGTGGGGGAGCCCTCAACAACTGATAGGCATACTGATGTGTTTGCCTCTGTCTAGTATGCGGTGAAGATCATGACTTCCCTTCGTACGGAGGTAGCTGGATATATGACAGTCGAGTGCTTGATGAGGAGGATCCATTCTCGTAGTGAGATGACATCTACTGGTCATGACCACGAGCCCTCAATGCACTTGGAGCGCTAGCGTAGCCGGAGTCCTAGGCGTGGTCGCTCACCCTCTGAGGGATCCCATAGGGATTGAGAGACTATCACTGTAGCATTTTGTCAGATGTTATATGAGTGTGTTTGTACTTTTTGGCTCATTGAGATTTACCAGTCCTAGTGCATGATGACATTATATATGAAACTTGATTTATATATATGTATCTTTTGGATCGACTTTGGCATCTAGAATTTCGTGACTTGTTTCCCCATGTGTACTAGATATGTTAGAATATTGTTTTAATGTTTCAAAATGTAGTAATGGATAACAAATGATTAGCAGATAGATGTTTCACTCTGTAGTTTTTGTAATGTGATCTGAGATGATACTACATATGGTGTACGAACTTTTAAACTCTTTGGACAATGTCAGTGCAGTGGATTTCTTATGATGTGGCAAAACATGATGAATGCCATAGTTTGAATAAACGAGATGGAGATGAACGTGCCCCAATTCAATTCCACGCCACTCGTAGATGCACGGTCCACCCAACGCGTTCGAAGGGCAAAGTTGTATGTGTTGACTGAAGGGAAACAAGAGAGACAGACAAAACAGAATAACAAAGAACCCCAAATTTTGGACCTACACACACAAAACACTACTCAGAATACTTACCACCTTAGAAGGGCCACTCTACTCTCTTTATCTGACTTAGCTTCATAATGGCAACCTGGTTGACCAAAATTGGTTTTGAAGATTGATCTCTTTGGAATTTAGATATTTGGATATTTTGCTTTCTCTTAATAGAGGTGAATTTGTGTTTTTGGCATACCAAAGATTTGTTAATTGTGTGTGATGACCCCCCACCCCATACCTTGCCACAGTAAGAAGCACGCAGTTTGTCACCAAAGTGCAGGATATAGGTGAGTAAGGGCAAGTATTTCTTCCAACCTACCCCCCCACCCTGTAAGAGATGTGGGTTTATGCGAAGGTGATAGGGGAAAGAGAGTGTGAAATACAATATTTTGTTTGCTGGCTGTTTTGATCATTTGATTTTGACATTTCTGATCTATGAATTTGGGGAGATCCTTCCATTCCAAGAGATGTAAGAGGGATAGGATGTGGCACCCAAGAAGCTTCCAGAATAGACCGTAAGTAAGGACAACTTTACCTAGTAGAAAGAAAGAGCAAAGCTAAGTATGTAGGACTTGGTATGGTTTTCGTCAATGCTTGTCTGTTAAACTTGATTAAAAGATTTGAAAAAAGTTGATGATGTTTGCAGAGATGTGATTGAATGCTTTTGCCATTCTTTTACAAATTTGTAACAAATTTTTTAAGAGTACAGCTCTGGGCTTACCACTTTCTGAAATGGACAGAATGAAAGCAGCTAAAACACTAATGACCTTGTAGGTAGCTATAAGTAAAAGTTAATCGACTCTTGATTGTTTATGCATATATAAAAACTGCTTAAGTGTAAGGAACTGACAATTCACCGAATTTCCTCACTTCTAGCGTACAAAAAGATACACACCATTTTCGTTAGTCCTCCCATGACTCGTATGGGTCTCCACGCATTTGGGTAAGAAACTTCCTTCCTTCGCGTTTTCTTATCAATCTAGGTTGTCTAGTCTTAAACTGAGCTCCAATATATTTCTCAACTCAAGACTTTTTTGTTTTACTACCAGCACATCCGGTCAGCATAGGTCATATGCCGCTAACGGACGTTACCTGGCCTCATTAATGCTTTATAGTTAAGAGAAAGTGTGCCTCCCACCAAACGCTTCTTGTCTAAAATCCTTGTACTGAGATATGGAGATGGGTATTTCAACCTAAAGCGAGAAACTGCTTCTGCTTGATACCAGAAGAAAAGAATGCCTCCTGTTGGTGTTCTTCTTGAGGTTGATGGGCCCCACAGCTGGATTATAGTTTAGATGCAATATCATGGGTTTCCGTGACTGTTTTGAGAAGCAGAGATTTTACGTTTGTTTGTCGCTCGGCTGGTCCATTGGCTGAGGGTGTAAAGAGAGGTGTAAGATGTGGTTATCGTGAAGTTGCACATAACTCAGGGACTCATCATTTTTAAAGGAAGTGCAGTATCTAAGTAAGACTTGGGGGGATGCGCATCATTACTACACATAATTTGGTTAGAAGGAATTTGACATTACCGACCTGTGGTAATATGGTGAGAGGAATGGCCTCCACCCATTTTGGTAACGTATTTGTTGCTATAAATTATAAAATTATAGACCACGGTTGCTGAATGAGGGGGAGAATTTCCCTACTCATTCTAGCCCCACGTGGGGAGGGGAAGGGCCACAGGGTCACTATTGTTGCAGGGATTGTGTTGGCTGTGCATATTGTGAGGAACTATCGTTCATTTGTGGCATTACGCACAAATTCCACTGCGTCTACTGAGGGTTGGCCAAAAAATAGCCCATCTGATTAATTTACGAGTGGTGCATGACCACCGAGAGTGGCTTCCACAATCCCACTATGGATCCATGAAGAATCTTCTAGGATTCTTCGTGTCGCGCCTCTTAGAAGCATTGTTTCAAATGCCTTCCGCTAGGTACTATTATAAGACAATGCTTCGTGAATGATGCTAATAAACCACATTCTCTTATGTGACGTGGGCACCTTCCAGGTATGTGTGGTTATGGATGAAATTGATGAGTATTTAGTGATACTAGGGACATGTAAGAGATGGGAGGCCTAGTTTGACGAAGTATCCACATCATCAGGACAGTCCAGCTTTATAGATCCCTCCCTCTGTGACTTTTTCGCTCAAACAGCCAATTGTATGATTGTCCACTAAAGTATTTTAGATTTATTGAATGTCAACTTGAATGTTCCAGTTAAGGTTATGAAAACATCCAACCTTTTAGATATAAATACCTTCTGTGAGAAATTTTCGAAATATCTTTCTTTACAATGACCTTGTTTCCTCGTTCTATCGGTTATGCCTTACTGTTTTTTGCAAAAGACGAATGTGGTAAGGCTTATCTCTTTCCTGTGTGTAGGTGTATTAATTTTATAATGAAGCAAAATGTTCAGCTGATGAAATAGACCCCGCATGTTCTTGTTTATCATTGTCTTTTGAGCTGCTGCATGCAGGCCAGCGAGACATGAGTGGCTCATGAGGTAAGGATCAAAGGACGGTCTTGGTTTGGGAGGCATATTCCATGGGTGGCGCTACCCATAACAGCGTTCAACATACTTCAAATCTCCTTGTATCTTCAGTCCAATAAAGTTATAAATATTTCTTTAATAGTTGCTGATTGGGAGGAAATGGCAAAACTTTAGATCTGGATAAACCTGCGGATTGCACACGTTTCCCACGAAATGACTGATTCCAAACTCGTCTCCGAGTGGTGGGACAATTTCGAGAAGGAGAATAGCCATATTTTGGCTAGAGTAACAATCAATCCCTCCATGAAGATATAATTTATCCTAGAATTTTCTCCTATCACACAAACACGCATTTTCTAGCTTAATGTGACCACAATATTCAATAGTAATGAGAGGAGTGATACGAAGCATTCGGGATGATCACAATGTTTCTTGGCTTTGGCCAACAAGTCATCACAATTAGATTCCAGGTTTATGGATACTTATCAGGGCATATTATAAGTTCATTGCCCATGATATGTTAGCACTGCATTCTTACGACAAATGGCTGCAGCGTAGACTAGAACGGTGTCCTCAGGGGCAGTTAGAATGTAGTTTTGGATTGATCTGTTCTGATATTTTAATCTGAATTGTACCCTGAGAATCATCCATGTCACATGGGGATTAGTAGTTCAAATCTAGCTATTGCCTCAATGATACATCACATGGATTGTAATGGTAAATCATCCTTGGACAAGCTTTGATTAAATCCTGGATGAAAATCTAGGCAAATTGTGTTATTTTCCATTCTTTTTGAGGATGGGAAGATATAGATACCCATTAGAGTAGTCAACAGGTTTTGATGAATCCTACTTGGAGAGTTTGAACTCCTCTTGAATGAGAGCCCTATTGGCTTCATTGGTCTTGATTTATGTTTTTAATTGGCTTTGCATCCAGTTAGTGACAAGATTGTGCACGTGACTTATGGCAATTGCCCGTCAGTTCTTTTAATTAAATATGAAAGCCTTTTGAGTTCTTTGAGGTTGGGTGTGTATTTCTCTCTCCTCTAAAGTTAATGAAGGATCCTGATTTAAAATTTTTTGGTTTTCCCCACTGTTCCAATGTTTATGTCAATGGTTCTATATCAAAGAAGGTTACCTTCTAAATATAGGTGGTTAGGGAATTAGAGGTTAGCTCTAAGCTTTCTCCGTTTTTATCCTGTAGATATAGATATCCATTGGTGCGGCCAGGACTCTACTGTTAAGATTTCCAACGTAGGCGAGGAATGTGAGTATTAGGAAAGAAAGGATCAACTATACGGAGCAGGTTGTAGCTCCGCATTAGCGTTTAGATATTCAAGAGTGCTTCTATCATCGTCAAAGTGATCCATAATCAACAACCTCCTCGGTTACTAAATGAGTCAAGGTGAGGCCTTGTGGTATTTATGCACTAATGGTCATTACGAAGTGATACGCTGAAATTTGTATCCTATAACTCATTGTTTACGGTGAAATGGGAAGCTGAGGATTAATATTGTCTAGTCTATGAGCGGTTTATCTCCGGGATGTGGAGGAATTGCTCAATTGATATGGAATTGTAATGACATAACCGACGTGTATATGAGATTCTAACACCAGATTTGTACAGTTGTAAATGTTCAAACCCTAGTTCATATACTCAGCGACTTGGTTGCAATTAGTTGCGAGTCTCCTAGCAACTCTAATGTCTTGACACCCATTTTTTGGCTAGAATTGAGGCAAAAGAAGGAGAGCTTACTCAGCCCTATTATTTGTACCTTAAGAATTTAATTTTAAGGGGAAAGGTATGATTTTCTATAGTGAAGTAAGATACTCCCGCTCCAGCTCCAAAGTGACATCTAGCTCCAATCGAGTGGAGAGTCCAACTCACTTGCGAACAAGGGAAGTTGGGATATTTTTATAGGTGTTTCTTTTGCTTCGGTTACCTAAACCTAAAAACTTTTGTCTATGGAAGAGAAGTGATTCCCAGGGTGTGTCCCATACCCCTGGGAATCAAATGGTAGGCGAATCGTTTAGTAAAGTACCTTTCCAGAAACTCAACAATTTTGAGGGTCGGGGTCCCTGTGTTGCTTTATGCATGTCTCACTTTTGGAGTACTTGGAACTCTCAGTGGATTGAAAATTTTCCAACTCAGGGGTGGGATTAGCTTTCTTTGGTTGGAATTAGTTGGTTGACAAACGACTTGTTGGAAGTTCAAATTGGCGTGAACCCCTTGTTTTTCTTCACCTCCTCTCGGTGAAGCGAAGGGTTTTGAGTCACTGTGCCAGACGAATATTGTCCCTAAGTGTAGAAAATAGTTCTTTCGTGGAAATAGCGTGGAAGGGATTGCCTTCATGTGGTGATCCTGGCTGACCCCCCCCTTGGCTGTCATCTTCTCATGGGTTTCCCCCTCTATATATACACCCTCAGTGCGCCGCTTGGGGTCCTAACGGGGCTAGTAAAAACTCTGGTTCCCCCAATACAGTGCGACATATTTGAGGCTGATAACAGCATGTCTCGGTCTAGGCGGGGATTACAGCGTGTGGGTGGCACCCGTTTGTCTCTCCCTCTCCTCATTTGCCGGCCACGTGAAGTGGATATGTTAATACTGCCCCATCCTCAACCATTGTATGTTTAACAGAGATAATCTATAGACATCCAAACGTGTAAATGGACAGTGGTATGCTCTTCGTGCAATTTCAGCATTATTGGACATTTTTATGTAATTATCGCAATTGATGAAGCTCTAGGCATCTCCCCCTATTCGCTGCGCTGGAGGCCGAATGAAAAATCCACAGGCTTTACTGGTTTCTAGTAGAGGAGGAGCGCAATGGTTGATAAATGGCCAAGGCCTAACACTTATAAGAGGCGGACTCTGAAGGGAGAGTTCTTTAACACATCCAAGACTGGCAGTGCATGAAAGGTTTCATCTAATCATTAAATTAGATCATAGGCGACCTATAGGTTGTACCAATGTTGTGGAGTGTATGTCTGGCTACACTAACGGTAAACGTGGAGTAGGTTGGGGTGAATACTCCACATGTTCTCTTAGGGTGTGCTATGGGGTTCGGTCGTCTAAACATACACTAAACCAACTATCGATAAGTTTTGACGGTTGAGTTCCTTATTGGGTTTTTGTTATTGTCTCTTACGCCAACTAGCAGATTTAATGAAGAGTTGACCAGCTTCATGATCAGGTTTCTTAGTCATGACCCCCTTGTTTGTTCAGTAGATCAAACTTGTTCTGTTAGAAATGTTTGGGAGTGGGTCATTGCCGATCTGCGGGGATGTATTTTGAGGGGAGGGAAACTGCCCTATGTATAAAAGTGGGTTGGCGTGCAGGTTACTATAGAATTTGCTTTAAAAAACTATCTATAAAGAGTTACTTTTGCTTCTAGGCAAACGTTTGCTTGAATTTATTGTCTCAATGACATGTGAGGCAAGTCTTACCTACTATACGTGTTGGCATTGAACTTATAGGAAACCACAACGAGATTGGGATTATCAATTTCGAGGATGTTGTGTGATTTAAACCTATTGGGCTCAAAATTCTGATAAGGTTGTAGTTGTTAGAGTTAAAATTTTGAGGTTGTTGCCCTTTGGTTTTGACCCTGATACTCCAGTGGGGTTTCGATTTTTGAGATTTTGGGTTTTATTGTCGTTTGTTTTGTATTGTTGCCGTGGGGACTATTAACATCCACCCTCGTGATTTTGGACACGCGGGGGTTAAAAGGAAGTTATTGACGCATGATTGGCATAAGACAAAATTAACAGGTGGCAAAGTTTAAACATGTTAAATTTAGACTTTGAGGTCAAGTTACTCCACTGTTGTACACTAGAAGCTATATTTGTTAAGGGATCTTAGGTCCTTGTAGG
The DNA here is from genome assembly GCA_019776745.2 of Taxus chinensis. Taxonomy (NCBI): domain Eukaryota; kingdom Viridiplantae; phylum Streptophyta; class Pinopsida; order Cupressales; family Taxaceae; genus Taxus; species Taxus chinensis. Next base: position 461,079,921 of record CM034151.1, read on the forward strand.
GTTCTTCACTGCATTAGGATAAGCCGAAAGGTGTAATTGGTGTTTGAAATGAAGGCATCGAAGGTGGTATTCAGGATAGCAAATTTGTTTTGATTGGGAGTGGTTTATTTCCGGGTAGTCCATATGTCTTATGACCAACATCAATGTGCTTGGTCGATTCGAGAAAGAGCACTCTCGAGACTATCGTCATTTTAGTGGGACCTTCTGGACTTGCTTCTTTATACTTATATTGAGTATAGTATATGAATAAATCACCAGAGGTTCCATTGGATCATATTTGGAGCACTACTAATGAGTCGAGAACCGAATAGCCCATCATTTGGATCAAATGCGTCGTGGATTCATTATGTTCTTATTTGATATGTAAGAGAAACTTCCCAATTCATTCTTAAATATTTGTCATGTCGAAAGCTTTGATGAATTTGAACATGAGTTGTTTAAAATGAGTGTGATCAAAAGATTCAGGTATTATGTAATAACCGATCAAGGACAATACCTTCTAGGATCATGAGGGACTAATTTTTAGCGAAACCCCATCCCGAAGGGAGTAACTCCCGTATGGATATGGCATAGGTACCGTTTAATGTGTGCAATTTGGGTTCCTCCCATTTGTATTTGGGAAAATGGGCAAGAATTCGCTATGGAAAAGCATAACACTTCCAACTAGGTATGACAGTCTAGGGGTTCTTCAAATATTCTCAGTCCCTATTGTGTAGGAATCAACCATCGGACGAGGGCTTGTGAGGGGGGTTGAGGGGGAAGGATTGTTTGATATGGGCATAGCATCTGCATCTTGTAGGGACAGACAGGGAATCCTTTATGTGGTTGAAATACCGAACATCCTGGGAGAAGAGAATGTCTCCTGATGGTGATTGTGAATAAATTGTTTTAAGGAGGAGCAAGGAGCATTGATTTTTCGTAGGTGACGGTCATGCTTTCAACTGGCATTAGAAGCGAGCATTTGAGAGTGGCATTTGAAATGACACAGCATGGTCTATTTGGTGTTTGTGGTGGGTATACGGCATAAAGGCTTTGAGGACAGGAAGGCAGCATAGACCGTGCCTTGTGTGTTGTAAGGAGTTCGATCAACCTGATTGGGACTATGATGCAGAGGGTTGGGGATTCCTGCGGCCCACAATATTAGAATTTTGGTTGCGCGATGAGACAAGTGTCTAGCCCCCTAAAACTTCCTAATCTAAGCTGACATTGACACTCCATCGGTGAAACGACAATAGTGCTTTTGCCTAACGGGGTTTGTTTTTGTCTAGCTTGAGGTTAAAAGGGTATGCTACCTAATGAATAGGCGTATGAACCTACTTAAGCTTAACGAGTCGTATTTCACATAGGTGGAGTTATGGGAGGGTGTTCTCCTCTGGATATGGGGAATATCAGACTATATTTGTTAAACCTATAGGTGGCACATATTTTGGCAAGTTGTGTTCACTTTTAGCGAAGCTGTACCTATTACTGCCTCATCCAAAAAAAAGGGGAGTGGGTCTGATGTCTACTGAATGTCTAGATGCTAAACAAGCCCAAAGGAGATGAAGTGGCTCTTAGTAAACTAATATTGTTTCGAGCCGGATGGCTTCGGATGTTGTGTTGTGCAAACTGATCAAACTCACTAATCGAAAATTGAATAAATAGAACTAGTTATGTGAGTGGGACGTTCTGATGATGATGACAAGTAATTAGCTCGGATACTATATCAGCCGTGCAAAAAGTGGCGGGGGCACGATGTGTCTATTGTTGACTTTAGGTGTTACTTCGAGAACCTGAGAGAGGTTTTCCATATGCTCGTATCCTAACATATTCGCGATGGGTATATGAATACCGCGAACTAATGGGAAAGAGTCGAAGGTTGGAGGGAGAAATGAAATAGAAAGAGGAAATATTAGTTTGTCACGTTTGGGTTCAACCAATTTTATATGATTGGAAAAAGAACATGCGAGCATGGGAATCTACAGTACCTCTCTCGATACCCGACCTCTCGAGGTACGTGTCGAGAGATAACTGGTGATGAATGTTTTGAATGTGTACTAGATATAGACAAAGCTAATCGTTTGTAATCTTAAATCCTCAATACACAATAATGGATCTAAAAATCCAAGGTTGAAGAAGCTTCCTAACTACATTGGTTTGTGTAATGTTCATTCAGATATCTATCTATTTAGGAAGCTCGAATCAATGTCGACTTACATGCGATCACTGTTTATGGATGTGGAACATGGAAAGTGGCCCTGTAGGAGCGATTGTATATATCTCAAACAAGGTCATGAAACCTTGGTGTGATGGGTGCTTAATAGGCTTGTAGTGCCGATGGGTGGTTTTCTAGTCAGCTAGCCTAGGAAAAAAGAAAATATTACGATTGATGGCTTCATGTTAAAATGAGAAAGAACCTGTGCATAATCTCTGGAGGGAGGGTGCAGATCTAAACTACCAGACTTCGCAAGTGGTGTCAATAACTTGAGCTGGTTGTTGGGACCCGAGTAGGTTGGGACTTGGGGATGCAAAATATGAGTTCATGTTTGTGTGGACCTATTATGGTCATTGAAGAATAAACAATCTATCCCCAACTATCTAGAATCCTATGCCTTTTTAGCCTCTTACGTTTAACAACTAGGAAGTGTTATGATTTTCTCGGATGTAACCTAATAGGTGTTCTGGAAATTGATATAAGCTCGTGTCTATGTCAACGAGCAGTTCCTGCGTAGGCTGTGGAAAACAAAGGATTCACAACCAATGTTTATTGCGCGTTCGAACCCCGTTGCACCGATCATTAGTGTTTATCAAGGCAGAATCTATAGTTTGGTGGTTGACGATGTGTAGAGCTTTTAGTTTCTCTCGATATCTCAGTCCGTCTTAGTGCTCACTTAAATGCTTGTAAGTTTCTTGTTGCTGGAGACCTTCACCCCCGCCCCACCCATGATCCTAAGGTCCGATTATATTTGCTAATGTCATGGGAGTAGATTGGTGACGCGGTACTATGGGTTCAAACGATATACCTTTCTAGGCTCTCTAGGTCTGTGGATTGTTTACCCCCTGATTCACTTTTTAACAACATTGAATAAACTGATTACAAAAGAACGTAGAAGTAGTATTTTCATATGCAAAATATTCTTCGTTTTTGTATTTTTCAATGACGTATTACCAATAACGTTAAACTCAGTACCTTCTATATTTCTCCCCTGGACAACTAATCTAATAACAGAAATAAAATAACCAAAGTAGCCTTGGTTATGGCTTTCCTGGTAGTTGTGATTTTAATCTAATAATCTAAGAAACTAAATTATATCAAATGAAAAGGCTCTCGATACCTAACCGTCAAAAGGGCGGAGTGAACGCATCAGTTTGCTTAAAACTATCATCCCCACACCTTCCCTGGTAAATATCGAAAGTAGATTTTGACTGAAATGAAAATAATTTACCAGCTCTACTTTGAGATATGTAACTAGACTTTATTTAGCTCAAACCGGGAATTACAGGAATAGTGGTAAATCTAATGTTGTCGTGTGATTAAATCCCACTTAGTGTGATCTCTCATTCTTGTCATGCCTTGTGAATCCAGAAAGTGTCGAGAAGTGGTTGCAAGGGCGGCGCAAGGTCGCGGTTGGTGGTCTGCCGCGGGCTGTTCGGAGGGCGCTTGGGTGCTATTTTATCTCACTTTCTTCTCTCATTGCTTTTTGACGGACTGCCGTGTCTTCCGTCGTCATGTGGGGCGGCGTATTGTACCATTGTCCCATGGCCCCTCCTCGGTGTGGGAGTTTAGTCAGTATCGACCGTGCTCTGGTTTGGATTGTTCTACGTGGTGTATATGGGGTTCGTCGGTGGGTGTGAGTAAATTTTGCGCGGGGGGTCGGATATGAAAGTACTCACACGAAAATAGCAAATAGAAAATGGCAGATTTGGATATAGGACGAATTAATCCGAGTAGGCGAGAGGATAGCAATGGGCACCAAGAATGAACAAACGATTATATTACCAACTATACCAAAAACGCTAAGTAAACAAGAAACTAATATAATCCAAGCAAGAAATGAAGACTGAATAAGAGAATTGAGAAGATGAGGGGCCATGTGCTTGAAACAAGCTGGTAATTCTATATTACAATGCATTTACTAGTAGAGGGTAACTCCCATTGATCCTTTTTACTATAAACAAAGGAAAACAGTATCACCAGGGAGCAAAAAACATTAATGCAAGCCAAAGTGGTACAGAAAGTGTGTAAATTTGCAGATAAGATTATACATGTGCCGTGATCGTCAGAATAAGCTGAAAACCCGAACCAAACCACCGCCCGTATGTAGAAGGAGGAGCTGGGTATAGACCGCCACCGATGGCCTAGGGTGCGCTGTTGTCAGGTGCAGCGCCCTAGGTTGGGGTGTGCGGTGCCATCATGAGACAAAACATGTAAGAACCAGGGTGGGGAACGGGGAGGACAAAGGAAAACAAGCCACGTGGGGCTGAGCAGGGCATCGCAGGGTACACAAGCAGATACATGACGAAGCCTTTCTTGGTCCCGCAAACACCTGCAAGGCGACTTGTATCATCAATTGGGCATGGACCCGTTTTGGTTAGTGTAGCACCCTATAATATCAATGTACGTATAGTTGCCTCTGGTTGAAATTGTGGCATATTTTTCAAACATCTGGAGAGTTTGAACAAGTCTTCAACAGAAATACAGCTAATTGTGCATTACCACTTGTGTCAACATTCCTTTAGACGCGAAGGTGGAGGTCTGATCATACAAAGCGAGGTTATGTAGCAAGATTGACTTGGGAAAATGCAATGAGATAGGGAAACTAACAGGAAACTAAACAACCCTATCATCGCTAGCTTGGCATCTTTTCCAAAGAATTCTTAGTTAGGAGCTGTATCTTGCTGATAAAAATAGGGAAAACAAATAACATGTCGAGACCTCAATCTCTGCCTACATCTTTTCTTAGGTCTGAGATAGACAAGAGTGAGGAGAAACTCCTTGGAAGGTATACTTCATTTTGAACTCTTTCCCATTGCAGTAAAGAAAGTTGACATCCAAATCGTGTTTTCGAATTCGAAAAATCCTTTCGGAACTTCGTAACAACTACCGCAAAAAAGTCCTCAAAGTGCATGAAGTCTATCTCGACTTAAAGTCTAAAAAAAGGGTCAACTCCAAAGGGGGAAACCTGAAAAACTCCAAAAAAAACACCAACCTCCGAAGCTTCGGAAAGAAAGAATCTCCGAATATCTAAAAGTCTCGAATGCCTCCGCACGAGAAAACCCTCCCAAAAGAAAAACCTCCAAAAAAGAGAAAAACTCTGGAAACTCTGGAAAGAAAAAAAACCTCCAAAAATATCCTTTTGAAAACAGGAACTTTTGAAAGGTCGAAAGAAGAACCGTAAACCACGAAACTTCAATGAAGGCAATAGAACAAGTTAGAAGAGTAGAAAGAGAGAATCCTTGGGTAGGATCATACAAAAAAAAACTATGATTGAAATCGGGGTTGGATTCCTGCACATGTTGGATTTTCTAAACATGATGAAAGACTAGGAATTCCTTCAAGGACGACATGTGGACGTCCACGGGTTATATTTGATACCAAATAAAGAAGAATAACACCAACTTACACCAGTGCACGTGAAAAATAAAAAAAAGAAAGATCAGAAACCAAAGAGAAATAACATAAGTGATGCATCCTGAAATTAAGAAACTCAGCCCAGGCACACTAACACATCACCTCAACCTAGTGGACCTGCATGCTGCACCCAAGAGCAACGGTAACCAGGCTCTATTTAGGGCTGTTATTGATATCGTTAGAATGATTGGACAGACTTAACATTAGATTCTATAATTAATATATCTTTCATACAGTGCATTGTCAAACCCTAGATCTAGAACTACTGTCGGAATAAAGATAACTATCATGGACTCAGCGCACCGTGCATACTGACTGTACACATGCTAACACTTGATGCACCACCATATCTCCATTATACTTAAAGGTAGATTAGCATACACATAAGCTTCATTATATATATAGTAGTTATACACTATGGTGTATGTAACAGAATCTAGCATAATCTCACTTACCCTAGTTCTCATATGTCTATGCTCTCTCTACTATATTAGTGTACTACAAATTTATAAGGGTGAGGAAATTTCCCTCAAGTCACTTATTAGCATCCATAAAATAGTATGTGCACATGCTATTCATTAGCCATGTACTTCGTTTACAAAATAGCACCTACTACATATTCAAGTGCACTACTAATAGACCTATTGTTAAGTTCAACTAGATTAGTAGTAGATAAATTTTGTCATCCGTGTCCATAGCAAAGGGCTTCATAGCTGATCATCCACAATAGTCCAATGATGTCATGCAAGTTTGACTGTTGTTTGTCACATGCTATCTCACAAATAGATCCTATCGTAAAATGGCTAAGTCCCCCAAACTGTGAGGTTCATTACAACGTGATCATTACGATAACTTCCATGCCTTTGAGTGACTCTTATATCACCTGCGTGAACATGTATGTATTTATTCACTATGGGTCAAAGTATGATCTGATAAAAATATATCCCACACTCGTTGCATTTACCAACACTGAACTGGGTTGTAGGTCTATAGTATTCTTCTATTAACCTAAATGAATAATTCTGGAATTCCTCTTCTAATCTCCACAGACGATAACGGTGGTTTGTAAGTCATTAAGTGTCCACTATTGGCCTCTACTTTAGTTGGAAAATGTCACTATAATTGCTCTAAATTATCCCTGGTGTAATCTCTCCTTTTTCATTCATAATATATACAAAACACAAGGTTAGGACATGCGGTCATCCTCCCTTCCAACAGGTCCATATTTTGAGCTGTGATGGTTTGTCAAGCTCAATAGCTTTCCAGTGTGGTTCGGAGCTATTGAAGGGCCTCATATTCTTGATTAAAAGTGCTAAGAATTATTATGAAGCCCAATTGTCTCTCTTAATGACTTAGGACCTCATATATTCTAAATGGTCCTGGTCCTCAACAAACTTTGCTGTTGTTAAAAGATTTAGATGCTTGGAGTCCACCTTATGAGTTCCTACTTAAAGCTTGAAGCAAATCCTTCATATGATGTATCTTTCCTGCTACTAAAGCCTTTGCTCGCTGCTTCATAGTTGGATCCTTTTGGTCAAGGCATGCAAAAGTTTCATATGTCAAAGCACTAAGCCACCAACCATTGCTTAAGTAATGTTTTCCAAGGAAACTTTTTGCGTACCTTGGCTCTAAGTGTGGCACTAGCACTTCATGACATTGTCACCAATATCATCTACCATGTCATTAGTTGGTCGTCTTCAGTGATAACAAAGGGGGGTTTCTTTTTCCTATTTTAGGGTGACTGTTATCTCTACTAATCCTTATTTATTGATTCTCCCTAAACACCATAATTATTGCAAGTTTATCCAGGATTCTGTTGTTGGCAACCTCTTCAAGACCTTTACTAAAGCATTTTCTACCTGTTCATTAGACAGCTAATACTCGGCTTTACTATTAGGGAGTACTTATACTGAGGGCTTTTTCAACCCATCCTGACACGCATGACTCCTCACTACCTAAAATTCTAGGTTCATCCATGGTGGTTTGTCGCATCGGACATAAATTCTTCCTTGTGTGCACCGGCATCAATATCTTCATCCATAATCCAGCCGTGTATAACTCAATTGTGTACCCATTGTGCTCTCAAAAATGGTTCGGACCAATTTTACCATATCCTTAGTGTAGCCCATGGCTAGGGAATATTACTCCCCATTGTTATTCTTGATCTAGGCTTATTAGGAACTTGGATTCCAGATGGAAACTTGTGCTGATATGTCCCTGACGAACAGGTCTATGTTGTTCGCTCTTCTGCCCTTTTTCTCCTCTTCCATCCTTCATTTCTTGTATTTTTGTTCCTTATGTTTCTGGAGTGTGAGAATGGAAATTGGGCACATTTCCTTTGGATCCTCTCGCGTTATCATCAGCGTTAATTTCCTTCTCCTTTTCTCATTATCTCCTTTTGTGGAGATGATTGAGGTGGATTTGTGCACTGTTACCCGAGTAGACTTGGGTCCTTCGTGTCTCCCTAAATACTCTATAGGAAGTGATACTCTCCTTGAATGATCAATGTCATCCTTCATCTCCTCTTGTGGTGACGGTGGGTGTTGTGGTGCTCAATTCTTCCTTATATTTGCGGGGGTTGTCTTATACCTCTATGTCCAAAACCACTTTATTCTTCATGCTCCTCTATTATCATTGACTTGAATTGTTTCTATGGGGCTTGGGTACTGTCGGAAATTTTCCATGTTGCTACCCTTTAGTGGCCAGGGAGCGGAAATCATGTCTCAACCAGGTGTCAGATCTGCATTCTCCCAGATGGGGTTAGTTACAGGACAAATGCAGCCTACTCTTAGTGTCCCTAACTACTAAGCTCCATTGTTTCATGTTTATCAATATCTGAACTAAGTCTTTCAATGTAGGCATTTCACACTGGATATACAGGTTATTCTTCCTTAGAGGGTGGTAGTTACAATCTCCTTGTCTACATTGAAGGTTAAGCGAATGCATATGATGAGTGATGGATAATTCGTGGAAATTACCTTGGTGTGGAAGTCATGCGATAATTTACACCCATGGCACTCAAGCACCTGTCATTCATCGATAACCACAAACTCGTGTGTGATGTAAAAATGTTTGTATTGCCAAACAGAAACTACCTTATCCACCACTGAAGGAAAACCTTGGGTATGTGTTAATATTCCTCAAACTCGAGTGGAGGCTACATACCACATCTTTACCCTTCTACTTGAATGGTCCATCATTGATCCATCACACACAAGTACTGCCACACCTTTCGCAGGGATTTTGTTGTTTCATGGGGTACTCCAAACTCTTTCCTTGCCACATGAGGCAACCCAATCTCCACGAATAATAAGGCAATAAAATAGTGCCAAAAGACGTATTATCTTCCCTGTGCACGCTATCTTCGATGATTGTATCTGTTATGTGTATGCAATGTGTAGACCACTACATTCTTGGAGACATGCAACACATTGTGTATTTGTGCCACCGTCCTTGGTTAATTCAACTTTTCACAAGACTGGGTAGTACCTTTATCTGGTGACTTCTTCAATTGTCAATATCATGCTGGTGACCCTTGGTATACCCAATCTCTGTCCTTATCCTAATATTGCCGGCCTCTCAGATAAATAAACATATCCTAGATCCACCGTGAGGCCCTTAGTAACATATCACATGTGTGGAAATCAAGCACATGTTGGATATTTTCATAGTTGTTTCTTTTGCTTCGGTTACCTAAACCATAAAAACTTTGTCTGATGGAAGAGAAGTGATTCCCAGGGTGTGTCCCATACCCATGGAATCAAATGGTAGGAGAATAGTAAGTCTTTCTCCAGCAACTCAACAATTTTTGAGGTGGTCCCTAGTGATACTGCTTTTATAGCATTGGTCTCACTTTTGGGTACTGGAACATCCTCAGCTGGATTTGAAATTTCCAACTCAGTGGTGGGTATTAGCTTTTCTTTTGGTTGTGAATTAGTTGGTTTGACAAAATGACTTGTTGGAAGTTCAAACTTGGAGTGAACACCTGGTCTTTTCTTCAAATCATCTAGGTGTATATCGAAGGGTTTTGAGTCACCTTGTGCCACGAATATTTTCCCTAAGTGTAGAAATATTATTTCTTGGAATAGCGTGGAAGGGATTGCCTTCATGTGGTGTATCCATGGCTGACCAAGGATCATATTATAATGGGTTTCCCAATCTATAATATAAAACTCAGTGAGGACCGTCTTGGGTCCTAAAGTGGCTAGTAAAACTATGGTTCCAATCAAAGTGGCTTTGAGGCTATCATAACCTCTTAGGGTATTTCACGTCGTGGAACAGTTTGTCTCTCCATATCCTAACTTTTGAAGGAAAGTGAAGGGGACTATGTTAACTACTGCCCCATCCTCAACCATTGTATGTTTAACATAGTTATTATAGACCCAAACTTGTAAATGTAAAGTTGGGTTGCCTCTTCGTGCAATTTCAGCATCTATTGGCATTTTTCTTATATCGAATATAAGTTCAGTATCCCTATCTAGCTGCCCTGGAGGATAAATGTAAAAATCCACATGGTTTACCTACGTTTCTAGAGGAGGAGCGATGTTGATTAAATGGCCAAGGCCTAACACTTCTAAGAGGGCAGACCTATGAACGGGAGAGTTCTTTAACAAATCCAAGAAGGATATGTGCATGAAGGTTTTAATTAAATCATTAATTAGATCATAGGCGCCTATAGGTTTTACCAATGTTTGTTGAGTGTTGTCTGGCTCTAACGGATAACTTGGAGTAGGTTGGGATGAATAATCCCATGTTCTTATTATGGTTTCTATGGGTAGTTCGGTGTCTAACTACACTAAACCAACTATCTTAGTTTGAGGTTGAGTTCCTAATTGGGGTGCAACTAGCAGATTTAATGAAGTTGAAGCTTCATGATCATTGTTTCCTATCATGACACCCTTGTTTGTTCCATTAGGATCAAACTTGTTATTGTTAGAATGGTTTGGGAGTGGGTCATTGAAGATCTTGAGGGATGTATTTTGAGGGGAAACTGCCTCTGTATAAGTGTTTGGCGTGGGTACTATAGAATTTGCTAAAAACATATCTATAAAGAGTTACTTTTGATCTTCTAGCAAACGTTGCATGAATTTATTGTATTCATGACAAGTCCTACTATCGTGGCATTGAATCTTATGGAAACCACAATATAGATTGGGATTATAATTTCGAGGCTGTTGATTTAAAACCTATTGTGGCTCAAAATTCTGATAAGGTTGCTAGTTGTTAGAGTTAAAATTTTGAGGTTGTTGCCTTTGGTTTTGACCCTGATATCCAGTTGGGTTTCGATTTGGATTTTGTGTTTTTACTTGTCGTTGTTGTTGTTATTGTTGCCGTGGTGGATGATTAAAATCCACCGCGTTGATTATTGGGGTAAAATTATTATTTCGCTGATTATTAACAGGTGGCAAAATGTTTACAACATTTTCCCTTTTAGCTTGGTCAGTTACTCCATCTGTTGTAACCCTGAAGTTCTTGTTAAGGATCTTAGGTCCTTGGTTAGCGTTCCTAGCATTAGGATAAGCCGCGGTGTTTTGATTGGGAGTGGTTAATTTCCTGTTTGTCCCATATGTCTTATGACCACTATCAATTGCTGCTTGGTCGATTCGGAGAGCACTCTCGAGTACTTCATCGTAAGTTCTTAGTGGGAACTTCTGGACTTCTTCCTTTATCTCTCTATTGAGTATATTAATGAATAAATCACATAGTTCCATTTGATCCATATTTGGAGCACTCACTAATGAGTAGAGAACCGTATGCCATCTTTGGATAAAATGAGTAGTGGATTCATTATGTTCTTATTTGATATGTAAGAACTCCCTAATTCCCGTTCTTAACAATTTGTTCATGTCGAAAGCTTTGATGAATTCTGACATGAGTTGTTTAAATGAGTGTATCAAAGCTTCAAGTATTCTGTAATACCAATCAAGGACAATACCTTCTAGGATCTTAGGGAATATTTTAGCGACAACCCCATCCCAAGGGAGTAACTCCCGTATGGATATGGCATAGGTTTTAATGTGTGCATTTGGGTCTCCTTCCCCTTTGTATTTGGGAAAATTGGGAAGAGATCTTGGAAGCATAACACTTCATATGGTGAAGTCTAGGGGTTCTTTCAAATATTCTAAGTCCCTACTGTGTAGGCCTCAACCATCGACGAGGCTTGCTGAGGGGGTTGAGGGGGGATGGATTGTTGATATGGCATAGCATATGCATTTGTAGGGACATAAGGGAATCCTTGTGGTTGAACGAACATCCTGGGAGAAGAGAACATGTCTCCTTGTGGTGATTTTGAATAAATGTTTAAGGAGGAGCATTGTTCTGGTACGGGTGTGTCATGCTTTCAACTGGAGTGGCATTTGAAAACATGGTCCTATTTGGTGTTTGTTGTGGGTAAGCATAAGGATTTTGAGGAGGCATGCCTAACGTGCCTGTTCTTGTAAGGAGTTCGACCTGATTGGGATGATGCAGAGGGTTGGGGATTCCTGCTTGCCCAAAATATGAATTTTGGTTTGCATGAGCAAGTTCTAGCCCCCTAACCTTCTCATCTAACGCTGACATGACCTCCATCGGTGAAGACATAGTGCTTTGCCTAACGGGTGTTTGTTGTATAGCTTGAGGTTATAAAGGGGTATGATACCATGCTATGAATTGGTCATTAACCTACTAAGCTTCACCGAGTGTATTTCACATAGGTGGAGTTATGGGGGTGTTCTCCTGGAATAGGGCATCAGACTATATTTGTAAACTCCCTATAGGTGGATACATATTTTGGAAGTGTTGTTCACTTTTAGCGAAGCGTGCTAAGTACTCCTCATCCAAAAAGGGGAGTGGGTCTGATTGTCTACTGATCTATGGTCTAAACAAGACCCAAGGAGATGAAGTGGATTCTCTAGTAAACGTAATATTGTTAGAGCCTGATGGCTCTGGCTGTTGTGTTTGTGCAAACTGATCAAACTCCTCAATTCGAAATGAATAACTAGAACTAGTTCTGTGAGTGGGAGTTTGAGATGACAAGTAATTACTCGAATACTTATCAGCCCGTGCAAAAAGTGGCGGCGATGTTGTCTATTTGTTTGACTTTAGTTTACTTCGAGACCTGAGAGAGGTTTTCCATATGCATCGTATCCTAACATATTCGATGGGTATATGAATACCCGCAAAATAATGGGAAAGAGCGAAGGTGGATGGAAGAAATGAAAATAGAAAGAGGAATATTAGTTTGTTCACGTTGGGTTCACCAATTTTATATGATGGAAAAGTAACATGCGAGCATGGGAATCTACAAGTACCTCTTCCTCGTACCCGACCTCTCGAGGTCGTGTCGAGATAACTGGTGAATGTTTGAATGTGTATAGATATAGACAAGCTAATCGTGTAATCTTAAATCCTCAATACACAATAATGGAATCTAAAAATCCAAGGTGAAGAAGGCCTTCCTAACCTAAATTGGTGTAATGGTTCATTCAGATATAATATCTATTTGGAAGCTCCAATCAATGTCGAGCTCTACTGAGATCCTGTTTCTTGGTTGTTGGATACATGGGAAGTGACCTGTAGGAGCTTTGTATATATCTCCAAACAAGGTCATGAAAATGGTGATGGGTGGCTTAATAGATTTGTAGTGAGCTATGGGTGGTTTTCTAGTCTAGCCTAGAAAATATTAGATTGATTGGCTTCTATGTTTAAAATGGAGAACTGTGCTATAATATCCGGAGGGAGTGGTGAAGATCTAAATACCAGCGTTCGCAAGCTGGTGTCAATACTTGACTGGTTTGTTGGCCCGTTAGGTTGTGGGACTTGGGGATTGCAACTATGAGTTCATGTTTGTTGTGGACCTATTATGGTCATGTGAAGAATCAATCCCTTCTCCCAACTATCTAGTAATCATATGCCTTTTTAGCCTCTACGTTTAAAACTAGAAGTTTTATGATTTTCTCGGAGTACCTAATAGGTGTTCTGGCAAATTGGATACATAAGCTAGTGTCTATGTCAACGAGAAGGTCTCCTGCGTTAGGCTGTGGAACCAAAGGATCACAACCAAATGTTTATTCTCGTTCGAACCCTTGCACGATCATTCAGGTGTTTTATCAAGGCAATCTATAGTTTGGATGGTTTGACCAGAATGTGTAAGCTTTTTCGTCTTCGATATTCAGTCCTCTTAGTTGCTCACTAATTGCTTGTAAGTTTCTTGTTGCTTGAAAGACCTGTATCCTAAGGTCCTGATCTATATTGGCTAAAGTCATGGGTAGATTTGGTTGAGGTACTATGGGTTCAAATATATACTTTCTAGGCTCTCTAGGTCCTGTGATTGTCATACAAAATGATTCAATTTTTAACTAACATTTAATAAACTGATTACAAAAGAAGTATTTTCACTATGCAAATATTCTTCTATTTTTGTATTTTTCAATGACGTATTACAATAAAGTTAAATATCAGCTACTCTATTATATTTATAACAATGGACAACTAATCTAATAACAGAATAAAATAACCAAAGTAGCTTGGTATGGCTATTTTCCTGTGTAGTTGTGATTTTATCCTAAATATCTAAGAAACTAATTATATCAAATTGAAAGGCTCTCGATCCTACCTCAAAAGTGAGGAGTGAAGCATAGTTTCTTATAAACTATCAATCCCCACAACTTCCATGGTAATATCGAAAGTAGACTTTTGACTGAAATGAAATAATTTACCACTCTATTTGAGATATTGTAACTAGAACTTTGATAGCTCAAACCTGGAATTTACAGAATAGTGGTAAATCTAGTTGTGTGTGATTTCATCCCCTTAGTGTGATCTCCTCATTCCTTCGTGTCCTTGTGAATCCAGAAAGTGTGTATATGATAGTATCAACAGAACATAGCAATCGAACAATGGCAGCTTTGGATATAGACCGAATATAATACGAGTAGGAGAGAGATAGCAATGGAACAAGACTGAAACAAGAAGATTATATGACCTAAAATACCAAAAATCGAAGTAAAACATGAAACTAATATAATCCTAAGCAAGAAATTGAAAGACTGAATAAGAGAATTGAGAAGATGAGGGGCCATTTGCTTGAAAACAAGCTGGTTATTTATAACCAATGCATTTACTAGAGGGTAACTCCCATTTGATCTCTTTTACTATAAACAAAGGAAAAACAGTATTCCCAGGGAGCAGAAAACATTAATGCAAGCCAAAGTGGTTAAAGAAAGTGTGTAAATTTGAAGATTTACATTTGACGTGATCGTCAGAATAATCTAGAAAACACGAACAAAACCACCGCCCTATGTAGGGCGGCGGTTACTAGACCGCCACCCTGTCCTAGGTGGTGGTCATGGGACCGCCGCCTAGGTAGGGTGGCGGTTCCATCACTGAAGACAAAAATGTAAGAAAAAGGGGGGGAAAGGGGAAAACAAGGCACGTGGAGGCTGAGCAGGGCATGCAGGGTACAAGCATATACATGGCGAGCCTTTTTGGATCCCGAACACCTTGCAAGGAGACTTGTATCATCATTGGGGCATGTGTAACATCGTTCTGGTAGTGTAGCACCCTATAATATCATGTACGTATAGTTGCCTCTGGTGAAATTGTGGCATATTTTTCAACATCTGGGAGTTTGAACAAGTCTTCAAAGAAATAAGCATCTAATTGAATTACCACCTTGTCGTCAACATCCTTTACCGACATGGAGTCTTCATCAAAGTGGGTTATTGTAGCCAAGATGAATTTGGGGCAATGCATTGATGTAGGGAAACCAACAGAAATAACAAACCCACTATCATAGATAGCTTGCATCCAAGAATTCTTATTAGGATGCTTTATCCTTGCCTAAAAATTAGGAAAATCAACATGTTCGAGATCAATATCTCCTATATTTCATAGGTCTGAAGATAGACAAGAGTGAGGAGAAACTCCTTGGAATGTATACTTCATTTTCTCTTTTCCCTTTGCTAAAGAAGTTGACATCAAATTCGGTTTTCAGAATTCGAAAAATCCTTTGGAACTTTGTAACAAATACCGCAAAAAGTCCTAAAATGATGAAGTCTAAAAGTCTAAAAAAGACTCTAACTCCAAAGTGGGAAACCTTAAAAACTCCAAAAACACCAACCTCCGAACTTCGAAAGAAAGAATCTCCGAATTCTAAAAGTAGAATCCTCCGAAAGAGAAACCCTCCAAAAGAGAAAACCTCCAAAAGAGAAAACCTCTGAAACTCTGAAAGAAAAAACCTCCAAAAATATTACTTTTGAAACAAGAACTTTTGAAACTCTGAAAGAAGAACCGTAAACCACGAACTTCACTGAAGGCATAGAAAGTAAGAAAAATACTTGGTAGGATCTCAAAAACTATGATGAAATCTGGGTTGGATTCCTGCACATGTTGGATTTTATAACTATGAAGACTAGGAAATTCCTTCAAGGAAGACATGGTGGACTCCAAGGGTTCTATTTTGAAACAAAATAAAGAAGAAAAACAAAAATAAACAAGGAAGAAAAAAACAGAAAAGATCATAAACCAAAGAGAAATAACCTAAGTGATGCATCCTAGAATTTAAGAACTCAAGCCCAGGCACACTAACACATCACTCAACCTAGACTGCATGCTCACCTAAAGTATGCAAAGGTACCAGGCCCCTCTTTAGGGATGTTATTGCAAGATGTTAGCATGATGAAGACTTTAATCATTTAGATCTATAATTAATATATCTTTCATACAGTGCATAGTCAAACCTAGATCTAGAACATACTAGACTTAATAGATAACTATAATGGAATCAAGCATGCAATACTGAACTGTAAACATGATAACACCTTGATTCAGCCCATAATCTCCATTATATTAAATGTAGTAAATACACATAAGCTTCATTATAATAATAGTAGTTTACACTTATGCGTGTAACAGATCTAGCATAATCTCACTATACCCTAGTTCTCATATGTATATGCTCTCTCTCTATATAGTTTACTACATATTTATAAGGGTGAGGAATTTCCCTTCACCACTTATTTAATCCCAAAATAGGTCACATGCTATTATTAGCCATGTACCGTTACAAAATAAGCCAAACATTCAAGTGCACTAATAATAGACTATTGTTAGTTAACTAATAGTAGTAGATATTTTGTCATCCTGTGTCCATGCAAAGTGCTTCATAGCTGATCCTCCACAAATAGTCAATGCATGTCATGCAAGTCTTTGACTAGTTTGTTTGCTCCACATGCTATCTCCAAAAATAGATCCTTATCGTAAAAATGGCTAAGTCCCAAACTTGTTTCTGTTCTTCACACGTGATCATTTCCGATACTTCCATGCCTTTGAATGCACTCTTCTCTCCTGCGTGAACCTTATGTATTTCCTTCACTAAGTGTCAAAGTATGACTGATAAAAATTATCCCACACTAGTTGCATTACCACACTGACAATGGTTGTCTATAGTATCTTCTTCTATAACCTAAATAATTAATTCTGGATATTCCTCTTTTATCTCCACCTCTAAGGTGTGTCAGTCATTAAGTGTGGCCTCTACTTTATTTGGAATGTCCACTATAATTGACTCTAATTCATCCCTTGTAATCTCTCCTTTTTCATTCTATAATACCAACACAATGTTGGACATGCCGGTCATCCTCCCTTCCAACAAGTCCATATTTTGAGTGATGAGTTTGTCAAGCTCATCTAGCCTTTCCCTGTGTGGTTCCTGAGCTATTGTAAGGGCCTCATACTTCTGCTTAACAAGTGCTAAGAATTATATGCAGCCCAATGTCTCATCCTTAATGACCTTCAGGACCTCATTATATTCTAAAATGGTCTTGGTCCTTATAACAACCTTTGCTGTTGTACAAATATTTAGTGCTTGATCCACCTTCTTGAGTTCCTCTTATAAGCTCTGAAGCAATCCTTCATATGATGTAATCTTCTGCATCACTAAAGCCTTTTCTCGCTCTGCTTCCTATGTTGGATCTTTTGGCTCAAGCATGCACAAAGTTTCATCTTCAAGCACTAAGTCCACCAACATGCTTACGTAATGTATTTCCAAAGGAAACTTTTTGCGTACCTTTGGCTCTAAGTGTGGCCTAGCCTTCATGACATTGTCACCAATATCCTCTACCATGCTCATAAATGTTGTGTTCTTCTTCAGTGATAAGTCTTTTTCCTATTTTAGGTGCGTTATCTCCTCATCCTTATTCTTGATCTCCTCCCTCAACACCCTAATTATTGCAGCTTTATCCATATTCTGTTGTGCAACCTCTATCAAGACCTTTACTAAAGCATTTCTCACCTGTTCATTAGACATAATAATAGGCTTTACTATTATGTGTCTATCCTGAGGTGTCTTTTTCAACCTCCTTGACACGCATGACTCCTCACATACATCAAATTCTAGTTCATCCATGTGTGTGTGCATCGACCATGAAAATTTCTTCCTTGTGTGCACCGTCTCCATATCTTCATCCATTAAATCCCAGCCGTATAACTCATTTTGTACCATTGTGCTCTCAAAATAGGTGCGGACAATTTTACCTATATCCTTAGTGTAGCCCATGGCTAGTGGAATATACTCCCCACTTGTTCTTCTTGATCTAGGTTTATTAGGAACTTGGGCTTCCAGATTGGGAACTTGTGCTGTTATGTCCTGAGCAGTCTATGTTGTTCTCTCTTCTGCCCCTTTTTCTTCCTCTTCTACATCCTTCATTTCCTTGTATTTTTGTTCCTCTATGTTCTCTGGAGGTGTAGAATAATTGGGCACACTTTCCTTTGACTCCTTCGCTTTCTCATTCAGCTTTAATTTCCTTCTCCTTTTCTCATTTATCTCCTTTTGTGGAGAGATTTGAGGTGATCTGTGCACTGTTTACCGAGTAGCACCTTGGGTCCTTATCCTCCTAAATACTCTCTTGAATTGATACTCTCCTTGGACTGCTTCCAAGTCCTCCTCATCTCCCTCTTGTGGCTGAGGTGGGGTAGTTGTGCGCTCAACTTCATCCTTATTTGGAGGGGTTGTCTTCTACCTCTATGTTCCAAACCACTATTATCTTCATGCTCCTCCTCTTTATCATTGACTTGAATTGTTTCTATTGGCTTGGGTGTTGGAACATTTTCCATTGTATGCTTACCCTTTAGTGGCCATGGGAGCGCAAACTCATTCTCCACATACTTAGCATTCTCCAGCTTGGGTTTAAGTTACAGGAACACAAGCACTACTCTAGTGTCCCTAACTACTAAGCTCACATGTTTCATGTTTATAATATCTGAAATAAGTCTTTCAATGTATGCATTTCACCCTGGATATACATACTTCTTCCTTAGAGTGTGGTAGTTACAATCTACCTTGTCTACATTGAAGGTTAAGCGACATGCATATGAGAAGTGATGGACTAATTCCTGGAAATACCTTGGTGTGAAGTCATACGATAATTTACACCATGGCCTCCAAGCCTCGTCCTTCATCACAAATCGTGTGATGTAAAAATGTTTGTATATGACCAAATGAACTACCTTATCCACCACTGAAGGAAAATCCTTGGGTATGTGTCACTATTCCTCAAACTCTGAGTGGAGTCTATCATACCACATCTTTACCCTCTACTTGAATGGTCCACTCATTGATCCATCACACAAGTACTTGCCAAACCTTTTCGCAGGTGATTTGTGTTTCATGGGGTACTCCAAAATCTTCTCCTTTGGCCCATGAGGCACCCCAATCTCCACGAATACTAAGGACAATAACATAGTGCCAAAACTTATATTTTCACTTGTTCACGCTTCTTCGATGATTGTATTTGTTATGTGATCTGCAATGTTGTAGACCACTCCACTTCTTGGCGACATGCAACCACATTGTTTTATTTGTGACCACCTTCCTTGGTCATTCAACTTTGTCACAAGATGTGTAGCTACCTTTACTACTGGGTACTTCTTCAACTTGTCAATATCCATGCTGCGTGGACCCTTGGTATACCCAATCTCTTTCCTTATCTCTAATATTGCGGCCTTATCAGATAAATCATTATCCAGATCCAACCTTGAGGCCCTTAGTCCTATCACTGTGGAAATCAAAGCAACTGTGATTCTTACCCTCTTTCTGGCGAAGTAGAAGAAGTCCTCATGGACCCTGCTTATCAACCATTGATATAATAGTTCATACTTTCCAAAATATGGCAGCTCATACAGCTAGTAGACTCCATTCTGCTTCAACAACTTCTCACCGGCGTCATCATATACTGGCATATCCTCTTCTGTGCACTTTTTTGTTTTCATGCTCAACAATGCATCGAGCCCCTTCTTATTATCTGATGGTCGATGGTTATAGTAATTGATTTTACATTAGTGGATATGGGAATCCCATTCTTGTCCCATTATCACACCCTCTAGGTACTGCATTTCTAAAAAATTACTCTCAGGAGAAATCTCTTCTTCCACTTCAACCTTCTTCTTTCCTTTATATCTTGTTACAGGTGCTTTCTTTGGTGCCATTTGAAAAAACTCTCCTTTCTTCCCGTTGTATTTGAGAAAATCAAAACCCTAGCTTAAATCTTCATGCCCTATTGGAATACGCATGCCCTATCTTGTTTGTAACTCATCTGCTTCACTCAAACCTTTCTCTTATGGGAACGCAAGCTTCTCCTTCGCACAACCCTTCTCCTCATGTCTGGTGTCACACTCTTCGCACCTCAATACAATTTCTTGGCTCGTTCATACTTAACCCTTTTCAAATCATCTCAATTGTAATGGTAGAAATGAACTCGTATCCTGTCCTTACATAGAATTTCAAAAAGCTAGTTCATTTATTGCTCCTCTACCTACCAACAATCCTCTCATTCAGTGATCATTTTCATTATTTTTGTGGTACATCTTTGCACCCAAGCTATAACCTTTTAGCACATCCTTCTACCTTTTGGTTGTGGACTTCTCTTTAGTGCACTTTCATGCGCCTGAGTACCTCATCATTGTGCCTTCCACTGGTAGTCTTCCCAGGCCCTGATTACCTCATGTTATACTTATTTCTTCACTCCTCTCTGTCTCTGGTGCTTATGTCTAAAAATCTCTTTTTTTATTTTTCAATTTTCTAACCTTGAATAGCACCCGAAGATAGTTCCTTTTATGTGGACTTATTTCCATCAGTCTTGGACATGGATATTAACAACGTACCCCACACTAAGGGTATGTGCAGTCCTCTGCACATAAAAATTCTTCAAATAGTAATTAGCTTCTGGTACAAAAATGCACTTATTACACAAACACACCAACTAAATTGACAAATCATAGCAACAAAGAAGGAAACACATTAAGGGAATGCAGAATTGAAAACCTAATCTACATGGAAAAACTGCCTTATAACAAACACCAAGAAGACTTATTTATAATAGGACTTTAGCCTACTCCCATGAAAGTAACCGGGTAACCGTATTCCATCAAGTGCCTCTAATTGAAATACACCTGATTCGAGTATGTGAGTGATTACATACGGCCCCAACCAATGTACCTTGAGTTGTCTTGGATGGCAGAAAAACTTATAATCATAAAGGAGTGCCATTTTTCTTATCTCCAACTTTTTATCCTTGATGTGTATGTCATGCCATGCTTTCTACCTAGCCTTCTCTTGTTTTTTACTCCAACGTGCTATGGCTCATCATTCATCCAATTGGAATAATTGTTCAATGCATTCTTCTAAGGCTTTCTCATCAGCAAGACCTCTAGCGTGTGCAATATGCAAAGAAGGTAATATAAATTCCATAGGAAGAACTGCTTATGTGCCAAACACTAATTGAAATGGTGTGGCTTTGTCCAACCTTTTATATGTTGTTTGATATGCCCAAAGTACTATAGATACTTTATCATCCCAATTCTTTCTTCCAACATCATAGATTTTTGTCAATATCTGGCTCAAATTTTTTTTGAAAGCCTCAGCAATCCCATTTTCCTGAGGATGATAGGGTGTATTATTATGGTGTGCAATCATGAATTCATCCTATAGAATTTTGATTGTCTCATTAAGAAAGTGGGTGCCCCTATCACTGTTCAAACTTAAAGCATCCATGCCTGGTAATAATATTTTCCCAAAGAAACCTAGTTTTTGTGTCTATTGTACAATCCTTTGTAGGTGTTACTTTTGTGCTATGCAAGTTATGATGTAACATGATCCATTTCTACATGTAGCTGGTGAAATAGGACCCACAAAATCTATAGCCCATTTCTCAAATGGTTCTGCACTAGTAATGGGTCTTAGAGGCATTTCATCTCATTTATCAGGTTTCTCAAGGTGTTGACAATGATCACAAGCCTTACAAAATTCCTTACAATATTTGTACAGGGTCTCCCACCATAATCCAACAAGGAGAATCTTGCGCATAGTGGCATCACCGGCATTGTGGCCACCTACAATACCACCATGGGATTCTTCCATAATATATGTGTGCTCATGTTCCAATACACAATGGCACAATACTTCATCTCGGCCTAATTTGTACAAGTCATCACTGATTAACATATAGGGGGCTACGTGTATAGAAAGTTCTTTCTTCTCTAATGATTTCATTCCTTCTGGTGTCATCCTTGTTTGTAGAAAGACAACAATGTCTCCTAGTTCTGATGGAACTTGTTGTAACTTGTATAACTATGCATCTGGCATGGTATCTTCAATTACCTGCGTTTCTTCTCCTGACTATATTCTTGATAGATGGTATAGTCTAGAATTACTTTTCCCTGGTTTTACCACAACCGTGAAATCAAATTCTTAAAATAAGAGCACCCATCGACATATGTGCCCTTGTAGAATGGACTTGTTTACCAAATACTTCAATGCCATGTGATCTATATAAAAGATGAATGGTGTAGCTAGTAGGTACTAGCGGAATTTATGTAGTGCATAGATAATTGACAAAGCTGCGTGCTTTGTAGTTGTGCAATTATGTTCTGCAGGAGTCAACTTTCTACTAGCAAAACAAATAGGATGATATACTATACCTTCTCTAGGTTGAGCCAACACCGCACCAACGGTCATGCCAGAGGCGTCAACATGTACATGAAAGGGTTGGTCCCATGAAGGAAAACATAGAATAGGTGCAGTAGCAAGTTTTTCCTTTAATGTCTTGAATGCACGTTGTTGTGGTTATCCCCAGTAGAACGTACCTTTCCATTTCAATAACTCTTCTAACGGTGTGGAAATTTTGACATATCCTTTGATAAACTTCCTGTAATATCCTGTATGACCCAAAAATCTGCACACCTCACTCTGACTAGTAGGCTCCCTTAGGCCTATAATGACTACAACCTTGGCTGGATCAACCAACAAACCTTCCTTGCAGATTATGTGTCCGAGCAATATCTAAATGGTGTAGCAAATATGCAATTCTTGATGTTTAAGGAGATACTCAACTGTCAACATCTTTCAAGCATTAATCGTAGATTATCACAATGATCCTTAACTAATCCATACACTATCCAATCATCTAAATAGAATTGTAAGAAGTTGTGAATAAATGCGTTGAATGCTTGAACAATTATGCTCAATAATATACAGTAAGTGCATTTTTCAGACCAAAAGGCATTACCGTATAGGCAAAGCTACCCCGTTCAGTAGTAAACATAGTCTTTTCCTGATCCTCCTGGGCAATTCAAACATGATGATACCCAGAGAACCCATTTGTAAATGAATATATTTTACACCCTGCAACATCTTCTAGTATTTTCTCAGTGAATGGTGTGGGAAAGGGATCAATCACACATACAACATTCAACTCCCTATAATCCATAAAAATCCTAATTCGTCCATCCTTCTTGATACTGATCACCATTGGACTAACCCATTCTGACTCATCAAGGGGCTTGATAATTCCAAACTTTAACATTTTATCAATCTATTCTTTGACATTTTCACACAAGTTAGGGTTCATCCTGTAGGGTCTCTTTCAAACTAAGTACACACCATCTTTAAGTTTTATCTTCATCTCCCCTAACGATTCATGCATGCCTTTAAGTTCATGGTACCCCCTAGGGAATAGGTCTTGGTAATCCCTTAGTAACTCGATGATTTTTTCCACTTTAGAGTCCGACCAATAGTCCCCAATTATGGCTTCCTTAGGCTCAGCCTCTGATCCAATATTCACCTTCTTTGTCTTCATAGGTTCATGATAGGCGTGCATGGTCGTATCTGCACTGTCCAACACCTCACGCCTACCTATTGAATGGTTTACATCCATATTTTCTACTTCTACATCATCCACTAAGTAGACCATTTTTCCTTATTCATTCTCAAGGCAAGCGAGTTGAAGTAGTATGGCATCAGCCTCTATTTCTTCAACAAAACACGCTCTTGAGTTTCCTTCAGTGAATAACTCCTGAATAAGTTCTTCAACCTTGGCACTATCTCCCATAGTTAAGTGCTTTATGAATTTCAATGCTTCTTCCACCAGAGGCTTTGTAGAGAAGAAGTCAAATGTCTGGGCCATTCCTGTAATTAAATCCTTCCAATTTCTAGTCTCTCTATGGAGTTTGGTATATACATACCAAGCATGTGCGCATCCTTGTAAAGTGGAATAAAACTTATGCACCCATAACGAAGGTGGTAAATATTCTTGCCCTTCTGTCTAGAGTCTCTCACACTTCTAAATGTGGTGTACTGAAGAGGTTGATCACCATAATAAGTACAAATTTGAGTAGGTGAATTTCTCCTAAAGAACCTAGTAGCAAGATCAATCCTAATTTCATTCCATCCTACAAGATTATCCTTGTGGGCCATCCACCACTGTGTTGTTGTCCCAGGTAGTGTATATGCTAGCATATTTCTTCTTTTTAATAGTTTTATCCATTGTTCTTCCATGGCACATAGGAATACCATAGGATCTCCTTCTCCAGTGTAACAAGGTACCAAGTTGTTACCTATCCTCCTGACATAACATAGTTTTCTACCTCTAGGAAATATGCTTTTTACTTCGCACCCTACCAACTCATAAGTGTTATGAGCCCAATTATCACAAGAAACACTTGTAGTATCATTAATAGACTGTGCATCCTCCCACATAATTATTCCTTCTTTAGTTTTTTCAAGCATCTCTAGATCTCAAATAGCGCATACATAAATCCTATTCAAATCTTCTTCACTTAAGGGCTCAACATAGGGCACATATTTTCCATTTGTTAAAGGAATAATAACTCTTTCCTCCTTATTTTCAAAACTGATATAACCCTTTTTGAACTAAAGATCAACATTATTTATATAGCACCAAGGACGCACTAATAGAGTTAGGAAGCTATCTAACTCTGCTAGTGTTAAAACCTCAAAATCTCTAGTGAACTTGGCTCCTGTATACGATAATGGATGCATCTTTCAAAACTCTGATGGGAGTGGCATTAGTCCGATTAGCCATGAATAATACATTAGAGGATGGCTGTAATGGGGGTCTCCTCATTTGTACCCATGCATCTCAAGGTAAGAACATTGACTTCCATGCCTGTATCAATAAGTATATTACTCAATAGCCACCCATCCAAAACAACATTCAGAGTTATTTCCTTGTCATAATTTAGGTTATGAGGGGGAATATTTGCATGTAGGATCTACCGTCAAGTCTCAATACTTACGCGTAGAGTGTTTCCTTTTAACCAAATCCCTAACAACGGAATGATATTCTCTTGGCACAACAGTTTGCATATTTCTCTCAAGTCATCTATATCAGTTTGGACCATCTCTGATGCTTTCTTTGCTCCATCTTTCATGATTTTTTTAAGTAATGTATCTCACCCTGAAGATTCCTAAGAACTTCCATGGTTTCCTGATAAACCTCCTGATGTGTGAGATCTGGGTACCGTGCATGTAGAACCTCCTCCTTAGTAATGGTAGGCTTCTGCTACAATGCTTCTCAAGTGCGTGCTGCCTTAGTGCTTGTCATGATCTTCCCTTGTAGCTCCTCAAACTCTGCTTGCAACTTAGGCATCCACTGATTTTTAATAGCGCGTTGTATCCTAAGCATCCCTGTGCCTTTTTTTCTTGTTTATGTTGCTTACTAAGATGCTCATATAAGTATAAGAACTCCTCATAGCTATGGTTCTTTCCAAAAAAAGATGATGTAATATTCTAAGGACATTCAGGCCTGTAGTGGTCAGGAGATCCGCATGTATAACATGTTCCACTGAGGAAACTTACTTCTTCCACTACAACGGCCTCATCCTCCAAATCCACCGTGGTATCCTTGACCTCTACCATGACCGCCTTTAAAATGCCTTTCATTTCGATCATAGCATGCATGATTGTGATCCCAGTCCTGATGTTCATTCTTGACCTTAGAATTAACTGAAACTCCTTTCTATTGTACACCAATATCTATAGCATCATAGATCTAACCAATCAACTGGCAGTCTTCCATGTCATGAGTCATGGACCTACAAACTTTACAATAGTCTAGAAATGTTCTTCCTTATCGTGCATTATAATAATGGATAGTAGTTAGCATCATGGTTTAAATGGCATATCTCACAATCCAATAGCAACGAGCACACTAATCTGCGAGAACAACTATCCTTTGTGTGACCTTCCACTTCATAATTTGTGCACCAAATCCCTGTATGCGTCTCATGTGCTAAATTTGCTGATAATTTCTCACATTTTTTTGCCATAGCTACGATCTATGCTTCTAAAAATGGGCTTACCCCTGTATCTATACTTCCAACTACCTCAGAGTGTAAGTTAGCTTCAAGTGCTTCACGTGGATTAGTGTATATCTCTTATGTGATAATGCCCTTCTAAAAGGGGTAATTACGGCCCCCAACGAACCACTGTGCATGTTGGATTGCATGTATATCATAAGAAAGCTTAGATAGCAATGTTTTAAAATGGGAATCATACTCTCTAACACTCTCAGTAGTGCCTTGCTTAATATCATTGAGTGCACTTATACTCTTCTACTCAAACTCGAGGATGTGAAACTCTTTAAGGAATGCATATTTTAAAGTTGTATAGTCGTATGTAAGTTTGATCAGGGTCAAACTTCTTATACCATCTGTGTGCACGCCCTTATAACGTAGTAACAAATTGGCTAGCCCTATGTTCAGAACCCATGATTCCTTTTGTGCGCCATAGTATTTCACACATATGCACATGTTCAATAGCATCTTCTATGCTCTTATAGTCTGGAAGATGAAGAGACATCTCCATGTAAATATTTTGGGGTTGGTGCGAACCTTGCCCACCTGATCTAGAACCTCTTATGTTTCCCCTACCTCTAGAACCACTAGATCCGGTGGAACTAGAGATACCTATGCCTCCTAATCTTGAACCTGTAGTTGGGTTCATTCAAGAAGATGTACTTCCTTGTGTCCCAACAATAGAACTGAATGGTACCCCAACAGTCTGTGAAGCATTACCACTCCCAAAAGTTAGTCCAAAAATCAGCATGCTTGTATTCTGTGTTGATGATACACCTAAAAAGGTACTCCCATTTAACAATGAAGACATTTACACTACCATCATTGTTCCTTTCATAAAACTCACTCCTTCCCTTCCACTAATTGAATTAGATTGTTGACTATTTGTTGTACTAGATGCTGGAAAACCAAGTACAAGGGCAAGGTTGCCAAGTGGATTCAAATATACGTTCATGGCCCAGGTCGTCTCTGTTGGCACATTTTAACATGAGGCTGAGGATGGATCTCTATCATGCTTTCCTAGATGGGGGAGTTCCTGATGCTCTCGCTCCATATCCCTTGCGTGAGCTCCAAATCCTTCATGAGCCATTTATCTCCTTAATGTCATCCACTCTATAATGTCACGCTACTTCTCTACTTCCCTCTTGCGCGCATCATTATACTTTAGTCACCTTTCCTCTCTCTACCTTTCTACCTCTAGGTCTACCATCCTTCACCCAACCTACTCCTGCCCCCATGCGTGGTGGGGTTTAGTTAGCCATCAGTTTACTCTCTAAATTCAAAGTTACCATCAAGATTTTGATTTCCAGTGGAATGTCTTGTAAGTAATTTTCCCTTGGATATCATAAAAACTGGAATTCAGCTACCTCTGGGCATGAGTAAGTGAAAATTGAGTACTCCAAGATATAATTGTTTAAAACACCACGGAACCACATATCCACAGCTTGAGTCCAAATCAGATCAACATCATAAAGGGCCTAAAATTCATCCTACATCTAGAAAAGTGAGTGATACCTCTAATTCTGCTTAGATGCATAAGTAATCAGCCACTCATACAATTCTACTGGAAAGATAGTGAAGAATCTCTCATATAAACTATCATACAGATTCTATTCCACCCACACGCATGCGTTAAACTCATATCTAGTGTTGAACTGTCATGTGTATTCTTCTTCCAGATCATGTTTCCACTCCTCAACACTTGCTAAGGTCAATCGGTATGTCTTCATCTTGAACCATCCTGAAAACAACTGAAAAAGAGGTCCTGGAAATGGAACCAATGATGTCGCCTAGAATTTAGCAATACAAGAACAGGCACACTGGCACATCACTTAGCCTAGACTGAGTGCTCACCTGAAGTGTGTAAAGGTACCAGACCCCTCTTTAGGGTTGTTTTTGCAGGATGTTAGCATGATGAAGACTTTAATCATTCAAATCTATAATTAATATATCTTTCATACAGTGCATAGTCAGACCTAGATCTAGAACATAACAAATTTAACAAATAACCATAATGGAATCAAGAATGTGATACTAAACTATAAATATGATAACACCTTGATTCATCCATAATCTCCATTATATTAAATGTAGTAAATACATAGAATCTTCATTATAATAACAGTAGTTTATGCTCATGCGCGTAACAGATCTAGCATAATCTCACTATACCCTAGTTCTCATACGTATATGTTCTTTCTCTCTATATAATTCACTACATATTTATAAGGTTGGGGACTTTCCCTTCACTACTTATCTAATCCCAAAATAGGTCGCATGTTATTATTAGCCACGCACTGTTACAAAAATAGTCACACATGCAAGTGTGCTAACAATAGACTATTATTAGTTAACTGACACTAGTAGATCTATTCTCGACCTGTGTCCATGTAAAGTGCTTCATAGTTGATCCTCCACAAATAGCCAATGCATGTCACACAATTCTTTGACCGGTTTGTGTGCTATGCACGCTATCTCCAAAAATAGATCCTTATCGTAAAAATGGCTAAGTCTTGAAACTGTTTTTATTCTTTACGTGCAATCCTTTCCGATACTTCCTTTCCTTTAAATGTGCTCTACTCTCCCGCACAAACCTTCTGTATTTCCTTTGCTAAGTGACAGAGTCTATCTGATCAACGCCAAGCAAAATTACCTTGAAAATGATGCCTTGAAAGTACAAAGAATGCAGTGAAAATCAAGTTGTCAGAGCAAAAATCAGGTGAAATGACAGGTAAATACTTCACTTTATATAGAAAACCCCAAAATCAATGCTCAGATTCTGACACGTGAAAATTTTGGTGAAAATTAAATGATCATAGAACTTTGAAGTCCGAAACCCCTAAAGTCTGAAGTTCCAAAATTTCAAAACTTCAGAGTTTCACACTTCAAAACTCAGGAGACGAAAAATTGTGAAAAGGTAACGGAAGACTCCGAAACCCGAAAGTCTGAAGTTCTGAAATTTTTGAACTTCAGATTTTTGAACTTCAGAATTCTAAAAGTGAAAATATCAAAAATAGATGAGAGACTTCAAAAACATGAAAGTCTGAAGTTTCAAAATTTTGGAACTTGGGAGTTTCAGACTTCAGAACTCTGGGAAGAATTTTCTCAAAATATCAACATGGAATTCCGAAACCTGAAAGTTTAAAGTTCCTAAATTTTGGAACTTCAAAGTTTCAGACTTCAGAACTCTAAGTTAAAAAATTACAATTTACCAAAATAGACCTCTGAAATCTAAAAGTCCAAAAGTTTGAAAGTTTGAAATTTCAAACTTTCAGGATTTCAGACTTCGGAACTCTAAATTCCAAAATTTTGATTCTAGAATTTTTATCCCCGACCAGGAAAACCTTCGAATCCTGAAAGTTTGAAGGTCTGAAATTTTGAACTTTCAGAGTTTAGAATTTCTTAATCAAATTCTTAAACACTTTCATGCGTTGAATCTCATAAGAAAATTTGTAAGTTGACTTTAACATCTCACTTCAAAGTAAGAGTTAAAGATCAACAAGAGTTTTGTAAAGTTGGCTTATTCCTTTATAGAGAAATATGCCCCCAGTTTGAGAAATTTAGGGTCCTCTTCAGTTCCTATGTCAATGTCAATGGTTTCTTCAATTGGCGATGTTGAATCATCTTGTAATGATTCAGGATCCAGAAGGAGTTAGTCCATAGCTAAATCATGTTTCGGATATGAGGGATGTTCAAAACATTCCATAAGGGGATTCTCCTCATTTATATAGAAAGAGGAGTAAGGATGAGGGATGTTGGATTAGGGTTAGATAGATTAGATAGGCTCATGTTCGCCAAAATAGGCATCAACATTTAGAGATATTTTGAGACCTTTTTTATGGTCGTTGACAAGTATATTATCCCGGGTTCCCATGAACTTGAGAATTACTTCATCATTTCGAAAGGTGTCAAGAGGAATATGGTCAAGTTATTGGTCCCATTGGATGATTTGGGGATAAGTGAGAGCGGTGTCAATGCCAAGGATGGTAGTGTCATGGAAGAGGTTTGTGGTAGAAATTTCTTCATATTGGCTATAGACAAAACTAGTTTCGATGGTGTTTATGGCCTCTTTAGTTATCTTAGTTGTGTCACTTAGGTCACCGCAGATACCTTCATCATGCGGTCGGTATCCTAATCCATAGCCATATAGGTTGGGGATGATAGTAAGGGGTTCAAGGATACATTGTTCATTACGACTGAGTCCTCAACCAGAATAACCCATGCAAGTCACCATACGCTTAGGGATTAGATATTTATTACTCAAGTAGTAGGATGGTATAGAATCGTCTATGAGAGATATAGTGTCAGATGGCTCTAGGTACTCGTTGACAAGATACCAAAAGAAAATAAAATTTGAAGATCCCAATGAATATGTTTTCTTGTTATCTTTACACATGTCAGTCATGTCATGTTGTTTAGGTGAGAGTGGGAGTTGTTCAATATTGAAGGGCTGACATTCCCCGCGCCATGTGGATTCAAGCTTGAGAGGAAAAGTGGATAGGAGATGAGTGGATGTGGATGGATTAGGTAATATGGGAGTAGATGATTATGAAGAGTTGCGTGAAGTGCATGGAAGAATGTCAAGTGAAACATATGAAGTAGTGCATATCATGGATGATGAAGATGATGATTGTGACGGGACAATTTCAGTGATGGGACAATACGGTTCCCTATAACCTTGTGCTTCAAGTGTTTAGCAATATTGGAAGGGTTGAGGGTCACCATGGATGGTGACCTTTACACCAAAATTCTCAAACTTGAGGAATTGATGTCATGTGGATGGAACAACATGCATCTCATGGATCCAGGGATGACCAAACAATAAATTATAGGGGAACTAGATATTCATGACATGTACCAGGGTGGACAACATGATAGGCCCCACATTGATGGGAAGGTATAGAGTACCCACTTATTTTATTTTAGAATTATCATACATTTTGATGGTGATTATTTATCATCTTAAATCTAATTTTTCATACCCTAGGATTTGAACTAGGGATAGGGTACAACTATTAACACTAAATCCATTTTCCACTAGTACTCATTTGACATGAGTATTTTAAATATGAACCTTAATGTATAGAGGAAGGTTTTGGATTGGGCATGGTTCATTTTAAGACACCTCTAAAAAATTGGAGGTGGAAAATACCTGGTAAATATCCCTGGAACCGGTTTCAGCGAAAGGTGAATTTGACAGTTTTCCAGAACTGAATTTTCACCAGGTTTTTTGAGCCAGAGAGACTATATATTTTCAGACATTGACGTCTCATTGACACACGTCAACAAGGACCATTGATGTCATGTTGATGTGTGTTAATAAGGGCCATTGACACATGTCAACTATCCTTGTTGACGCGCATCAACACAACATCAATGGTCCTTGTTGACACACGTCAATGGTCCTTGTTGATGTGCGTCAACAAGGGCCATTGACAAACGTTAAAAAGTACCATTGATGTGTGTCAACAAGGGTAGTTGACGCATGTCACTGGCCCTTGTTGACGTGCATCAATGGTCCTTGTTGACGTGCATCAAAAGGATTCGTTGACGCGTGTCAACAATGGCCATTGATGCATGTCAACGATCTTTGTTGACGTGCATCATAGGCCCTTGTTGACGTGCGTCGATAAATGTCATTGACCATAGATTTGTCCTATAAATACCCTCCCATCGGTCATTTTCATGTTTACACTTTTTGGCTTTCGATTTTTTTTGTATATAGGAATCCATCATTCTCAAAGACTCAAGCACAACTATAATGGCGACTACAAGTGCATCCGAACTGCAACCTCAAGAAAAAATCAAGAGGAAAATCTAGTCCTATCCATGGGCAAGATCATCTATAGGAATCCTTTGTGCCTCCACATACAGACTGTAGATGACTTCCGAATACAAATATTTTATCAATGCATGTGAGTTTAGCAGGCTCGTTAAGATGCCCCATTTCGAAACAGACCCAGATATTTTGAACTACCTTCTCTCATCTTACAATATAGAGGACGACATGTTTTATGTTACTATGAATGACAACTGATTATTTCAATTTGGTATCAACGCAACTGACATCCATCGGTTTACGAGCCTTCCATTCAAAAATTTACCCTTTGTTACAATGAAGGCAACACTCGTAGAAGACGATAAGAAATATCTTGAATCGACATTCAGTTTCCACGTTGATTGTAAGTATAATTCATTTTCATTCATCATTTTTTATTTAGTTTTTGATTGTGATACAATTTAATGTTATATTAATTCCCACCTTGTTTTGGCATTTGTAGCTCATGTCAATAAATCCAGGCGTGGTGTGGATACACAAGCAATTACACACCACTTTCTTACTGCAATGATTTCCTTTTTCAATCCAGAATAGTTTTGCAGGGTTGGCAAACAGATATACCAAACTAGACCATTGCATACATTGTTGCAACTATCGCAAAACAAAAATTTGATTGGTGCACCTTTTTATCAAAAAAATAAGAATTGACATAACAAATGCAAAGCTTTCGAAAAAACATGTCATTTACTCCACAAACTATCTCCTTGGCCTTTATTACGAGGCTCTTTTAAATTTAAAATACAAACCAATTCCCACTTTCACTGATGATGCATTGATGAAGTTGTCAATTCCATTTGAAGAACAACATGTATATATTAAGTTTGTATTTCAACATTACACTATGCACAGGGATTAAAAATTTACTATTTGCAAAGAAGATTTATGGAAGCCTTTCCCTAAAAAAAGGTGTTATCAAGAGGAAGAGGCCAACAACACGCTGAGGCTTCGGGAGATTCCCAATCTGAAGTGGAAGCTCACTCCTCTCCAAACCCCCAACAATTTGAATTCATTAAATGCCAGAGAAGTAATACCTTTTCATGTATTATTTACAAATTCCAAATTTGTATTTTCATTTTCCAATTTAAATTTTACCCAATTGAATTGACATACAATTCAATGTTGATGACATTACAGGGACTTTAGACCATACGCGTGTTTCAGAAACTCAACCATCTTCCCCAACTTACTCAGTACAGACACATGCATTTGTATCTTCTCAACAACCACCAATTACTACTCCAACACGGCCACCCTTAGCATCGCGACAAGCTACCCCTAAAAAACAAGGTACAATTTTTGAATACTACGTTTAATTTCGTAGTTTTTGCACTATTTTCTAGTTTTTCATATGTTTTTTCTTGAACTTTTCAGCATATTGTAGTCCTCCTTCTGTTCAAACAGTGGCACCGACCCCCCTCCCCCCTCAACCAATAATATTTAAAATGCCAACCAGAGGAACAGGAAAAAATAACATTGGTAAATGCATGTCAATTGCTCCGGCCCCTAGCAGGACACTAAACATTACCTCCTCCTTTTGAATTCCAACCCTCTCACTTGGTGGTTTGCCCAGTGCAACGGGCATATCAGATTTGAATAATATAAATTTAGATGAAGATTACTTGGGCATTAATAGCAATGACCCAATTGGATTTTTCAATACCCGTGAGATGATTCAAGGCCAGTAGGTATAATTTAATTTCAACATACTTTACCATATTGAATTACATTTCGTTTTAGATTCATTTTTCTGAATCTTGATTAAGTTTATCACAAACAAGATCAGGCCACCCAAAGGCAGAAACAAGTAGCAGTTGATCTACAAGAAAGCCCTCATACCTCTTCAATGATATCATATTTATCAGATACATATGGTGAACAGTTGCTACTTTTTCCTTTGGAGAACTTAATTGGTTATGATTTTCAATCCTATGTTGGTGAGTTTATTCTACCTCATATCAGTCAGCTCATAGAATGGGAGAGAAGGGATAAAGTACTTATTAATGAGATTATTAGTCGTTATGAAAATTATTGGCAAAGGGATAGTTTATATGCTGCAGTCCATAATCAACCTGTGAAGATGGATTCCTTACTTAACCAAGTAGGAATGGGACAGTCACGTATAACAACAACTATAAAGATGAAATGTTGGATAAGACACTAAACAAATGGAAAATATTAGTATTGAGGCCCAAGCATATTTTAACAAATGGTCTAAGAACAAGGATCTGGTAGCAGTTGCAAATGCTGAGAGAGATAAGAGCGGTCATAAGTATTATCACTTTCAAACAATAATTTTTGTTAATTTAAAGGTTTCTTATTTTAGTAATATGTTGAATTGACATTACTTATTTTGTGCAATTGAAATATGAAAATTTGAAGAGTCAAGAGAAGGTTTTCCAAGTTCACTTGGAAACAGCGAAGAACAGTTTATCCGTAACGAAGAATTTGAAGTAAAATATTGTTTTGGTTAACAAACAAAACAATACACTGAAGTGGATAATTAAAGAGCACGGCTTCAACCCTGAAATATTATTCAAAGCTAAGGTAGAAGTTGATCCAAATTTGTTGTCCCATAAAGATGCGAAAAAACAAAAAGAAAGAATTTTAAAAAATTTGGACAATGCTGCGGAAGATCTCATAAGTTATGGGGTTATTTCTGTCGTTGGGGAAAGGGGTATAGCCATAGGTGAAGAAACCATTGGGGAAAGGAGCACAGAGTTGGAATGGATACAAAAAAAGAGGGTTGAAATTTTTTATTATTGAGTGTGGAAACTTGAAATATTGAGTCTATATTTGAAAATTTAAAACATTGAATGTTGTGGTCATGGCATTTGAATTTTATTAACTGGATTTGATAGCCTTTGAAAATTTGAAATACTATATAATCTTTAATTTTATAACTTCCTATATATTATGTATAAAATTTCTAGATTGTATATGGAGTTTATGTTTTTTGGTTTACTTGTAATGATGATTGCATTAGATAGGGATGATGACGTATGTTTCTTGTTTACTTGGATTATAATGAATTGCATGTGGACGTAGATTTGGCTTCAAGCACGATAATTCTTCTTCTCTAGACATTTAAATTTTTTTTAAGATAATTCTTCTTCTTTATACTTGTAATGATATGATCATGATGACATTATAATGGATATAGATGATGATGAATGATGATAATGGATAATTATTTTTAAAAAATGGAATGTGTTAGGACAGAGACATTTCTTTAAATTCAAAATAGATAAATAATTGTTTTAATAATAATTGTAGTGTCAGGATTATGATAATGATATGATGATGATATGATATATATGGATGATGATGAATTTCATGTGGACGTAGATTTAGCTTCAAGCACGATAATTCTTCTTCTCTAGACATTTAAACTTGTTTTAAGATAATTCTTCTTCTCTATACTTGTAATGATATGATCATGATGACATTATACTGGATATAGATGATAAATAAATGGAATGTGTTAAAATGGATATAGATGACATTAGAATGGATATACTTGTAATGATATGATCACGAATTGTTTTTAAAAAATGGAATGTGTTAGGACATAGACATTTCTTTAAATTTAAAATAGATAAATAATTGTTTTAATAATAATTGTAGTGTCAGGATTATGATGATGATATGATGATGATATGATATATATGGATGATTATGAATTTTATGTGGATGAAGATTTAGCTTCCAGCACGATCATAGATGACGAATTGTATAATGGATCGTGGATTATGAATTTTATAATATGGAAATATCTTCCTCTGTAAAATTCAATTGTGTCATTTTATCCCACAAAGTTTAAAAAATATATCAAAGCATTTAACAAATATAAAAAATAAATTAAACATAATTGTAAGAAATCAAGAAAGATGATATGATAGGGTTTAACTTACCTCTAGTGTATTAGATGGTTGTGAAATCATCACTGGTAATGTGCTAGATCTTTATTTTAAGAAAAATCAACATGAGAAATGGATTAGTAGATAGATGGGTGAGTTGCCTGACATTGTCAGTCCCGAGAAGTACCAGCTTCCTCGGATGGATGTCAACCCACGTTTTCAAAAAAAATTAAATAAATGTATTTAAATAAATGTAAATATATATACCTGTAACATCTTTAATGATAACAAGAGCTTAAAAAAATTTAAAGTGACAAACAATAAGATTAAGGTGAAGAAGATACATATTTAAAGTTAAAACAATCCATTATCCGTAGTTTCTTCAAACTCGATGTTCTCTTCTATAGAGTGTGACGATACGCCAATTCCACTCTCAACATTGGGAATACTTGTACTTCTAGCTATATTATTCACACCTCTTCTTTCACAAAGGGAATTCCAATGCGCAATTGCTCTATCGAAAGGAAAGGTTTCCATGGATTATCAAGATACATAACACCTCATGCAACGTTCCATATTTTTATCCAACCTATTTCTAAGTTTTGATTTTATAAATGATAATGCACTCAAAACCCTTTTTTCCTCCACAGACCCCAAAATCATTGTTTGGCATAACTCATATAATCTGAAATATTCACTGATATCTTCTTGTAAGATAGAAATTTGATAGATTCCTCGCCACAACCTTGTAATAGCACCACTTCCAGAAGGTTCGTCTAAATTTTTATATTGGTTCCTCATTGTTGTTGCAAAATTTGTTGATTGAAATTTTAATAAATCGGCATTCAGTATACCTTTGATTTTCATACCCTTGAATTCTGAAGTCTTTGTGAAATGTTCCATTATTGTACCCATGGATTTATGGAAATGCTTTCTTATAAAGTCAACATGACCATCTTCAGTATTCCAAAAATTAGGATTCATCACACCCATGGCTTCAAGAATTTTATCTTTGGAGAAACGTTCTCTAATTTTTGATGATAAGGATTTTGAAATTTTTTTAAGCTTTATTCTTGTTTCAATTATAACAAACTCAAAGAGATTACATGTCACGGGAACATCTTCTCATTCTGATCCTATAATATCATGACATTTTTGTAAAATGTGCAGTGGTATATCCCTCCCATTAACAATGATGCAGAGGTGATCGTGGATATTAAATCTCAAATAGTTACTAGGATTTTTAAGATCTAATAAAGCTTTCCAATTCTCAAAAACAGCTGTATCAAAACTATCTTAGGAACAGTACAAGATATCAAGACTTTGAAATACCATTTTTCTCATCCGTATAAAATCCACAATATAGATTAATCTCCCTTGTGCATGCTTCATCAGTGTATTGATCTCCTACAACATTGGAAGAATACCCACCAATGTAAGCAATGTCTCCAAATAAGTTAAACGGAACAAAAAGTCCCTCACCCTATCAACTTCATGACGATATTTGTGCATGAAACCAACCAATGAAGGATACTCCTCACAAACTCTGTATGCAGGTTCATACAAAGAGATCCATCTAGTTTCAACATCTTTCAGAAGTTTTTTTCCATCTGTAATTCCAATTACAAATTTCTGGAACTCAAGAAATCACTTTGGGCTACTTGCCATATAGGCATGAAGTTCTCTTATAAGGTATTCTAATTTAGCAATATTTTCGTGGTTGCTTACCATTTTATACGCTAAATTCATTATGTGAGCCATACAGTGAATTAGTAGCATATATGGGGTCATTGTTGTTTGTAATCTAACACACAACCCTATTCGGTGACCCTGCATGACAGATGCACCATCTGCTTCGACGCATACCAACTTCGTAGCAATTTCATAATCAGTCATTCCAGTAATATCTTTCAAATGAGAAACAACTATTTTATGTAGGTTTTTGGCATTAAAATTTTCAGCCATTTTCATAACTCCCAACAGATGAGGCGTCCTTGTATGATTTTCTAAAGTATAGACATGGATACATACCCATGTAGTGTTGTCGACTGCTATCACTTCATCAATTGAAAGAGAGATAAACTTTGATTTTTTTACATTCTCTTTCAAATCTTCCTTCTTTATTATCAAAAGGCATTTTTCCATTTCCCATCCACTACTTTCAGACCAATAAGACTGAGGTACATTCAGCATTCCATTATATTGATACAAAACTTTGAAATCGAGGAAATCTGAAATCGGTCTTCCTTTCTTTAGTATGTGAAATAAAGTAGAGAATTATATGAGTTTTACATGTAGATTTGTTTGATTCATCTTACCAATTTGTGATGTGATCGTTCCTCCCTTTTCCACGAGATGTCTACATTTTTTCTGCTTAACCTCATAACCTGTAGCGTATCTAACATGCATGCATTCTTTTTCAGTTTTCCACCTGCGTGTTTTGATTTTCTGGCCATCCACCCCCGTTACAGTCAAATATTATTTTCCACAATGTTTTTCTATAGTGTCCATATTTATTTGCATTTTTTTTTGCTTTCCCAATTTCCACGTACATATTGTACATGTACATCCAGATGGCATCTCTTCAGAATTAGAGGATTGTACAAGTTTGATAAATGGAAATTTAGCTGCCCAATCAAACTTGTATGACCTGTCAATGGTCCACATATTCTTGTTCATTTTCAATGTTTTACTTTTTTGAGTAGAATTTTGAGCAATATCACAATCACCTGGTTTCCTCTTTCATGAACTAGAATTTGAATTTGATTTTTGTGTTCCATTTTGCTGAGTATTTGTATGTGTGATATTTTGATGCACTTCTGGTTGCACCCCAACAGGAAGAATATATTCAAGATCTAGCATATTATCGTAGGTGTCATTTGTTTGATACTGTGTAGAATGCATGTCCACCTCAATAATACCTTCCACACAGTCAGTATTCTGATTCTTTTTGGTGGCATCTATATGGTTGTTGGTATTTTCAATACCTGTATCAACAGAGTTTCCAAAATACTTGAACAATGATTTCTGAGATTTCTTAGTTACTTTTAGGGTCTTCGCATTCTTAGGACTAGCAACTTCCATTATTCTGAATAGAGTCATGTGTCAGAAAAAGAACCAAGTAGCGACTCAGCGAGTTAGATTCAAAATTACAGTCACGCGTCAACTATGGTAATCCCTATCATGCGTCAATAACTAACCCTCTGTCGCACGTCAATAGCGCGTCAACTATCCCTGTCACACGTCATCAACAGGGAATCAACTATCTCTATCACAAGTCACCAAGGCATCAACTGGCTCTGTCACATGTCAACTCTGTCCTTGTCATGCCTCAACTGCTTACGCCCTTGTCACACGTCAACTCTCTCTATCACATGTCAACAAGGCATCACTGTCTCTATCAGGCGTCAACTCTATTCCTCTCGAGTTTCAATTGCTTACCCCCTTATCGTGCATCAATAATATCTCCTTGTCACGCATCTACAATACCTCTTTGTCACGCGTCAACTATATCCCTATCACGCATCAAAAACTAACCCTAACATGCTAACAGTAATCTCTGGTGCTTAAGAGTATGCGAGTTCAAACTTCATGGTATTGGAAATTTGGTAAGCTACTTGTGGTAGTACCATAGTATACTACCCAGTGAATCACCTAGGTTTTTATAGGACATATTTTCAAATGAAGGTGAAGCCAACCCCAAAAAAAAATATACTATAAATTTTAGGCGAACAGGACACCAACCCACTCCGAAAAAATCACCTTTTCAAATTTTCCTAAAATGAAATTTTTGCCATATTGCGAATATTCGCCACTAAAATTATCCCTGGGGTTGGGTCGTGTAGTGGTAAGTCTTGTTAGGTGAAAGTGAGTGGGAGTGTTGGATGAGGGTAAATGTGAGGGATGAGGGCTTGGAACTGTGTGGGATCTATATCCTTTAGGATGAGAGTTTCTTGAAGGGTGAGGTAAAGGATATATTTATGCACGGAGGATGTTTTGAGAACATCCATGATAGAAATTTGAGTGGGGGTCTTCTTGAGTTGTTCAATAATATTGTACTAGTCTTGTGGATGTGGATTAGAGGAAGAGGGATCGTCCCTTGAACCGCTACATGGATTCTACGTGTAGTAACCACACATCGAGGTTTTCGAGAAGGTCCCTTGACTTTGATGGTGGCCACTTGATGAGGATGATGATGAATATGGCTGACGAGGGATTCATATCGGAAGGGGACACACCTATAGTTTATATGATTGGAATAATGGCTAGATGATTCATGGATTTTACCAGACTTTTGTTTACCCTAAATTGAAGCACGGTTCTGGCCATGATTGAGAAGTGGATTTTGATAAATCCCTAGCTTCTGATTTTGAGAGGAAGAGGATGTATTGTCTTCAATTTCAAATTCACCCTGATGAATCAGGTCATAGATGTAGTTTTTGAGTTTCATAAACCTAGTGGTGGCATGGACCTTGATTTTTTGAAATGTGTAATACTCATTTTCCCTAAACCAAGAGGGTTTTAGTCTAAAATCGTCAATCAGTTATGTTTGTGGGAAAACGGTCATATTAGCAGTAATACATTTCTTAAGGCTTGTTTCAATAGATTCACTAAGAGGGGTGTATGATCTTATTTTTGGATCTTGGTTTGACCGATTTGACCCTTTTGGGATGGATATGGAAGCAACTTTGTGGACGTGTTGAACATGTTTTGTCTCTGTCACTCTGTCGGTGACAAAAAATTTATTCTTGTTGAAGTATTTGGGCTTCTCAGATGTGAAAGGTTGATTGGATCGGTTGTAGTTGTCATGGTAATACATTTTAATGAGGCCTTTAGAAATGAGGGATTTTTCTATTTGCATTCCCTTTTATATGATGTCATCAAATTTGTTGGCACAATGGACTTGTAGGTGAAAAGTTAGTTATTGATGGAGGTTTCCAACGAATATGGTGACCAATTTATTTTTTGGGATGGGTCATGGGATACGGTTACTAAGGGATCTTCATCATTGTAAAAGGATGAAAATATTTTTCCATTGCGATGATTGGTATTTTATAGGTCGATCATCCTGACATCATACTCCACATTATATGCAAAGTGTTTGAATTTTTTTTTGGATAAGTCAGCGAAGGTAGTGATAGAGCCCTTGGGTAAGCGGAGGAACCATTCAAGAGCTCGTTCGCCTAGGCTTCATGAAAAGAGTCTCAACAAACAGGAGTCATCATAGGCTACCTCTTGACATAACATATAGAACTCCTTAACATGTTCATGAGGATCACCCTTTCCTTTATATTTTTCAAACTTGGGCAGTTCCAAGTATGGGGGGGAAGGGACACGTAGGATGTCGTGGTCAAATGGGTAAGGAAAGAGTTCCTCAAACTTATATTTTCATCCTTTTCTGTCGAGTTTCAACCCTTGAAGTGTTTCCTTCATAGACTTTCTTTCCTACTCCAAGGTGGATTCTTGAGGGTTGGTAGGTGGCTTATTGAAATTGGATTGTTGTGAATGTTTAGAACCATGATCATTTGGTCATTTTGGATCAAGATTTGAGGCCAACTGGACAATCTGATTACTCATTTATTATAATTGGGATAATACAACCTCCTTGGATATATGAGAGTTATGGGTGTTTTCTCTATTATCTCATCCACACATAGCGTGATGGTTACTGTGATTTGGATTATTTGGATAAAGATGTGGTGGGGATGGGGGTCATTGTCCAATGCATTCATTCTCATTGGGGAGGAGACTATAAATTTTTTCATAGGTGTAATCAGAAGGAATTTTTTCTCCCATTATTGAGAAATGTGTCAAAATGTTTTCATTGATGTCAAATTTTCCGCAAGCAGTTTCATGTGTCAAATCATGATGTCATGATAGGCAAGCATGATCTAGGTGCATGGTCAAACAAGTGAGTTGTGTGAATGTGTCCTCTCAAAGTTGTATGAAGGAGTCATAAGTTCAACCATGGTCAATGAGATGTGAGTGAGATGATAATGTGTCTGTAATAGGTCACTATGGAAAAATTCATGAAAAATGAGGTAGGTCTAGGCTTAATCCTAGTCTAAATAAAGTAGGATGGCATGTAAAATTGAGAAATAAATCAAGATAGAACATAGAAAGCATGGTTGGAGTAATATGAGCTAGTATAGAAACCATAAGATGAGTCTTAGGTCATGAATCAGGCACATAGAGCATGAAGTTAATCATTTTAAGGTTTTTTCAAGTAAGACAGACCTAATAGACAAGTGAGATTGATAAGCCAAGGCATGATGATGAAAACCAAGCATGACATGAGCATAATATGATGGTATATAAGGTGTAAATTGACAAGTGCATAAATTTACTTATTATAACATCCATATGACTATTTATTTTCTCCTAATTATGTTAATTAATGTATGGGGGATGTTCTAGATAGTTATATTCTTAGTAAGATTGATGCATTTCTCTTGTTCTTGTCTCGTGTGAACTAATGACCGTAGAAGTTCCCACTAACTAATTTTATGAGTAATGTGACGACTGTGTAGGTTGATAATGTGCATCCTTTGCCAATTTTGTGGAAGTAATAGTCAAGAAGATCAAGTCTCTTGCCACCATGTCATTCTATAGGATTTTCCTATAGTAGCCTAGAACGAGGGCCATGTTTTTAGCTATGTTACAGGGTGCCAAAGAGCTTTAATTAGGTTATTATTTAGTTGAATATTCATCCTATCATTGTGGCATGATCTGTAACTAATTATTTCTATAAAGACACCTTCTTGAAAACATTTCATAGTTTTTAGTTGATACACTTCAGTACAGTTCTATACTAGTTAGTAGTTATTATGGTTTTATGATGAAATATGTTTTGAACTTGCTCAAATAAATAAAATATATATTTTGTTTTGAGTATTTGTTAGTTTTGGAGTACCTCAATCCCTAAGGAGAGAAAGGGGCCACTCACCTGAGGTTATTGGAGGGTTGATATTTCATGCATGATCATTATTTCTTATAAGTTTCAGTTCCAGCACTTTGATTTGAATAGTTGTTCAAATGCAGTATTATGTTTCCTTGATTTAGTAACTTTCCTTTCTTTCATTTTAATTCGTGTGAGAATTTCGATTCAAGTGTGTAATTCAATTCAATTAAATAGTTTCCTTTAAAGCATTTTATCACAGTAACGTTGTTTTAGTAGATTAGATGTATCTCTTGGATTACGTCTTTCATTTCAGTAGATTAGAGTTGCATTTACTTTGTGCAGTATAGGAGAGAAAAATAATAATGATAACAACTAAAACACCCCAAAAGAGAATCACTACAACAACTATGTTGCATCCAATTTCATTGCATACAGCCTAGGACATGGCCCTGGTTTGAGAATGACACCAACAATTGAATCTGTTGGTTAAATGATTAGAAGTTGCAATGACCCATTATTTTTGGCATTATTTTTTGGAACACCATAAGAATAACATGCCATGCTATTCATATTATTTTTTATGGGTGTTAGTGAAGTTAAGCTATGCAACGAGTAAGAGTCCTAAGCCTTGATTACACAAGAAATATGGATGTATAGG
Organism: Taxus chinensis; assembly: GCA_019776745.2. Taxonomy (NCBI): domain Eukaryota; kingdom Viridiplantae; phylum Streptophyta; class Pinopsida; order Cupressales; family Taxaceae; genus Taxus; species Taxus chinensis. The sequence goes on from CM034151.1 coordinate 461,123,415, forward strand.
CCAAGGGACGCTCAAGGGAGATTTATACCTCGTAATATTAAAAGAATATCTCTAACCAAAGAACAAGTAGGGAACACTAAAAGTGACACTGAATCTAATATAACACCCATAAGTGATACTGAACAGTTTGCATCATCTTATTTAGAACTTGAGTAACTTTTCGAGATGGGAGACAATGGAAATGATAAGAACCGACCCTTGGGTAGGAAATTTACTTATCCCATTGTCTTAAACAAGTATGAGGATGCACCTATGAAAAAAATTTCTCCCTCCATCCTCCCTATCTTTCGAGGAATGTCCATAGAAGATCCAGACCAATTCAACCAAAAACTCAAAAAATTTCCTTCTACCCTCAAAGACTCTACCATGAGGTGGTTTATGGGATTTTCCTCTAACTCCATTCATTCATGGGAAAAAATGGAGACTTCCTTCTTGTAAAACTCCAAGGATTACTGTAGGGGAAGAGATAGGAGGGAAGATTTCTTTCAGATAAAGAAAAAAGAAGATAAAAATTTGGAGGATTATCTGGATAGATTTCTTTTTCTCCATAGGAGTGGTTCTGAGTTGAATGTAAAAATCGGTAAGAAAATTTTCCTTAAAGGACTTGATGGTGAAACCAAGGACTCCCTCCATCTCATGGGAGGAGGAGATGTACAAAAACTCACCATGGCACATATTGTTGAGTTATGCAGGAGTTAATCTAGAAAAAGAGGAGGTATAAGATGAAGGAAAACATCAAAAAATGCCCTAGGTACCTCAAAACTTCTAGAAGAAATGGCTAACATGAAAATAGATATATTGTCACAGTTAAATTCAACCATAGATGGGCTAAAAGCTAAGAACAATGTTGTAAAAGAACCTTTAGACATATACTATCCTAGGTGCAAGAAAAAACATCCCTTGAAAGAATGTCCTTTAGATTTCACAAATATGTGCCTCATTTGTGATGTTCTTGACCATGATACCAACCACAGTACCCTCCTACCTCATCTCAAAGAGATAGTGAATGTCATAACTCAAGCAAATGTAGAGGTAAACTTTGTGCAGAGATCAAATAACCAGGATGATTATGCCCCTAAACCTGTTTAGAACCCCTAGATGATTTCATAGCCCAATCAGGCTCCCCCACCAACTTGGGGATAACCTAGGTGGACAACACCAAACTAGATGGCTTATCCAACACTGCCACCATGGGTGCCTCCATACACCTAGCAAGGTTATGCACCACTAGCCAATACGCCACCATGGAAAAATCAACAATGGGCACCTCAACAGAATTCTAATCAGGCAAGGAGGTTTGCACAACAATAAAAAGTTTTAATTCCTCCACCACAACAAAATTATCAACAAGGGCAAGCAGCACAAACTCAACTCCTGGCTTAACTTGTCTCAAACCCCAAAAATCAACAAATAACTTCAATTAATGAAGTAGGATAGGGTGAGACAATGTAAGTGAATGCTATTAATAGCGTACAACTGAGGTCTAAAAGGACAGTAAACAATCCTCCCATATTCATCACAAAAAAACCTGAGGAACATGGGAGGATACCAGAAGAAAGCTATAGGGTACTTGAAGAGAATGAGGAAACTAGACATATCCTACAAACATGAGCCACTAAGAGCAATCAGAAAAAAGATAAGAATATGGATGTTGCTCCTTTTCTAGAAAGATTGAAAGAAGTACAAAAAGAGGAAGAAACAACACTGGTTTAGGAGTTGAAAAATATGAACATTGAGGTCCCACTTTTGAGAGCAATAAGAGACATTCCCAAACTAAACCATAACATTAGAAATCATTACATAAAGACACTAGGAAGGAAGAAAAATAATGAAAAATAGTCAAAGTATAAGGTAATCTAGTTGATCTTGTAGCTGGAAAACTTCTCTCACCAAAATATGGGGATCATGGGAATCTAATCATTACTATTTGTGTAAATGGCCAATCAATATCTAATGTTTTTTGTGGATCTTGGTGCTACCATCAATGTTATAAAAATAGATATGTTCAATTTGTTTTCTTTGATAGGATTGCAGCCAACCAATATTGTCCTCCAATTAGCAGATCAATCTATTATTGTACCAGATGGAGTAATTGAGGATGTTTTGGTCATGGTTGAATATTGGGAGTATCTTATAGATTTCAAGGTCTTAGAGCCTAAAGCTCAAAATTTATGATACCCAGTCATCTTAGGAAGACCCTGGTTAGCTATTTTTGCTACACACATTGACTGTAGGTCAATAAAAATGACTATTTCAAATGGGCAAAAAGAAAAGAATATTTCCCTTTATATTCCTACCCAGCCTTATGTGGATGTTTGTGAACGTGTGTGGGTAGATTTTTCAGATACTAATAACATGAGTTCTTCTTATCTAGCCACCATTGCAGTGAAAAAACATCTAGAAGAAATTGTGGATCCATACTCAATGTATGATGGAGATGATATTGTGGCTACAGAAACAAAACTGCAGCTACGGAAATCCAAACCATGGCTACAGAAATGACTATTTTGAACTTAGCGGATAACATCACCATAGTAAGTGACATTCCTATTTAAAATTTTGAAGAGATTTAGGATTACCATGAGGAACATACAACCACTGACTTCCATTTACCTCTAGCCAAGGTTGTATCCCTTGAAAACATGATTATTATTTACATGCTACAGCCGCATGTTTGTCCCTTGAACTATTTGATTGCAGACACAGAACTTTCTATTCTAAGAGATACTAAACAAGTAACTATTGAGGTAGGAAAGGAACTCACCATCAAAAACAATTTAGAGGACAACCAAGAGGCTAGGTTCATAAATATCCCGAGATATCATTCTAGAGCTTTTGCTTGGGATTACACTGACATGAAAGGGATTCATCCAAGCATCTACACTCACCATATTTACATTAAGGATGTTAAACCTATTTAGACAGCCACAATGAAGAATTAATCTAGCACTTAGAGACATTGTCAAGAATGAAATAGAAAAATTGTTGAGGGTAGGATTCATCTATCCAATATATGATAGTCAATGGGTATCACCGCTAGTTATAGTTCCTAAGAAAAATAGTAAATGGAGAATATGTATTGATTATAGGGATCTTAATAAATCCACTAAGAAAGATTACTTTCCCCTACCCTTTATTGATCAGGTTTTGGACAATCTGACAGGAAAGAAATAATTCTCTTTCTTGGATGGTTTCAGTGGATATAACTAAATCAGTATAGCACCTGCTGATCAAGATAAGACCACCTTCACTTGTCTCTGGGGTACATTTGCATATAGAGTTCTACCATTTGGGCTTTTTAATGGACATACAACCTTCTAGAGAGCAATTTTAGCTATTTTTTCATACCTCACCAATGACTTTGTTGAAGTTTATATGGATGATTTTACCATCCAAGGGTCTACTTTCAAAGAATGTTTGAATAATCTTGAAAAAGTGTTAACCAGATGTGAGCAACACAAGATTTCCTTGAGTCATGAAAAATGTTTGATAATGGTTGATCAAGGAATTGTCTTGGGTCATCATATTTTTGTTAAGGGCATCCAAGTTGATCCTAAGAAGATAAAAGTCATTACTAAATTGCCTACACCAACAAATCTGACTTATATAAAGTGTTTCCTTAGACATGTAACGATATTAAAAACAATTTATCCAAGATTTTAGTAAATAAGTTACACCAATGTTTTCACTACTTGCCAAGGACTATGTTTTTTAATGGACTCCTCAATGTCAAGAAGCTTTTGAAATTATCAAGGAGAAATTAACCACTGCCCTAGTTTTTAGAGGACCCAATTGGGATAGCCTTTCATATTCACATTGATGCTTCTAACACATCAATGGGAGTTGTTCTTGGAAAAAAGGATGAGGAAGACCAAATGTATGCCATCTATTTTATAAGAAAAAACCTGACCTCCACATAGAATAACTACACCACTATGGAAAAGGAATTTCTAGTTGTTGTTTACTCTCTGAATAAATTCAGACACTACATTACTGGATATAAAATCTTTGTGTATACTGATCATTCATCCATAAGATATTTGATGAATAAACTAGTAGTAGGGGGAAAATTATTAGGTGGTTACTTATTTTGCAAGAATTTAACATGACTATTATTGATAAGCCTAGAAAGGCCAATGTTGTTGTTGAATTCCTTTCAAGATTGAATGTTTCAGGAGAAGAGGAGGTTGTCCAAGATCAATTTATAGATGAGAAGTTGTTTTCAATCTCATCACAACCTCCATGGTTTGTTGATCTTGCCAACTACCTCATTACGTGGAAGTTTCCATCTTACTTTGGCAATAAAGAACGTAAAATATTAGTCAAAAACAATTCTTCATACAAGTGGTGTGATGGAATTCTATTTAAATGTTGTCTTGACATGGTTCTTTACATGTGTGTTTGAGAAGATGAGGTGTAAGATATACTACGAGCTTGTCATGATGAGATTAGAGGAGGACATTACTCAATGAAGAGGACAATTCACAAGGTCCATGGAGTTGGGTATTACTAGCCTTCTCTCCACAATTTTTTCAAAAAGTACGTATGGCAATGTGGTGCATGTCAATGAATGGGAAAGCCTACATTGTCCACTAAAATGCCCCTCAATCCTCAGCTGATCTTGAGGCCATTTGAGAAGTGGGGAATCAATTTCGTTGGACCTTTTGATCGCCCACCCTATGGAAAAGAGTACTTGCTAGTGTGCACTAAAAATGTTATAAATTGGTCCAAATTTCAAGCATTGACATCTTCCAATGAGCATGTTGTAGCTGAGTTTTTTTACAACCAGATCATGCTAAGGTTTAGAGATCCCAAAGCCATTGTATATGATCAAGTCCCTCAATTTGTGTCTAACATGATTGAGTCCTTCCTAAAGATCTACCAAATCAAGCATTGCAAATCATCACCATACCACCCCCAATCTAATTGGCAGGTGGAAGTCACAAATAGAGAGTTGGAGAACATATTAACTAAATTTTTCAATGCAGACAGAAAGAATTGGGTGCTAAGGCTGCATGAGGTAGTTTGGGCATACAACACCACCTGGAAAACCACCATTGGTTTTTCCCCATATGAATTGGTATATAGGAAGAAGCCACTACTTCCTATGGAATTTGAGTTGCAAACCTGGAGAACAACACAAAATATTGGAATTGAATTGGATAAAGCTCAACATGAGAGAGTGTTGCAATTGAATGAACTCGATGAAATATGAATGGAGGCACAACAACAAACTTAAATGCTCTAACCCCAGATAAAATCTTGGCATGATGCTCATATTAAGAATAGGAAGTTCAATGAATGAGAATGGGTCTTACTGTTTGACTCAAAGTATCAACAATTCAAAGGAAAGTTGAGAACAAGATGGTTGGGACCCTATCAAATTGAAATTTTTTATGATAATGGATCTATGAGACTGTTACCTATTGATGTTGATAGAAGAACCTTGCTAGTGAATGGTCATCAACTGATAATGTATAAACCACCCCAGGATAAGGAGATGTTTACCAAAGACATACTACTATGCAAGGAAATTGATTCAATCGAAGATTGCAACTCTTCCCGCTATGAATATTTCATTTTGAATTCAAATAAAGGAAGAAGATCATTGTCTCAATCCTCTTCCCCTTAGATTATAGTTTTTCTTGTTTTATTTCATGCTTTCAATAAAGGTTAGGCATGAAAATTATTAAAATGTGCATTAATCACAATTATTCTTTGAACTTGGAATGTGGAGTGCCAATGGCTAGTGGGGAGCTGAGTTGGTAAGGTATAGTGCATTCATCCCTTTCTATTGATATTTAATTTTTAGAAACCCCCATTGCATTTATTTAAAAAAAATCATAGTTCCATTTAATGCAATTATTTCAAATGTAGAATCAAATCTCATGACATGGAATGGTAGATAATGAGTATTAGTGGGAAATTAAATGGCATGTGTCACTTATTCTAAGAAGGACATGTGGCATACACATTCATGATGATCGAACGAGATCTATGTGAAGAATTGAACCCTTCTGTCCCATTAAGTACTATCACACTTTTTTGCCACCATTTTTGCATCGACTCAATGCTATTTCGAGCTCAAAATATATTTCAAACTTCCACTACCATCATTGTTTCATGTAATTGCTCTATTTTCTTCACATAAACCTTCTATATTTTTCTGTAATTCCATCCAGTAAGCTATGGGTAGAAAAATATGTCAAAACCAGAGTCTCCAAAGCCTCTCCTACGAAGCATTGTCATCTCGTAAGTATTCCATGAGTCAGGTTGGTTAGATTTTATCCAAAAATTTGACGGTTTTGACAAAGATTTAGTTGATGAATTCCTGATAAATTTTGAACACACTTTCTCTCAGGTAGGAGGTAGGAGAATTGAGATAAACAGCCACATTGTTGTTACCATATCCATCCTCCCAGATTTTGGGCTCAAAGTTGTGACTAATTCCCATCTTAAGGATTTAATACCACTATTTCATGATGAAGGGGAAGCTCTTCCAGAGATAATCCTTACTTCCTATGGTACTCAAAAAGGTATTAAGTGGGAAAGTTTACCTGGTCAATGGAAGGAAGTAGTTACATGGGTTAACATATATTTTATCTATGATGGCTAGCCATCGTTGCTTGGGGGTGACACATTGAAAATTCTTACTCATTTGAAGAAGGGTCAGACACACCCTAAGTTAAAGTTAAATCTTCTAGAATATCTCGTAGATGTTGTCATAAATGTGGGTCAAAAATAAAAGAATGGAGGTGGCAGAGATTGCCTTGAAGCATCTTGGCCTCATCCAGTTAATATGTGCACATCAGGCTTTTTATAGGCCTAAGAGGAAGATAAAACAAATGAGTGCAGGGGAGTATTCGAAAATAAATAAAATCAAGAAGGAACTTTCTCCCAGTGTTTGGCCTAAGCTTGAGTCGACCCCTCGGCCTTAAAATGAGGTTATGGAAGAATATAAAAATAAGGATGACCAACCTTCTATGTACCTCAAATTTCTAATGAAAAGGCTACCCTGTCATCCTCATACTACTATGACATTAAGACTAAGAAGATCTTGTACCTCAAAGAGACCTGAATTTTCTTGTCCTATATTTTTTAATGAGGGTTCAACCCACATTTTGAAAGAGGTTGATGAGGCTGGATACTTCGTCTGCTCCTAGCTGAACAAGTGAAGAATGATGAATTTAATGAAAATGATTCATGAAGAATAGTTCCCTAAAACATGATATGTCAGACATTGTTGAAGCTATAGAAACTATGTCTATAGCTCTGGAAATACCTGCAGTATCTCCAAAAACCCAAGACTGGAGCTCCAAAAACTATTGCAACGGAGGTCAGTACTGCTACACCATGAAGGTTGGTCACTTGGAATCACATAAAGATGTAGTTCTGAATTAGTATCAAGATGAAATTGATAACTTTTAATAAGAAATTAAAAGGTATGGAAGATACTCAATTGTCTATGCAAAATGAATTCGTTCAGTGAACGGTGGAAAAATTTAGAGAAATAATTGTCTTGAAAATAAAGGTTGATAGTTTAAAAAGACAAAAGAATATTGGATTACAAACCTGGAATGATTTGTCTATTCGTTATGACCAATTGTCTCTTCATAAGAAGGAATTGGTCCAAGATAATAAGAAACTTAAGAAGTAAGTTGAGTTAGGATCAAATGCTAAAAAGAAATTGGAATTAGTTTTGGAGTCTATTTGTCCTCTAGCTTGCAAACTTCTAGCTTGTAGGAAACCTTCCTCTATTTACCATCTATTTCTTCAAGAATAGTTTTATGCATGGAAATTGCAAAGGCTGTGTTGTGGAGAGCCACATGAGGCTCCAAATGGAAAAGCATTTTTAGAAATCTATCAAAAGAGTACTCCAGAAATACAAAATCTATTGTGTGAATTATATCTTCATAACATATTTGTTACCAATGTCCCTAACTTCTTCATCAATTTTTCTGTGGGAAATTTTGATTAAAGGCTTTTTAGTCTTTGGTTAGGAACCAAATTTTATGGGGTGAGAAAATAGATCTTTTTAATCAAATAGCCCAAACCATTGGTTTCTATATAAGGCCTACCCACCACAATGATGTTTCAATGAAAAAGGATTTAAGGTCTTTTTATTATCAGGTTGGTATTGGAAAGAATACTTCGGAGATTTTAGCCAAATGTGTTCATGATTTTGAGATTTATCGTCAACAGAATTTTGGTGAAGCTCTGAAAGCTTGTGACAAAAGATGGGATACTTTGAGCTTACCATTGATGAGAAGGGAAGTGATCTCTCCACAAAACCTTAGTTGGAGTATGAGGAGGGGATATACACCTGTTATAAGTATTAGGCAGTTGGTAGAGAAAGGTACAAAAGAATACAATAACGAATGGGTTGAGATGTAGGTGAGACCTCCCCTTGTTCTTAGTCCCATGACTACTTGGTAGAATAATGCTTCCCAATGTCATGAAAGTTTCAAAGCATGGGCAGATGTTATCCTAGAAACTTAGGGGTGTAAGGGGACAAGAAATCAATATGTAGACCAATTCAAGGAGTATGATATGACACAACAACTTGGACAAAGAGAAGGACAAACATGAATTTGCATGAGGACGTGTAGAAGGTAAAGTGCATGGGAGATGATGAGTGTATAAATAGACTTATTATATCATCCATATGACTATTAATTTGCTTCTAATTATGTTAATTAATGTATGGGGGATGTTCTAGATAGTTATATTCTTAGTAAGATTGATGCATTTCTCTTGTTCTTGTCTCATGTGAACTAATGACCGTAGAAGCTCCCACTAACTGATTTTATGAGTAATGTGATGACTGTGCAAGTTGATAAAGTACATCCTTTGCTAATTTTGTGGAAGTAACATTCAAGAAGACTGAGTCTCTTACCACCATGTCATTTTAGAGGATTTTCCTATAGCAGCCTACAAATGAGGGCCCTATTTTTAGCTATATTACACGGTGTCATTGAGCTTTAATTAGGTTGTTATTTAGTTGAATATGTGGCCTATAATTGTGGCATGATATATAAATAATTGTTTCTATAAATACACCTTCTTGAAACGGTTTCATAGTTGTTATTTGATACACTTTAATATAATTATATACTAATTAGTAGTTATTACATTTTAATGATGAAATATGTTTTGAACTTGCTCGAATCAATAAAATATATATGTTGTTTTGAGTATTTATTGGTTTTGGAGCACCTCAATCCTGAAAGAGAGCAATGGGCCACTCACCTGAGGAGATTGGAGGGTTGATATTTCATGCATGATCATTATTTCTGATAAGTATCAGTTCCAACACTTTTATTTGAATGGTTGTTTGAATGAAGTATTCTCTTTCCTTGATTTAGTAACTTTCATTTTCATCATTTTAATTTGTGTGAGCATTTCAATTCGAGTGTGCAATTCAATTCAGTTAAATAGTTTCCTTTGAAGCATTTTATTACAACAACGTTGTTTTAGTATATTAGATGTATTTCCTAAATTATGTCTTTCATTTCAGTAGCTTAGTGTAGACACCAAAATTGGGTCACACTCCCCTTGGCCCCCTTTCGAATAACCAACTTAAAGACATTCACCTAACCATGACCCTTATCCCCCACATTAATATTAATTTAATTATTTACAATTAAATTAATACCCATCCTCACCTATTTATTAATTTAATTTAGTTACTTTAATTAAATGGATGCACACCTCACCATAGACATATTCATAGCATGTTTGCATAAATGAATAAGAGTTGGTTCAACCCTAAAAATCAAGGCCTACTATTCCTCTAACCACCTCTCCGCTCATAAAAACATAATGTCCATTCTGATCCACGAATAAATGGACAGACCTAGCCTAAATGATTGTGAGATCTATCATTTTTAGTAAACCTAGGGAATCCTGCCTTAACTGATGTCGGCCATCTCGAAACCAACGCTGGTCAACCAGGAATCGTTGTCGGTTACCATTTATTCACTTTGGTAACCTTGTTTGTTAGTTAGAACATTCAGAGATTAGAGAAAAGAGAAGAGAGTTGTATGCAAGCAGAACTAGAGCCTTTTCATACCTACAAACATCCATAGCTAGCACCAGGATAGATCCAGAGGTATTGCACTCACGGTAACATTCCAAGAAGCACCACTGTGGTACTTAGCTCCATCCCACCAATCAATCATCACCATCACATAGCCATTGGAACTGTAACACCAGTAAGTACATTTATCACCTGTGTTATTTTAGCCTTACACTATTTTAAAGGTTTTTTTCACCTTTGTTTTTATTTCCTACTTACATTCACTTTTCCCTATTATTCCTCTTTCTGTAAACCCAACCATTCCTCCATCCACATCATTAAAATCACCTATGCCCGACCCCTACATATTTTTGAGTGTTCCTAAGATCCACATATACCTCGTTCTGTCCTCTGTCATCTCTATTTGACCTCAACTCAAACCCCACTAACAAATCTTATTGATTCTTATCACCTCACCTCTACCAATGTTGATTACCCATAACCATCTTCGGTTCTACCTAACCATGATCGGTCATACCTTGATTGACACCAATATTTGTATCTACCAACATTGTATAAACTAGCAACCACATACCTACCAAGACAACCCAAACACCTTACCCAACCCTACTAAGACCATGTCTGTGACCTACAGACCTCCTGAACAACCTGCAACCTGACTTGAAGACCTTAACCCACATATTTTTTAGTATTTAATTGTATCAACGTTGATAGTGATCTAACGTACCCAAATCAGAATACTAGCACTAGATTTGTTTATTTATGCATTTTATTTACTTCATAATTTTTTTATAAAATAGTGGGTTGACAACCTTCTAGGAAGTATCACACTTCTTGGATCTAGCATACGCTAGGCATCCCACTGTCATATATTATTTAACTCTTCTTTGGTGGTCTTGTTTTCTATTTCAGGTAGTTCCTCCCAGCTAAAAGGAAGCTCTCATAGTCAACATCAGATTGAGAAGTCAAAACGTGTGCATCAACCTCCAAACCAACACAACAAATATTCCTCCTTAGCCCATAACATTATATGTTTCATCACATTCAAAATGTAAAGAAAATGGTGAAACACTTAGAGTTACATTTACTTTTTGTAGTATAGGAGAGAAACAAGATAATGATAACAATTGAAACCCCCAAAAGAGAATTACCACAACAACTGTGTTGCATCTAACTTCATTACATACACCCTAGGACACAACCCTAGTTTGAGAAGGATACCAATAATTGAATCTGTTGGTTAAATGATTGGAAGTTACAACAACCCATCATACATGTCTTCACAAGTGACTAAGAAGGTGCGTTGAGCACTCATACAAGTCTGAATAGCATTCTTGCTCATGACTAAAGAACTAATGTTTCCTAAATGAAATGGGGTAGAGTATTCCATAGCAAAATATGATAAATTGGTCATTGGAATTCATAGAGGGGTGAGTTATGAAGGTTTCGTCAAAATTTCAGGACGTAAGGAGGTGTCTTGTGCAAGTTATGGAAACATCTCAGGGTTATAAAGTACTCCTTGTAGGTTAAGATGGTGGTATGTGTGTTATCCAAGCATGATTATGTTGTATGGAAATTCCTTTATTTTTACAAATATTGCATATACAGTTTGGTTTTGAAGATTCCAAGGTGAACCACCAGTTATGCCAATCTTGGTATGAAGATTTGGAATGTGTTCAAAGGTAGTCTGTGTTGAGAATTGAGATGAAAGATGGTCATAATCCCTTCTATAATTTAAATGAGTGTTGATGAATCTCTTGGTGTGCACTCGTGATGAATTTAGGAAGTCTAAAACTTAGTGTTTCTAAACAACCTTATATTATCTTATTAAGAAGACTGTACTCTATATTGTGCTAGAAAATTTCTCTCTACAAGCTTTGAATTCAAGATTAATGGAGGTTGTGTTCATGTTCTCCATGAAATATCCTTTTCACAGATGGTCACATGAATTAAGAAATTGATGTACTACAACAATAATGGCTTGAAGCATGACAACAAAAAATGTCTTGATGTACGACAACAAGAAGACTTGGATGCACGAAAACAAGAAGGTCTTGACATATGAAAACAATAAGGTCTTGACGCATGACAACAAAAAGGTCTTGACATGTGACAACAATAAGGTCTAGCATGAATAATTTTTTTATGGTCCTAAAAATTTGTGCAATACTCATAATATCATTGATTATTATGTTTATATGATCTTCAAGCCTTGAATGTTGGCGATAGCCTCCCACAGTCTGAATTTTCTGATCACAAGTTGAAGTTGATCTTTTATGTACATATCTTCATGAGAAAAACTCTGGTGATCCATCCTTATAGTTATATTTCCTCTATGACTTAAATGAAGAATGTGAGATGAATAATGAAGGTAGAAGAATAAGGTACGAAAAAGGAGGCAATGCTAAGGATTTAGAGGAGTTGAGAAAACTTGTTGAAGGAAAGGTCAAGAGTTACATGAACCATTACAATCCCATTTCAGAGGTATGAATGGAATATCATAAGTTATGATTGGATGTTAGATATTTGAAAAGACTGATTCTCATCTTCGTGTTCTCAAAAATAATATGCTAAAATCCTGTAGATTAAAAGATAAAAAAGAAACCCGTCAGAAGTACTTAAAGACAAAGTTGAGGCAATTTAGAATACAAACTGATTACCTCTTGTATGATTAGTTAAGAGAGTTATGTGAAGAGAAAAGGAAATTGAATAGAAAAAGTCGTTGGATTTTAAGTTTAAATGTCAAAATGCAAGAAGACAAATTTGAGATAGTTTTGTGAAGACCTATTCATCTTTCTTGTACGTATGGAAGAGTGAGTCATGTGAAGCATCATTGAACATGAAAAATCAAGAGGCATGTTTGTACATTTGAAAGATTGATTCATGTGAAGAAGCATTGAACATGAAAGGTCAAGATTCATGTTTAAGAGTCATGCTTGTTTACATAAGCTCATTTTTTTGAGCATGTAAATGTTGTCGATAGGAGGAGAGTTACGGATTGCTACAAAGAGAAAAATTATGATGTGAAAATTGGTAAATAGAGGTGTAACATAAATTAATGAGATGAAATAATAATCACAAGGTTTTTATGTAAGCAACAAAGTGGTGAAGGTGATCAAAATTCTTGTGTTTAAAGTAAGAGTTGTTGCTCAACAATTTGGAAGTGGGTGCTTCCTAGCAAGTAGGTGTTTTCCAAATCTTTCAAGGGGGTGATTAATTTTATACTAGAGTGGGTGCTTTATAATTGGTGTGGGAGCTCCAAGGTGAGTGGGTGCTCACCACAGGGTGAAATCATTCTAATTTTATAGGAAAATTGTCCAAGCTAGTTCTCTGGTTTTAGTGGATTTTTGTCCCGAGATGGGTTTTCATCATTAAATTTTGTCTCCTCATGTGTTAATGTGTGTTTTTTTCTCTCTCTCTCTCTCATGGTTGAATGGTTATACTTCATCATAGTTAAGATAGTTTAATTATGGAAAATTGAAGAATTATAGATTTTGTCATAAGTGTGAAAGAACACTAATTCACCCCCCCCAGTGCCTAGAATTCTTGATAATTGGTATCATAGCAGGTTTTCTTAGTACAAGTTTAATATATTAAGATAAGTTCCTTGAGACAAAAACATGGGTGGTCAAGCTGAAACAATACTAAAAAAATAAATATGAGATTTCTCAAGCCTTGATTAAATAATTAAAGACTAAAATGAAGCTTATGGATGATAATCATCTTAAAGAACTCAATGAGGTGGAAAAAATTATTTAAAAGTTTTCAATAGCTCTAAGAGACAAAGAAAGAGTCTGACTCAAACATGAAGAAAGATTGAAGACCGTAAAGGATGAGCTAGAACAAATTAAAGATAAATTGATGACACATCAAAGAATCAAGGAAAGATCAAGCAATCAAAGACACCCTAATGATATATCAGGTATGGTTTTTAAAAGTGAAGAAACTCAGTGTGAATTGGAACATGATTCTTTTCATGAGCCATGTCAAGCAACCATTAAAGAAAAAGTTGAAGAATGTGACAATCTATGATGTGGAAATCGAAGACTCTAAGAGAGGAACTAGAACAAGGAAGGAAAAAGGAATTGAAGGGTGATTCAATCCATGTATCAGATCAAGGTCATTCTAAAATCAAGAGGGATATCAAAGAACACAAGAAGATCATCAAAAAACCAAATGAAAGGATATTCTCTGGTAAGTTTCATGGAATATATTTTTCATGTCATGTCTTTGGACATAGAGCTAGGGATTGTATAAGGAAGAGTAGAAAAATAACACACATGGAGAGATATTATATGAATGAATTTGAAAAGAATATTTTTTTTTTCAAATGTCATGATATGGGTCACATATCCAAATTATGTCTTGAAGAACCTATGAAGAAATATTGGACAAAGGGAACACCTAGAGACAAGAATCATCTTGTAAAATTTAAGTGCAATAAAGTTGGTAACTTTGCAAGATGCTATGATAAGAGAGAGTTCATATACAAGATAAAGGATGAATTCAAGCTCACTCCTATAGAAGAAGCCAAGAAAGAAATAGAAATAGAAAATTAAGAGACAAGCTCAAGTAAGACATCTAGCGGTGATGATAATTACAATAAGATGGAAGACATTTCTAGTGAAAGTGATGAAGAATGTCTACCTCAAGTTGTACTAGAGTAGGCATATGAAATGAAACATGAATTTTTTTTCAGAAAGTCAATCAAAAAGTGATATCTTAGATGATGAGATTGTCACACCAAGGAATACTCCCAAGAAGAGTGGAAATAACTTAAAGATAAGAAGAAAAGGAATGGAGTCATCATATTTATTTGATGACTATATTTTTTTTTGAAGTTATATCACATGGTGGTGTGCCTTCTCTAGGTTTCTAGAAGGCATATATTGAGCTGAAAGAAGTAAGGTCTTCCCACTCATCAGTCTACTCAAGTCTATAAATCAAGGTCTTCTCTATGATAATGAGGTTAAGTGAAGAATCCAATAAATGCTTCTTACAAGTAAGTTTGCCATTAGTTGTTTGCTAGCTGGAGTCCTCATTCATGTTTCCAAGGTATGTCAAAGTTCCAAGAATGTGTTTCTTTAACCTCCTATGTTGAAATTTCAGTGCTCATTAAATTTTTTGAAGTGTTATTATTGTGTATTCATGTAAAGGGATGTATGGTGTCAAGAGATCCCAATATTGTGGTGTCTCGATTCTTGTATGTTGTCACAGGTTGAGTCATGGACGAGATTCATCATAATTAAGTTGTCATTCATGTAAATAAAAGTTTTCAAGAGAGTATGTAAAGATGTCTGAATGATTCCTAGTATCAATGGTCATCCAAGTGTATCTCTTATACATGCCAATCCTCAATTAGCTAATCAAATTGTGTCAATGGGAGTGATCCTTATTCTGTTATAGGTCTTGATTATATTATGAGAGAATGTACTTGTTTGAGGAGCGTGGCAATGAGTTATCCATATTACACTGACAAGGATTCAAAAGTGTGCAATTCAACTGAATTTTATGATTGTTCTATGATGCCCTATGTCATGAAAGGATCATACTTAACATCAGGTCAATGGAGAAATTCTAAGTCTACAAGTCAAAGTCATTGCTGTTGGTTTTAAAGTAAGTTATGTGAATGAAATGGATAGTATTGCCTCACATGTAAGGAGGTGAGTATTTCATAGTATGTAATGCCATTTTATATTGTTCTAACCCCTGCAGTCATAACTAAAGGATCTAGTTTGAAGTCATCAAGTCAAAGCCTATCAATCACATCAAATGTGAATTCCATGCCATATGAAGTTGAGTAAAGTCTTGGTATTAGACTGTGTTTATTAAGTTATCATGCAAATGGATCATCCTCCATTTAGGGGGATGTATTATCATAAGTGCAAGAAGTATCTATTTTGAATGCTAAAGCATTCCAGAAAGGAGCAAGAAAATCTCAAAGGTATTTAAATCCTATGTTCAAGCCAAGAAAATATGCTTGAGTCTCAAGATGATTGATTTTCCTATGCGTAGCTGAAGGTTGATATGTTGTATCATGACCGGATTATTGGCCATGAAGGTTATATGAAAAGCAAGTTCTGAAGGTAGAAATTGATGTGCCTGATCAAGTCCATTGTTAAAATTCATACACGTAGTATGTATCTTTGTGGCTATCAATGAACACAACAGGTCATTCATATTGGATCCAATGGTTGAACCTTGAACTTGATAACTGATTGATCAAGATAAGTTGCAGGTTATATCTCCAAGGGGCAGTCAAAAGTTAACCAATGATAGTACAGGGAAAAGTGTGCTAGCAAGGTATTGGTTTCTAGGATGATATTCTTCATGTCAAGCTGGATTTGATAAAATACCAAGAAGGTAATGTGAGGAAAAAGGAGTCAATTTTACATGGTCAAAATGCATTACAAGAGAAGTTCATCAACATCTAGGGGGAGCTATGGTATAGTCGGTCAATGCTATAGGTATGTAGAGGTTATGACAAGTGTTGATACACTGTGAAAATATAGTCATGATGGAAGTATAAAAGATCAATTTGGAAATTATTTCTTTAAAGGACAAGTCTATAAGGTGCGTGTTAGTAGATCTATGCATTTACATCATAAGGTTTGTAAAAGACATTACCTAAAAGAGTAGAGTTGTTTCAATGAGCTAAGATTAGATCATGAATCCAACATATTGTTGAGTTGGAGTTAAGAAGAAAGAGTAGAATCCAATGTGGATCTTAAGAACAATTGTAAAGATATTTTTAATGCATTGTTGTTCAAGTGGCATTAACATTACAAGTACAAAACTATAGAAGTGATCAAGTTTCACAAGTTGATAGATGTTAAAGTTGCTCCGTGAACCAAGAAAAGTGTGAGCAAGAAAGCATTGAATCATAAAAGTGTTGGACAAAAATTGTTTATATGTCTACTCAGATATTCTAGAGTGGTTCTCAGTCAATGATGAACTGTGTATATTATGTTGGAAATGTATCAATCCATGTTGACATTGATGTTTAGGTATCCTCTAGTATGCTCTGTATATATCAATTCAAAGATGAAATGAAGATTCAAACATGATCTAGGAACTATGAAAGTGAAAATAAGTAAGAAGCTAGTGTGAATGTGTCATCCTCAAAGTAGGTATCTTAAGGCTCTCATAAGCTAAAACATGGTTAGATAAGATGTGTTCAAGGATCTCAAAAATGTGTCTGTGACATGTCAAGAAGGTCAAATTCATGAAGATTAATGTAGGTACATGCCTATTATGACCTGGTCTAAATGCAAGGGGGATTTTTCATGGAAACTCTCAAATAACAAATCAAATGACTTAAGGCATATTTGGGAAAAACTTGTTTTTGAGAAATGGTGAAGTTGAGATACCTAACATCCATGAAGAGAATAGTCTTAAGGGGATGATTTGAGGCTGATATGGAGGCATGAAGTTACATGCATTCTAAGGTTTTCAAGGCACAGACATTGAAAAGTAGACTAGTGATAATCTAATGAGGGGAGGCATGTCGATGCAAAGTAAGTTTTTTCATTTGCATAATATGATGATACTTTCATGTTGATGAAGGAACCTTTGTCATATAGTTTCTAAGAAGGGGAGTTGAGTGCTCATACAGAAACTAGATATGACATGCTTTCTCGGGACTAGATATTAGTAATGTTTTTTTTCCATCAATTTTTTTTTTGAGATTTGATTGAGCATTCCAGTGAAAAAGGGGGAGAGATATGTTGAACCCTGGTCATTGGTGTTATCATTGAGGGGTCAAGTTGTGAAGGTGATGGTAAAAATGTGTGAGTGACATAAGGAGGTGTCTTATGCAAGTTTTGGAAACATCTTAAGGTTGTACAAGAATCCTTGTCGGTCAAGATGGTGGTATGTGTGCCTATACTTAATGCATGATTTTGGAGCTATGGACATAGTGGATTTTTTAGAATGCAAATATTAATGTGTATACAGGCTTAGTTAGTGAAGATTCCAAGGTATTCCACTAGAGGTATGGACAATGCTTGGTATGAAGACTTGGATCAGGTATACTCACAGGTAGTCTAAAATGATGTTTTTTAAGATGTTTAAGATCTTCATAATCCCTGAACATACAAGTTCAATGTGTTACAAGTCACAGTTGCAATTGGTGTGCACTTCTAGGCATGAGTTCTAGAAAGCCTAAAACTTAATGTTTTCTGAATGGGCCATGTAAAAGTCTATGTTAAGAAGACTAAGTAAGCATGGGACTGAGCCTAGTAAATTTCTCTAGAGAATTTATGAGTTCAAGATCTGATGGAGGTTGATTACTTTATGTTCTTCTTGAAGGCATCCTTGAGAACTAGTAGTGAAGTCACATGAGTGAATAAATGAATTTTGGTCTTAATGTATGAAAACAAGAAGGGTTTGATGCACAAGAATACCAATTCCATGGAGCATGTGAGAGGGAGGTGTTATACGCATGATTCAATAATCAAGGTCTTCATGTACAAATTTTGAAGAATATCTGTAACACACGATATTCAAATATCTCCAAGCCAGGATTTTGATAATGTGAAGGTATAAGCACCTCAACTAATCTTAGTCAATTAGCATGAAAAGTTGCACAAGGACTCTTCAGTATAATTCATTAAGATGTTTATATGATCTTCAAGACTTGAATTTTGGCGAGAGCCTCCTAAAATCTACATACCATGATCAAAAGCTAAATTTGAGCTTATATGTACATTCAGTCTTCATGAGAAAAACTATGGTGATCCATCCTTACACCTATCTTACCTCTGTGACTTAAATGAAGAATGTGAGATGAATGATGAAGGTAGAAGAATAAGGTATGAAAATGGATGCAATGTTAAGGCTTTAGAAGAGTTGAGAATACTTTCCAAAGGAAATTTTAAGAGTCACATGAACCATTATAATCCCATTTCAGAGGTCTGAATGGAATATCATAAGTTATGACTGGATGTCAGAGATTTGAAAAGACTCATTCTTATCTTCGTGTTCTAAAAAAAAATCTACCAAAATCCTGAAGATTAAAAGACAAAATTGAAACATGTCAGAAGTACTTAAAGACAAAGTTGAGGTAATTTAGAATACAAATTGATTACCTCTTATATGAGTGAACAAGAGATTTAGGTGAAGAGACAAGGAAAGTGAAGATAATTTTTTTGGAGTTGAAGTTGAAATCTCAGATGTAAGAAGACAAATTTGAGATAGTTTTGTGAAGACCTATTCATATTTCTTGTATGTACGGAAGAGTGAGTCATGTGAAGAGTCATTGAACATGAAAAATCAACAGTCATGTTTATATGTATAGAAGAGTGAGTCATGTGAATATTCATTGAACATTAAAATTCAAGAGTCGTGTTTAGGAGTCATACTTGTTTACATAAACTCATTTTTTTATCATGTAAATGTTGTCAATAGGAGGAGAGTTAAACTTGCTACAGAGAGAAAAATTATGGTGTGAAAATTGGAAAAGAGAGGTCCAACATAAATTGATGATCTAAAATAGTGATCACAAGGTGTTGATGTAAGCAAAAAAGTGGTAAAGGTGATAAAAATTCTTGTGTTCAAATTATAAATTGTTGCTCAACAATTTGGGAGTGGGTGCTTCCTAAAAAGTAGGTGCTTTCCAAATCTGTCAAGTAGGTGCTTGGCCTTGTATTCAAGTGGGTATTTAATTTTTTATTAGAGTGAGTGCTCCAAGGTGAGTGGGTCATCACCACAAGGTGAAATTATTATAACTTTATAGGATAATTGTCCAAGATAGTTCTATAGTTTCAATGGGATTTTTTCCCGAGATGGGTTTCCCAAATTGAAATTTCATCTCCTCATGTGTTTATGTGTGTTTTATTCTCTCTCTCTCTTCTCTCTCTCTCTCTCTCCATCTCATAGTTGAATGGTTGTTACAAAAATTTGAAAGAGCATTGATTCACCCTCCTCTTAGTGCCTAGAATTCCTAGCAATATGATAAAATTAAAGGAGGAGAGAATTTTTTTTTTGTCAACGAAATGATTAAGCATTTCTCATCACCTTCCTTTTGTAACACAGGGGCTTGAATAATCATCACTACTAGTATTGACCATTTTTTCTTCATCTTCCCCTTAGGTGCAGTTTTTTTTCTGTATTGGCATCGAAAAATTTGTGATTGAATATGTCATTTGAATTTTCTGTGTTTGGTTGGCGGTTTATTTCATCTTTTTTTCCTATTTGGGACTAGGAAACTCTTCTTCTAGGCGTCATTAGATCCTAGTGTGTTTGAGATGTGTGAATGGGATGGAGGTGTATTAAGTAGGTAAAATATGTGTAGATGAAAAAAGGATAAAATTTCTTATTGACTGATATACAATCTTAATAACCGATCCTTGTTTTAAGATGAGAGAGTTGAAAAAGGATTGAAAGGATTGAAGAAGGATTTGCCTCGATAATAGATGGCTTAAGATGTGACTCTATGTGAGGGCTTAGGATAGTTGAATAGGAGATAAGGATTTGGTGTCCATATTCAAGGTGTTGATTAATAAGATTCAATAAATCTTGTCAATAGGAAATCTTAGGTGAGATGTTTGGTTGTGAAAGTATATGTGTAGGATTATGTGAGGACGTGAAGATGTCTAAATGTCATGATTAAAAGGGGATATGCAATGTAATAATTTTTAAGATATTTTTGGGCCGATGTAAGTGTTGTGATGTCAACAAGAAACATTCAATCACCAGGTGAAATGTTTTTGATGATGAGATGAATGAATGTTTAGGTTGGGTGAGATGTTGTGGAATGAGTGGGGATGTGTAAGTGGGTTTTTAAATTATTTCGTGATATGAGGGGATGTTTTAAATGTCCTTTATGGTTATAAAGTTTATTGATTATGAAACGAGGTTTATTTATTTGTTTTTATTTATATCAATAGGATGATGTGAAAGGGATGAGTGACGGTAAGTGGATAATGGATGAAAAAAATATGGTCAAAGGTATATGGTAAATGATGTGTGGAAAAAAAATGAGGGTAGTCAAATCGAGGTCAAATGACTTGGTCAAAAGAGATGAATTGATGCAACCTAGAATTTACTGTGAATAACCCAAATGCATTGGCACATCACTCAGCCTAAGATGAGCACTCACCCGAAGTGTGCAAAGGCACTAGGTCCTTCTTTAGAGTTGCTTGTATAAGATGTTAACATGATGATATTTAAACATATTCATATTCACAACTAGTAGTAAACAACCCACAGTGCATAAACCAGATCTAGATCTTAGATTATATGAAAGACAAACTAAACAATAACTATGATAAGATTAACCATACAAGAGCCAAACTTAGTTATGTCTAATGTCATTATCTAACCAATATACTCCATTCCATTAAATACTGTAAAACACATAAGCTTCTTACACTATATCAGTATCTCCATGAGTCACCACCAACACATCTCTACAATAATTCACCACACTAAACTACACAAATCAATACATATTTAGATTAATAGGGGTGGGGACTTGCCCTTCACCACCCATGCACTTGTCAAAATAGGTCACATGTTGATAATAACCATGCTCCTTTACAATAGTACGCACAACATGAAATTACTCTAATAATAAATTTCCTATAGATAACTCCAAGTAAAAATCCTATTATTAGCTTAAACTATGCATGGCACTTATTTGCCACCTGTTCCCAAAATACCATTGCATGGAGCACAAGTCTTCATCTCTAGGTGTGCTCCACACACTATCTCCAAAAATATTTCTCATCCACAAAAATGACTAAGTCCTGATCCAAAGTGTTCTGGCACACGTTTCCTTTCCTATCTTCTTGCACCTTCAAATGTGCCTTGTTCCCGCATGTGCATCCTTCATGTGTCTTATCCTTAGAGAAACATTTTTTCTGCTCAATATGAATGATAGGTGTATAGGTTGATAAGAGGGACTAGTGTGAGGGTTGTATACTGGTTTCGACAAAACACTCAAACAATCACAATCATACAAGCACACCCTAACTAGTCAAGTGGGATTGCAATCAAACTATAGTCCACTTTCAATACCACACACTGACAATGGTGCCACAAAATAACTCTCCATTTATGTGTCGATGTGGGGTTGCCTAGTGATTAATCTTTGGGAGTGCAACCTTCTTGCACTATGGTGGCCAAAATGTTGCCTAAGCTAGGATATACAAGCTCACTAAGGGAGTCCCTGATATACCTTGTGGTACATGGGGCCTAAGTATTTGTTACAAAGATGTTGTCTGAGGCCTAGGTATTAGGACATGGAACCCCCTCACTTCACGCTGCTCTTAAAACAAATAATTTCTTATCCAATAACGACAGCTCTCCAAGAATTTATATGTCCCCTGGAACACAGGGTGTGTCTACATGCATGGAGGTGAAGCCCATGGTCACGAGACCCCTAGGACTATGGTAAGTATATGGATGTCACTTCCACATCACGTTACCCCTAAAAATAAAAAGGGGAAGGTTAGCCATTGTTGATCCTCAAGATCATCCTAGGATGCGAAAGGAGAGCATACATGGTTTCACCTTCGAGATAAACA
Organism: Taxus chinensis; assembly: GCA_019776745.2. Lineage (NCBI taxonomy): Eukaryota > Viridiplantae > Streptophyta > Pinopsida > Cupressales > Taxaceae > Taxus > Taxus chinensis. The sequence goes on from CM034151.1 coordinate 461,145,984, forward strand.
AACAACAATGCAAAACACACAAGAAAGATAATAGATGCAAGATACAATTAAACGATAAAAATTATGTATTTGGATCTTCAAGAGGAGGTCCTACAACACAAAGGTTAGTATTTTTTGCTTATAACCCCAATATCTTCGACCGATCAAGTTGTAAGACAGAGTGGTTTGTAGTTTTTAATTCATCAAAAATCCTGCAACCACAAAAATTAGATAAACACAAAATGAGTATAAAAATGGATGGAGTTTTCCCTTATTTCTACAATAATTCTTTGAAAACTGAATGTTAAAACCTATAAACAACCACCAAAAACACTTAGAAGCAAAGTTAGATTGGTTAGCTCTAAGAAAAATTTTAATCCATCAAAGGCACCAATAATTAGGTCAAAGGCGCTAAAACAGGTCAAAAACGCCACTACAGGTAATAAAGGTAGTAAACTAAGATTAAACAGATATATTAGTCAAAAGCACTAAAATACAAGGTAAAGGTGCTAAAAGATAGGGTAAAGGTGCTGAAAGACTTGACAAAGACGCTAAAATAGGAAAATTAATATAAATAGAACATAAGCGTTAAAGTGTAATCATAGACACCAATTATTAGAACATACATGCCAAAACTTGCACAATCAATAATGTGAGTCAAAAGTGCCAAATTATGTCGCATACGAACCATGGGTTTCACAAAGGCGCCAAATGATAGTCCTACAACCACAAAGGTTAATGCTTGAAAAAAATGCGTTAATCTAAGTAAAAGGTACTAAACCTTATAACATAGGTGCCAAAACACATGGCATAGGCGTTGTTCGAGTCTGGGAATGGTTTTTAAGCACAAAATTTAAATTTTCTTGATATAAACAAGGTTATATTTTTACCAAATTTACACATCCATTTTACTCAATATATTTAGCTAGAAGCACATTAAAAAATTGGGGAAAGGCCCCACAGTGGGCACTAAAATATAGATGTAAAAGAGTGGTTAGTTGCAAATGCAAACTAGGAACCAATACTAAATTAATTCCTAATCTAACACTCCTAAACACTACCTCAAATTGAGAAAGATGGAAGGGAGAAAGATTGAATACCTGTAACTTAACAATGAAGATATTTCCCTTGATGCATTTATTATTCTCAAGATGATTTCTTAGATTTGTTTCCTTTAGATTTTGTGGAGTCAAATGGGTAGCACCTCCCCTTTGTAGATTGAGAATTTTCTTAAGTATGCTTGATGGATGTTGGAGAGCTTCTTAAGAGATTTTGGCAGAACTTAGTTATGATTTTTAAAAGTTGGCTTCCATGGAGGGTGACATGCCAATTTATAGCTTGAGGAGGAGGAAATGGAGGGTGAGGATTGATCTAAGTGGGATGGAGATCAATGGTTGAGGATTGAGGAAATTTCTAGAATGGAGAATTCTAGATTTTGTGAGAAGCCTCCATTGAATTTTAAATTCAATGGAGGGATGAATATTTTATTTGAATTTTGAATTCTATGGAGGGAAGACGTGTAGAGAGGATTCCAGAAATAGAAGCCGCTAGATTTAGAGGTGGAGGATATGATTAGTTTAAGATTAGGTTAGATTAACAGATTATTAGAGATGTGATTACATGGAGAAGCTAGGTTTAGGGTAGGTGTAGAGCATGTGGGTAGGTGACTAGGAATTTTAAATCCCTAGAAATTTTTAAATGAGGTTAGGAAAGGGTTTTATAATAATTAATCTTGTGGTTAATTATTATAAATTTAAAATGGGAATTATGAGATAATGAGTTAGTGATAGAGGGGAAATATATTAAGTATTAATAATGTTTAATGGGTATTTTAGTTATTTATTGATTACGTCAACATTTTACATGTTTATAGATGAATTTTATAGGAAAATGTGGGTGTGTTTTCTACATAACCAATTGGAATGTTTCTCTAACTTTGTTGTTTTGAAAGCTATGGTATAGAAACAGGGAGGGACAAATATAAAATCTCTTAAATAAGTGAATGAAGAAGAATTTTTATCTTACAAATTCAAGAAATTTTCCAAGAAAGAAGGTATAACATGTTCTACACAACAAAATGATGTCATGGCAAGGCAAAACAAGAAACTCATGGAAATGGCACTCAGTATGGTGGATAGCTAGAATGTACCATATCAGTACTAGGAAGAAGTGGTAAATACAATTATGTACATTCTCAACTAAAGTCCCACACAAGCTTTGTAAAATATAACACCAGAGGGAACATGGTCTATAAATACACCTAATGTAAGTAATTTTCGTGTTTTTAGATCCACTTCTTTTAGATTGGGAAAATTGTACATGTTTGTTGGTTAATGTGAGCTGAGGAATACATTCATGTCTCCACATACAAGATTGTTGTGAGTAAAGTTGTTGTTGTAGATGAGGAAGTACCATTCTTTTTGTTAATGGTCCATCTACTAATAATATTGTATTGGTACTTATTGATGATGTTTTTAGAACATGTCTTGGTACTAAAATTGAACACGGTTCAAAGATTAAAAAACTAGAAAAGACAAGTTCTAGTGGTGATAAGAGTATTTCTCACTCTTCACAATTAGATCGAGAAAGTCAACAAAGTAGGCTTAAATGGTACCATACCACAAATAATGATGTGTGAAAATATGAATTACCTTATTTATTAGAAGGGAAATGTTCAAGGTTGGGAAAATAGAAAGTGCAAGGTGAAGAGCATGTAAATTTTGCTCTTATTGTTTTGTAGGTATAAAAATCAGGGATCATTTCAACGAACAAAGTCAAACCCAAATGGAATTTTTCCATGAAGGTTGGTGAAAGAGGAAGGGGCATACAACAAAATCAAATGAGTATTGTGAACAATAAATGTCCTAAAATTATTCAACAATGAAAAATAGTAGGTGTTGGGTCTTTAATAGCTCAATGTACAAAAATATCTCTTAGGAGATATGCCATGTTATTTAGTCTTGATGTATATTCTAATTTTTTTTTGGAATGTATCACTCTAATAAATAGGTAAAGCATGTCACATTCAAGACATGAAAACACTTCAATGAAATGACAGAATCCAGTGATCTCCATATTCAACACCATTTCCTACTCTACTTGGTGATTGCAACGGTTAATTACCCATGTACTCCAGTAAGATGGATTGGAAACAATATAGACATTTGGATACTTTGTTGTACTGACAACATGACTACATCTTGGTTTAGTTCATGCATGGACTTGACCATTTTTTTTACAATAATGACTAAAACATTTTTATTTAGTTATTAAGGGAGGGTGTTAGAATATTTATCTTATGGTTGTAATATGTAACGTATTGTTACATTAGTATTATTGTTGAGTGTACTTGCTAAATAGGTGGATACAGGGAAAGCTTATTTAAGCATCCTATTTTATTTGGTTATTCTAACCGTCCATGTTTATATGTCTTATAATTTTTATTTATATGACTACTTTCAATAATATGTTTACATTGTGCAACTTCTCCATTAATCTTTTATTAGGATGAGTTAGAATTTCATATAACTTATGCACAAACCTATGTAGGGGATAAAAAAAATATAAACTAATTTATGATATAAAGTCATTGTCATAAATGATATACATCAATAACTATGAAAATATTGATAAATCATAAGATGATTGGAGTGAACTAAGGTTATATACAATATTTATTTTAGGTGTGATCATACTAATGTTTATGTACTGGATCCCATTAGAAGTTTGTAGTTAGGTGCACTTGGGTCTGACTAGTGACTAAGTATTTCATTGTAAATTAATTCTGTGAGTGATTGAATACCTTCATGATAAATATATATTGTATGTGTATCAAAGGACATTTGAGGACGCCCATCTTTTCCATATTGGAGACACCTAATATTGAATTGTGTACAATATTTTTTGTACAAGATATAGTCCAATAGAGGATATTTAAATCCTACATGGGGAGAGATGACCCTTAGATCTAGTAATTTTTTTTGTTAATTAAGTTCAATCCACAATAAGATGCATTACTTAAATAAGTTCCTAATCAAAAGACCTTAGCTTAATTTAATGATTTGTTATATCCAAAATAAAATGATGAATATAATTTAGGTGTTTAATGTGATTTAGAAGTTGATAGTAGTACCTTTTGTGTTACTCGATGTGCTGACAAGTTTATGACTTAATGTGTGATGTTTTCTTGATCCTCTAGATGTGTTTAAAGGGATAAAGGTCGAATGATTGAACTAATATACTACATAATTAAATTGGAATGGAATTTTTTTAATGATGATGATGCTAAATGTATAAAACTAATTATGTCCTTTGACTAAGCAAGTGTTTTTGTGACATATATTTCAGACAAAACTTGTACTATTGAGGAAAACAACTAAATTAACAGGGGGATAATGTTACATGACTAAATCCCCGTATATTTACTAGAAATATTTGAAGTGGTGAATTATTAAATACTATGTTACCCTTGTGAAAATAAATGGGTAAAAGGATACCATTTTGTACAAAGAATGTTAGTAAAAAGAATGTGCAAGGAAATCCCAGAGTATGGGTGAAATGAAAATGTAGAAACCTGATAACATGGGTATGAAATTAATGTAATTAGGTATTGAAAGGATATGTCTAAAGGGTAGGACCCTTTCACACGTAATATATAAGTAATGGGACCCTTGGTTGATGACATGAAGATATGAGAACATATGATGAATGAAATATGTGGTTATGCAATATATAAATTGGATATAGAATTTGATAAAGGATTTATCAAAGGATAACATCAAGTGGGAAGTTGGAGGAAAGTACCATACAATTGAGATAGGATGCATAGAGTGCATCCGAATGGGGGTACAAAATACACTCTAGATGTTCCTGACTGGGGTTAGTCAATTGTATGTAAATGTGTTCATGATACAAATTCCTCACTACACAAAATGTGACTGTGCCTATTACTTTTACTGTGAGAGTTGGGTTGCCATCCCAAAGGTCTCTCAAAGATATTGTTGTTTCATGGAGTTTCACCCTCACTGAAACTAGGTTCTAACACCTCAGGGAAACATGGAACGATCTCTCAATATGGGAATTGAATGTATGAGATCACCCTCTGGAGAAGGCTGACTTACTCTACATATTTATTCTAACACTAACACTAATCCTAAGATAAGCTAATGATTGGAGGGGAATAGGGGAAGGATAAATTTGTAGACACCTAAATTTCTCTTTCGTAGTTTTATTGCTAAAAGCACACTAATTGTCATCATTCTTACCATTTCCGTTATAATTAGTGATTTCCGCTAATTAACTAACGTTTCCCTCTATTTTTTTAATTGACAATGTTTTTTTGATTAACTAACCTCTATCACATTATGGATGCCAAATGACGACACATCGTTAGTTATTGTCCTCTTCTGATAAAACAATTAACGATTATTAGCTAATTAGGCCTGTTTACTACTGTTTTGGTCAATAAACCTTATGATTGGCTAAAAACACTCTTCCAACCATTCAAAATCACTCCCTTTTCCTCCAAGACATCTCAAAAGGCTTCAAAAGCTTATCTTAGCCTCTTAATTGACCCTAATTGGTTACTTAAGGCTCCTCACATGTTAATCACTTGTTAATTCACTAATCATAATTAACAAGCCTTAATCTACTTTATCCTTTTTAGTCCCACACGCACCAAGGTGCAAAATTTCTCCAAGTAGAAATCTATAAAAAGGACCAAGCTCTTACCTTTATACTTGACACCATGTCTTGAATAACATTATTTATGTAAGACATATGATCTAGAGCCTTACTTCCATTGATGGATTAACTTGCTCAATATTTGCATCCAATCTTCATGCTTGGTTAATAAAGGAATATCTAATATGACCTTGTAGTCATTGTTAGAGAGATCCTTTCACCATTGTGAAGTAACATAAACTCAATTTGATTTGCTAGTGATCTTCATAAGTTCATCTTAATTAGAAAATTCACACTAAGTAGGCATGATTTAACTTAGATTGATTGATATCATGTTAGTTTTCTTAAGTATTTCAATAAGCTAATATTTTGATGTTACTATTGTTAATTCATAGCTTTGCTAATAGACAATGTGGTGTTAATCTAGTTATTTAGCTTTTCTAGAGTTATGGTAGTGCACAAAATGCATGACATAAAACTAAGCTAAGGGAATGATGATGATGCCATAACAGAAAGGGGGTCTCTCTTCATGAGGGGAAGAATAGGAAAAAACAAATGATGAGAGATCATATCTGTGCTGCAAATCGACAATATGTAAACCATTACATTCCACACATTATAGACACAGAGAAATAAAAAAATGCAAATATAACCCACACATGATATAGCAGAAATGAACAAACATGTAAGAGACACAATAAAACAAATAGAGGGCATATACAAACCAAAATAATAAGTTTTTATAGATCTGAAGTATACATAGTCCATTATATTAGTGGGGAAGGGCACTGAGTGCATTACATGTGACAAAATCAGAGGTCTCTAGCTCATGAAAGCTCGACCATCATTTTGACATGGCGAATTTGTAGTCGGGAGAGGGATCTTTTACAATTAATACTGAGTTTATTTTTATAGAGAAAGAAGAGAAGAGAGTGGGAGAAGATCAAATCCAATGACCAAATAATTCAACCACCCTACCTGTACCAAGGATTAATCACCATTGATTTTGCATGCCATCAGATCTCCAGTGCAAGAGGACAACGCCATTCAAAATTAAATTTCAGTTGTTGGATCAGCATGACGATTGGACCGAATCAAGCATGAATTTGTTGTTCTTCACAAATTTTTGATGATCTGTTTTTTTTTTAATATTGGCAAATAGTTTTTTGAAAGGGACTATACCCTTGAATACAAAAGAAGGCCTGAAAGCCGGAATAAGAGTGAGAAACAGAGCTGATGGAACAAAGTCCAAGTATTACAATGAAGTTCTACGTAGCCCAGAAATAGCTACACAAACGAGACATAACATCAAAACAACAGCAAAAAAACAGTAAGCTGACTACCAAGAAACAACAAAAATAACAACTAAAAGCAGCAGAAGCATCCAGGACTACTTCTTGGCAGCTTTATCGATAATGATCTTGACTCTTTTCTAGGCATGAAACATACCCAATGCAGTCATGTGGGCAACATCCGTCTTATCGAGCTCCTCGATGGTTCTTTTGCTCTCTTTTTCATTGCCCCAAAGTGCAGCCGGGACACCGCTGAGGTTGGAAACACTTTTGGCATGACCATTGATGAACTCCTCGATGGCCCTAAAGGCGGAAATGTTGTAATCATGTCTAGTCTTAGCCTTCCCTAGGCGGGAGTCTAAGGAGGTCAGCTTCTTGTATATGTCTTCAATCTGACTGTTATCAATGCTCCCTTCCCCCTCCATGCTTTTCTTACCTTTTTGCTTAGCTAGGTTTTTGACCTCATCCTTCAGCAAATTTATCTCAGCCTCTAAGGCCTCCAGCCTCTTAGAAGAGCTATCCATCTGGACTTCCCGGGGACTGGCACTACTAATGTTCAGCAGGTCATGTGTAATGTCAAGTTCAATAGGCTCCTTCCCCACAGCAAGAGTCTCAAGGTTGAGTCTCCTGGAAGCCTTGGTGATTGGTCTTTTAGAGGTAGAGGCGAGGTGGGTGACAGGAGCAGCAACAGGAGGAATTGAAGGAGAAGCTTGTGCAGCCGACATGGGGGTAGCAGCACTGTGGCGGGGGCAGCAGCAAGGGCAGCAGGGGAAACAGGACTGGCAGCAGCAGAGCCCATCAAAGGGGGAGCCAGGCTAGGAGAGGAAGGAAGACCAGGGTACTTAAGAAGGCAACATTTGTGAATTAACAATATAAGCCCTTGATGCAAGGGAATCGCCCGGGTGTGCTTCTGGAACTCCAAAATGGAGCGCTCAAGGGAGTTTAACAGATAATGAGGGAGTTTAACAGATAATTTGATGATCTGTTGTCTTCATGGTCTTTCACTACTTTTAGTAGCTTTTGCATGATCCGTAGACTTGTTCGCTTTCTTCTCTTGATTTGCGATCATAGTTAACTTTCCGCAACCTCTTCCTGTCTTCCACAACTTTCTATCTAGATGATGAAATTTTGGTGGCCCATGAATTTATCTCAACCTTTGCCTTGATTCGTATTGTTACATAGCTTTCTATTTTTTTTTTTGTAAATATTTGGTGACCCATGACTCCATTTTTGACTTCAGCCCTAATCCACAATCAACTGCTGACTCCTCAATTCTTTTCACCATCTGCAAGCTTGTCGTTCTTAATCCCACGTAGTATACTGCATTCCGCATAGTCTTTTGTGTTCTGTGATATTTTCCTTTGAATAATAGACTATTTGCTCTGCGAATTTGTAATTGTTGTAGCGCTTTAACTTTCTTCTCCTACTTTGTGGTGTCGCGTGACCCTTTTTCATGTTTCATGACTTTTTATCTGCGAACTTTACTTTTGTTGCACATATTTTGCAAACTCCACGATGCACTATTATCTTCTCATTAGCCTTTGTTCCACGGCTTTAGAATTTCACAGAACACTACGTTCCAGATTTTCGCAGAACATTAAGTTTCTATTTCTGCGACTTTTCAAACAAAAAGCGCCAAAGTCATTAACTTGAATGAAGTTGTCCGAATAACATGGGTACTATTTTAGACAATAAATATATAACCTACACTATATGAGTTTAATGATAAGTTACAATATTGATCCATGTTATTTGAGTTATAAATGTTATCATATTCAATGTTTATAATGTGTATTTCAATTTAAATATGTTATGTTAAATTTATTATTTATGTATAAATCTTAATCAAAGACCTAAAAAATAAGTACATCACACTTATATTCGATGTAATAAAGATTCAATATAATACAATCAATTAGAGAGACCATGAAATAGAAACTTAATATATATATTTTCCTTTACCCATCTTACATTTTTTTGTTAAAACTTTTGTTGGGGAGTTTTGAGAAAAATTGTTGAACTTTAACTACAAAATCTTCTAATTGAACCATGTAAACTGTTTCTTTGAGATCACCATTTAGAAAAGTAGTTTTAACGTCCATCTAATGGACTTTTTGTCTATTTTTTGCTTTCAATGCCAACAAAACCTAAATGGTAATCCATTTCACTATTGGTGCAAAAATCTCATAGTTAATCCCTTCTTTTTTAGCATATCCCTTCCAAGATTGTTATATGATTCACCTAATTTACCATAAGCCACCAAAATTCACTTTGTTTTCCTCCATTAAAGGCAAAGAGAAGAATATTGATTTGTAGGTAGGTAAGTACAACAAATTTAAAATAGGAATCATGTGTCAAAATATAGATAAAAAAATACAAGGAAAATAAGTCTTGAAGCCATATGTAAATACACCTAGAATAGGTAGATTATTTATGTTGTTTGACAAGTTATACATTTATTTAAATTTGAAAATTTTGAGTTTAAGAGAATACAATAATAATTAATTTTATAATATACAATATTTACTTATGAGAGTGGCTTATGCGTGCGGAGACCCCTAATTGTAAATATTTTTCGGAAACATTAAATTTGAAGTCTAAAATAGCGAAGGCAATCCGCGATGGGAGTAGGAGTGTTGAGAAGTTGCAGGCGTTGCAGCTCCTACAGCAAAGAGGCGTTCCTGAAGCACAGATACAAGTGTTGGGACGAAGAGCGCAAGTCAAAACTTACAGCCAGCACCTTCACCAGTGCCTTAGGGTTTCGCAAGGGCAGCCGCGTGGCCCTCTGGAAAGAAAAGTCCGGCCTCGCCGACCCCTTCAATGGATGCCCCGCCACCTGGTGGAACAATTTCTACGAGGACACCGCCCTCTCCAAATACAAGCTCATCACCGGCAACCGCGTCACTCTCACCGCCTTCCATGTTTACGACAACAACAGCAGAGACGACTGGCTGGCCGCCTCCCCCGACGGTCTCATCCACGGCCAAAACGGAGTTCTGGAAATAAAGTGCCCTCTTGTTAATAATAGTGACACCCGAACCCTAACCCTTCCCTGGGATTCTGTGCCCGTGCGATACATGCCCCAAGCGCAGGGTCTGATGGAGATTCTTGACAGGGAGTGGATGGACTTTTTCGTCTGGACCCCCGGCGGGAGCTGTCTTTTCAGGATTAAGAGGGATCCAGAGTACTGGAACTTCATTTTACCTGCGCTCAGGGATTTTTGGTGGAAACATGTCGTGCCTGTCAAGGCCATTCGTCACACTGATCTCGCCAAGAATATAGAGAACTTTCAGCCCTCTGCCAAGCACCATCTCTTCCAAGAGATTTGGGCAAAGAGTCAAGTGCTCGTCAATAATTCCAGGTTGCTTGTAAAGGAACTTCATCAGGACACAACATTCGCCTCTTCCAAAAGGTGAAGTCTTTCAATTACATGTACATTTTCTCAAATTTAACAATTTTAAATGTAAAATGCTTTTGCACAACTTCGCGATTGGCAAAACATAGCCCGAAATAATATCCTGCATGGGAGCACCCTATTTTGTTTTACTAATCTAATCTAATTTTATTTGTAAATTTACATGTTTCTCCAAGTCTCCTTCTGTAAAAAAAAAGATTCATAAATAACCTCAAAATCCTGGAAAGGAAAACGGTATTGATACTAACACTTCGTCATGTCTTCTGTGGTTTGAATCCTATCTCCCAAGGGTTTTGACCGTAGCGAATACCATATTTCCTTCTACCATTTTCAGCGCATCATATTTGACGACTCTTAAGCATTGAAATAATTTACAGTATCACCGATCCAATTCAACATTTCTCCATAATGATTCCGTCCTGTGAGTTTTTACCCCTGGCTTTCCATTTTAGAGTGACTGCTTCTCAATCAGTCATTTGTTGGAGTGTTTAACATTTTTTTGCCAAATCTATTATGATTTTTTTATTTTTATCTCAAGTAGAAGTTTACCAAATTGAGATTGTATGCCTAAACAATAGTCAATTACAGAGTTTCTAGCATTCATATATTAACGCTTCTAGCATTGATTTATCACTGCCTTAAACAAATACCGAGACTAGAACAATAACATGAAACTGCATGTACTAGCCAGCAAATAGTTTGGAGTTTCACTATCAAATGTTTTCAAATAGAAAGCAGCATAACTTAAACACAAAACTTAATGTTCAGAAGGAGCAGCATATCAATCCCATTCGAAGGACTTATATTTTAGATTTTTGAGATTATATCCACATATTTCGACTTTTGAAACATATATCTGATAATGTATCCGAGTGGCCATGAGGTGTTTGCTGGACCCTTATGCCCAGTTCTATATAGATCGTCCAACCCAGAACACTTATGGGTGCTACTGCCACCGGGCCCCTGTCTTTATGATCTGTCGGTGCCCCCCTCACCCCCCTACCAAGACTAGAACAACTAACATGAAACTGCATGTGCTAACCAGCAAATAGTTTGGAGTTTCACTATCAAATGTTTTCAAATAGAAAGCAGCGTAACTAAAACACAAAACTTAACGTTCAGGAGTAGCATGTGGATCCCATCACGGAGGACTTATATTTTAGATTTTTGAGATTATATCCACATGTTTTGTCATTTGAAACATACATCCGATAATGTATCCGAGTGGTCATGAGGTGTTTGCTAGACCCAATTCTATATAGATTATCCAACCCGGAACACTTATGGGTGCTACTGCTACCGGGCTCCTGTCTTTCTGATCAGTCGGTGCCTCCACCCTCCTTCGTCAGGTGAGTGCAGATATATAAGATCAGGGACTTGGGATCTTGGAAGTGAAGGTGGTCCTATAATCAGGCTGTCACATGGGCATCGGGATGACTTGCTCATTCTGAACATCAATCACCGATGACTCAACTTGTCCAAAACGACAAGATTTTATGAATCTGATCCAATCAGATCTCATAAATAGATTCCAATCTTTCAATTGTAGATTAAAATATATCTATATATTTTCTATAAATAGTATAGAATAAAACCTTGTTTAACACAAGCAAAATAGATTTAAATAAACATGTATTATCTATTTAGATCTGTTCATATATGCTTAATATCTGAATGCATATCGTATGGTCTATACATCATGCTTAGTGTGTTCTATCCTCTTTTTTTGACCAAAGAATGTCATTTGTCTAGGATTATCTAACGATTAAGGATGTTGTTCCATGTAGTCCTGTATATTGAATCTTAACCTTGAATTTGATGTAGTTTTTTTCTTAAGAAAAGAAACCCTCAATTTATAATTATAAACAAAGTTCCGAGGAAATGGGTCTGAAACATGGAAATGCTGATTTTTCAAAAACCCTTAGAAATGAAATGACACAAAAATGTCCATACAATAGATAACAAAAAAAATATAAATATATATTAAGAAACACTTAATACTCATTTTTAGTGTATTGAAAGATAAAACACTTGGAAAATATAACTTTTCTGTGTGTTTTACTATGGTTAGGGATGAGTTACGGGTAGGTATGGTTAACTTTAGGGTTTTAATTTCTTTGTAAAGATAAAAAAAATGGTCACAAGAAACATCCAGAAAGAGCCTTTTCTGGGCAGTTAATGCCAGTTGCCCTGCGTTTCTGGCATTTCTAGGTCATTTCCTGTCCGTTTTGGTTCCATGTATTGTACCATAAACGCCTGTACTCTGAAACGCAGTGCCCTACAGGCATTTCCTGCATCCTAGATTATGAACTATCAACGGATCCAGTCTCCCAACATTGCTAAAAATAATGGGTTGGCTGTAATTTTTTTAGTCCTGCTGGTCATTGCTGTCGTTTTATTACTCCTCCCAAGATCATAACGTGGTAACTATCAACTAGACGATTAGGAACTGAAAAGAAACCACAAAAATAAAAGAGACAGCAAAGCAACCAAGCAGAACTTCACACCCAAAGATCTGCTTGATTATAAAACACACATATACCTCCACATCTCCATCACTACCCACTTTACCCATTAGGAGATGTCCAGGTTGTTTACAGCAACATGATTCGAGCTTTAGATCCTGGACACATCGTCAAGCTACAGAACAAGAAAACTTAACATATTTAAGCTTCATCTGATTTCCTTCAATCAACAGAGAAACTCCCTCTGATGGGTGGGGGAGCTGTCTTACGATACTGTTAAAGTGGCTATCCTTCCCTGGAGAGGCAACTGTTTTAAGTTTTATGTGAAACATTAAATTTCTGAAACCCATACTAGAGTGAGCAATCATCTCCACACTCTCAGACTGTGATGTTGGCAATCATGATTTCTGGTGATCTAGCCATAAACCACCTCTTCTTGAACTCCTCTGGTGGCTTCCTTGTAATATTTGCTCTTATGCACATCAGTCAAACTACAGTGGCTTAGAAACCCAATATTTATATAATAGTTTCACTAGCATCTGATATCTTCCAGTTGATGTAAAACATCCCTCTGCTGGACATAATTATGTGTCTAGCAATACTTGTATCCTTCCTCCAGATCAGATTCTTACCAGGATAGCCAACTGTGTTAACTTTTATGTGAAGTAAGTTTATTGAAATCCATAGCCGAGTGGTTATCATCTATGCACACTCAGACCGTCTGTTGTTGGCAACCATTATTCCGATACCCTTGGAGGCTGTCCACAACCTGTTCTACTTGCTTTTTGCCATAACCATTGGAGAAGTTTCAGCAGTTTGTGATTTGGCATGCATCACCACTTTAAAGATCTATGTAATATCCATGAAAATACTTCAAATAAATTTGAATTTTTCGGTCAAAATCCTAGGACATTAGTATAAAAAATCACCTTTTATGACATCAACGACAATCTGATTTTTTAATAAAAAATGGTAAGCCTCAAAGTGCCAAAACATACTTTTATTTATTGATTTCAATGAGTTACAATAAAAGAAATACCAGAACCTTTGAATACAATTATTGTTCCACAATTGATGAGCTAAATAGAAAGATAAATGGAAGAGATGAGCATGCAAATTGATTTGACGAGATTCCGTCCTCTAATCTGTATGCGAATGAGGGATTTCATCCTCTATTGGTGATGTAGAAGCATAAGCTACTTGTAGACAAAGAAGCAGTTGATAAATTTCCAAGATGAACGAATAATAAACCCCAAATCTACATTTGTAACTTCCTAGGCCCTCTCCAAAGTTGGCGCCCCCTCTTAAAAATAAGAATAAGAATATAAAATTGTTTCATCCTCTTTCGCATGTTGGCACCCCATCTTAAAAATAGGAATGAACAATATAAAATTGTTTTATCCTCTTTCCATCCTAAAAATAGGATCTTGATGCTCATGCAACCCATTCTATCTTTGATGCCCCCAAAAATAGAGTTCTTTATTTTATTCCATTTTTGTTTGTTGGATAAAAATATAATTCAAGTGTTTTTTACCAAATAAAATATAAAAATACCAGTGGACCACTTAAATTAATTTATTTTCCTCTTTAATTCCCCTTAGCCTATGGAAAATAAAAAAAATAGGCTTTGGCTATCTAGAATCAATTAATTCTAAAAAGGGGACATTACAGTTTGTCTTTCTCAGAATTGCTTGCCCTCAAGCAATTGCAAGTCGGGATCCCAAAGCCACCTTAGGAATTTACAATTCCTAACCCTTAATGCTTCATGTGATGCCGACATAAATGACTACGCAAATTGCTGCTGTCCAAAAAATTGTTGTCCAAATTATTGCCCAAACTGCTTATCATTATTTGTTGATATAAAAATATCAGCAAAATCAACCCCACCATTAGTATCTGTTGAGTCATTTTTCTTAGGGGCATGCTTTATGCTACAAGTTGCTCTCTGTCTTGAAATGACATAATAGGGAGCAACAAATTTGAAATGTTCTTATACCTTGGGTTGTAATCAAAGTGCTCACCTTCTTGTGTCGGAATAGGAATTGTTAAGATACCCTCAACATGTCCATTTTTAGGACTCAAGACTCTTGAATTAGTGCTAATCAAAATGTTCTCCTCCAATGCATATCCAACCATAATGCTACTCTGAAAATCAATCAATGGCTTATCCTTCAGAAGTTCAAAGGATCGTTCATGATTTGGTGCATCTTTTTCAATCTTGAGCATGTTTTATCCAACAAGCGATGTCCTCCCTCCCCCCCCCCCCCCTGATTTCTTCACTTCTATTTTTACAGTTATTCTGCAAATCCCCTTCATATGGCATGACCACAATCTTTGGGCATTGATGGGTGCCTCTTGAACAAGAACATCTTTTTCAACTTCCTCGTGTATGTTGGATTCCTTCATGGGTTGCTTCCTCTCAATTTCTTGGAGCACTAATTGTTCTTCTTTCTTCTTCAACCCTCTTATGTATTCACACAACTCTTTTTTATTTGGATTCCTCATTTTGACTAACTCTAAGTATTCATCAAAGGAAACTTCAGATTTAAGGCATCCCTTGATACTGGTCAAGGATTTTGGGGGCCTCAAGTTTGTACTTTTTTTATTTTTACCAACGTAAGAACCTTGCTTGAATAAACATCGTCATTGATTCCTTCTCTATCTAATTCACAAGTTGATGAGAATACTATCCGTCTTTTTCTCAAAAACATTCTTGGGATCTCCCTGCTTTAACTCTTCCTCTAGTTGTTTTAAAGTTTTTTTTATCCCTTTGTTGGTCCCTGACTTCTCTATCACTACCATGCATGAAGTTCAACGCTGCAATTTTTAAAAAATGTTTTCTTCACTTCCATGGGTCGAGAGGAAATTTGTTTTGATACCACTGTAATATCCTTGAAAATACTTTAAATAAATTTGGATATTTCTGTCGAAACCCTAGGATATTAGTATAAAAAATTGTCTTTTATGACGATGACAATATGATTTTTTAATAAAAACAAACCTCAAAGTGTCAAAAATAAACTTATTTATTGATTTCAATCAACAACAATGAAAGAAATACCAATGTCTAAATACAATTATTCTCCCACAATTGATGATCTAAATAGAACTATAAATGGAAGAGATGAATGTGTAAATTGGTTTGAATGAAATTTGCCTCCAAATACTGAAGCCGTAATTGTACTTGTTGTTTTGGATGTAGAATTAAGCTTGAAAAGCGTGCTCTAGCTGCATTGGATGAACACTTGTACTTTGAATGACCACTACAACCCATGGATGGAATTGCCTAGCTTATATGTGAGGGATTTCGTCCTCAAATCTATATGCAAATGAGGATTTCATCCTCTATTGTTGATGCAGAAGCAAAGAAGTGGTCAGTAAATTTCCAAGATGAATGAATAATAAAACCCAAATATGCATTTATAACTTCCAAGGCCCTCTCCAAAGTTGACATCCCCTCCTAAAAATAAGAATAACAATATAAAATTGCTTTATCCCCTCTGCTATGTTGGCACCCCATCTCAAAAATAGAAATAAACAATATAAAATTGTTTTCTTCTCTCTCTATCCTAAAAAATATGATCTTGATATTTCACGCCCATAAAAATATTTCTTTATTTTATTATTATTTTATTCCACTCTTGTTTTTTGGATCAAAATATAGTTCAAATGTCCTTTTTCCAAATAAAATATAAAATACCCTTGAACCACTTAAATTAATTTATTTTCCTCTTTAATTCCCTTTAGCCTACTGAAAATAAAAAAATAGGCTTTGGGTATCTAGAATCAATTAATTCTGATAAGGGGACATTACAATCTATATTGGATTATGACCTTGCAGAAGGAGAATTGACCAACATGTTTGGTGCTGAAGGAATTGACATCTGTTGTCTAGCAAGCTCACTTGTTGCAATGCCTCAACTTTTTGAAGAGGCTTTGCTGGCATGTTGCTGCAAAACATTTTATGTTTGATCTTTTTCATGATCAACAACCAAAGGGTGTAAGATCATTTTTCAAGGGTTGTGACCCTATGTGTGTATCCATGTTGGATATGGATATGGGTACGAGGTGCCTTGGGTATGGTGTGTCCGTATCTAGATATGAACACGTAGCTGGGCCATATTGGATAGGCTATGTAGGTGAATTGTAGCCGAATCTGATATAACAGCTTAAAAGTATTTGAAAAAACCCTTCAAAAGCCTAAAAAGAATTTAAAACTTGCATACAACCTTCTAAAATGTGTTTTAGCTGTAACAATTGAGGACTTGGAAGTGAATGAGTGTTGATTTGCCTTATTATTGTAAAATATCACATTGGCTCTGCTCAACCTAGTATGATTTTAATTGATTTGTTTCCTTTGGCCTACTCTGCCATCTTTTCATTCATTTATGATTTCGTCTATTTTCCTTTGGCTTCACACCTTGCAATTTTATTTAATACCTAACTACCTTTCTTTTGGGCATTTTTTTTGTATTTTTCTTGTAATTTTAATTCACCATATAAATTTGTTTGTAATCTTATATATATATATATAACCCATGTCCATATTCATATATGTATTTGGAGGAACAAATAATTATGACACGCATATACTAGAGGTCATCATTCGATCCAAGGCCTTGACAAATAAACTCTTCTTCCAAACTTATATTCACAAGTTGAACTACTGATTGCTTATAAGAATGGTCCTAATTAACATGATCCACAATTACTTCCTTATGACTCTCTCCGAATATACACATGACATCATCTTCCCCCCTGGTTGCACGAATCGACTTGTACTTCCCTGTCCTAGTGATGGATGGGAGAAAAACTTTCAAATCCTCCCTCTCTTTATTGAATCCACTAGCCAAATGCTTTTGTGGTCTCCTTTATCAATTGCCATATTGGCAAGCCAATCTTCAAATTTATTTGCTTCCCCATGCACATTGTAGAACGATATATTCTCAAATTGACTCTCAACCAACTTAAACCACTGCCGATTCCTTATCCTTTAATAGGAGAATCGATCTGCTCTTTTGTAAAGGGATCAATGATTTTCTTTGAATTTCCTTTTCTCCACTGAGTTTTCAAGGCACACTCTTTAGCTCCCACAACCTCTCTTCTTTGATTGGGTAGTGAGGGCACTCCTTATACCTTTGACAATGGAAAATAGTATGTCCTAATCAATTTATAGAAGATCATTATGCCTTCACCTCAACTATTTTATGCTATCCCTCCTATACATATTAAGCGTAATATTGCCTCTAAATACATGCCTTACTACCCTAAGTTGGATATGCCTCTTCAATGCATCTTGGAATTATTTCTATGACTCTTAACAATCCTCATTCAATTAAAAACTTAATCTCACATTTGTTGGTTGGGTGGTTGGCTGAGTCCTTGGTAATATATAAACCTGACTATATCACGATCCTTATATGAACATAATAGGAGTGACACCACAATGGAAGTGGCCCTCTTACGAACACAATAGTTGATTGGTTGCGGGATGGGTATGTTTGCTTGCTTAGCCTTCCCATCTCCTTTTTCGTTGCTTCGCAATTCAAAAATATATAATGTATTGTTCCCTATAAATACACGCCTTGCTACTTCAAGTCAAATATGCCTCTTCAGTGAATCTTGGAATTGTTTTTGCAACTCTTAACAATCCTTATTAAAATTAATTTTAGTTAAGATTATTAGTGGGTTCAACCGATGTGGTTGGCCACCCTTAAAATGACTCCAATCAATCCCATTAACAGGGGGATCTTGTATGGTTTGAGTTTTGGAAGTTGAATGTTTTTAATGCTTCTTATATTATGATAGTTAAAAATTCAAATTTATTTTATTTATGCATAAAAACACCAAGAGATTTCTTATATTTGATCAGGCTGTTTGGTGGATGCATGTTTATGCCGATAGGCGTCCTATAATGACAACTGGGGATGGTGAGGGTCTGTAATGCCCTGAAATAGTAAAAAATTGATGTAGTTTTTCTTTTTGTTTGGAGAAGGCAATAAGAGAATTGTGTGATATCTTGATTTTACGATGAAGTTTGGAGTTTGTGTTTTTGCCGTAAGATTTTTTTGAATCATACGTAGTAGCGTAGCTAGATTGAGACTATCTATTACTAGTCAATAAGAAATTTACAAAGAAAGTAATAGATTAAAATTGATATCTATCAACTTTTTTTAGATAAATTTATTTAAGATATATGTACTCATGGAATTATTTCATGTAGATAGGTTGTATTCTTATATTGCTGAACCTAATTTCACTTGGTACTAGCATACAACCTTGTTCTTCATGTTGCACCTAGATATTGGGTGTTGTATATATTGCCTCTCCAACCAACTAAAACATGCCTACCTCTTCTACTTTCGAGGGCGCTACTAGATCTAGCATCAATGTCATGTCCATCATCTAGGGAATGGGCTCCAAAATATCATGGTACCCACCTTTTTATCAAGGCCCTCTAGTTGACCGCAGACTCGTCTACAAAAGTAATCACATACACAAAACATATCACATACACAAAACATATTAGCATACTATAAATCAGCCTACTTCATAAACATAGATCTCTATCCTAGGACAAGAAATAACTCAAAATACACAAGCATACCTTGTTAACTCATTTGAACCTCTATGAATGCTCTATTAGCTTGTCTGCATAACATGACACCATCATTGCCATCTCATGTCCTCACAACTACCAATTACTACCATCTCTCTTCGAACTAGTATCATAGGATCCCGCCTCTATATTCAGGATGCTCTTGATTGGATCCTTGACAAGAATGTCATTGATCTCTGCACCTCAAGGAGAAAAGTAGCGTCCTCCTGGTCATCTCAATCTCCAATCCCGAC
Source organism: Taxus chinensis (assembly GCA_019776745.2). NCBI lineage: Eukaryota > Viridiplantae > Streptophyta > Pinopsida > Cupressales > Taxaceae > Taxus > Taxus chinensis. The sequence continues at coordinate 461,165,669 of CM034151.1, forward strand.
CCCATATATGGGGATGTTGTGCCTCCTCCTAACCTAGGACATCCCTCTTGAAGCTATTCGTCACCTCTATAATCTACACCTGCCTTGTAGATCCTTTTGCTCTTCTACGTTTCCATATCCTTGGGGCTCGCCTATGCTAGCATGACCTCAATGGTGGGATGACAACCTCTAGTCCCTCACCTTCTTGGCCTCGTGGCTCCCTATCATGCCGTAGGCAATATGGAAGGACCTACAATGGTACAATAGGATACAACCTCCTAAAATATCCTAACATTGTCTGCATGATGCATCTCTACCCACTAGTGGTAATGACTTGTAATATCTACAACATCCTATACCTTGTGTTATAGGCCACAAAAGCCATCTATCAACTAATCCCACATACAAGGGCCATATAATTTGGTCTCGGTGTAGTGTGTGTAGAGTTGGAAATCCAACTCTGGCTCTCAGCGCCTCTTCTCTCTCTGACTGTAACATCTTCGGGACGTTTATTTTTATCTATAACAGAGTCCTATACATTGGAAACTTCTCATAGATCCAAAATGACAATAAAATAATGGGCCCAATCACCCGTTGCTATCTCACACACCATATAAAAATCATGAGCAAGTTGTATCCAAATGGTTGTGCCTTAGCTAAAATGGACATTCATCTCTAATGACTGTTTGCAAGCCATCAAGGAAAATAAGGGTACTCCATTTGATTTGTGACACAAAATCCATGTCATAACCATCCCAATAATGGTTGTTTGATATTCAGAATCCTTAAAGTATATGCAACATTGAGTCGGACAATAAGTGATCTCTGGTGATACTCATTTGCACTAGTGGCCCACCATGTTCTCTCTTCTCTTGTCTATAATCTTGGGAACATCGTAAAACATGTGTGCCCCTAGATTAGAAGTCCCCGAATGACATGGATGTCCTCTAGGGTAAAATTCATCTCATCATATATGTGCTAGCACACCATCTAAAGGTATTCATGTAGTACTCCCATGAACCAATAAACATCTAAATCAAACATAAATCCAATAGATTCTATGCAATCTACATAATTCCACCAAAAGGCCAAAGCCTACAATTGGGTACTATCTGTGGCCAAGAATCTTTCCAATAAAGTTGGAAACCAAGCCACATTTACTGATCTCCAAAGTTGAATCCTCTGTGGGATATGAAAAATATCAAAAAAGTACCCATTAGACTCAATTAACAAAAATCATAAAAAAAATCAAATACAACTAAAAAATAAAAGAATAAGAACTAATCCTATGCCATCAACCATGTTGACATACAACATTGGCCCTTGACAAAATTCAGACTTTACAGATGACATCGACCATACTAGCCTTATCTGATGGCATCGACCATTTTTCTAGATGCCATCAACCATGTCAATCAGTATGACACTAACCCTTCTCATAGATGGCATCAATTGTGTTAAATCTTTATGACACCACAAGTTGTCTTGCGACATCATCTTCTTAACACGACCGATGTTGTATGCATCAAATTTGTGCAACCTTTTTCCATTTTTGTCCAAAAGTCAAACCTAATGACACTCAAAATCAAAATGTACCCAAACCCACCTACATTTCGACAAGATCTACATTTTGACTATCTTTAGGAAAGATTTTACTTGCCAATTTTTCCCTAGGACCTATTTATGCACTCTTCCACTAGTTACCCATTCCTAATTGAAAAGCAAAACCTTCCCAAGGATACACAAGCTGACCTCCTTGGTCATCCTCCTGTCCGCCAACACCGCTAACTCATTTTTTGGGCATCATCTCATGTTTCATCTAAATTGAATAACTAGAGCTCTAGATTTTCCAAAAAATAGCAATCGGTCAACATGTCAAATGAATCACATGACTTTCTATTTATAGAAAATTAAAAACCCTCTAGTGATATTTTGATTTTTTCAAACTACAATCAATTTCTAACCGTAACTTTGTTTTTATTCCAAAAGGAGCATCATGATTGTGTTCTCAAGACAAATCCAATGATGTTTTACACATATTATTCAAAAAATTAAAAAATCACCTATTTCTTAGGGCCGTAATCCTTGCTCATCCGATTTGCGATTACGTCTTCTCACACTTTCTCTCACTATCACAACTTATTCTCACTCCCATCCTCCCAAATTTCAAGCTCTCCATTAGGCTCTGAAGTCACTTATTCAAATCCTCTAATCTCATCTTCACCATCATCAACTTCCAATGTTTGTTGTAATGTATCAACATATTGTCCATTGTGCATTGCGTCAAAATCCAATAATGTTGTTTTGATCAAGACTTTGTGTGAATGACATAAGACCATCTATGATTCATATCATCATCAATAAACAAATGTTTTTTTGACTTGAGAAGAGCACATATGGTTCATATATCTATGACAAACTGGCGAGTATTAGCAAGTGTAAATCCATACTCATTATGGTGTGTTGTAGATGGTTTAACTTAATTACATTTCAATAATATAACTTTGATTTCACCATAAACAACTCGAATGATCTCATTTATGATACCAACATAAAGTTTCTTATGAGAACCATGTTGAAATTCAACACTCACAACACAATCACAATTTGCCTTCCCTTAGTTTTTGTCTTCCACTTTAAAATGATTACTATATGCGCACATTACACTAAATTTGGAAGCCATAATTGATGGAGGACTTGAAACCTCATATTCCCCCATAGGTATATCTTGACCTTATTTTTGTGTTTGATTTATTGCATCAATAATTCAATCATCAAAGGATGGAAATGAAGATTCTTGATCCAACACATCTTGTCTACGCTTTCGAGAAAGAGGCATTCCCATTGATATATCTCGACTATATTGCCTACAAACATAACCATTGTACAAATTGCCAAAATTTTTATAGAAAAGAGTGAAACTAATTGAATTAAAAAATTAAATAATAAAAACATCACTAATAGAGAATATATTCACCTGTACCACTTCTCCATTGTAGACGTATTTTGAAGAACATACGAGTGTATTGCATTTATTTCATTATGTGATAGCTCAAAACGAGTCGCCTTTCCTTCTACTACAACTCTTTCCTCTTCTTCAACATCCCATACACATTGAGTTACACTTGTCCTTCATATACTTTGGTGCAAAAATTGATAGCCTCTTACATTATTTAACCCTATGACATACAATTTTGAGGTCTTGCCTTACATGTGTCATTTTATAGGTTACATCCATCTTGTTCTCATTGACCCTAAATACTCAAGTTCCTTCTCTATATGTATTATAAGATGCATAGAAATATTAAAGATTGTTGGTGGAAACTTATGTTCCAATAAAAAAGGACTTCAACTTGATTTGATAAAATTAAATATTATTCAGAGGATTGTAGTAAATAAAATATATTGGAAACATACAATATACCAACATGCAATGATGAACAAGTACAACCAATGAGAGGATAAAAGTGTGTATACACCTAATTTTTCACTTTACATCTTTCATACATGTTACTAACAATTTTCTTTGTGCAGATAAGGCACTAATGCATCTATTTCTTGAGTGGGTGCCTTAAGGGGTCTGTCAGGAATGGGGAATGATTATTCACGCAACCCTTATGGGTTAGAGACAATACATAGAGAGAGATCACTATGTGGTCTCAGCTTTAGTTATCATTGTCCCTATATGTCTCATACACATTGCACTCCCAACACCTTGCTTGCATCTCACCATTTGGCGCTTTGTTCATCCATTTCCATGATCTACATTACTCATTTTCACTTTACATGAAACATTATCATCCTTGGTCGACACCATCGCATTTGGGCGATGGTGTCAGTGTTAGGTTTTGCCTTAGACAATGTCATTTCCCATGGGCGATGACGTCATATATATACCTACCACATCTCGACATTTATGAGGGAATCCCAAATCATAGGAACTGCCATCTTCTCTTATTTTTTGCGCCAAATTTGCATATTATCGCTCAGCTCTTGATTCATCTTACATTTGGCTTGGATTAGATTGGACACTCTTCTTCTTGGTTGGATTGCTTGCACTATTGGGTCATCTATAACGAGTCTAGGACATGAACATTGTTCTACTTCTCCACCTAATAACGTTTCTATCTCAGTTTGCTGCTTCTCTAGAGAGATAGATGCATCAACGACCACCCCACAAGTAAGTTCTCTAAATCTCTGTCATTTTGTATTGATTAGTTCGTTTCCCTTCCCCATTGCTCTATGTTAGCTTAGTGTTACATGTACATTGATGCTAGTTAGAATAGTGCTCATATTTGATTAGCTCTTTAGATCTCATTTATTTATATTTCAGTCATATTGTGCATGATTTCCTTATTCATCATTAAGCTATACCTCTTCTCACCCATTTACCAATATCCTAGTAAGGTAATCTCCTCTCTCTTGACTGTGGGCCTTGGAAATCCTAGGTTGACCTAGTGTAGGGATTACTACCCTCTAAATATGTGATTGTAATACTCATTGTAGAACCTGTAAATATAATCATTGTATGTCGGTTCATGTGTGTCTCTTACTCATTTCCTCGATACCCTTGTAGAATGAAAGACTTAGTAGTGAAAATTATTGAGATACATTCTTGGCCTGCCATACATTTTTGGTGAACCTGACATGAATCCTACAGACCTTCTAATCGAGCATAATATCCATCTACCCTGGATCATTAAAAACATCCATCTACAATCTTGATCTCATTTTAAACCATAAAAAAACCACAAAACCTCAAAAATATGCCTACACAGACACCATCTCGCAGGGGCGATCCTATCTATTCCAGTATACTCATTTCCAAATGCCATCGACCCCTATGTAAATTTTTTTGCACGACTTATTGTGTCTATAACCTCCATCTAAAGACATGTTCCTAGTTGGATCATCACTCCATCATGGAGTATCTGGGCTTGGGGTCTTCTGATTTTGTTGTGCAGACATTTTCCGAGAATAATCATCTTGAAGCTGAATTCCCCTTTTGCATGGATTGTTTTGTCATAGGAGCACCTAGAAAGAATCCTTTTACCTGCCACAAGGGCCCACTTGAGGATAAAGAAGAAGAAACCCAAAATGATGATACCTTTGATCATCTTCTTGAGATTAAGAAGTTTTTCTCTCGATTTCCCCAATACAAAACTGAATTAGAAGAAACGCTTAACAAACATCTTCTTGAGTTTGTCTCCGAACAACTTGACAATAGGGGAAAAAAAGGAAAAGGTCTCGAAGTAGGTTCATCTGAGCATGCCTCTAATCCTGATTCGACCAATCTCATTTTTCAACTTGTTGATAGGATGAGCCAACAACAATATGCTACTATGTCTCAATTCCTTCAAATGCAATCTAACATGGGTCAATTAGTCAACCGCCCAACAACGGGCTTTTAGGGCACCACACCCCCTCCTTTTCCTGTTATGTGACTAAATCCCTGAAGCTTTAAAAACATTAAAGACTTGTTGGATTGTTAAAGACAAGTTTGATTTGAGACTTGTTAATACAAATTTGATTTAAGATTATTTGTGACAAAGTCACTGTATTAAGCTATTGACTTAATGACGGAATGAATATTCTGAGCATTTGATTAAATATTCTTGATTAAAGTGAAAGGGTGTGGAAACCATTGTTTTGGTTCGTAACCACCTATGATGTATTATAAAAGAAATGTAAATGAGAATAGAGTATGAAAACGGAATTGTGCTTGTGACTATGAGAGAGAAATAATTGCAAAAGAGTCTTAAGGACTTTGTAAATTTAGTCTGTGCAAGTAATTCCAAGGCTGAACTAGGTTACAGGAAGGCGGTGGACAAGAGAGAGGGGCACCAACGGTATCCTAACCAGGGGTACGACGTACAACCTCAGCGGGTTCTTGACTAGGGCAAGGTGAAAATACACTAGGTGTATAACATTTACTCTCATAGTGTGGCCTTAGCCTGGTGTCTGTTAACCTGGGGGTGCATTGGAGTTTTGTATTATAATTCCTGATCATCATCTCGGATAAATTCTATCTCTGCATTGGAATTTTGTATTAGAATTCCGGATAATTTGGCTCAGATAAGTTCTCTCTCTCTACGATCTATGTAAATCTCTATAAAAGCTATGTAAACTTTGTTGGAAAAGCTAATAGAAAGAAGTTAATTCTTCTATTTATTTTGATAAAAGAACAAATGAATGTATTATGTTTAATTTGCTATGTATATCTTGAAAATACGTGCTTGTGTTGATAAAAACAATGAATTACATGAACAAATTAATGAAATACATAATTTCATGTGTATGTTCTTATTTTAATGAAGAATTTGTATAAATTAATACATGATAAACGTTATATATGTAATTGATCGTACTTTAAGGTATAATATTGCAGTTTAATGGTTTGTACAAATTGTATTAGATGTTTTCAATATTTTATGGTTGTCTGCTGTGTTTTTTGCCTCTTATGCTATGGACCCGAAAGTTTCCCTTAGAAACGGTTAATTCTCTGTTTCTAAGTTTGCCTCGACACCCTAAGCAATTTATTATTGCGAAGTTTGAGCCAATAAAAATGCTACACGTAACTTCGTTGTGTCAGAGTTTTGTTAGATCTTTATAACCATTGCGAAACTTTAGCCGATCAAAATGTTCCATGTAGTTTTCGCAAATTCAAAGTTATGTTAACTTGTTTCTGTCAAATGCAAAACCTGAACCAATAGAAATGCTCCAAGTCTTTTTGCATTTCGCGTTGTCAACGTTTAATTAACCTTGACAACTGTTAACCAATAAAACATGCGCATGTTCTCTTCGCATATTGTTTGTCTCTTGTTACAACCATGTCAGTATGCAAAAAGCGAGCCATTAAGATAATTCCAATGTACGGTTTATGGGTTGTTTTTGCGATTAAATGATATTTGTCTTGTATGTTGCACTGTGAAGTGCTAACTAATAACAAAGCACCACATATATGATGTTTTCAATGTCAGAATTTAGATATCTTTGCCAATGAAATATGGACACATGTCTTTGTCTTTTGTCTTCGCAAACTGTTCAAACCCCGAATTTATTTAGTCTTTGATTTATTTCACAAACTTGGAGTCTGTGAAGCTGATCTAATCACGATTAAGGGCTTAATTAATCTTGTTTAGCCATAGCCATAGACTTGAAAGTTCTTATCATACTTTTATTAATCTACATAGATGTAATTTGAATTAACTTGCTCAATTAAGTAACATTAAGAAGGTAAAAACATATCAGTCTTCTGCAATAAGATATGTTGAGAATTATCGATTGTGTCGAGTAAAAATTGCATTTCAGTTAGTCAGACCCAGATTTTAATCTAGGAAAAAATTCACGTTTCATCTGGTATCAGCGCTGGTAGAATTGTACTACTATTTCATGGTCAACTCCTGAGCATAGATTCTCGTATGGCAATGAAAATTTAAAATAAATGAAATAAATTATAAATAAAGCTAAACAAAACATGAAAGTTTCCCAAGATAGGTATAAACATTGGGTTGATTAAAAAATGTCTATTAGAGAAATTGAAATAAGTGATCAAGTATTTTTTAGAGTTAAACCTAAGGAAAGTTATTTGAAATTGGGTAAATATGCCAAATTAGCTCTTCACTATAGCAGACCTTTTGAAATTTTGGAAAGAGTAAGAACTCTTGCTTATAGACTTGTTTTACCTTATGAATTGTCTAGAATATGTGTATGATGCTAATCATGTTATTGATTGGAAAAATATAGTTATTGAGCCTACATGTGAATTCAAAATTGAACCTGAATTGATTCTGGATAAAAGGACTAAGAACCTTAGAAATAAAGAAATTAAAGAGGTTAAAGTAAAATGGAATTTCTGTGATGTAGTGCTACTTGGGAAAGAGAAGATTTACTAAAAGAACAATATCTTGAATTGTTTAGTTAATGAATTGTGTTTTGTTCTATGATTTTCAGAATAGACTTGACACTACTGAGTACAGTAGTTGATTCAAGGGGGAAGAAATGTTATGTGATTAAATCCCCAAATCTTTAAAAGCATGAAAAACTTGTTGGATTGTTAAAAACAAGTTTGATTTGAGATTTGTTAATACAAGTTTGATTTGAGATTATTTGTGACAAAGTCAATGTATTAAGCTATTGGCTTAATGAGGGAATGAATATTTTGAGCATTTGATTAAAGATGCTTAATTAAAGTGACAGGGTGTGGAAACTATTTTGTTGGTTCATAACCACCTATGATGTATTATAAAAGAAATATAAATGAGAATAGAGAGTATGAAAAATGAATTGTGCTTATGATTTCGAGAGAGAAATAATTGCAAAAGAGTCTTAAAGACTTTGTAAATTTAGTCTGTGGAAGTAATTCCAATGCTAATCCAGGTTACATGAAGGTGGTGGGAAAGAGAGAGGGGCATCAATGGTGTCCTAACCGGGGGTACGACGTACAACCTTGGATGGTTCCTAGCTAGGTCAAGGTGCAAATACACTAGGTGTATAACATTTCTTCTCATAGTGCGACCATAGTCTGGTGTTTGTTAACCTGTGGGTGCATTGAAATTTTGTATTAGAATTCCAGATAATTTGACTCAGATACGTTCTCTCTCTATGATTTATGTAAATATATGCAAAAGCTACGTAAATTCTATTGGAAAAGCTAATGGAAAGAAGTTAATTCTTCTATTTATTTTGATAAAAGAACAAATGAATGTATTTTGTTTAATTTTCTATGTATATCTTGAAAATATGTGTTTGTATTAACATAAACAATGAATTACAAGAACAAATTAATGAAATACATAATTTTAGATGTGTATGTTCTTATTTTAATGAATAGTTTGTATAAATTAATACAGAATAGACTTTATATATGTAATTGATTGTACTTTAAGGTATAATATTGTAGTTTAATGGCTTACATATTGTATTAGATGTTTTTTATATTTCATGGTCGTGTCTGTTGTGTTTTCTATCTCTTATGTTATGGACATGAAAGTTTCCCTTAGAAATGGTTAATTCTTTGTTTTTAAGTCCGCCCCGACACCCTAAGAAATTTATTATTGCGAAGTTTGAGCCAATAAAAATGCTACACGTAACTTTGTTGTGTCATAGTTTTTTAGATATTTATGATCGTTGTGAAGCTTTAGCCAATCAAAATGTTCCATGTAGTTTTCACAAATTCAGATTTTGGTTAACTTGTTTATGTCAAATGCGAAACCCGAACTAATAGAAATCCTCTTAGTCTTTTTCATTTCGCATTGTCAGTATTTGATTAACCTTGAAAACTATTAACCAATAAAACGAGCCCACGTTCTCTTCACATATTGTTTGTCTCTTGTTAGAACCTTGTAAGTATGTGAAAATCGAGCCATTAAGAGGATTCCATGTATGTACGGTTTATGGGTTGTTTTTGATATTAAATGATATTTGTCTTGTATGTGGCAATGCGAAGTGCTAACTAATAACAAAACACCACGTATATTATGTTTTTGCAGTGTCAGACTTTAGATATCTTTGCCAATGAAATATCGACACCTACCTTTGTCTTTTGTCTTTGCAAACCATTTAAACCCCGAATTTATTTAGTCTTTGATTTCTTTTTCAAATATGGAGTTTGCGAAGCCGATCTAATCACCATTAAGAGATTAATTAATCTTTTTATCCATATCCATAGGTTTGAAAGTTCTTCTAATACTTTTATTAATCTATATAGTTGTAATTTGATTTATCTTGCTCAATTAAATAACATTAAGAAGGTAAAAATGTATCAGTATTCCGTAATAAGATATATTATTGAGAATTATCAATTGTGTCGAGTAAAAATTATATTTCAGTTAGTCATAGACAAATTTTAATATGGAAAAAATTTACGTTTCATTTCCACATGATCCTAATGGGGCAGCCATCACCCAATCCCCTATCCAAAACACTATCTTAGGACCAGTATGACAAGAGACTTTAGCACCTTACATTGCTACCATGGATATTTGTGGTGTTACTCCTTCTATCTCTTATGATGGGTCTACTGATCCCACCCTTAACTTAAAGCCTTTGGTAACCTTTACAAGTATTTGATCAGAACCAATTTATACGGTACCACCAAACTCCTAGTTCAAACTCTCACTAGAGATGCTTTGGATTGGTATCATACTTTGCCTCTTAATTCCATTGTTGAGCTAGAGTCCTTGGTGACAACCTTAGTGAACGAATTTTAGTATCATGATCTACTTGAGAACAATATCAATGCTGTCATCAATTGCCAAAAATCTAAAAACAAATCAATGCAAGATTTCATCAAGCACTGGAAGACCCTATCCACACAAGCATAACAAAACATGCCCAATGATAGCCTCTTCCAACTTTTCTTACAAGCGCTTGAACCTCGCCTTCAATACAAGGTGCAGTCCTTTTCTACCACTTCCCTAGAAGAAGCCTTTGAACAAGCTAAAAGGAAAGATTATCTCGTGAGGGAATTTGAGAAAGCTCCTCCTAAGATGCAACCTAACAAGCAAATCCAAATCCTTTAACAATCTAAAAACAAGAATATGACAAACGAAGAAGTCTCTGATACTCTTCATCTCGTCGTTTCTTCAAATAAGACTGTTTTTAACATTGACCAATAACCTAATAATAGTAAAATCCAACCTAACTATCATTAACCATTGAGTAAGGAAGATTTAAAATGTCGCTAACCTAATCCGTTTACTGTGGTCTTAGATCCTTCTCGACCTCTTCCTCATTGCCATGATGAAAGTAAGTTCTGTTGGTGGCATGCTAATTGAGGTAACTCTCATGAAAACTGTTTTGCACTACAAATGGCTGCCATCAAATTCTTCCTAGGTCCCTGTTATCCAAAATAACCCCCAGAGATATTTTGGATAACTTACCTTTTAAAAAGTGACTTAGCCATTTTGATTAAATCCCGAAGGAGCAATATAATTGACAAAAAGGAGGACACATGGTAGGATTCCGTGGGCATCTCACTAAAAATTATTCCACAGACTCCAGGGCCACGAAATAAGTAAAATTTGATAAGTTTGAAGTTTGCGGTGAGGCAGGTCGAAGGAAACACGTGGACGAGTCATCGATCAAGGCGGTAAAAATAAGGGACACGTGACATCATTCTAGGACTCCTATGAGGAAAAACATATTATGTGGAATAAGTTGGATTTAGTAAAGTTTGAAGTTCGCATGGAGGGAAGTTGCGAACACATGGAGGAAATAAACACGGTGGCAATCCCAACATCAAATCACAAGTTGCCACTTGTCAATCAGGTGTTTCTCCTGAGATTTAGAAGTTTGATTGGCCATAACTTTGTCCCTACAACTCGAAATTTGATGAAATCGGTCTTGTTAGAAGGTATCATCAAGAGCTTCATGATGACATCATTAAATTCATAAATTAATGGAGTTTTGTGGGAGAAAAATGGAAAAACAGTTGTAGCATTGAAGATGTAGTTACAGATGGCTCAACCACCCGAATTGATGAAGGATAGGGATTTTACCTTCTCCCACAAGCAACTGACATGGGGGAATGGGTTTGACATGATGTCCATTATTATTATTAGATATTTAATGCAAGATTGTTGGTCATTGCAGCAAAAAAGTCTTGTCTTCTCTCTTTCCCTCTCATTTTCTGTCATATTTCTATATATTGTAAAATGATGCTCAATTGTAAAAGTTGGACCCTCTCAAAATACAAGGGCACCATTTCAAAGTGTTGCACAAGTGTTTTTGAGTTGCAAGCCTCAGATTTGGATCTTACAATGTGTTTGTGCCTCCTTCCTTCAATGTCAAGGATTGTGCATATTTATAAAGAAATAAAATTCATGTTTTGTGGCTATTATCCACTTTAGCTTGTGTTTTCTTGCCTCTACATTAATTGCAAGTATGTTGTGTATGTTTCTCTACTTTACAGGGTTTACTTCTATTTTGTTGTGTGAAAATGGAGGGATAAATGTTGTTTTGGGTTGTGGAACTCATGTCTACCTCTCTTTGCCCAATTTTTTCTCATTTTCCCTCATTGAGAGTGTCTTGCCCCTTTTTCTTGGTGTTATCACCTCTATTTAGTTCAGGATTTACCTTTCATGCATCAAATTCTAACCTTTGTATTTTGGATTGTTATATTACGATTATATATTTTTGTTTGCAGTAGTAGGAGTAGTTTTAACATTAGGAATAGGTAGAGGAAGCTGGCCTTCTTCAGAAGTTTTCCTCAAACAATAAGTCCCACAATTTGGTGTTATCCCAAATTTTTGAGTTTACAATAAATTTGAGATAACCCTCCAAAATTTTCATCTTTGGGGCCTAAGAATTTTTTTCAACCTTTCCAAAAATCCAAAGTTTCTAGCCTTAAGGGTTTGGTTGCAGTGTTTTTTGAGTTTTGGGTTCCCTTTGTAGTTTTGCACATGTTTTTATGTCAAGTGTTTTACGACAGGTAAAATTTGACACACTATAGTATTTTGGGTTTTGGGTTTTGAGAGCATCAGAAAATTAAAGCTAAAAAACATGTGCTTCGTGTCTGATGTTTTCTAAACGCGAACCCCGAAACACTATAGTGGATCAGATTTTTAGGGGTTAGATGCATCAAGGTATGCGAGAGCAATTGCATGTCATATGCTCCGTGTCTTTCGAACCTGAAACTTGATACACCATTTGGATCATGTTTTCAGGGGAAAAAGACATTGGGGCATCTTGGCTCAAAAACACATGTTTTATGTCGACCAAACCTCGATCCCTGAAAAGCGTGTATTCTTTAGTGTCAGGTTTTTGGAACTCAAAATCACATTTGCAAGTTATGTTTTGTGCAGTCAATATTTCACCCTTAATCAACACATTTATTACACACGTGTCGTCTTATGTGTAATTAATCATGGGGAGTTTATAAATATACACATTTTATATGTCATTCGTACTCAGTATGATTTGCAATTTGATTTTTTTGCTCATGTTACCACACTCCAAAACCCGACTTGAAATTTACTAATGCTTCTGATCGATTTTTCCTATTTTTTAATTTCTGTCATCCTTTTCTGGTAAGTAGTTATTATCTTGTTGGTTGTTCTTCTTTCCTTGAGGTTTTTGATTAATTTCTCTTCATCATTTCTTATACAACACAATTGAGGAGGTTGTACTCATTTTTCTAGTTTTCTTCCTTCATTCCTTGTTTGTTTTTCCTTTTTTCATTGGTGATAAAACTTAATAAATCTCTCCATTTCCTTGATTTTTCAAATGATGAACACGTCAAAAAATCCGACATGAACTTGTCGGGTTTTTTGACCTATTCATCATGATAAAATTATGAATCAACAAGGAAAAATGCACAAAGTGGCTAACTTATCATGCTTTAGAATTTTTCGGTGTGAAGAAAATATAAGGTTATGGCAGTTTTTCGGGAGTTTGAAGTTGAAAAGAAGTGCCAAGTTCCCGATAGCTTGTCAGGATTTCCAAGTTGAAAAGCACGACCACTTTTTTTTCTAGTCTGTAGGGTTTCATGTGAAGTTTGACATGACTCAAATCCTGATGGTCATACCGAAATTTCCTAAGTATTATGAAAGGGAATTTTCTCAAAGGCCTTATCAGACTTCCTAAGGTGTTTTGCAGAGAGAAAAACATGATAAGATACTAACCTACCAAAAACATATATCTATGCATGTGGAAGGTTAATTTCTTATCATGCATGTAGTACCCTTAGTTCAAATGTCCTTCCATTAGAGTGAAAATGCATAAATAACTCCTGAAATTTAATTTCTATTGTTCCTAACGTTGTAAGCCAGTGTACTCCAAAAAATAATATCTACCCCTCCCATGGGAATAGCAAACATATGTGAATATAATGTGTAATATCACATTGCTAGCTTGATTTTATTGCATTTTCCTGAACAATTAACTGTTCCACCATCTGCAATCATAACTTGAAGTTTTGGGGACGGGTAAATAAAACAATTTAGACGTGTAGCCAATTTATTATTGATAAAATTGTGTGTACATCCAGAATCAATCAACACTGTTACTTTCTATTTTTTAACGAAATCCATAACCTTGAGGGTTTGTGGAGTGCAAATACCACTAAGTGCATGACATGATATTTTAGGTTGAGACTCATCAGATTCATCTTTAGTCACCCCTCCTGCATCCGTTTCCTCTTCATCTCCTTCGTCCTCAATGGCCCCTTTAATGTAGAAAATTTTCTTTTCAGCACATTTATGTCCCCTAGTCTATTTGCTATCACAATTGAAACATAAACCTTTTTCTTGTTTTTATTCAATTTGTCAAGGAGTCAATCAAGTAGGCTGAGGGAATGATTGTAATGACCACATGCACTCTTTATTAGTGTTGAAAGAACTTTTAACTAACTCTCTTTCGTTAACCTATTGTGCAAATATTATGGATTCAGCTATAGAACTTGGATTGAACACACACACATATAATTGAATATTATCCTTAATGCCTCCTAAGAAAAAATCATTTAGGTTATTTTCAATGACATCATCCACCCTTAAGGTTAAGTTCTGGAATTGTTGAATATACTCCTTTATTATCCTCATTTTCTGTAACTTGACTAACTATCTATAGTAGTTTTCTGCTACACTATTAGAGTAGTGCAATTGCATTTCATCTATGAGTACTGACAAAGCGACATTAAAACCCTTCTTTTTCTTTTGGTTACAAATCCATCTATACCAAATGAACTGCTATGGCTCGAGATATAAGGATGCCATTATAACCTTCTGTCCATAAGGTATTTTATGTACATAAAACAAATTCTTCATATGATTGATCCAAGTTATTGGATCCTTCCCATCAAACTTACACATTTCTACTTTTGGAAACATGTTCCTTCCTTGATTTGCATTTTTATATACATTGGCATGGGTAGAAGATACACCATGGTTTGATTGTGTATAAGTATGTGTTGGAGTTGGCTGAGGTTGAGAAACATTCAAGTTTGGAATAAGTTTTTGCATAAGATCTCTTGTCTTCAACCCAAATTTAATTATAGAAAACAAGACGGTGCTTGCATAATTTTATTAATATGAAATCAAGCATTACAAACAAATGAGAGAGCTGCAATATTTATAGATATTTGACAACTTCTATCTCATCCACAATATATGGAAGCAAATCAAATAATTTGAGAAAATATGCAGAAATAGCATATTGCCCCTAATTGTGCCTATTTTCCCTCATGGAAATCATCCGGGAAAAAAATATGCAAGATAGAATATGATCCCACAAACATTTGGATGAGAACACTATCACTTAGTTAACTAACAACTAAGGATAACTAATACCTATTGATATAAATTTAAAGTATTTAAATTAAATACTTTAACTTATTACATTTATTCAAATATCAACTAATGATGAATTAAGCTAAGTTTTATTCCTAACATTCCCCCCCTTAATTCAACATGGTTTCAAGTGAACAAGAGAGAAATGATCTAAGACCCTCAAATTTACCTCAAGCAAGTGACTTTGTGAAGAAATTTGAATGTTGCATATCTGTTGAGAAATATTGGAGCTGGATGTTGTTGTTATGAATATGTTTGCGAATGAAATATACCTGCACCTTAATGTGTTTGGTGCGCTCATGAAAAACTAGATTCTGAACAAGTTTGACTACTTCTTCGTTCTAAACATGTAGGATAGTTGGATCTTTCTGTGGTATTCCCAATCCTTCACGTATACTTCGGAGCCATATCGCTTCACAGACACCTCCACCTGTTGCATGATATTATAATTTTGTGGAGGACCTTGAAACACAATTCTGATTCATACCCCCCATGATATCGGTCCAGATCCCAAAAATAATACAAATCTTGAAGTGGATTTCATATCTTCTATGTTTCCTACATGATCTGAATCTGAATATCATGTCAAGAAGAAGTTATTCTTCTTCTTGTATTCTAGGCCATGGTCCATAGTTCCTCTGATGTACCTCGATATCCGATTTTCTAATTTCCAGTGAGAAATCCTTGGTTCTTGCATGAACTATGAAAGATAGCTGACTGCATATCTGATATCCAACCTAGTGTAAGTCAAGTAGATGAGACTACCGATCAATTGCCGATAGAGATTTGCATTTACTTGTGGTGATGGATCTGTTCGAGACAGTTGAAGTCTTGTCTCCATAGGTGTGGAAAATGGCTTACAACCCATCATATTGAATTTCTCGAGCATTGTCTTGGTGTATTTCAATTGTGACACATTGATATGATTTTCTTTTTGCCAAACTTCAAGTCCCAGACAATAATGCAGAAGCCCGAGATCGGTCGTATCGAATGATTGTGTTAGATATTTCTTTGTTGACTCAATCATGCTCACTGATCCTCCAGTGATGACTAGATCATCGACATATACTACAATGATTACTATCTCCCTCCTTGATTTTGAGATAGAGATTAAGATCGTATGGACACCTGTTGAATCCACGTTGAATGAGATGCTCGTCGATTTTTATATACCATGCCCTAGGAGACTACTTTAGACCATATAGTGATTTTATGATTTTACATACCTTTTCCTCTTTACCTGGTATGAAAAAACCTTTTGGTTGAGTCATGTAAACTTCTTCTTGTAAATCACCATTAAGAAAGGCACTTTTCACATCCATTTGGTGTATTTTCTAACCAAATTGTGCAGCTAGAGAAAATATTAACTTGAAAGTTTTTATCTTAGTTGTGGGAGCAAAAGTCTCCTCATAATCAATGCCTTCTTTTTGAGCATATCGCTTAACAACTAGTCTAGCCTTATGTTTATCAATTTTTCCGTCTGCTTTGTACTTCGTTTTGAAGATCTATCAACATCCAATCGGATTTTTATCTGGTGGAAGATCTATAAGTTGCCATGTATTATTTTTCATAAGTGACTTATATTCTACATTCATATCATCTTTCCAAGGTTTAGACTGTAGGGCTTTTGAAATTGAGAAATGCTCAATAGTTTCAACAAATTTACCCATTAAGGCAAAATTGAACTCATTTCAAGCCATACTGCAAGTCCTCATTCCAGTGGTCGATGTGTCAGGGATACTATCCAATTTTGTATCTCTAATCATACTTGTATACCATTTAGACATACTTTTTTTAGTTCTTGTGGGAGGTTGAATTTCATTATCTTCCCCATCATCACTGTCATCATCAAAGTGATTACCATCCTCTGTTTTCACTGCAGGGATGATTTTTATCATGTGAGTGTATGGAAGGAGCATCTTCTTGTTTCTTCTCAAAGAATTCAACATCTCAACTAGTGTATACCCTTCTTGTTCTTGGATTCATAAGTTTATAGCCAAGTGTTTCATCACTGTATCCCAAGAAGACAAGTTTTTTTGATTTCATATCAAGCTTAGTTCTTTGTTTATTAGGAATGTGCATAATTGATTTACATCCAAAAACTCTAAGGTGTGAAATAGATGGCAAATGCCTTGACCATGTTTCCTGTGGTGTTACTCCATCAAGAGCTGCAGTGGAAACTCTGTTTAGTAAATAGACTGCAGTTTTAGCTGCTTCGGCCCAAAATGTTTTTGATAAACTTGCATCATCAATCATACATCGCACCATATCCATGATAGTAGGATTTAACCTTTCAACAACACCATTTCGTTGCAGTGTGTGAGGAGGAGCCATTTGATGATGAATGCCATGTGTTTTCAAAAAAATATTGAACTCATTGCAGGTGTATTCTCCCCTTTGATCTGAGCGGAGTGTTTTTATTTTCCTACCTGTTAGCATATGGATTTGCATGCATGCAAATGACATGCAACAGTGTGGGAACAAAGTCCCTCCTCAATGAAGGTGAGGCTACCTTTATTGAAAACCAAAACTGTATTTACATCTATACATTCAAAATTGTATGTGGGGGGTGTTTTGGAACATCAATGGAAAGAAAAGTGAATGAAGGAGATGGAATGAAAAGAAGGAAATGAGTGAAATGGAATGAACTGAAAGAACATGCAAGAGTTAGGTAAAACTAGAGCCTAATATTGCATGAAGAGGAAAGATGAATAACCAACACCAATAAAACGGAGTTTGAGTTAGCCAAAAAAGAACGTGTAAAAGGGAACACACATGAGCAAGTAGATAATCAAAGCTTGATCACTGTGAACTAGAACAACCAATTAATAATGTTGACAATAAGATCAAAGATAATATTTGCATGCAAGATCCAAACACCTAACATCTAATGAACATAAGAACATCAAATGTTACTAGAGACAACAAATGAGACACAAAGTTCGTATTTCATTAACTCAAATTTGTTTTTCACAAAAGACCACAAAGTTTTTTCCTGAAACAAAGCTTGCACAAACGTATTTTCTTCTCCTCTCTCAAATTCACCCTTTACAAATGAGCCCCTCACTTCCTTTTATAACCCAAAAGTTGGCTACAAAGTAGTTAGGGTTTTACATGATCATTAAATAGGGCACCTAAGTGAATTTGAATTTTTCAACCAACTTTTAAAAATTGACTAAAAATAGAAACCACTTAAGTTAAACAGTCATTTAAGGAAAAATACATAAATAAAAGAAATGGGTACATGTGGACCCCACTTAAATGACTTGGATGCACACATAGACATCCTAGTCAACAATGCGCCACCTAGATCAAAACACTTATGGTCAGTGTCTTATCCATTGTGCCAAGAGTCTGCCTATCCCGGTCGTATGAGAATGAACTCATTGACCATGCTCCGCAATCCTCCAAATGACAAGAGTGTTGAGCTTGAAACTTGAGCAATTCATCCACCCCTCCATCTGAGCAATATTTTGGTGTAAGAAAGTTTATCTTCATTCGTATTCACATTCACAATTACACACAATTATCCACATGGTTCGAGTACCTTTTCATGGTGGATTATTCATTCTTCGTGAGACCGTAGTCATTACGCCACCTTGGTTTGTTAGAATCCAGCTTCTGGTCTTTCGCCATTGAGAAGATCTTCCAGGAGCCAAATTTGCAATTCATTGCCTGAAGTTATGTCCTTTGTATTTTTCACCATCCCAAAGTGTTGATCTCCCGAGCTGAATTCATGAGACTTCAGAGTCTTGGAAATCCATCTCCTTTTCCCCATTGTGAACGAGTAGTGTTGAAATATCATCGAAGTGATTTATGAATTCGTTGACACACACCTTAGCGTAGTATTTGGTCTTTTTTGGAGTGATGGATTCTAACATTGATGCAATCATTTCAAAGTTTATCACTATTGGCTTGACGACCCTATTTCAATTCTTCAAGATATCATGTAGCCAGGTGGGAACCTCTCCAAGTACCTCATTGTACATGGTTCTCGTGTTCGTTGGGAATTGGTCTTCATCACATTGAAGGGGATCACCTTTGGGTGTTGCTAAAATTGGATCTTCTTGTTGTGAGAGAGATGTTGTCCCCATTTTCTCCATTTGTGGTGGTTCTTCAAAAGTAGGCGGGGAAAGAACCAGATCATCAAATTTTGGTTGAGAAGTTGTGACTACTTCCATAAGTTAGGCTGGTATATTTTGAGGTACTTCATTAGCGAGTTCCACCTCTAGAAATTGTGTGATATAGATTACAGATGCTTGTGCCTGAACCAATGCTCTGAATTATGGTGTTGTGTTGTTGATTAGGCCTGAAGAATTAGGGCAATCATGCAAAGACGAATGATAACTGGAATGAGAAATTCTTGAGATGTTCTCCTTCCCCTCCTCCACTTGGTTTTGAGTTCTACCAATTTGATGTAGATCTATACCATTTACCTCATCTGTTGAAGAAGTCCCTGATGATGAGATGAAAGGTCATTTGAGAGGTCCTCTGCAACACGCTTTTTTGTCCAAGTCAACCACGAATGCACTCTTACTTCTTTGTTTGTCTTTGATTTGGTCTCCATTGATTTCACTGACCTCATGGATGCTGAGGGACATCGTATGGTCCATGGATGAGAAAGATGACGATTTTTTTTGGCAAGGAACGATCCAATGAAACAGGGAACTGACGTGCTCCAAAATTATCCTTTAAAGCACGGATTCTTGCTGGAAGTAGGGTACACTAATGGGTGACCAATTTATACGATTGAACTTTTCCCCATAGTGTTGACCATGGCACATCAATTACATGTTCTTATTTCTTTGATATCATTGGACCATAATGAGGGACAAGCTAAAATTCCACGGTCATGTCATACTGGATCTGTAGTGACACATGGCAACGTTGGTAACTCTCCAATGACAGGGAATAGGATGCTCCAAAAATGCTTATCTTGGGGCTGCAATCTGTGAAGCCTCCTAGACTGTCCACTTTCTGAGGGTACCTTAGAGGTCACAATGTTTTGACTGTCCTCTGGGCACTGTTATTTATCTACAAGGTTGTTTACCTGACTCTCAAGGACTTCAGGGACATGCTAATGCTTTTCTATCCCAGGCGTTCTTGTGTGCTGAGCACATGTCCTGCGTTGAAATATGTTCCCCATAGACATGCACATGAACTAGCCTTTGAGAGTGGCAACTTGGAACGATGACCTATGCGTGGGATGCTACTGCTTTATTTCTATTTTTTTTAAAAACTATTTTATATTTCCTTATGCTGGGTGCATGGACTTCTCCTAGCTGGGCGTGAATTTTCCAATGGCTGGGGGTATCCCTTTGTCTTTAAATTCATCCATTTATTTTCCTCCTGTCTAAAAATGCGTTGAATTATGATTTGGTATTCTCTACATATACCTGAGAAACGGTTGCTTGAAAACCATATGCACCAAGGTGTTGTGGAAAAGGATATCTTTTGTCTTACCATACATGTAGGGACTTTAAAAAAATAAACTTTTCTATAGATGTCCTTTTTTACTCCTAAATGCGCAGTCCGTGAGCTCCCAGATATTACCTTTCGAAGCTGGGCGCGTGTATTTTCCTTACGCATTTTTTAAAAAAATTGTTCTTTCCTTTTCCCTCTAGGCGCGGCTTCTTCCTTTGATGCGTGGAAAGCTGTATTTTTCTTTTTCCTTTTCCTGTCTCCCTCTGCTTGGGTTGTGAATGCGTGGAAAGCTTCTTATGCTTGGCCGTGGGATTAAAACTATTCTTCTTGGCCTCAAAGCGTGTTCTTTTCTTTTGACTGTGCAAACTATTATTTCCTTAGATGTGTGTGTCGTATTGTGGGATATGACAAAATATTATGTCCTTCAGAGGAAATAAGAAGCAAATCTTTGCACAACTTTTTCCAACGGGTTTGACGGAGGAAGTTATGGAATTAATCTAACTTCCTCTCTTCCTGGGTAGTGGCTCAACTGCCAGGGGGAAATGGGGAAAGCAATAGACAATTGCCAATGGGAATGGCAAAATGGGTTGGCAATCCCCGTTTAATTTCCCCATGTGGGAAATTGGGGAATTTCCTACCCGTTAGCCAATTCCAGATTTGGAAATTGGTGGAGAAAACCCCATGTGTAGGAAATTTGAAGAAGATTGCCAGGAAAGGGGAAATCCGGGTTCGGGAAGCCAAATTGGCTTCTCGGCAGTTGGAAGCGTAAGCTTACTTCCCCAACATTAAAATTTGTTGAATAAACTCTTGATTTATATTTATTTAATTAAATACTTCTCAAGTGATTTAAAAATTAATTTAATCAAACAAGGAGAAATTAATTAATTAAATATTAATTAATTAATTTTAATGTATTTTAACGTAATTTAAAACCTGGTGGGAAGAATTCTTGTCCGAAAAGGATGAAACGAAGAACGAAACGATCACAAAAATGAGACGGTTGCAACAAGGGCAATGAACTACGCAAAGTAACACTTTTTGAAAATTTCAAAATTTTCATTTTTATTATTTTTTAAATAATTTTGCGAAGTCAAAATTGGCTGATAACACTACCAGACTCTGTTTCAACAAGGGCTTTTAACTTCTTGAAAGTTTCAAAATCTTGATTTTTGTAGAAAGACACCACATTTTTCTTGAAAAATCATCAACAAAGAGCATGAAATATTGAAAGCTAAGGTGGCTAGGTCTTATTGGTCCGCATAAATTGGTATGCACCAAGTCAAGTTTTGCCTTAGCCCGAAATGTACTATGTTTGAATGGTGCTCTATTTTGTTTTCCTGCCAAACAATGTTGACATTTATATGTACCCTTTTTTATAAGTGAAAAACCTCTAACCATATTATATCGATGAAGTGTGTCAAGATAGCCAATCGACATATCCAAGTCTTCGATGCCATAGTTGAGCTGATGATGTATTCTTGGTTACAAGTGCTTGATCATTTTGTTGAGCGAAATCCAACTAAAACATTCTTCCCACATTCTAAGATTTTGTGACGATTTTTGAGCTTTGTGACTTATCTCGAATTAGGTACATCTTTTTACCGCCTTTACAATCAAAGTCAATTTTGAGATTTTGATTTAATAATTGACTCACGGATAACAATTTTTTTGTTAAATCAGGGACATAAACAACATTTGTAATTTTACAATTATGATGCCCATGTGGTAGTGAAATGGAATCAATGCCTTTAACACTGTATGATATATCATCACCCAAAGAGACATGATTTTTTGTGGATGTTTTACTCATTGTGAAGAACCAATCTTTCTTTCTTGTCATGTGTCGAGTTGCTCTTGAGTCAACATACCAAATTTGATTTATAGAATTGGATACTTCATTTAAATGTGCAAAATATAGGAAGTCATCATCATCAAATTGATCTTCCTGTTCGGCTACATTTACTTGTTGAGTTGGTTTCTTCTTCCACTTATTATTTTGTCCCTGTTTACTCTGTTGTTGACCAAATTTTGTTTGTTGGTAATTAATCTTTTTACCACTTGATGATCCTTGTTGGAATGTGTTGTACCAACAATTTTTTAACTCATGTCCTTTTTGACCACAAATAAGACATTTTTGTTGGTCCTTTTGGTATTATTGAGTATTACCTTTCTTTTGAGGTTGTTTACTAGACTTAGCCTATTTTTTTTCCTTTTTGATTAGAAGCAAGTGCTTGCTCTTCAGTTTCAGTTGTTGAGTGAATAGCTTCCTCTTGTTGTAGCATATTCACTAACTCTTCAAAATTTTTTGTTTGACCAGTTATGTTTAACGTGGTAACAAAAATCCTATAACAAGGAGGAAGAGCTCTCAATACTATATACACAAGTGATCTGTCGGTTACTTCTTCCAAATCTTGAAGTGATGCATGGAAAGTTGCTACTCTTCTTAAAAACATTTCAACTTTCTCAGTTGGTTGCATTTTTAAGTTCAATAGTTGAATTTGGAGATGAAGTATTGTGTTCTTATTTTTGGACTCATATATTGTTTTCAACTTGTCCCAAGATTCTTTTGCTATCATGGTCTCACGAATATGAGGTTGTACCTCATCTAAAACACTAAACAAAATTATTAAATTTTCTTTTTGATTTGCTCGATCAAATGTAGCTTGTTGTGTAACATCTATTGCAGATCTTGTTAATGTACTAGAAATAATAGACCATAGATTTTCAAAAGTAAGTTGTGCGTGATTTTTTTTCCACGCCAGATAATTATCAGAACCTAAAATTTGAGAATCTAGCAAAAAGAATTTTGGGACTGTAATTGTGGCCATTATGAAAAGTGATAAACAATAGAAAAAAAAATTGAACACTTTTCCCCCCCTTAAAGCATGCACACCCCCCTAAAAATATTATTTTATTTATGTTGGGCTCCTTTTCGGCCGTGTACAATGAATTTTCGGCACTATTGGACCTATTACAAATTTGGCTATGTGGCCGATTTGTAAAAATAAAATGTTTCTCTTCGCTGATTTGAAAAAATTAAAATTTTGGACTCTTTGTCCTCTTTTGAAATACAAGCAATCTCTAATTTGTTCAATTTTTACAAAAAAAAGCTTATTAAAAGTTGGACCAAGATGTAGAGCTTGCAAAAAAAAAACACTTTCAAATAAAACGACACCTCAATCCGAGGTACCAATTGAAAGTTATGACTTTTTAAAATTGCAATTTCAATATCTTTTTGGGCCCCTTTCCAAAAATGGAATTTTTTTCCTTCTAATTTTTTCTACGACATCCAAAAATGGAATTTTTCTTAAAAGCAAATTTTAAAAAACCAAATGCAGATAACGACTTACGTTTATGCGTAGTACATTTAGGGTACAATTGTAGTTCAACCACTTTGCCTAAGCATTATAATAACCCTTGGATGCCTTTTTAATTATTGATTTCCTCCTTGCTTTCCCTTCATGTAGGTATTACTGAGACATAATTTTGGACGCTAGATCTTTTGCAGGCAATGTTGAATTTATTACTTCCGTTGCGTTGGATTTTTTTTTCTTTGCAGGCACGTCTTCTTATTCTCTTGAATGCTCTCCAACTGTGAATGCAATATTCAGGTTGATTGGAGACTTAGGGATGTTGCTTTGAATAGAGATCTTCTCACAGGCACGTAGAATTTTCTTTCTAGATATATGAAAAGACAAAGCACAAAGAAGAGGAAGTAGAATTTATGTGGGGAGCTTGAAAAGCTTGGGTCCCCACAATAGAAAATATGGTTTATATATTTTTAAAATGCTTCCATTTTTTTTTTTAAATTACACGTACAAGAGAATTTTTTTAATAAAAAAATAGAGAAACAATATCACCTTTTGTAACAAAATTGCATCTAGGTCTGCAAGGCCCTGTGATTGCACTCCAGGTGTTCTTCAATTATAAATAAATCCATTGAACTAGGGTGTGGATTCGGGTAGGGGCTGTGAAATGGATGGGGGAATCTATGGCTCCTCCTAGCTCTGTAATTTCTCCAGATCTCCCTAAACTTCCCTAAAACTTCCTACACTCTCTGGATTAGAATACTGCTCTGATACCAAATCTTGTCTGCAACCCAAATTTAATTACAGAAAACAAGAAGGTGCTTGCATAATTTTATTAATATGAAATTAAACATTACAAACAAATGAGAGATTCAATATTTATAGATATTGGACAACTTCTATCTCATCCACAATATATGGAAGCAAATGGGTCCTTATGGAATTGGTTAGACAATTTTTGGACCTTCATAAGTTTTAATAAGGTAAACATAAGGAAGAAATCCACTTCCCCATCTCCATTGGACGATTCACCCACACATCAGTCATCAAGGCCAAAAATGTTGGCATTGAGATGCAATAAGACATTAAGAAGACTCTTTCTTCGAGGTATTGTTTTGATTATTGAGGAGTATTGAAAGATTTTAAAGCACTGTAGTTTCATGTCCCTAACATTGAAGATATTTGGGCTGATTGCAGGGAAGAGGTAACAATCAGGAAAAGGGACAACATTCGTTTGACTTTGAATGAAGAAAAAACTTTTAATCTTGCTGTCATCCCTAGAGATGCTATTGATGATGGAGAAATCTTAGACTCTCTCTGTGTGTGTAAATGAATGTTGACAGTATGGGAATTGTCCCTATTGATTGGTCAATCGAGGAGTCTACATCCATCAAGGAGAGAACTTCTCAGGTTATTCTCTGAACCAAATCTCGGTTGTATTCATCAAATATTTAGCCCAAGGACCCCAAATTCCCAAAATTGACAGTCACTTCTAGGTTCGAGGCAGGTCCCTCTCAGAAAGAAAAACATAAAAGTGAAGGGCCTAAGAAGAAGTTGAAGTTCACATTCTAAAGTAGTGGAACCAAGACTCCTCTTCCTTATGCTATTCCATCAACTTCTATTGTTTTGGTTGATTCCACTCCTCCTCAATGTATACAAGAGACATTATTCAACACCATGATCACCCAACCTTATTCTCCTTCTTCCCCTCTCATCACCCATGCAGTGCTTATTATGATTGTGTTTCCACATGTGACCCTTCCTGTCACATCCCTTCCACTGATTTCCTATCCTCACTCGTCTTCTCCTCCTCCTCGTCCATGCTTTCCATCTTATTCAACCATTATGATATCATCGATTGTTGATTCCATTGCTCCCATTTCTTCCCCTCCACCTTCATCTCCTCAAGTGTCACTTTTGGCAGAAGTATTTTCATCTCTTTATCCTCTCTCCTCTGGAATGAGTATGAATTTGGGTCTGTCTCAATAACCCGATTCCTCTCTCTATCCACTGCTTTCTCTTACATCCCTTCTTCCCCTCCCCCATCTTTGAATATTGTCTTAGATATCTTCTCCACTCCTCCAGCATTGGTGACCACGTTGCTTAATCCTCCTAGTACCACTCTAATGATCTATACTCCTCCTCAACATGCACCTTAATCTTTTGTTCCATCTTGGCTAACCATCCAAACTCCAAAGAAGATGAAGAATGTTGTTCCTTCCGAGGCCTTTGATTTCAACATGCTAACTCCTACCCCATCTTCCACATCTAATAAACCCAAAACCATTTCCCACATCACGATTTATGCATCAGGTCAGAGGTTTGCTGAGATTGTTGTGACCGTTGTTGATAAGACCAAGGACGACATCACTACCTTCGACTATCATATAACCAATGTACTACTAGGGAAATTCACAGATGAAGGAGAAGATTAGGATGTGTAGGTGGCCATGGAAAAACTATTTAAGAAGCTTAAGGACACCAAAGACACCAAAGACAAACTAAAAGAAAAGGTGGAAACATGACAACTATTATTCTTAAGCTCTACAAACCAACTAAAGTTCCCTCTTTGGCCACAAACAATTTTGACACATTATCTAAATTAGAGATGGAAAATATTGGACATAATGGACGAGCAGTAGATAACTAGATTCAATGTCTCTTGACTCAAGGTAAAAGGTTGGTCAAGGATGTTGTCGATATCTATAATGATATAAAAATGAAAGGTTAGTCATTAAAAATATGAACAATGAGCTTCAAGAAGAATGTGGAAACTGGGAGTTGATCTTAGAAGTTTTGGGTGAGCTTAAGAAGGTGGATTCAAATATCCTGGTTCAAGAAGGGATAATTGATGATAAATGCAGGTACTTCGAGTTTTTTAAAGCCATTGAATTTCAAATCAAGATTATGTAGGAATCATGTGAAAAGCTTAAAAAGGCCAGAGAGGATGCAATCAATGCAACCAATAACATTGATGACAAATTGTCCAAGTGTCAGGATGAGGGGGTGAATGAATATTTATTAACCTTATGAAGTATTAGGTTAGCATTAATTAATACATACAACATAAATGCCCACATAAAAGTGAATAAATAACAACATAAAGTAAACAACACATTGACACAACGTGTAACATGGAAAACCCCCAACGGGGTTAAAAACCACAGAAATAATTATTTCCACAATATGAGAAACTATTACAACCAGTCCAGTAAAAACTCCTTCCTCACTTCGACTCCATATTTTTACCAGGATCATTTGATATATTTGATATCTAAAATCTATATCCTGAATATGACCATAAAAAACGCAAAGGCTTATGACCTTCTTAAGTGATGGGGTACACCTCCTCGATTTAATGTTAGTTAATTAAATAACCACCTAATATAAAGTTTATATTTAAATAATAAGACTATAAGTTATTCTATATTATTTAAATATAAACTAAATATTATGATTCACTTAATATTATAGTTCTAACCCCCCTTAATATTAAGTGGGGATCCATATGTCAACATTACCTGTTTGTACAATAGGATTTACAAATCTATAAACCCTAAATGTTTAGGATAGAATATATATTTGTGAGACTAAATTCCACCGTTTCTTATGGAAAAATTCTTAAAACTGCATCTCTAGGAGCCTATTATAACACAATGGCCTCCTTTACAAATAGATGCACACAATGGACTGTGTTTTCCGTAAACTCTATCCATTTAAAGTAAACTCTATCAGTTTACATAGATCATACAAGATCATTTTACAATTATTTAAACCAAAATAGAAGTAAAGAGAAGGATTCAAAAAATGGCCGACCGTTAGGAGGTGGCATTGCCGTGCACACTCCCCCTAAATGGAAATTCTAAAAGGCCAAGAATTGCATAGAACTACATAAATTTGCAACACAATGGCTTTATAAACATGTCTGCAACTTGATCTTCATTCGGGAAGTACTGGAGATCTATATCACCGCAGAGTACCTTATCTCGGATAAAGTGCATATGTATCTTGATATGGTTTGTCGTTAGATGATGAACTATATTTTTAGCGAGAGGAATACAACGATGGATATCACACAGAAGAGAAGTGATTCCTTTAGCTTCCATATGCATCTCTTTGAATAATTGCTTCAACCATATGACTTCTTTTGCTACTTCCATTGCACTTCTATATTATGCCTCAATAGAAGAAATGGAAACTGTTGGCTTCCTTTTACTGCTCCAAATAAGAACACCTGCACCAAACTTGAATACATATCTAATTGTAGAATTACGATCTATCACATCAACGACATGGTCAGAATCACAATATCCATACAAATATGCATTTTTAGAAGAAATATAATGTAAACCAAAATTAATTGTGCCCTTAATATAACACAATATTCTTTTGGCTAACTTCATGTGATCTTGATAAGGCTATTGCATAAACCTTGAAGCAATCCCTACTGCATAAGTAATGCCATGTCTAGTTATAGTTAGATAAATAAAACTACTTACAAGTTGCTTGTATAAAATAGGATTAACTTTTTCACATGCAAGTTTATTATCAAGTTTACATCCAACTTCTATAGGAATAACAACTAGTTTACAATCAAACATTAAATATTTTAAGTAAATTATTTACATATTGTGATTGAGTTACTATAATAGAAAATTTATCTTGAAATATAGCCATGCCAAAAAAATGATGCAATAATCCAAAGTTTGTCATCCCAAAATATTGCATTAATTTTGCTTTTATTTTCATAATTAAACTGTTAGAATTACTAGTGATAAGTAAATCATCAACATACAATACAATGAGAATGATAGAATTTTCTTCAATTTTAAAAAAGAAATCATTGTCAGATGAATAGTTAGAAAAACCAACTTCATTTGAAAAAAAGGTTAATCTTAGAATACCGAGCTCTAGGAGCTTATTTTATACCATATAAATATTTTTTCAATTTACAAAAAATACATTTCTTTACCTGGTTCTTCAAAGCCTTTAGGTTGGGTCATATAAAATTCTTATTTTAAATCACCATTCAAAAATGAAATTTTGACATCCATCTAATGGATTTCCTAACCATATTGTGTAGCTAAGGAAATTACAATCCTTACTGTGCTCATTTTTGCAACTGGTGCAAATGTTTCAACATAGTCAATACTAGGTTTTTTCGTAAACCCTCGAGCTACTAATTTGGATTTGAATTTATCTATACTACCATCTGATTTATATTTAATATTGTATAGCCATCTAGATCCAACTATGCTATGTTTTTCAAGAGGAGGGAATAACTTCCAAGTTTGATTTTTAATCAAGGTAGTATATTTAGATTTTATAACATCTATCCATATGTATGATGACTTCTAGTTATTTTCTAAAGGTTTCTAGGATTAGAGTCTTGAATAATAGACTCAACCCATCTAGGTATTTTAGTTACAGAGGACCTAGGAACTATCTTATTTTGAACCATATGTTCAACACTAATTTCTTCATCATTTACATTATTTTCACAATTTTCAATTTCAATTTCATTAAAATCATCATGAATAACAAAAACAAAAGAGGAAGAAGAAGAATAAAAAGGTTTTTCTAAAATTTTAACATTCATGTTTTCTATAAATTCTCTTTTTGATGGATAAAAGATCCCAAGACCTTTAGTTTTAACACCGTATCCTAAAAAGATACAAGGAAAATATGGACTACCAAAGATTCTCAAATGGGATACACTTGGTTTTTGATTTGACCACTTTTTCAGAGGAGTGAAATTTACTAAGGCTTTAGTGGGAACTCTTTTCAAGACATGAACAACAATGTTCATAGCTTCAACCCAGAGGAATTTAGGAACTTGTGCTGAATGCATCATGGTTCTATCCATTTCTAAAATGGTGCGTATTTTCCTTTCCGCAATCCCATTCTACTAAGGGGAATAAGGAGTATTCAGTTCTCTTTGAATGCCACATTTGACACAAAATGATTCAAATTTATTATTGACGTATTCTCCCCCATGATCAGTCCCAAGCCTCTTAATTTTATTACTAGAAGAGTTTTCAACCAAAGCTTTAAATTATTTTTTATTTTGAAAAAGACATCTAATTTATTTTTAATGAAATAAGACCAAATCATACGAGTGAAATCATCAATGAATGTGACAACATATAGAGAACCATTAAGAGATGGAACTTCTAGGGGTCCTCAAATATCAGTATGGACAAGATCTAAAGGTTCAAAAGAATCATCATCATCATCATGAATGTGAAAGTGATTAATAGATTACTTACCAGGTAAGAATCCTTCACACGTTTCATGATTTTGGGAAATAGGTGGAAGATTAGTTAGTAGGTTTAGTTGAGACATGTCGTACATGCTCTTGAAGTTGACATGACCTAGTCTCTCATGCCACAATTTCATGTCACTTCTTTGAGATGTTAAACAAGAAGCATCATGAAAGCCATTAAACACATACAAGCCATATCTTTGAATGCCTTCAACTATAGTAATATTATGTTCATTTCTAATAAACCATTTATCTTTTAATAGTGTTACACTATAGTTATTTTTGAGTTAACTGAGAACAATAAAGGAAATTCTTTAAGTTTAAGAACTAACAAAACCTTTTTAATAAATCCATTTGAAACTTTTGCTTTACCCTGACCCTAAAAATTGAGAATGGAATGATCACCCAAATAGATATGATCATTACACTCACTAAGTTTAGATAAGATATCAGATCTAAAGGTCATGTGCGTAGAGGTACCACTGTTTGATATCCAATCATTTTCTTTTGCAGTGAAAAAGACAAAATCAATTCCATTTGATTTTTTATTTTATTTTAATTCTTGTTTTAGTTTTGTTTTTGGTTTTGGTCAGATTTGTTACCCTTTTGATTTTTGAAATTTGAATTATTATTTTAAAATTACAATCCTCTTTCTTATTTCCAAATTTACCACAGTAATGACATTTAACATCAAAGCTAACTCTTAAATTTATAGGTTTCTTGTCTTTGCTAGGAGGTTTATAAGTTATATTTTGGTTTTTGTTGAATCTAGAGGTTTTACCTTTTGATTTCTGAGCGAGAAGTGCCTGAGTAACATTCTTCTTAGAATCAAAATTTAATATTACTTGTTCTTACAGTATGAGAAGAGCACCAAGGGATTGCAAATCTGGAATGTCTTATTCTGTTTGATATTTATAATTCAAAATTGAAATGAAATTTCTAAATTTCTCATGAATATTCAATTGAATAATGAAATAAAGTAATTTATCCTGAATCAAATTACTACCACATCCATCTAACTGTGACTTAAATGTTTTTATTTTTGATAAATAATTTATCATTTTTCATCTCCCTTCATGGGAGTTATCCTAAGCTCTAAAATCAATTTAATGATTTTTGATAGAAGTGTACCTTAGTGCATCAATTCCAATTGAGCCCAAGCCTCACTCGGACTTTCTTGATTCTTGGTATGAAACATAAAATCATGTTAGGATTGTGGAGTTGAATTACTTCACAGATAGCTTGTTTTACACCTTGCTAGTTTACACAGTAACCAATGTCGATCGGCATAAGAACTGCCATCAGTCAACATAAGAACCGCCATCAGTCAGTAGATGAACTACCATCAGTCAGGGTAACTGTCGCCGGTTACCTGTGTGTGAAAGTTTATATTTAACTCATGGAAATTAGATCTAACTTTGTTAAAATTTTTATCCAAAGGTTGTAAATGCATGGCTATTATGCCCTATGCCTCTATAAGCATGAAATATAGGGTTAAAAGGAGAATTAAGAGAAGGAGTGAATTAGATCCTTGATTCTCCTAGTTTGATATGATAAGAAGAAGAAGAGAAAGAACAAGTTACATGAAGACAAAGCTTCCATAGAGAGGAGCTAGAGAGAAGGAAATAAAAGGTACATCTAAATGGTGAGAATAGGGTAACATATTATACTGTATTTACTTTGTATATTTATTGTCTCATTGTAATGGCTAGCATAGTTTTCAAAGCACATAGAGTTTCTTCTTGTAGATCCACATGTTGGTGAGATCTTGTATTATAGATGATCAGGGATATTTTCAGTGTCAAAAGTTTCCTAAACTTCCCTAAAATATATCAGTGCAGTAGAGCCTTTAGAGAGATTTCCAAAGACTATAAGAACGTAAAAAATGGACACTATGAACTCAAGTTATGTCTGGTCAAAGTTTAGTCAATAGGTAAGTCAACTTCGGTCAACATGTCAACAAGTGGACCAATAGCAAGGTGACACATGGCAATTGACGACAAATAAAAATTGATGGTCTCATAATTATTTTAAAAAATCAGTTCCATGATATAGAGCTTGTCGCAAGCTTTCTGATGCATTTTTAACGGACCAAATCTGAGTTCGTATGCGAAAGATATGCATAGTCAAAGTTGTGGTCAAACGATGACGTGGCACACTCTTACGTAGACAAATGAAATATTATGGGTGTGACACTTGACAGGTTTTTAATGGCTTTGGATTTAAAATAATAATAATAATATTTTATTTAATCCATTCCACGGGATAAGCCTAATCCCATGGGATAAGGAGGATTTTGTGGACAAAAAACTATTTAAAGGCTTATCCTATCCCTTTCCTACCAAATGTGGGGTCAATGGCTAAATTGGGCACCTAAACCTATGGAAGGGGGATTTGAACTCAACACCTCATCTAAAAAGATAAGAGGCCTTACCAACTAGCCACCATCTTGTAAGTGGTATAAATAAAGCTCACTTGCATTTGTAATGGACAAGTGCCAGGTCTGTGTTAAGGGAATAAGGAGGCAGTTTTGGAAAAGTACAATTTTGGGGCACTTCTTCTCACTTCCAGACCTCGAGTTATATATAAAAGTTGCTCAAAATTTTGATATGATCATAATGGTCTAATCATTTATCTAATTTGGAGTTTTTTTATAGATTTATTCACTATTAAAGTCATACAAAGGCATAGAACCAAAGGGAGACACTATTGCAAATGGATTAGGAAAGTGAAAGACAGAGGTTGAACTCCATTAACGTTATTTGAAGGTCTGAAAAATAGTTTTATAGGTTTTTGATTCATTATTTTGAATGTAAAGGTTATTGTATTTATATTTTTGATTATTATTAATGGCTCGGTTTACCATAAACTCGGGGACGTAGGAATTCCGAACCCCGTAAACAATCTGGTGTTGTGTTCTATTTTTGATTTTCAGTTTTATGATAATTACAAGTAATTTAAATTCCAAAAATGAATGTGGATGCAACTATAATCGAAATTGATAAAATTGGAAAAATCAATTAAATCTTAAACAATGATTTTTGGGGCTTCGATTAAACAATGAAATTTTGAGTCAAATTGTAAACTTAATTTCAGTTTGAATTTAGTCTTAAATCATATTTTTAATCAATAATTTTGAGTATTAAGAAATCTTATGTTGATTAGATTTAATGATCCTTTGAAATGATTAAAAGTGTTAGATTCAAACACCCATTTTCAGATAAGAGTTGGTATCAGAGCAATGTTAGATTGCCGGATTAGCTTCTAATTGTGTTTGAAAATTTGACTTTAGTTTCATTATTGATTTCATTTTTCAGTGTGCAGACATTTTGGGGCTTGTTAATCTTATTTTGCAGTGTGCAGTTTTTGAAGTACAAGTTGTGTTTACAAGAACAGGGAATCATGGGCAAGTCATCCAAACAGGAGCAACTGGATGAGCTTGAAGCCATAAACCGCCAACTCCAGGAAGAAAACTCTTTCCTGAGAGATAATTTTTATTCCTTGGAAGAGGAAATAGTGTGGTTAAAATCTGAGCCACAATCCTCTATAAACAAGAAAGAGAAGTATGTCAACAAGATGCTTGCAGACAACAAGAAGTTGATGGGATTTGTTAAAGAGTTGTAGGAAGAAATACAGACCAAGTATGCCCTCTTGGCAAAGCTGCAACAAGGTGAACACAAGAAGGAAATTCCTTCCAAATCAGATGCAGTTACTATGACAGAATGCACTGTAAGTTGTTCATGTGAAAATACTTCCTCTAATTTAGTTTCAGATATTACTTTGGGTCGGTTTGAAAAGCACACTAAGGGAATTGGGTCTAAACTAATGGTTAAGATGGGATATAACAGAAAAGGCCTTGGTAAAAATGAACAAGGTGATGCTAACCCAATACAGGTAGAGGAACAGCCTCGGTTTGCAGGTTTGAGATATTTTAGTGGGCAAATGGAAATTGGAGAAAGTTCTAAAGCCGCTAAAGGAAGACAAGATTCCAACATCCAAGGATCTACACCTCTAAAATTACAGGATTCTGCCATCAGGAGGAATAATGAAAAGTGTAAGAAAGTAGGTAAACGAGGTAATGAAATTCCACCTCCTCCCACTTACACTAAAAAATAGCACTAAGGGGAAATTAAATATTAAAACTTCTAAATCTCTCTGTCAGTCTAAACAATATAGCTTAAGTAGACAAAAGTATGGTTTTCTTTGCAGGTTTTTGAAGGTACTAATGATTTTGTAGCATATTGTTAGAAGAGGAAATATATGATAAAGAAGTTAATGCCTTTTGTGAATGATAAGGTAGGTGCTAAAGAGCAATCTCTCTTTGGTAAGGTGATAAATAGAAAAATGGTTACCTCCCTTAAACAGAGGAATCATTCTCCTAGACAGATTTCAGGGAATGGAAAAATGGATAATACTCCTAAAAATAGGGAAGTTGAGTTTTGTTCCTATTGTAAAAGGAATTGTCATGATGTTAAGATGTGTTGGTATGTTCCTTCAGTAAAACATTGGAAATTTGTTAAAAAGGAAAATAATGTCAAACCAAGATTTGTTGATCTAACTCATGTAAATGCTCATTCTGGTACTGGGGAAGTAAAACCACCTAAACGGAGAAATCCAAGTAATTGGATGGGTAAAACATTCATCAACTTTATGTTTGCATTGCAGTAGCTAGTGATAGTATGCAAACATTGTCAAAGCTAAATTTTAGGGATTTGATCCTATGCTTATATTTAGCTTTGAAATAATTTGGAACAAATCATAGAGAAGATTTGAGTGATAGGTTCATCATACTCATATTCATCTTCTCACATTGTGGTTGGTTATTCCATTACTGAAAACATTATGCAGGGATATGGGCATCATCAGAATGTCAATTTTGAAACTTGTGGTTTTATAGTGTTGTCATTTGTGCAAATATTATGGATGCTTATAAGATCCATTCGGGCACTTGTTTGATATTGTAATAAATAGACAAACTTGTTGTATCCACGCATTTGAAGAATCTAGAGAGAATGCTCTCTGAGCATTGGAGAGGAGTTAGGATTCAATCAAAAAGTGCTTTGACAATAAAGTAAAAGTAAGGAATTTCTAGAAAGGAGATCTGGTTTTGAAGTGGGACGCAGATCGAGCAAAACTAGGGAGACATTCTAAGTTCGATGCCATCTGGAGTGGTCCTTATATGATAACAAGATGCAAAAGTAGCAATGATTTCCAGTTGTCCTCATTGGAGGGTGAAGAGCTGCAGATCCTAGTGAGTGAGATCTATCTCAAGCACTACTACTAAAAGGGAAGTCCCACTCTGTACATATTAGTTTAGTTTCTCTTTCCTTTAAGTGCTTTTGCACATTGTCTTGTTGTAGCATAGATTGATTTTATCCTAAGTGATTTTGCACACTCTGCATGTTCCATTTGGAGCATGTATGATTTCAATTTTGTACATAGTCTTCGTGCTGTTTTGTTGCTCTTATGCAATTCATTCAGAAAAACAGACAAAGCCTTGAGTTGAAATAATTTTCTACTCTCAGAAATCTTCATTTCGATATTTTCTTATAAAATTTGAGGATGCAAGCAGCCGGGTTCATGAACACGAGGCATAACTAGTATCAAACTGTTATTCTCAACTCCATGCCCAAAATATATGACAAGGCAACTGATATCTTCATCTAGTAGGCAGATGTCCCTATGAGTCACCAAATTTTTATCCATATTTCACCCCCGGGTGAAATATTGGATCGAATCATGACCCCTCTTGAAGGAACCCGAGAAAAATCATCTAGATCTTGCAAATTGGTTGCAAGAAGATTCAACAATGGAGTGGCGGAGGCCAAGAAAGATCAAGGAACCATGTATAGAAAGAAAACGACTCTTTTGGGCCGTTTCTACATCTTAAATCCATCCTCTAAGTTACAGGTAGGCAGAACTATAAAATAGCAGGGTAAGTAAGAAGGATCAATGCTACAAAGAAGCTAGAAGAAGGAAGAACGACGAAGATTTGAAGTCCTCGGGCTCGAATTGGTTTAGGAAAAGGGAAAAAAATGACTAAGTATGGAGGAAGAAGTAGAAAGGGCCATGTGCCTTAATGATGTTGTTTCAAGGGTGAATCAAAAAGGAGAAGTCCAAACTTGCACCAAGATTCCACTCATCCAAAGTCACCAAAAGTTGTGTGGCGTTGAAAAGTATTCGGATGAGAG
Source organism: Taxus chinensis (assembly GCA_019776745.2). Taxonomy (NCBI): domain Eukaryota; kingdom Viridiplantae; phylum Streptophyta; class Pinopsida; order Cupressales; family Taxaceae; genus Taxus; species Taxus chinensis. The sequence continues at coordinate 461,202,126 of CM034151.1, forward strand.
CGAAGCATACCAGGTGTCAGCTTGGCGTAAATTCCCAAAGGGAACCCAGGGCAGAGACTCAAACTTGCACCAGCCCTCCACATAGTGAAGGGTCAAACAAGGTCAAAAGGAGGGCTTAAAAATTGGTTAAGTATAGAAGTGCAAGCAGAGAGTGCCACTTGTCAGCATGGCACATTTCCAAGAGTTAGTCCTCGGGCGGAAACCCAAATGAGCGTGAGGCCACCACATAGCTTAAAGTCTAAAAAGTAAGGACCATTGAATAATCCACAAAGCAGGGGAGAAATTCAAGTGTCAACCTGATGCTCCTTCAGAGGAAAAATTTGGGTTGAATTTACAAACATGCGCAGCGCCTCCACATGTCCTCAAAGGGGGACAAAGTTAGTTGAAAATTCAAAACTTTAATAGGTCGGCAGAGGTTGCTGTACGATGGAAAAGTGACATGCAAGCATGGGAATCTACAAGTACCTCTTCCTCATACCTGACCTCCCAAGGTCGTGTTGAGACAGTCGGTGAATGTTGAATGTGAATAGATATAGACAAGCTAATCGGGTAATCTTATATCCTTAATACACAATAATGGAATCTGCGAATCTAAGGCGAAGAAGGCCCACCTAACCTAAATTGTTGTAATGGTTTGTTCAGATATAATGGCTGTTCGGAGGCTCCAATCAATGTCGAGCTCTTCTAAGATCCTATTTCTTGGTCATTGGATACATGGGAAGTGACCTGTGGGAGCTTCGTATATATCCCCAGACAAGGTCATAAAATTATGATGGGCGATTTAGTGGGTTTGTAGTTAACTATGGGTGGTTTTCTAGTCTAGCCCAAAAAATATTAGATTGATTGGCTTGTATGTTTAATACAAAGAACTGTACTATAATATCTGGAGGGAGTGGTGAGGATCTAAATACCAGCGTTCATAAGCTGGTGTTAATGCTTAACTGATTTATAGGCTCGTTGGGTTATGGGACTTGGGGATCACAACCGTGAGTTCATGGTTGTTGTGGACCTGTTATGGTCATGTGAAGAATCAATCCCTTCTCCCAACTATCCAGTAATCGTATGCTTTTTCAACCTCTATGTTTAGAACTAGAAGTTGTATGATTTTCTCGGAGTATCCAATAGATGTTATGTAAACTTGAATACATAAGCTAGTGTCTATGTCGATGAGGAGGTCTCCCGCATTAGGCTGTGGAACCAAAGGATCGAACCAAATGTTTTCTATCGTTCGAATCCTTACACAATCATTTAGATGGTTTATCAAGGAAATCTATAGTTTGGATGGTTTGACCAAAACGTGTAAGCTTTTTCTTTTTCGATGTTTAATCCTCTTAGTATTTCTTGTAAGTTTGTGGTTGTTCGAAAGACATGTATCCTAAGGTCCTGATCTATATCAGCTAATGTCGTGGGTAGATTTGGTTGAGGGACTATGGGTTCAAATATATACTCTCTAGGCTCTCTAGGTCCCGTGATTGTCATACAAAATGATTCAACTTTTAATTAACTTTAATAAACTGATTATGAAAGGAGTATTTACATTATGCAAGCATTCTTCTATTTTTGTATTTTCAATGATGTATTTCAATGAAATTGAAGAGTAGCTACTCTAGTATATTTATAAAATGGACAACTAATCTAGTAACATAATAGAAACAAGCAAAATAGCTTTGCATGGCTATTTGCATGTGCAGTTGTGATTTTATCCTAAATATCTAAGCAACTAAATATATTAAATTGAAAGGCTCTTGATCCTACCTCAGAAGTGAGGAATGAATCACAATTTCTCAGAAACTATCAATCCCCACAGCTTCCCCGGTGATATCGAGAGTGAGCTTTTAACTGAAATGAAATAATTCACTACTCTATTTGATATGTTGTAACTAGAACTTTGATAGCTTAAACCTGACGTTTACAAAACAATGGTAAATCCAGTTGTGTGTGATTTCATCCCCTCAGTGTGATCTCCTCATTCCTTCGTGTCCTCATGAATCCAGAAAGTATGTATATGATAGTATCAATAGAAGATGACATTCGAACAATGGCAGCTTTGGCTATAGACCGAATACAATGCGAGTAGGAGAGGGATAACGCAAGTGAACAGAGCTTGAATATGTAATTCCTAGCGGGATTTATTATGGGAATACAACACAAGTGTACCGAGAGTTTTAGAATCTATCCTTGTGACAAAACAAAACCTGTAACTTTAATGGATTCTAGTCTAGAAATGAAGCTATTCTATGCTAAACTAATTGTATGAAGCAACAATGGAACAAGATTGAAACAAGAAGATTATGTGACCTCTAAAAGACCAACAATCGAAGAAAAACATGAAATTGATAGAATTCTAAATAAGAAATTGAAAGAATGAATAAGAGAATTGAGAATATGAGGGGCCATTTGCTTGAACACAAGCTAGCTATTTATAACCAATGCATTTACCAGAGGGTAACTCTCATTTGAACTCTTTTACTATAAACAATGGAAAAACACTATTACCAGGGAACCAAAAACATTAATGTAAGCCAAATTTCTTGAAGAAAGCGTGTAAATTCAAGATATACATTTGAAGCAATCATCGGAAGAATTTGGAAAATGTGAAAAAACTAATTCCCTATGCAGGGTGGTGGTTATGGGACCGCCGCCCTGTCCTGGGCGGCAGTCATGGGACCGCCACCTAGGCAGGGAGGTGGTTTTGTCACTAAAGCCTAAAATGCAAGAAAACAGGGGGTAAAGGAAAAAATAAAGCATGCGGAGTCTGAGCGGGGCATGCGTGATACAAGCGTATACTTGGAGAGCCTTTTTAGATTCCGAACACCTTGTAATGAGACCTATATCATCATTGGGGCATGTGTAACATCGTTCCGGTGGTGCAGTACCCTAAATTTTTGGGTACGTACATATTGCCCCCTCAGAGATGCATCTGAGCCATGAAGAGGTGTAAAACAGTGGATCCGAGTATGGTGGTCCCGAAATGGGGAGTTAGGAGTTATACCTGACACGCCTTGTGCTGGAAAGTCACCATCCAAGATCCTGCTACCTGCAAAAATGAAAAAAAGAGGGACTCAAGTGCAGATAGATAAAATAAATTGAGAAATAAGGCTGAATTGATAGGAAAAGAGGACTTACCATCTATGCGAGGTTTAGAACTTACCTCCATCGGCACTCTGACCCTGCGAAAGACATTCAAAATCAAATTAATAGGGCTATTTATATAAAATGAAGTCATTTTACTATTCATTTGTGCGGATTGATTTGATAGTTTTTGAGCTCTGGGACCCACGGTGACGGTTTTCGACGAGAGTATAGTCAAAACATTCGTGGTAAGATAGCGATCATGCCTCCGAGAGTGAAACATCGACCCACGAAGTCTCAGGTTAGTTCTTCTCGATTTATTGTTTTTAGACCTAAAATGTGGAAATGATGAAATATTTCTCTCAGGCGGGGGGGGGGGGGCATTTTTGAAAATATTAGTTTTAAATGTGTCTCTAGGGGGGGAACTCATAGGGTAGGTTTTCATTTTAGCAAAAATGGTGTATTTGTTTGTTTTAAAGAATTTTTAGGGTATACAACCCATTTGAGTTTACGGGATAGGACCGCCGCCCTGTGTAGGGCGGCAGTTATGGGACTACCACCTTAGAAGGCAGCGGTTACGGAACTGCCGCTCTGCACAGGGTGGCGGTCCATGACAGAAAGCTAAAACAAAGCTTTCTTTTATTTATTTTTGCACTTTTAGCTTTTTTATGTGCTTTTAAAAGTCTTTCCAACTAGATTTTAGTACTTACTCATTTTTTGTGTTTTTGGGTGTATGTAGAAGGAGGAGTATATTAGATGGAGCTGGGAGAGGGAGTGTGATTGGCTCTCAGTAGTGTTAGAGGCACTCTCCCAAGTAGAGTGAGATACTCTCCAAAGGGCTGGTATTTGGAGGATTGCACAGGTCCCTCATGTTGCACCTGCCAGTCACATATGGTGTGACTTATTTTCATACTGGGAGCGGATCGAAACACCTTCTGATTTCCAGAAGTTAGGAGTGAGTGGTCCATCACCCTAGAGGATGTTTATCGTATACTGGGGGTTCCTATCCTTAGGCGGTGACTGTCTCTTAAGACAACAATATCGAGATCACAAGTGGTTCAGTGGGCCACCTACACGGGAGATGCAGTTGTATCGATAGGATCAAAAACGAGAGTGAGGATCCATTCTATCATTGAGTCAGACATTCTCGTGCTCTGTAAGGCCATCATGGGCATCCTTGCATCTAGAATTATTGGGGATAAGGGAGGGGACACCCTCTTATATTGTTGGGCCTCCATTATTGCACAGATTGAGGGCCATTGACGTGTCTACGCTTGGGGAGTAGATATCCTCGGGACTACCTACCATGATTTATATAGGGTAGTTCGATTACAGGTACAGTCACTGAGCCACCTGACTCTTGTCATGAGTTGGGTGTATGAGCATATCACCCCATATGGGAGAGGTGTAGAGGTAGAGGATCCTGGGGTTGTCAGGGCAACGAGGTGGATGGGGATGAACATTCTTAGAGCACCACACCAGGAAGTGGCCTTTCTGACCATTGTAGACATGGAGACCACTCCTTATTAGGCCATAGCAGGGGTATGGGGAGAGGAGACCATTACATTTATTGCATGTCATACTACCAGCCAGTTGATAGATAGGGCGGGGAAGTTGGAGATCCATCCCTTTAATAGAGTGCCACAATAGTTTAGCCTCCCCTATAGTGACATGCTTCCTCCGGTGGGGCCAGTGTATAATCTATTCGTGAGGCTCGGGGAGCTCCTAGAGGCCGGGGTTGGACCATTATTACCCCCGGTGTTCCTATTGCGGCCAGGCGGGTCGTACGTGCTCGAGGGAGAGTCGTGCTCCTTAGGCACCTTTACTTCGGATTACCACCGGTCCCACCCATAGCAGTGATGAGCCCATTGACATGGACTCTGAGTCTGAGGAGTTCATAGGGGAGAGACATAGGAGGAGACATAGGAGATGAAGATGAGTGAGACGGTGGGGGAGATGATAGTGATCCTAAGTGGCATGACACTCAGGAGATCCTATGGGCCGAGAGGGCGGAGAGGAGCGCAAAGAGGGTGACTCTGATCTCAGAGGAGTTTCTCTCTCAGGAATTAGGTGGAGATGGTGAGTCCGTTGTAGGCCATCACATTGCTATAGATGTAGGAGAGGGACACCAATCAATGGCAGCATTAGTGGCAGGCGCGGATCCTAGAGATCCTTCTTGGAGGCCTAGAGATCCGAGTGAGTTATCACTCTTTTCTTGTCATTTGTTTTAGTTAGAGTTTCCTTAGTTGTTATTTATTTTTATTTTGTTTACTCTTGGTTTTATCTTTTGAGCATTTTCTAACTTGTTTTCTCCTTTGCTTGCAGCAACTGCAATAGGCCCTATAAAGTCAATATACCACTCTCGAAAGGTTCTGCGCTTGCAATTGGTCTAAGTGGAATCTCATCTATATGTCCAAGTTTTCTAAGGTGTTGACAATGATCACATGCTCTCACATACTCCTTGGTGTCCTTATACAAAGTCTCCCACTAAATTCCAACCATAATTATTTTGTACACAGTCGCAACACCTATATAGTTTCCTCCTACTATATCACCATAAGCCTCTTACATAATAACCTCACACTCATTCTCTAGAATGCACTGATGTAAAACCTCATCTCTATTCATTTTGTACAAGTCTCCTCCAATCAACTGATAAGGCACCGCGTGTATTGCAAGTTGTTTCTTCTCCAGTGTCTTCATTCCTTTTGGTACCACGCCAGTGCGCAAGAAGAAAAATATGCCTTCTAAATATGTGGGCACAAGGTTTAATATAAATAATTACACATCCGGCATAATAACTTCAATGATCTGCATGTCCTCACCATAATTAATCCTGGATAGATGATCATGCCCTAAATTGCTCTTACCTAGTTTAACAACTATGAAGTCAAATTATTGAAAAATAAGTATCCATCTACAAATGTACCCTTGCGAAATAGGTTTATTGACTAAGTACTTTAGTGAGATGTTTCACAGGAAAAAAACATTTAATAATCATACTACAGTCATAGAGGAATAAACAGGTAAGTGCAGCAAGCTGGGGGACAAAAAAGGGGTCATAAGTGGACGTCATATTGCAAATAACAACATAATATAAAGTTGTAGGGATTATTAGCAATACATACACTCAAAATTAGAAAAAAATATATCTATATGAATCATAGCATCCAAAATCTAGTTTTTAAACTACTATTTTTTTTAAAAAAATGGACAAGTTTAGCTATATTAAACACTCAAAATTTAGTGACTTGGTATTTTTTTTAAAACACCTATAAGATTATAGTCCATTTGCCCGCGATTTGGATGACCAAAAATTGATATATATATATACTTTGATGAGAAGTTAGATGCCATTATCTATCTTAGGATAGATTTTATTTTGTATTTTTTTGAGCAATATTTTATTTTTTATGATTTTTTCTGTGAAAGTGGTCTGAAAACATAAAGAAAACAGAGCACTTTCCATTTGCCCTCCATAACTTCATCAAAAAATATTGAAATCAAATAATTTTTTTTGAACACGTATATAATTTCACCACGGTTGGGATGGTATAAGTTTTATCACATTCTGACAAGTAAAACAAAATTTATAGTCTTAAATGTAGACAAACATTCACGGGAAAAAGTGTCTTAAAGACCTACTATTAGTAAAAAATTATAAAATGATATTTATCCTATTCTATTCACTTTAAAATAATATTTATACAAATCTAACAGTCTCCCCTATGCGATGGTACCATTTTTATGACATATTTTTGACTTTTTGGCATGGTTTAAGTCCGCGGAAGACTAAATTTGATGTTTTTTGTTTTTGATGTAAAATTCAGGATTTGATGTCCACTTAATTGTCCCCCAACTTGCTGCACTTACTCACACCCACTATAACTCTCATGACCTTATAACCACAACAATCACTAAGGATGAGAAAGAATAGATACAAACCAAGATATCTAACTCCCAATTCTCGAAAATTAATAGATATTCGAAGGGATGTTAAACCAAAAGAAAATGAAACCCATTTCAAAGTGTAATATAACCTAGGTCCTTCCTAAAAATAAACTAAGTCCAAAAAATTAAGCCTACCCAAGAAGGGTATTTAGGTAATGAAAAACATAACCGACAAAAAGAGAGAAATAAGAGATTTACTAGTCCATGTTTCCAAAATAGATCCACTCAAGAAGGGTATATAAACAAAAAAATGTAACTCAAAAGATAGAGACAGAAGACTCTATCAGTCATCTTAATATTATGCACTTAGAACGCTAAAAATACCTCCATTAAAGATACCCAGTATGGGTCGAGGCTCGAATCTCATAACAAAAAAGGAGTAGTTACAAAACAAAGCCAACAATGAAAGATCATCAAACTGAAATAGGAATCCCAACAGAAGAATTTTTAAAAACAAGTCGACCCAAATAATATTTGGTTTATACCCAGTTCCATGACAAATTATAAGTTACCAAAATCCAAAAGACTCCCCTCAGAACCCTAATAATTTTAACATCAAAATGTTATAAACACCATGAGATATACTTATCAAAGACACAAAATTCCCTTTCACAACCATTCACAGTTAAATATATAAAAAACACATCTATTTTCAAATCTTATTCAAAATATAGAATCATGTATAATAGAATTCAAACTATCACAAATTCATTTCTATTAAAGAAACCATAACTTCATGAAATCCACAGAAGCAAGAAAATAAAACAACACACGAACATGAAAACCATTCTTATAGACATTTTCATGAAGAGCAAAGTTCGTTTAATGAAAATTTTTAAGCAAAAACAAGAAATCTTAAAGAGATAGAGCCTATCATGCTTAGTAGTGCTCTTGGATTCTATTCCTTGATTTAAACCTTCAAGCAAATCTTCCACTGAAATATTTCAAATGAAAATGCCAAAAAAACCCTATGTAACTTCCCCCATTTTCTTCTTATAGTTTCCACAACAAATTTTTTCCATTATTTCCACCATGCAATAGAAATTTTTAATTTGCAACAGAATCGAACTAATAGTTCGAATAATGAAAATACTACATGCAGAGCCAAAGATCTCAAAAAAATTGAATGCACAATAAAACAAAACCATTCCTTTTTCCTACAACCTATTTTACTATTCCCCAGGAGGTTTTCACTCAGGTCGAGACTCATTAATGCCAAAAAGACTGCCAATGTCCCCCCCGAAACTCCCTCCAATGCCAACCTTGGCCAAAATTGGTGGAAACAAGATATTTAATGAAAAATTTAAACCTTGCTATTGCCTTTGGAATAGTATCACCGCCATTCAATAACTTGACATCAAAGACAACCACATTTCCCTTAGGTTAGTTTGATGCCCACAGGTTAGGTCTCCACTATATTAGTTTATAAACCATAACTGAGAACCCTAGGAATAGCTCATATAATAGCTTAGGATAATTAGTATTCAAGACTTAGGTTAGTCCTTTAATTACCCTTCTAGGAATTAATCATCACAATATATACAATCACCTTAACTTAGGTTAAGGATAGGATAAATAATCAAAGGAACTTAGATTAATTAGGTCCCAATAAATTAATCAAAGGACATTACCTTTTGCAATTTATCAAAACAATGTTATTAGATCACTTAAAAGGGTGCATGCAAAAGATGCTACAAGATGCCCCTGTGATCCCAAAACAAGACTGAGTTAAGAAATCAACATACTAACCAACTGAATCAAAATGATCAAAATATCAAAAAATCATAGACATGCCTTAGATCACTACAATTGATTCAAGGTATGGTTAATTCCGTATTTTGTAATCAAATAGACTGAAGAACAAGTTCACAAATGCAAATTAAGCCATGTACAATCAGTCTTATTGACTTGAATCTATTTCATTCACCAATGTAAGAATGTTTTTCAAAGTTCAACATAAGGAATATGTGAAATACTAAATTATTAATTTTAGAATTGACATGGCATAATTATATCTAGTTTTAGAAGATAAAACATATCATCTACAACAAAAATGATCACTTAGTTTAAAAGAGTACACTATCTTCATACAAGAATCATTTATCAATGTTTGCAACTTCAATTTAGAAGCAAGCAAGGGTAATGAACAAGGTGAGGGTATTACATACCTCCTCTCTACAAGCATCATTTTCCCGATGATTAAATTAATCCATATTCATTTTTAAATTAACTTATTACAACATCAAAATTGTTGTTCCAGTACTTAACAAATTATAGTACTTACCCAAAACTGGCAACAAATAAAAATAGTTTTCAATCAATTCTTTAATTATCTCAAAAATTAGAATTAATTGTGTCCAAAAAGATGAGGAAAAGTAGTTTTCATATCCTCAAGGTTTTCCCATGTTGCACTTTATTTATTAAACTAGTCCCACCAGACCTGCATTCACCGATTTCACAATTTTTTAAGTGCAATTGGTGAGTTTCTAGCACTCTTATGGGTTCAACCACGATTATTCTTGGGTCTTGGACCTATAAGGAATCCTAATTTAATACATGTGATAAATTTGAAATGTATTTATTAAGCAAAGAAATATGGAAACCATCATGCATTCGTGACAAGGTGGGAGGTAATGCTAAGTGATAAGCTACATGTCTAATCACTTCAACAATCTCAAAAGGTCCCACAAAATGAGGTGACAATTTGGCTTCCTTGCTAAAGCTAATAGAGCTCTTTTTAGGCTTAACACGTAAAAATACCTTTTCACCAAGTTCAAATTTCTTATCGACCCTTTTCTGATATGCACAAATTTTTTGCCTATCAGTAACTTCTTTTAATCATTCACGGATTACTTTCACTCGATGTTCCATTTTAGTTAGAATTTAAGGTCTAATTACCTCTCTATCTTCAATGTTATCCCAACTAACTTGAGTTCTACATTTCCTTCCATATAATGCTTCAAAAGGTGCCATTTTAAAAGAGGAATGATAAGTATTATCGTAAGAAAATTCAACTAAAGGAAGACATTCTTCCCATTTGTACTGCTGATCCATACAGTACATTCATAACATATCCCATAAAACCTGATTTAATATCTCAGTTTGATCATCTGTTTCCAGATGGTATGCATAACTAAAATTTAGTTTTGTTCCTAAGGTTACATTTAGTGTTTTCTAGAAATGGGATGTCATTCTAGGGTCTCTATTAGATATAATCAATTCAGGTCCTCCATCTAATATGAAAATTTCATGCACAAATCTTTTTGCTAAAACATGTGAATCATCTTTAATATTATGAGCAATAAAATGTTCTACCTTTGTAAATTTCTCAACCACAACCAAAATAAAATCATGCTTATTTTTAGACATATGTAGCCCCTAAACAAAATCCATACTTATTACTTCTCACCTATATTGTGGTATACAATGTGGATATAGTAAACTAGTTGGGTGCATATCCTCAGCCTTAACTTGCTGACATTCTAGAAAATGTGAAAAAAAAACAATTTTCTTTTATCATCCCTTTCTAAAATTATTGTTGTTTTACATTAGCAAACATTTTTGTAACACCGGGATGTCCTAAGTAAGGTGAATTATGAAATTCCATCATTAAATTTTTCCTTAACTCATTTTCCGAAGGTACACACACTCGCTTCTCATATCTTAAAACTAATTCATTTTCAAAGTTAAAAAATTTATATCTTACATCATTAGGATCTGTAGCAAGTGTTGTTATTACTTACTTAAAACACAAATCAAAATTCATGGTGTTCTTTACTTCATCCTTAACTGAGTTCTCAAATTTACAAGTATAGAAATATGATTCCTATGACTTAGTTCATCTGCCACCCTATTTTATTTACCTTTAATGTAACTTATGTCAAAATCATATTGTGACAAAAAATCTAACCATCTTCATTGTCTTGCATTCATATTTAGCTGAGTGAAAATATACTTTAGCCCAAGGTAGTCAGTTTTTAATTCAAAAGGTATTCTTAAGAGATAATGTCTCCATACTTGAAGTGAATTAACTATGATAGCAAGATCTAGGTCATGGCGAGCATAATTCAACTCATGTAACTTGAGTTTCCTACTCTCATAAGCTATAACATGATCATCTTGCAATAGTATACCTCATATTCCTTCTTTGAAAGCATTTGTAGCTAGCATAAAGATTCCATTTCGATCTAGGAAAACCAAAATAGGTACATAAGTTAGCTATTACTTTAGAGTTTTAAATGATAATTCACATTTATCAATCCACACAAACATTTTTTCTTTATTTTTTAGTGAAATAATTGAGGTAGTGACTTTTGAAAAGTCGTTAACAAATTTTATGTAATAACTGACAAGCTCCATGAAGCTTCTGACTTCATGTACATTTTTAGATGCAGGAGATTTAGTTATGGAAAAAATATTTATGGATCTTTGCTTATGACATGTCCTAAATAGTGCACTTTTGTTTCATAAAAAGAACATTTGGACAACTTACCATACAATTTTCTCTTTCTCAAAATTTCAAGTACAATTTTCAAATGCTCTTGGTCCTCCTTAATGCTCTTAGAATAGATAATAATATCATCCAAGAATGTCATGTGATAGGGTGCCTTGGAAATAGGTTTAGTTCTAGGTTTTATTTCTATTATAAAGTCATATTCTTGTTTCGGAGGAAGACCAACTAGTTCTTCTAGAAACACATGAATTGATAATATCTTATACAATGTTCTAACAGTTGTATTCAAGAAATGTACTTTATCCTTAATTCTTAATTGATGATATCTAGAATTATTGATCTACATTTGAATATTGTGACACACCTTTGCATCTTTTGGCAAACAAATCATCAAAGCTAGCATAGCTGGATATATATTCCTGATTGTTTCTTTGTTTAACATTCTCTCATCAATACAAAGTCTGAAGTGTTCCATGTTGTTCTTCTGCATGACCATCACCAGTGCATCCCTTAGGTGAGACACTTGGTTTTCAATACAATCAAGTTTTGACAACATTTCTAGAAATCTATGACTTAAGTTCTACCAATTCAATTGTATTCATGCAATATGACCCCAAAGGAGATAGGTTAAATATCTAGGTTTGGTTGAGAAACTTGGTAACTCTAAATTACTTGTTCTGGCGAACAGACCAATTCAGTTAACAATATCCGGAAATTCATTACTTACCATAATCTTACAGTCAAATGTTTTTTCCAATAAATTCCTACCCTTTTATGCTATTTCAGAAATTTTATAGCTGCATTTTATAGAAATAAAACATTATGTTAGTGGCCAGTATAAAATTTATAGTAATAGGTATACCAAATAATTTACCTAGCTGAAACTTCATGGGCGTACCCCTTGATTTTCTAGCTTGTTTTATGCAACTCATTGCAAGACATGTATCTTATGTTGTATCAGAACAATAATGTCATCTTTCTTTATGATTAGGAATTGCCAGTTAACACTAGTGATGACTTACCATATGACCCCAAAGGAGCAACCCCGTATAGGTCCTTACTTCTAGTTCAAAATTATTTGGTAGTCTCTGAAATTACTTGTTATTCAAAATTCACCTCTCATAAGTAGTTTTGATAACATGCATCAAATTATGGTTAGTCCTGAGCAAGGTAGATAAATTCAAGGCCATAAATTACCATGTATTTTAGGTCCTTCCTCAGCTTCTCTCTAACTCTCCCATCTAAGGAAGAAATCCCAACGAGTTAGAAGTTTTAAAATGGAAAAAATGCAAAAAATGAAGGTCTGTAGGCTTGTTTTAATGCATTGTGGGTCTGAAGGCTATGGGTCGTACCAAGTTTCGTCGTACCAAGTTTGGGGATGAAATATAAAGGAATCGATAAAGTCGGAACTTTTTGTCCCAGGCGGTCCGTAAAGGACAGTTGGGACGTCAGGACGCGCGGAACGCGCAAATCCAAAATGGCCGCAAACAGTGAAAATCGAAAAAAGTTGTTTGATTTCGCACATGGTTTGGGACATTCCAGGAAAAAAGTACACAGCAGGAATGCAAATCAGCTGATTTGCCATAGATTCAGTCCGATTGTGGGTGGTTGCAGAGATTTGTCCCAAGTAGTCCGCGGGACAGTTGGGACAAAGGTACGCGATGGGACGTGAAAAGGTGAAAAAGCCGCAAAAGGGGACAAGGAAGCCCGAATCAGCGCGATGCAGGAAGATTTTCGTCCGGGACAGCTTAGGACACAATACGACGGAACTGACAATTAGTTGCCAGAAAGTTGAAACGGCCACAATTCAAAGGAAAAGTCAAAGTTTGACCCGTGAAACTTCACAAAAGGCCATAACTTTTGACTCTGAGCTCTGATTTTAACATTAAATTGGACTTTCTTGAACAAGCACGTTGTCCTCTACGAGATTCACAAAAATATAGATTTCTTATTTTTAATGAAGGGTAGATATATTTAATAAAAAGAAACATATTCGGGCTCCAGTCAGTTAATGCTCATTCCCGTCAAATGACAGAAAACACTTGCTAGACCCAAAATAGCTGCTCGCACTCAAAAGGCCATAACTTTTGCATTTCTCAACAAAATTGCACAAAATTGGTACCATTGGAATCTTGGCTTTGAGCCCAATGCACATCAATCAATAAATTTTGGATTTTATGAGAAATTAATGGGTACTTTTCATAAAACGTGGTCGGGTTCATGACAATGTTTTATTTGGTAGTTGGGAGTGCAATTAAGAGACATGGTCATCATTCTTTCTAGTGCTTCAAGCACCTGGGATAGTATCAGGGAGCCTTTTGCAAGTAACATACAATCATTTCACTCCATTTAGTTGCCTCTTACAATTGGTTGAAGAGACATATTTTGGGATTTCTATTTTCCCCTTCTCTTTCAAAAACCTTCTCATTTTTCTATAAATTAGAGTGTTGGGCTCATTGTAAGAGGGAGAATATTTTTTTAGTGTAGCAAAGCTTCGAAGAAAAATTTATTTGTGAAGCGTCAATGTGTTATAGGCCCTTGTTGTGGACTCCTTGCATGGTGATCCAGGCCCTTATCTTGTAAGAGATTGAACTGTGCATATCATGAAGCAATAAAATACAAGTTTGTGGATGCATCTTCCCCTACTGTGTTTTCTTGCATTCTTCTTGCCCCTCCAACCTTGATTACAAGTGTATTGTGTCTATATTTATGCTCTTGCAGGGATCTATTATCATTGTGTATGATTGAGATGTTGTTGTGAATGCATTTTGCTAGATTGTGGAGAACTGTCATCACCCCTTCTAGTGTGCACTTTGCTTCTGTATCTCACGCATTGGAAGACTACTCTCACACCCCTCCTTTTCTGGTGTATCACCACTTTAGTGTAGGCTTTCATTTTCATGCATTCTCTCTCCTTGGTCCCTTGGAAAGTTAGATTAGAATTAGATAGTTTTGAGCCTACATTAGAGTAGATTGTGGCATGTAGTTTTAAGAGCAAGAACCAACTTTCTCTAGAGGTCTATCTCAAGTAGCAAGTCCCACAACTTGGAGATAGCACCCATGTTATCCAATCACACTGTGAGCTCAAGTATATGCACTTGCGTAAACATAAGGGTGCAGTGATTTGGTGATAACAGTAATAGTTAGTGTGAACATTATATTATTACATGTGAATTTAAATTAATACAAAACGGTAATGTTATATCAATGTTCCATGTTATTTCAATAACACTCTTATATTGATATAGGTGAGATTTATTTGAAATGCAAAGTATTAGGTTAACCGGTCTTCATAAAAGTGGGAGATCTAATGGCATATAAATGTATGATTCTTGGGCAATTTACTATTCAACTACAAGTGTGTAGTTATGTTATTCAAGCATACAATCTGATTAAAGCTCTACCAAATATTTCAATATTTGCTTACCAGAGTAGGTTAGTCTTTAGACACATGAGTCCCATTTTTCTTCAATTACTTAAGTGTGACATGATGAATTGAATCATTCACATTGAATCTAAATTATTATTCAAACAAGAATGATTTTTACTATTTATTTTGAATCAACAACGAATTAGATGTTGATCTTTCCTTACCACAAAGTCTTTTCTTATTGTCATCCAATTATTATCAGTCACAAATTTTTTTTTACTCCAAAATGTTTCATCCACCTTCTTAGGTGTGAAGTTACGAAGAAGAGTTCAAACATTTTTCCATTGGAAGGATCTTTAGTGCATATCTATGTAAATCAATTACAATGTTGGTGCTTAGTGGCTGGTGTACAACACCTTCAATGATAGTTGGGAAGTGACACTTACCTTTGATACCTATGACATAAAAATTGACATAATGAGCTTTCATTTAGAACAGGAAAATCTTTTTGATCAATTTCTAAGATTTCGTGTCTCGAGGGCATAAAACCATAACTTGAGGTTGTAATTTAGAAGTGGAACTAAGGATACACCTAGTGGAATTTTTCCAGGGAAGAGCTTTCCATGCACCACTAATTTTAGCCCTTCTTCATTTCTCTGTCATTGTCACCTTCACATCTGCAAATAGGTTTTTTTTGTTGTGCTTTTTTTTTATTGAGTCACATTTCTAATGGGTGTTACAATTGGGCACTGGATTAGTATCAGTTTAATGGCATCCCTACTTAAGGATTCCAGATGGGAACATATAAGATTCAACATACTGCCTTTGTTTCTTCTGAAGAAACTTTATTGCAACCAGTGATTCTCACCTTCAGCTAAGCAGCTACTAGTAAGGGGCATCCACAGTCGTCAAATTGTCACCCAAGTCAAAATTTGGTGGACTTATCCTTTTTATGTCATTAGTAAGTTCAACTGCTAATATTTCCTTTTTATTTTCAGGAGGATTAGGTACATTTGCATTTGCAACATTGAGATTCTCTATATTGCATTAATATTACCATATGCCCAATTTTTTATACAGTTAAATTGTTTCATTAGATAATGACATTTAGATTGTTAGTCTTTAAAAATCATCTAAATAGTCTTAATTTAGTGGTTAACTTTAAGTAATCAAGTACAATGTAATGGTTGTCATTGGTACCAATTAGGTTTAAGAAATTTTCATGACATAAAAAATTGGATTTTTATGTGGTTGTTCCTCTCCACCTAGAGGTAAATAATTGTATATAGTCAAAGTATTATGTGATAACAATTATTTGTTAACAAGAAGTGAAAGTGTTTATCAGATGGTGAACTTTTTTCAAGGGAGTACGAGTGTAAGTTTCATTTGTAATAAAAATGTAAGATCCACTTTCTAGTATTAACGCATAGGGAATTTTTTAAAAAAAGTAATTTTCACTATCTAAATTCATACAATTCAAAATACTGATTATGTCCATTAGTTTGTGACAGTCTCATTTCAAAAGTCATGTTGCTATACTCATAATTGACTCAAGTTGTCATAGTGATCATCTTGTTGTTTTGAGTCATCATTAAAATCTGTCATGTTTAAATTAATTCCTAGTCTATACAAATGTATTTTGGTTCAGTTTAGCCTGATGTACTTATAAAATAAAGTGTTTCATATTCTGGGAGAGAGCCTAAATCGAATATCTGTTACTGATATTCATGGAAACAAATGTGTTTCTGTAGAACGTATTTTTTTGACATAAGCAACATGTCAAATGGAGGTTTGCAGAATTAGAGAAAGGAGGCTCAATATCATCTTTACTATGTTCAGCCATTCTAAGATGAGGTTACATTCTATTTTGGAATATGCATTTCACCTTTTTCAATTGTTATCTTGATTCGCAATGTGTGTACAAAATTAACTTCTATCCAACCAAACCTAAGTTTAAGTTTGAACTAAAAGGAGAATGTGCACATACACTAGATGGTTGCAGTAAACTCATTGTATAGGAGGGCAACTAACTACTCAAAGACTCTCATGATTGGGGTGTGTTTAGATACCTCTAACTCACCATGACTTTGACCACTGGACTAGGTCCATCGGTCGGTGATCTAAGTTCACTAGAAGTGATGAACAGGATTTCCACTTATCTCATATTGAGGTGATTGAATGAAGTGCGACAAGATCTAGAGCAACATTATGCAGACCTACAAATTATGCACTGGTATATGATTTTGTTTAGAATTTAAATGGTGCAATATGGTTCTTCCCTATTGTTTGCAACAACCTAGGGGGATATGTTAATAATTATAATAGTTAGTGTGAACATTATATTATTAACCTTCAATTTATTATCTTGTTTAATTATTGTCAAACATCGCACCTAAGGTTTCACTAAGTATGATTGATCATAATAAAGGATTCAAAATGTAATTTTACACTAGTTTAAGGTATGTAGATAAAATTATGCGTTCATTCTTGTGAACTCTTATTAATCTTAATCCATTATTTCCATTTATCGATAAATCTCATTCCAATAATCAAGTAAGTAAGATTATTAAATATCTTTACTATTGATTAGCAACTATGCAAACAATCTTGGTTGAAAGATTTTTAATTAGAATTAGTGATATCATAATATTTTACAACCATCTTACTCATTCTTTTATGCTTTCTAATTACCATTTATCAATTTCATAAAGTAGAGCATACAGACCCATCAACAATAATGATTATAATTTATCACGTAATTATCAAGGATAATGTACTTAGTTCTAATTTAATGATAAAACGGAAGTATCCTCTTCTTCCTAATTCAAGGACTATTGTCCTAATCAAGGAATATGAAAACATAAGGAATAGTATATTGATAATAAGAATGCCACATCCAACTTTATAGTAACTATCCTTATTTTCTTTCTCCTAATAAGGGTCTATGTAAATCACATTCATCATAGTTATACCTTTACGCCAAGATTAAATGGTTAAGAAATATATATATATATATATATATATATATATATATCTAGACATATATATCTATATAGTTCCATATCCAAGAATCATCCTATACTTTAGAATCCATTAAGCCATGCATGTTAATATTTAATAATATTAATCAAATTTAGTCATGCATGCTAATATTTAAGAATATTAATCAAAATCTATGTCTTATATGACCCTTAAAATAAATCAATAATAACCAACCATTATACAATAATTAATTTATCAAAGAGAGAGTTCACTTCATTCCAAACTTAATAAATATTTCATAGATGACTATACGAAAATATTTCTTCACCAATAGACAAACTAACTTGATACATCCTCTTAGTTTTACCAATAAGTTTCTTTTTAGAGAATTTCAATACCTAAAGCATATAAGCGAAGAAAACATGACTTCATTAATAAAACAAATGCAAATTTCTATAATTCCTTATCCTTTCACTTTTCATGAAGTCCATCTACTAAAATTGTTAGCATGATTCATTTCACAAGAACTGAGCATTATAAGTGCTATAACATTAAAATAATATGATTTTATCTAACTGTTTCATAAAAGGAACCCTACTTTTTATGAAAATATTCCCAGTACTCAAAATAAGATCAATTAAATAGAATGCCCAAAAATCCATAATGTCAGAACATATAAGAAGTCACTAACATTATTTACGTACCAACTTTCTAAAAAGAAGTTAATTAATCCAAAAATTTTAATTCCAACTATGTTACAATTATGTTAATAATTACAAACATAATAACATTTAAAAACTGCAACCATCTATTGAAGAAAATAATTAATCAAAATTCTTAATCAACCTTCATTAATATCAATTCATTTAACAAGCCATAAGTTTCACTATATCACAACCAATTTCCTTTCATCCATTTAAAAGAAGTTGATAAATAAATGTGAATGAATTGACATGATCAGGATGTTGTCACTATAGTTCCTCTAATCTAATCCCTGTTACAATCCATAAAATGATGCCAACAAAATAGAGAGAAACTCGACAAGAACCACATGTACTCGCTGTACATTCCTACAGGAGGTTTATTCTTATCCAAGGACAAAAAAAATCAAACACAAAGACACTAAAATCTTGAAAGGTCTATCTAAAAAAATGATATGGGATTCGAAAACCATTTGATTAATTCATATCTATTTAAATAAGATGACATAGAGAGTTTCGTAACACAAAAATTTCATCTCGAATTATCAATCAACAGTTGAATACCCAAGCAACTTCCACATCTAAGTTACATGATAAAGAAAATAGATAGTTCAAAAGAACTAAAAAATAGAGTGTGGCCTTTACCTTAAAAGATCAAGATCCTAGTTTTAAGGATTATAAAATTCCTTAACAATGATCACCACAACTCATAACTTACAACATTTTTGAAATGATTTCAAAATATGAGCAAGCGTCACCACTCAAACACTTAAAAACTGACCAAATTACAAGCTCAGTCCCAATGAGATGTTTCATAGGAAAGAAACATTCAATAAACATGCTACATTTACCAAGGAATACACCCACTATAACTCTCATGACTTGATAACCACAACAATCACCAAAGACAAGAAAGAACAAATATAAACCAAGACATCTCACTCCTGACACTCAAAGATTAATAGATCTTTGAAGGGAGGTTAAATCATAAGAAAAATAAACCTATTTCGAAGTATAATACAACTTGGGTTATCAAGTCGAAGAATCAACTAAGTCCAAAAAATTAAGTCTACCCGAGTGATGAGGCCAGAATATGCCTGATTAATGTAGAATATATGATCTCATCTTACTCTTATTTTTATTAAGTTTGATTGCATTTTGTGACTTTTATTTGATCTGATATGAGTTAAGATGTAATAGTCTATCTTTTTATTGATTGTGATTCTAATGTTAACAGCTCTAAAATTCCTGACGAAGTGTGTGTTTGAAATTTAGTTTTGTAATAAAGCAGGTCTAATCCGTCGAAGAAATTAAGTATGTAGCATTCAGTATGTTTTTGGTAGCATCTATTCAAACACATCTTAGTTTTGGAACTTCCAAGCTAGTTTTGGAACTCCATTATATAGTCATCATCTAGTTCTGGAACTTTCAAACTTAGTTCTGGAACTCCAGTATTTAGTTCCAGAATTTTCAGACTTATTTCTGGACCTCCTAGGTATAGCTTCGGAACTCTCACAGTTTTGATCCTTAATGATTTCCTATGGTTATGGAACTTCTCTGAAGTTCTAGAACTGATGGAAGTTTATCTATTTTAACCACATCTAGAGATTTTACATCAACAACCCTTTCAATCAGGAAAGGATGAGAAGATCTCTGAACACAGATCTACGGATAGCTATCTTACAACTATCTGATCAGCCCCAATCTGATTCAACATCTATTCTGGGAATGATTTGATTTCATCAGAATTGTAGAGACAACTATGATTGTAAATGTATATATAAGCAGACTTATAGTAGATAGAGATAATAGGAAATAGAGATAGAACAAAGAAGAGAGATATAGACTAAGTACACAAATCTAGTACATTTTGTAATACCAAATGTTTTATCAATAAAATAGCCATTCTTGTTTGAGAGAATTCTAAGTTGTTAAATCCTGATACGAGGAGGAGTAAGGGCCCACTCCCCCAAGGACCAGGATATTCATTTATTTGGTATTTATATTTCTTAATTAAATAGTTTAGATTTGTTAATTCTATATTGCTTTAATTCTTCCAGTTAAACTCTATTGTATACTTGTTCCTGTAGGTGTTTAGAGAGATTCTTATTTTCTCTTGCAATCATTTTTAAGCATTCTAAGTTGTGTGTTTTTATTTTCAACAGCAAGTGTGTTTACTTTTAGAAGCAATTGTGTTTACTTTCATAAGCAAGTGTTTTTATTTCCATTTTGCAAAAAAAAATTACTTTCATCAAAGCTTTAAGTGTGTTTACTTGCAGCAAAGTTTTCATAGTATGATTTAAATAAGGTTCTACCAAAAAGTCATTTAGACATTGAAAAGATCCCCCAGAAAATACAAAAACAACTACAGTCAACTACTAGATCAATAGGATTACTCTTGTTGCATATAGCTTTAGAAACACCCCTGGTTTGATATGACATCAACAAGAATTTAATTAAATGAAGGGAATAACAACACCCATCATTTTTATGTCATTGTTGGGGAATCACTAGTTGGAATTTTATAATTATGTGTTAGCAAGAGCAACAATCATGCATCTAGTAGTTAAAGGATCTTCCCTACTATATCATAAAGTATATGAGTAGACCAAGAGACTCAAAGGGTAGATTCCTCCCAAGAACATCTTCACAAGAATTCACAACATCCTCTAATCCAAATAAGGAAATTGATCAAGAATTAGAGGCACCATCATCCCCTATCATACAAGAAACAGAATTGACACCTTTGGAATTCTTAGATCAGTCACTTGAAGGAAGTGAAACTTTTAGGAAAATTATTCTTACTCAAGATCCATTTAGGAAAACTTTGATTCTTAGTTGAGTAGTCAACCTCCTACTCCTAATTTTTCACCTTCCCTAAGGCATACCACATACCACATTGATTGGGAGGAAAATTCAAAAAATATTTTTAAAATGGCAAGAGAAGCACAAAGAGTACCTGATAGGACCTTTACTTATCCAATCCAATTGGGAGACAATTATACAATAATGATAAATATCTCACCTGCACATTTACCCACATTTAGAGGGATTTCATCTGAAGATCCTAACCAATTCCTATTTTAGTTTAAGGTACTATGTCAAACCTATGATTATAAAATAGATAATCAAAAACTCAAGTTGTTTCCATCCACTTTGAAGGATGCAACAATGAGGTGGTTCATAGGATTACCATCCAACTCTATTAGCACTTGGGCCCAAATGGAGACTGTCTTCCTAGAAAAATACCAAGATTATTGTAGAGGAAGAAATAGGAAGGAAGAATTCTTCAAAATCAAGCAAGAGGAAGATGAAAATATAGAATACTATTTAGACAGATTCCTCTTTGTGAGAAAAAGATGTGGATTTTTACTTCAAGAGGAGTTAAGTAAAACCATTTTTCTTAAAGGTTTGGATAACAAATCTAGGGAATCTCTTAACTTAATAGGAGGTGGAGACATTGATCAGTTAAGGATGAATGAAATTAAGGAGATTTGTAGAAGCTATTCCAGAACAAGAGGTGGACTTGGAAAAGGAAAATCAGTGAAAAGTCTGAATCTATATATGAACAAACTAATGGATGAGTTAGAAAATTTTAAAATAGACATTTTAGTTCAATTAACCTCTACTATGGATGGATTACAAGCTAAAGTCAATGCCAAAATTGAACCATTGGCTATCTATTATCCTAGATGTAGGAAGAAGCATGCAATAAGAGACTATCCTTTGGATAAAATAGAAATGTGTCTTCTCTGTGTATCTAAAGAACATGATACTAATGCTTGTTCTCTACTTCCAGTCATAAATAATCAGCTTAAACAAACTAGTACATCATCCACAATAGAAGAATTGAATTTTGTTCAGAGACAACCTAACCAATTGCAGTTTATGCCAAGATTAGTTCCTAATCACTGGACGATGCCATGGGGTGCTCAGATAGTACCAAAAATTTGGGGAAAGCCACCTTGGGTACCTCAACCAACATGGAACCCTCAAGATTGGGCAATTCAAGCTTGGTATGATCAGGGAAATCAATAACCATGGGATGGTCAAGGAAATCCTTATGCTTGGTCACAACCTAGATGGAACTCTAGTAACTATGCTCAAGGAAGAACATATCCAAATCAGAATTAACAAGCCATCATAGGATCCCCTATACATAATTCACAAACTGAGAATGTAGTCAAAACACAAATACTAGCACAACCAGTAGAAAACCCAAGAAACAAACAAATAACTCCTGTTTGTGGAACAAAACCAGAAAAATCAGTTGATTTACATGCTATGAATTGTAAGGATATTCAAACTAGATCTAGAAAAATCATTAGCCATCTACCTATTATAACCACTGAAATGACAGAAGAAAATGAAATCCCTAGTACTGTTGTTCCAAAAGAGGATATAGAAAGAACCATAATCAGAGCCAGATAGCGACACTACTGAGACTCCATTTCTAGAGAGATTTAAAGAAGCTATAGAAACCAAGGAGTCTAAATTGGTACAAGAACTAAGGAAATTGAATATTGAAATACCACTGTTACAAGAAATTAAGGACATTCTAGAATTGAACAAATTAATCAAAATGTCATGTTTGAAAAATCTTGGAAGGAATAAATAGTACCCCAAGACTATCAAAGTAGATGGGAAACTTGTTGATTTGTTGGCAGGAAAAATTTTACTTCCCAAATATGGAGATCCTGGAAGTCTTGTTATTTTTATCTCTATAGGAAATAAGGATATACATAACATTTTGGTAGATTTGGGAGTGGCTATCAATGTAATGACAGTGGATACTTTCAAAACATTACCATTAATAGGTATACAACCTACTAATACCATATTATAGGTGGTAGATCAGTTTTTTGTAAAACTAGAAGGGCTTATTAAAGACGTGGTGGTTTTGGTGGAGTCATGGGAATATCCAGTTGACTTCCTTATACTGTAGCCAAAAGGTAAAACATTGGGTTATGCCATTATTTTAGGTAGACCATGGTTAGCTACAATTGTTTCCTTAATTGATTGCAGGTCAGGTGATATGACAATCTCAAATGGTAAAAAATCTAAGTAAATTTCCATATATCCTTCTGCATGACCTTTTACTCACAATCATGAATAATTGTGGGTTGATTCTCTTGATACTGATAATTAAAAATTTATTCTTTAGCTATGATCACATTTCAAGATCATGTAAGAGAAGTAGAAGAGATGATTAATCCACCATTGGATGAGCACCAACTATCCTTGAAGCAATTGGTTATAGTTCCGGAACCTAGGACTATAGTTCCAGAACCTGCAAATTTAGTTCTAGAACCTGCAGACTTAGTTCTAGAACCTACGAATTTAGTTCCGGTACCACCACATTTAGTTCTAGCAACCACCACATGAAGTTCTGGAACCATGACAATAGTAGTTCTCTATGATTGGAAATAATTTCACTTCAGAGGAATGATATTTCTCATGGGGAGAGAAAGAATCAGTAGCTTCAGTTTTAAATACATCAGGGAGTGGTGAAGAATTTCTAGAAAATAGTAGTGGCGAAGAGTTTTTCCTGCAAAGAGATAAGTATCATAATTTTCATTACTATCCTTTTTCCATTATTTTATCTCAAGGAAATTTTGGAGATGTTGCTACATACCATATGTTGTTACCACATGCATGTCCATTAAATACTCTAATGGAACCCTTTCAAAAAATCAGCTCATCACACATTGGAACCAAGCATGTTGAGATTCAACTGGGTAAAACTATGAACATTAATAGCTGGTTGAAGGATGATGAAGAAGCTAAACTATTTGATGTTTTAAAAAATCATACTAAAGATATTTCTTGGGATTATAAATACATGAAGGGAATTCATCCAAGTATCTACACTCATCACATCTATACTGAAAACGTTAATCCAGTTAGGTAGCCTCAAAGAAGGATTAACCTAGCCTTAAGGGATATAGTCAAATAAGAAATTGAAAAACTATTACAAGTAGGTTTGATCTACCCTATCTCAGATAGTCAATGGGTATCTCCTCTTGTAATTGTTCCTAAAAAGAATGGGAAAATGGAGAATATGTGTTGATTATAGGGAACTGAACAAAGCCACATTGAGAAATTAATTTTCCCTTACCATTCATAGATCAAGTCCTAGACAACCTTTCAGGTAAACAATAATTTTCCTTCTTGGATGGCTTTAGTGGATACAATCAAATCAGAGTTAGTGCTGAAGATTGGAACAAAAAAAAATTTACATGTCCATGGGGTACCTTTTCCTATAGGATGTTACCATTTGGCTTATGTAATGCTCCTGCAACTTTCTAGAGAGCTGTACTTGCAATATTTTCTAATCTAACAAATGACTGTGTTGAGGTATATATGGATGACTTCACTATACATGGAGATACATCTGATGATGTTTTGAAAAATTTGGACAGAGTGTTAACAAGATGTGAACAACACAATCTTGTCTCTTAGTGATGAAAAGTGTTTAATGATGGTTGATGAGGGGATTGTATTAGGACACCATATTTTAAAAAGAGGAATTCAGGTTGATCAAAACAAAATTAGGATCATTTCCTATTTACCTATTCCTCAAACCCCCACAGATATCAAGTCATTTCTAGGACATGATGGGTACTATAGGTGCTTTATAAAATATTTTAGTAAAATTGTTGCCCCCATGTTTAATTTGCTAACCAAGGACAATGAATTTATTTGGGATGAAAATGTCAACATGATTTTGAAGAAATTAAAGAAAATTTAATCACTACTCCAATATTGAGAGGACCTAATTGGGAAAATCCATTTCATATCCAAACAGACGCTTCAAATAATTCCATTGGTGCAATTTTGGGACAGAAAGATGAAGAATTAAAAATGTATGCTATTTATTATCTTATTAAGAATCTTACTCCCACTGAAAAGAATTACACCACCACTTAAAAATAATTTCTTGTTGTAATTTATGCAATCAATAAATTCAGACATTACATTACGGGTTACAAGATATTGTACACACAGATCATTCAACAATTAAATATTTGATGAAAAAACCAGTGGTTGGAGGAAAAATAATTAGATGTTTATTAATTTTGCAACAATTTGATATTACCATTGTGGAAAATCCAGGTAAATCTAATGTGGTAGCTGATTTTTTGTCAAGACTAACCACTACAGGGGAGCAAGATCTAGTCAAGGATAACTTTCTAGATGAACAATTGTTTGCTATCTTAGCAAGTATGCCATGGTTTGCTGATATGGAAAGTTATCTTGCAAGATGGAAGTTTCCTCCTTCTTTCACTAAGAAACAAATAAAGAAGTTAATCAAAACTAGTGCACAATTCAAATGGTTAAATGGAATGTTGTTTAAATGTGGGCCTAATTTTTTTTTACGCAGATGTGTAAGAGAAGATGAAATATTTGACATCCTCAAAGCATGTCATGATGAACCAAGTGGAGGACACTATTCAGTGAAAAGAATAGCTCATAAGATACTTTGCACCAGTTATTATTGGCCATCTCTGTACAAGGATGTAAAGAGATAAATCAAGTGGTGTAATCCTTGTCAAAGGATGGGATAGCCAACTTTTACCAATGAAATGCCTCTTCAACCTCAAGTTGTAATTGAACCATTTGAGAGACGGGGATTGGATTTTTTTGGTCCCTTTAATCCTCCTTCACAAGGAAAGGAATATATTCTTGTGTGTACTGACTATGTGAAAAAGTGGGCAGAAGTGCATGCATTGACAAATGCTACTGAAGAAGTTGTTGCTGATTTCTTTTGGAACAAAATTATGATAAAGTTTGGAGCACCAAGGAGCATATTTTTAAATCAAGGACCAAAATTTATGTCTAATATGATCCAAGCTTTCACAACATAGTACCAAATCAATCATAAGAAGTCATCTCCTTATCACCCATAGCCAAATGGACAAGCTGAAGTAACAAACAGAGAGTTAGAGAACATCCTTACCAAAACAGTTGAAGCTAGGAGAAAAGATTGGGTAAAGAGATTACCTAAAGTTGTTTGGGCTTATAATACAATTTGGAAAACTACAACAGGGTTTTCACCATATGATTTAGTCTATGGGAAAAATCCCTTGTTTCCCATTGAGTTTGAACTTCAGACATTGAAGACAATAATTAAGGTGGGAATTGAGTTAGATGCAGCTCAAAAAGAAAGAATCCTTCAACTCAATGAGTTGGATGAAATGAGGATGGAAGCACTTCAGAAGACAAAAATAATCCAAGATCAAAGGAAGCAATGGCATGAAACACATATCAAGAGAAGACAATTAAAAGTAGGAGACTAGGCATTGCTGTTTGATTCTAAGTACCAACAATTCAAGGGAAAATTGAGAACCATATGGTTGGGACCCTATCAGATTGAACAGATATTTGACAATGTTTCTATTCAGTTACTTCCCATTGATGGCAGCAGAAGAACACTCTTGGTCAATGGACATAGGCTGAAATTCTATAGGAATCCTCCCATTAAGGATGAATTCTTGAGGAAGATTGAAGTAGACAAAAAATTTGATCATATGGAAGATCTCAGTTCTTCCAAAATGATCAAATAACCAGATGATATATCCATAATAAAGGGAAGAAAATGAAAACCAGTAAATGGCATTTTCTTCCCAAAAATAAAATAAAATAAAATTTTTTCTCTCAAAGGTCAATTGAAAACCAGTAATGGCGATTGACCTCTTCTTTTGGTTAATTCAAATAAAAGGGAATTATTTTGAATTCCACATGTCTTATCTAAATGTGTTTTGTTCCACTTGTAGGAATGATGAGTCATCATAACAAAAGTATTACATCATCAAGGACGATAATTATATCTTTTAACTTATTTAGGGTTAAATTAAATGTTTGCATGTGTGATTTGACTTGATTTAAAAGTTGGTATGATGAGTCATCTATTTCTACATTAAGATTACAATTGAGTAATCATGAAGAAGATATGGATGGAATAAGTGGTGACATGGTTATTATTAGTAATCATTAAGTTCAAAATCAAGTGAAAGAAGTTGTAGAGAGATTTTGAGAAGCATCGAATTGAGCTTGTGTTCCATAGATAATAACAGAGGATTCCACAACTAAGAACAAAGGTTCTGCATCTAAGAATAGAGGTTCTGTAGCCAAAGTCATCAGTTCCGTAGATAATCAAGAAGGTATGCAACCGATTTTCATATAATCAAAGGAAACAAAACTCGAGCCAATATAGGGATTAAAAAGAAATCAGAATTAGAGGATGATTCCTAGTTTCTCGTAGACAAGGAAGTGGCATATATCTTTGAGCATGCAAGATGGCTAGAGTTTCTGAAGAAGTTTTCAAAGTATAATGATGAATTAGTAAGATAATTCATCATAAACCTAGAGCAATCAAGGAAAAAGGTGAGAAATATCTTTATTCCTTTTTTTGTAAATACAATAAGTAATGTGTCTGGAGTGCCAATTGTGCATGTCCCACATCCTACCAAAGAGGCATTGAAAGAATTGGTTGAAATTCTACTACAAGGAGGAGAAACTGAACCCCAAGACATCTACAATACAAAGAAAATAATAAAGGGGTCAAAAGGGCCAGTTTTACCAAACCCTTTGACAGGGTAACATTTTGGATAGTGAAATATTTAACCTGTGATGGTCAATTTGGGTCCGTAGAAAAAGAAGTCCTAAAAATGCGCATATATTTGAAGTATGGATCCATAAAACTTGAGTACATAATAAACCTTCTAGGGTTTCTTTTTTATTCTATCTAGAACCATAACCTAGAGGTATTCTTGGGGTGTTGGGAAAATAAGGCATCATGGGCTCATTCATTTAGTATGCTAGCACCATTTTCTGTCAAAGAAAAATGGAGAAGAAAATTGGGAAAAGTTTCTTGGCAAGTTCAAGAAAAACCCTAATATAATCAGAAGAACAATACCAACTCCATTTTCTCCTTCAAATAATTTGAAAATTGATGCCCCTACAGAAGAACATAAGGAAGTGGAGAGAGAATATACCTAAAAGAAGGTCTGTGAGAAAAATCAAAACAACATAGCCTTCTGTGCCTTTGAAGGAAATTCCTTCTTCTACTGCAGCTTTAGGGGAGCCAATATCTATCTCTGACGATGATAGCTCACCTATGCAAGAGTAAGAAACAAGATTAAGAAGAATCTATATAAAGAAATCCACCGATGGGCATGTTGAAATTCCCTAGAGAGGGAAAATTCATAAAAGGACAAGGGAAACCCCAGAGGGAAGGATTGAATAGGAAAAGATGGAAAAGGAAGCTGCTAATATTTTGGATAACATGGCCATGAATCTTCCTGAACCAAGCCAAGCTGAGATGGACAAAGAAGATGAGAGACTTTAAGAGTAGGAGTTTTAAGAATTGGTTGAACCATCAACATTTCCACAGGAAGAAGAAGAGTTGGCATCCTGAGAAGAAAAATAAATTTTCATTTGATAGAGGAAGAATGCTCAACTCCTCAAGTAATTTCAGAGGAATAAGAAAGACATCAGGTTAAATAGGATCTATTCTTGTTTAGAGAAGAGCTCATTATCATATAAAATGATGAGGAATTGGATTTCCTCAAACTCAAATTAGAAAAAAGGTAAATGCTCATTGGAGAGCTAACAACTCAACTTGCAGCCAGAACTGAGGAGTTATCAGTAATTAAGGAACAACTGATAGAAAAAGAGGAAGAATGCCAGACTTCCAAAAAATAGAATGTTGTGTCCACAGTCTCTACACAGATTGAGTTAACCTATTTCCCACTCAAACAACTATGGAATTGAAAAGAGTTTGTGAGAATCGAATCAGAATCGAGGCACCATGAAGTAGTTACACTCCAACGGAATCGTGAAAGCTCCAGCGATAGTAAGGAAAAAATGATCAGTAATGGAAGAACTTTCTCAACAGAAACAAAGCTTGCATAGAGGAAAGATAGCGAAGTGTCTTGGCATACTCATAAATGAATAGAAAAGGGGTACATATAGGGTGCTAAGTAACCTTAGTGCATGACACATATGAAACCCTAAATCTAACCCTAAACCTAACCCATGTGAGATGACCCTTCAACATGAGAGGAGGATGCATATGATAACTCACACTAACACTCCCCTTCATCAAAGCTAGGGTAGTAGCTATGATGAGTCAGACGGAAGAGGAAGACACTCCTAAACAACTAAGAAAGATGTGTCAATGGGGCCCGACAATAAAGGCCTGATAAGGTGCCCATATATAAACACAATCTTCCTAGAAGAAGAAGAAGAAAAGGACTACATAGCCCTAAGAAGATGGGCAGCTGCAGAAGACCTCATGCCTAGAAGAGACTGTAAGTGAAGAAACTTCATCTCAGTGAAGGGATTGGTGAATAAATCTGCAATCTGATCACCTGTATAAATGTACTGAATGTCAATGATACCATCATGAATAAACTCCCATATGAAGTGCATATGGATATCAATGTGCTTCGTCCACTGATGCTGAACTAGATTTCTACCAATAGAGATAATGCTCGTGTTATCACAGTAGATAATGGTAGGATGCCAAAAGTGGATTCCAAACTCTGTCAGAATACCCTGTAGCCAAATAGCTTATGTGGCAGCATTAACTACTCCTCTATATTTTTCCTCTATAGATGATATCGCAATTGCATTCTGCTTCTTGTTAGACCAACTAATAGGACCCAAACCAAGAGAGAAATTGTAGCCAGAAGTAGATTTCTGATGATCTAAGTCACCGGCCCAATTAGAATATGTGAATCCAATCAAGTCAATATTAACCCCTCCATGATAGTGTATGCCATCAACATAAGTGCCACGAACATAATGAAGGATCCATTTAGCTAATTTCCAATGCAGCTCATGTGGCTCCTGCATGAATCTGGGCATGATCCCAACAACATATGATAAATCTGGTCGAGTGTGAGTCAAGTAGATCAATCTCCCAACTAACTTTCGGTAAAGACTACCATCAACCAAGGGAGTAGAGCAATCTAAAACCAACTTAACCCCGGAAAGAAAAGGAGTAGGAGAAGACTTGTAATCGAACATCTGAAACCAAGCTAGAAAATCAAGAGCATACTTAGGTTGTGAAATCAATATTCATGAGCCAGATTGTGAAATCTGGATCCCAAGAAAGTAATGAAGCAGACCTAAGTCAGTCATAGAAAACTTGTTGGCTAAGGCGATCTTCACAGAATCAATAATAGAGGAAGAGCTTCCTGTGATCAACAAGTCATCAATATATAGAACAAGAATGAGTATGGAGTCATCTTGCCATAGAATATAAACATTTGGATCAGAGTGACACCTAATAAACCTTGATGTAAGTAAGGAGTCCATCTTGGCATACCAATCCTGAGGGGCTTGTTTAAGGCCATAAAGAGACTTATTTAACTTATAAACAAGGGAGGAATCTTGGACATAACCCAGACATTGTTCCATATAGATCTCTTCCTCTAGGTCACCATGAAGGAAGGGACTTTTAACGTCCATTTGATGGACTTTCCATCTATTTGCTACGGCAATGGATAGGGTCATTCGAATAGAAGTCATCTTCACAACTGGAGCAAAGGTTTCTGTATAATCAACCCTAGCTATCTGGGAGAAACCCTTAGCTACTAATCGCGCTTTAAACTTTTCGACGTCTCCATATATTCCATACTTTGTTCGAAACACCCACTTACACCGAATGATTTTTCTTCCTTTCAGAAGAGTGGTGAGATCCCAAGTATCATTCTTCATGAGAGAGGAATACTCCTCATCCATGGCAGAATCCCACTCAGGAATACCAGAAGCCTCCTGGAAAGACTAAGAATCAGAATTAGAGGTGAAGAAAGAGTGGGGTCCAATGAAATATGAGTGAGTACGTCTCATATCTGAAGTATCTCTAACTAAATATCTAGCACTTTGCAAAGTTTTCCTGGCCCAAAGGGGATCAGGAGATTCAAGCTCAGAGTCAGAAGATTATTCACTTGAGTGAGAAGGGACATAGTTCTCATCATCACTAATGTTAGAATTAGAAGACTCAAAGGTCTGATGGTCGGGAGGATCTAGAAGAGGAGCACACTCAATAGTATCATCATCTGATGAGTTAGAATCTGAATCAGCGAGCTTAAGAACCTTAATAGGTGGAGAAGTAGAAGTCAAAGAAAACTCATCGAACTTAACATTTATCTCAATATATAGCTCATGAGAAGTATAATTCATCAATCGATATCCCTTCACGCCATCAGGATACCCTACAAAGATACAAGGTTTGGAATGCGGTTCCAAGGCCTTGCATTTCTTCTTGGGAATCCAAGCCATAACCTTGGATCCAAAGACTAGAAAGTGCTCAACATCAAGCTTCCGTCCAAACTAGGCTTCAAAGGGTGTCATCCCTCTTACTACCTTGTGTGGAACACGGTTCTAAATGTAACTTTCACAATTCACTACTTTGGCCCAATACTGCGGAGGAAGAGACTTTGAGTGAATCATACAAGTGGCCATATCCTTAAGAGTACGGTTCTTTCTTTCTGCGACTCCATTCTGTGAAGGGCTATAAGCAACTGTATGCTGCAGAGAGATCCCTTCAGAAGTACAAAAATCCATGAACATATTGTTTACATATTCACCTCCATTGTCAGTTCGAAGAACCTTGATAGACCATTCCGCCTATTTTTCAGCAAGAGCCTTAAAATCCTGAAAATGTTCAAAGACTTCAGACTTAAGATTAAGAAAATATACCCAAGTATATCGCGAATAGTCATTAATGAAGGTTAGCACATAAAGAGGTCTAGTAAATGAAGGAGAAGGAAATGGACCAGAAACATCACTGTGAACAAGATCCAAGGGACAAGTGGCTCTCCAGGGTTTTCCTTTGTCAAATTTCTTTTCAGGATGCTTTCTAAGAGTATAACCCTCATAAAGACCCTTAGAAAACTTGAAGCGAGGCAACCCGTTGACCATTTTGTTTTGACTCAATTGTTCAAGATAGTGATAATTTAGATGTCCAAAACACTCATGCCATAACTTACTAACCTCATTTTCATGAGTGAGCAAGGCAGTGGGCGTAGAATTAGAAGTAAAGTGGGAGAAGGTGTACAACCGTGAACGGTGATCTGCCTTTCCCTCAACCACTGTAGTATCATTGTTAAGCTCAAAAATAATCACCGAGTTAGGACCAAATTCCACTCACATTCCTTCACCAAGATGAGTAATTTGGTAAATTGATAGGATATTGGTAAAGAGATCAGGAACACTCAACACTTGGTTAAATGTTTCCCCATCCATCTCTACCAATCCACTACCGGAAACCGACACTGTCGTGTCATTACCCATCGTGATTTGGGACATTCCATAAGGTTCGATGTTGGAAAAATCAACATGTGAAGAACCCATGTGGTGCGAGGCACCGAAATCTATAATCCATGTCGATGAAGGAGAAAATTTGGCTACAAGGGCCTTTCCTGTCTTCTTATCATTTCTAGCACCTTTTTTATCAGAATACTCGGTCTTCGGAGCACTTTGTTTTATTGATTCAGGAACACTTATTTTATTTTTCTCAAGTAAACGAGATAAGTGATCAATCTATTTCTTAAAACAGTGTTGCTCATTGTGACCAGTCTTATTGCAATAGGAACACAAATACTTTCTTTTCTGAGCTCTAGGCTCATAATTCGAAGTGTTTGTGTCATTTTTAGGTTTGATCTTGGTTTCTTTCTTAGGTTGATCTTTAGTTTCTTTCTTCTTTTCAGTATTATTTTCCTTGCTAGTACTTGCTACAAGGGCATGTGACTTAGACTTGAGAGACCCCATTTGAATGAGTTTGTCCTGTTCTCAAATGAGTTGGGATGAAAAACAGTCAAAGGAGGGCATTGTCCAAGTATCGCCCAAAACAACTTTTGTAGCGTAGAAAGTTGACATGAAGACAAAATATTCAGGACCTAGCTTAGAGAGAATCGACAAGATCAGTTGAGAATCTTTGTTTTCTACTTGACATCCTTTTAACAATAATCTAATGTGGACAAATTTCGAGAAGAAGGCTTGAAGATTTTCAAAGTCACTAGGATTTAACCCTAGTAGTTCGTTTTCCAACTCATGCGCTCTCATGTCATCTAGTTGTGCAAAAATCACATCCAACATTTTCCATGTAGATGTAGGTGTTTCAGATGCCTCAATGTGGAAGAGCAAGTCAGGAGAAATGGACATGCAAAGAAGACTTAACACTTCATCACTACGGTTTAACCACTTAGATTTTTCAGGTTTGTCGTCTGGTTCAGTCTCAGTTCCCATGGTGATGTGGTATAACCCTTTACCCCTTAGTTTCATTATTATTTTCAATATCCATTTGAAAAATTTTAACGTCGTAAGGAAAGGAATTGAAAGTGCATCCATAGTGAGTGAGAGAGAGAAAGTAATGCTGAAAAGAAACACAACCACCTAGGACAATAACAACCCCCTGCTTTCAGCACTTTATAGTTTAGTGTGTTGATTACAATCAGGTCCGTGCGTGTGGTTTGAAACACTTGGTAACTTATCTTGAAATTAGCGTAATAATGTGCAAGAGAGGAGACCACAACAATGTTTCGTGGAGTGTAACAAAAAAGGAACACCGTAAACAAGCACAAACAAAAAACAGAAAGGAGGCAAAAGCCAACCCTAGTGGTGAGAAAAATCATCTCACGTCACACGAAAGAATCCCTTTGTCGTAAGACTGTGGTGGACGTGCTCACAAGTCCATGAAAAAAAGGAATTGAATAAAGCTCAAAAGAATGAGCTGAATTAAGCAAAATAAAGACACCCCCCAGAATGTGGCACTTTATAAAATTAATGTGTTTACAAAGATAATGATCCCATCATCTAGAGTTTAAAAAAACATGCAACTTTGACTAAAGAAGTTCTCAAAACTGAGGAACGAGTCAAAAGTTATAGCAAAAACCAATTCCCATAATTGATGAGTAAAAAGCCAATAAGCCTGCAAACAGATTAAAAAATCACCCTAAACGCATGCAAAAGGTATCATATGTATGCTCATTGGAAACGACATGGAATTTGAGATAGGGTTTGTTTGTATTGCAAGGGGGGATTAGCCACCTGCCTATCCCGAACCTCACCCTTCGTCTTCAGCACTCGACGGAAGGTTAAAATACACAAAGCCACTAGACCAAATTATAATGCCAAAGAAATATAGTTTAAATAATATGAAATTAAAAAGGTAATCTGATTGTTGCGTATGCTGGGAAAATGGGAATTCAAACTAATCATTTTTCTGAAGCATTATCTGCTCTATGGGGCCTGAGAATTGCCCAGACTCAAAATATTCAGAACCTCATTATTGAAGGGAACTCCCTGAATATCATTAATCTTCTTAAACAGTGCTCATCTCCAAGTTGGAGCATCAAGGATTTTATCTCATAGTCCATAAGTATTATTCATACTTTCAAAAACATCAGGATCATGCATACTTACCGGGAGGGTAATAAATTGGTGGATGCGCTGGCTAATTATGGCATTAATGTTAACCTCACTGTTTGGGATAATAATAGCATCCCTAAGCAGCTTCAAAACAGTATTCATGCGGATTTCTATACGCAAGCAATATCTAGAGCTGAGTTATGATTTTTGGGTGTGGATCAACATCAATAATACTCCCACACGTGTTGACTTAAAGAATATGATGATGCAAATCATGTCAAATAAACAAGATAGTGTGAAATATATGGGGAATTCCAAGTGGAGTCACATTGATTTGAAAATCACACATGCGGGTTGCACTGGGATTGCTAAAAGCCGGATACAAAGCTCCACAGAAACCGAAGACAGTAGTAATGTGATTGATAACAGGGAGTGGGCTATTCCCACATGTAATTTTCTGTAGACTCAGATCAGTAGACATGCAACCGTTCGTGGGAAAAGCAACGGCTCTCATTTCCAATATTGTGCGGATTACAATAGCAAGAAGTGGACGGGTTTCAACGCTCGCAAGAATTTGGGAAGTTTTTGCAAACAGTTAAGCACAGAGAAGATGGGGGACCCCCTTGCCAAATTGAGCCTAGTGCGGACCCGGACTGGAAGGATAATATTGAGCTATGGAGCATACTCAGCAAGGGTGGAATCACCAACTTCATGGAGAAGGTTCAGGGGCATGATCAAAACATTTCTGTGTGTTTTGTGAAGAAATGGAAGGAGCGGACTGTTGAATATGGGGGGCAGAAGATCTTGGTCAATGAAGAACTTATTGCTGAAGCGACCGACCTTAGTTTGGAGGGCTACCGTTTCTTTAACAAAAGGGTCGACAGAGATGTTAAAGAGAGGAGATTTGTGGAGGGATCTGAGAAGCTGATCTATGTTACAGTGGGCCTGCTTGTTAGCTCGATCCCTCTGCCTTATGATGAGGTTACTCACATGATGATACGGTTCATCTCCTTGGAAGGAAGGTTTATCACTGTTCCTGCTAAGCATCTTATCTTTCTTAACCACTTCCGTAGGAATCGCTTGGTTTGTTTTCCCCATTACTTGCTGAACTCTCTTGAGCGTTCCATTTTGGAGTTTCAGAAGCATACCCAGGCGGTTCCTTTACACCAAGGGCATATTTTTCTGCTTCATAAATGCTGTCTTCTTAAGTATCCTGGTCTCCCATCCTCTCCTAGCTCGGTTCCCCCTCTGTCGGGTTCTGCTGCTGCTAGCCCTGTTTCTCCATTCTCTGCCCCCGCCACCGCTGCTGTCACCCCCTGCTGGCCATCCAAGCTTCTTCTTCCATTCCCCCTACTGTTGCTCCCGCCCCCCACTTCACCTCCACCTCAAACAGACCAGTTACTAGGGCTTCTAGAAAGCTTAACCTTGAGACTCTTGCTGTGGAGAAGGGGCCTCATGAAATTGAAATTGCACATGACCTTCTGAATATTAGCAGTGCCAGTCCCCGGGATGTGCATATGGAAATCTCTTCAAAAAGGCTGGATGCCTTAGAGGCTGATATGAAACTGCTGAAGGATGAGGTTAAGAACTTGGCTAAACAGAAAGGCAAGAGGAAAAAGGAGGAGGGGGATATTGATAGCAGCCATATTGATGATATCTACAAGAAGCTGAACTCCTTAGACTCCCATTTAGGGAAGGCCGAAACTCGACATGATTACAACATGGCCATCTTTAGGGCGATTGAGGAGTTCATTGAGCAACATGTCAAAAGTGTCTTTAATCTCAGCGGTGTTCCGGCAACACTTTGGGGTAACGATAAGGAAAGCAAAAGGACCATTGAGCAGCTGGATAATACTGATGCTGCCCACATGACAACTTTGGGTATGTTCCACTCCTGCAAGAATATCAAGACCAACATCGACAAAGTTGCCAAAAAGTAGTTGTAGATGCTTTAGCTATTCTTGTATGTTTTTATGCTATTTTTTGCGGTCTCTCTATTACTTTTTTGCAGTATTTTTGTTGTTTTGTCTCGTTTGGGTAGCTATTTTTGGGCTACTTTGAGCTTCATTGTCACATTTGGATTCTGATCCTTTTCTCTCTGGTTCTCATTCCTATTCTGGCTCCTAGGCCATCTTTTGTACTCAAGGGTATAGTCCCTTTCAAAAAACTATTTGCCAATAATAAAAAAATAATAATGTGAAATTAAATAAAAATTAGATCTAATTTAAAAACTAATTAGATCTAATCTAATGAAGATTTTTAAAAAGATGAATGTTTCTAATTAAAAAAAATTTCTCTGGAAACTTGTCGTATGTTAAAAAACAAGGTAAATTAGATTTTTTTTAAAAACTTACCAAAAAGTTTGAGTGTTTTTCCCAAACAAAAAACTTAACACAAATAAAAAAACATGGCTCATTTTGTAAAAAGCAGCGGTTTTGTTTGTGTGAAGGAAGATTTAAAAAAGGAAAGAATTCCACTTACCAAAACTACTGTATCCTTGAAAAAACCTCTAAAAATTGAACCTTTTTAGAAGGTATTCTGCAGGCAAGCCACGCCAAAAGGAGGAACGAATTGTATGAAACCCTACAGGCAGGCCGCGCCAAAAGCAAACTGCAGAGAAAAATAGTAGTACAGGCCACGCCGAGAGAGTGTACAGGACGTTTTGGAGTTAGATGATGCGTGGGTACCAAGGGTACAGTCCACACAAGAGAAATTACAACCCCACGATGTGCACAAAGTCTACAAAAACAAAAAAAACATGGCTAAGTAATTTAAAATGCCCTGCAAGGAAAAAAAACGTGGCTGTTGGTAAAAAATGTATGAATAGTAAAAAAATGCCAGAACAATAAAAAACACCTGAACAATAAAAAAATGCCTGGAAGGTCCAAGAAAACGCCAGGACCAGTCCAAAAAACAACTGGAATGAAGAAAAAATGCAAGCCATGCGTGAATGAACAATGATGGCAGTTTGAATAGTCCAAAAATGGTCAGAGGGACAACAGTTCATTGATGAGCAACCACGACTGAAGAACTCAAAGATCTTGCAACCACAGACAACATACATATCCTGCAAAAACCAAAGATCTTAAAAAAATTTCACTTCCATTTTAATAAATGAAAGGAATCTCTATTTTGGATTTTGATACATCCAACAAAAAAGTAGTTTAAAAAAACTGATTTCTCAAGGTATATTGAAAAAACCTGCACATGCACAAGAAAAAAACACAATTTTTTTTTCGAGAAAGCTTGTTAGAGATATTAGCAAGATAATTTCTAGAAAATAGTGGTCAAAGGACTTGCACGCAGAGTAAAATAATGAAACCAAGTAAGAGTAATAGCAACAAAAAACAAATCGAGTGCACATTTACTCGATTTCAGCTCTAATACCATAAAAAGAGTTTGCGAGAATCGAATCAGAAACAAGGCACCATGAAGTAGTTATAGTCCAATGGAGTTGTGAAAGCTTCAACGATAACAAGGAAAAAATGATTAGTAATGGAAGAACTTGCTCAACAGAAACAAATCTTGCATAGAGGAAAGACAACAGAGTGTCTTGGCATGCTCATAAATGAATAGAAAAGGGGTACATATAGGGTGCTGAGTAACCCTAGTGCATGACACATATGAAACCCTAAATCTAACCCTAAAACTAACCCATGTGAGATGACCCTCCAACATGAGAGGAGGACACATAAGATAACTCACACTAATAGGAATGACACCTGTAGGGAAATCAGAGAAGCTAAAACATCAAATTAAGATTTGAAGACCAAGATGGAAGACGAGAAGAAGACAAGAAAAGAGTGGGAAGAAAAAATTTATAAGGAAGAAGGAAAAAAATATAAATGTCATGCAAAAATTCATATGGTTTGCATTATGAGTGAAAAATTACTTTCCTGCAGGAGGTCCTCTCTTGCATATAGTATGTTTTTAGAGGAGCAGTTCATTCTTTGACAGCTGTCAATGATTACATGTGGACTTCCACATGAACTAAAGGATGAATCTGAATTCATGACAATTTACTCTTTATCCAGTCCTGAGTAGAAAAATATTCTATGTGAATTTTATCTTTGTAATTTTATGCTAGAGAAAAACACATGATTTATGATAAATTTGTATGTGGGGGAGAGCCAGCTCAATGCATTTGTCTCTGTTCTACAAAACCAATTTGCATTGAAGGAAAGATAATTT
Source organism: Taxus chinensis (assembly GCA_019776745.2). Taxonomy (NCBI): domain Eukaryota; kingdom Viridiplantae; phylum Streptophyta; class Pinopsida; order Cupressales; family Taxaceae; genus Taxus; species Taxus chinensis. The sequence goes on from CM034151.1 coordinate 461,241,229, forward strand.
GAGTTTTTATTGAAAGCTAGCTCAATTGGTCTCTGTATGAGATCTCACTATGGTAAACCTTATGCCTTCCTCATACATTTTAGAACTTATGCCTTTGATGAGAGATTCAAGACACATTATTTTGCCATTCTACAAAAGAGTATTGATGCCTTTACCTCCTATGAGGAGGATAAATTTGAAGATATTTATGAAGGATGCTCGAAGAGGTGGGAACTCCTTACTCTTTCCTTGAGAAGAAGGGAAGTAATATCCCCTACAAATTTGATCTGGAGTTTAGAAAGGGAAAAATAATTATGCACAATAATTCCTTAGATCAATGAGACCTACAGGAAAATATGGATGGGAATGTGAATAAGGCCCCCTCTACTTGTCACCCCCATGTCTCCTTGGAAAAATAGAGAACCTCAAGATCCTATTGAATTTGAAGAGTGGGAGAGGAAAATAGAAGCAGGAGCTAGGTACAGTAACTCTAAGTTTAAGCATTAGAAAATCCAGTTTTAGCCATTTGATCTAAGAAATCAAATGGAATGCAGAACATATAACCCCACTTTTGAAGAATGAATTTTGTAAAGGGACTTACAAATAAGTAAGTTTGGGGGAAATGATGAGGCCAAAATATGCCCAATTAATGTATAATATATGATCTCATCTTACTCTTCTTTTTATTAAGTTTGATTGCATTTTGTGAATTTTATTTAATTTGATATGAGTTAGGATGTAATTGTCTGTCTTTTGATTGATTGTGATTCTAATGTTAAAAGCTCTAAAATTCTTGACAAAGTATGTGTTTGAAATTCATTTTTGTAATAAAGCAGGTCTAATCAATCAAAGAAATGAAGTATGTAGCATTCAAGATGTTTTTGGTAGCATCTGTTCCAACACAACTTAGTTCCAGAACTTCTGAGCTAGTTCTAGAACTCCATTACACAGTCATCATCTAGTTTTGGAACTTTTGGACTTAGTTCTGGAACTCTAGTATTTAGTTCCAGAATTTTCAGACTTGGTTCTAGAACTCCTAGGTATAGCTCCGGAACTCTCACGGTTTTGATCCTTAACATTTTCCTATGGTTCTAGAATTTTTGTGAAGTTCCAGGATCAATGGAAGTTTATCTATTTTAACCACATCCAAAGATTCTGCATCAACGACCCTTTTAATTGGGAAAGGATGAGAAGATCTCTGAACGTAGATCTAGGGATAGTTATCTTACAACCGTTTGATCAGCCCCAATCTGACTCAACATCTATTCTGGGCACAATTCAATTTCATCAGAATCGTAGAGATAACTATGATTGTAAATGTATATATAAGCAGACCCGCAGTAGCTACAGATAAGAAGAAATAGATATAGAACAGAGAAAAGAGATATAGACTAAGTATACAGATCCAGTACGTTTTGTAATACCAAATTTTTTATCAATAAAATAACCATTCCTATTTGAGAGAATTCTGAGTTGTTAAATCCTGATTCAAGGAGGAGTAAGGGCCCACTCCCCCAAGGACCAGGATATTCATTTATTTGGTATTTATATTTCTTAAGAAAATAGTTTAGATCTATTAATTCTGTATTTCATTAATTCTTCTAGTTAAAATCGATTGTATACTTGTTCCTGCAGGTGTCTAGATAGATTCTTATTTTCTCTTGCAATCATTTTTAAGTATTCTAAGTTGTGTGTGTTTATTTCCAACAAAAAGTGTGTTTACTTTCAGAAGCAAGCGTGCTTATTTCCAAAAGCAAGTGTGTTTATTTCCATTCTACAAAGTGTGTTTCCTTTTAGCAAATCTTTCAGTGTGTTTACTTTCAGAAAATTTTTCATAGTATGATTTAATAAGGTTTTACCAATAAGTCCTTAAGACATTGAAAAGATCCCCCAGAAAATACAAAAACAACTACAATCAACTACTAGATCAATAGGATTAACATTATTGCATATAGTTTTAGACACACCCCTGGTTTGATATGACATCAACAAGAAGTGGATTAAATGAAGGGAATAACAACACCCATCACCGATAAGGGTATTCAGACAATGAAAAAAATACCAAAAAAAAGAGAAAAACAAAAGATTTACTAGTCCATGTTTCTAAAAAAGATCCACTCGAGAAGGGTATATAAACAAAAAAATGTAACTTAAAAATATATAGAGAGAAGAATCTTTTAGTCACCTTAATATTATGCACTTATGGTGCTCAAAATACCTCCATCAAAGATACCTAGTATGGGTTAAGGCTCGAATCTCATAACAACAAAAGGAGTAGTTATGAAACCAAGCCCAAAATGAAAGATCATTAAATCGAAATAGGAATCCCAATACAGGCATTTTAAAAAACAAGTTGACCCAAATAATATTTAGTAATACCTAGTTCTACAACAACCCGGAAGTTACTGAAATCCAAAAGACTCCCCTTAGAATCTTACAAAATCGTTTTAACATCAACATGTTATAAACACCATGAGATATACTTATCAAAGACACAGAATTCCCTTTCACAACCATTCACAATTAAATGTATAACAAACACATCTATTTTACAACCATATTCAAAATCCAGAATCATGTATAACAAACTTCAAACTAGCAAAAAGTCATTTCTATTCAAGAAACCATTACTTCATGAAATCCACATAAGCAAGAAAAGAAAACAACACATGAACATGAAAATCATTCTTAGAGACATTTACACAAAGAGCAAAGTTCATTTAATAAAAACAAGAAATATTAAAGAGACATAGCCTATCATGCCTAGTAGTGCTCATGGCTTCTCTTCCTTGCTTCAAACCTTCAAGCAAATCTTCCACTAAAATATTTCCAATGAAAATTTCAAACAAATCCTTTGCAATTTCCCCCATTTTCATTTATAGTTTCCACAACAATTTTTTGCCATTATTTGCACCATGCAATGGTGATTTTTAATTTACAATAGAATTGAATTGCTAGTTTGAATAATGAAAATACTAAATGCAGATCCAAAGAGCATGAAAAATCTGAATGCACAATAAAACCAAACCATTCATTTTTCCTACAACCCTTTCTACTATTCCCTAGGTTGTTTTAGCAGGTTGAGGCTTATTAATGCCAACAGGACTACCAGTGTCCCCCCTAAAACTTCTGCTAATGCTAATTCAATGTTAGTTAGAACTAATAATTGAAAACTTCTTTTAACCAAAATTAGCAGAGTTTCCAACTCAACAATTTCTACCACCTTCATACCTTGGCCAAAATTGATGGTAACAAGATATTTAATGAAAAATTTAAACCTTGATATTGCCTTTGGAATGGTGCCACCATCATTTAACAAATTGACATCAAAGCCAACCACATTTTCCTTGGGTTAGTTCAAAGCCCTTAAGTTAGGTTTCTATTATATTAGTTTATAAGCCATAGCTTAGGACCTTGGGAATAATTCACATAATAGCTTATGATAATTAGTATCCAATACTTAAGATAATCCTTTAATTAACCTTCTAGGAATTAATCATCATAGTAAATACAATCACCTTAACTTAGGTTAAGGATCGGATAAATAAACAAAGGAAATTAGATTAATTAGGTCCCAAAAAATAAATCAAAGGACATTACCTTTTGTAATTTATCAAAATGATGTTATTAGATCACTTTGATGCCCCTTTGATCCCAAAGCAATCTTGAGTTCATAAATCAACACACTATCTGACTAAATCAAAATGATTGAAACATTGCAAAATAATAGACATTCCTTGGATCACTGCAATTGATCCAAGGTATGGTTATTACTGCATTTTGAAATCAAATAGATTGAAGAACAAGTTCACAAACGAAAATCAAGCCACATATAGTCATAGTATTATTGGACTGCATTTATTTCATTCACCAATGTAAGAATTTTTTTCAAAGTTCAACATAAGTAATATGTGAAATACTACATTATTAATTTCAGAACTGACATGGCATATTGGGTTCTAGTTTTAAGAAGATAACACATTTCAATTCACTGTGCATAAGAACCCTGCCTAGACAGTGAATTGAAAACACTCAGGAGAATTTATGTATTGAATTTATCTTGAATGTTCACATGGAAATATTACACAGGTAACAAGGATCATCTCCATAATTTTTATGAGGTTTGAAATTGTGAAATTTAGTTGTTATTGCAAACTGTTAGCTCTCGGGCTCATTTTAGGGCTTTCCACAACTGTTGATTGAACCAATGAATTTGTTTATAAATTTCAAACTATATTTGTCTTACCATGAACTGGAAGCCTCCAAAGTTTTTTTGGGATGGATTAAGAAAAGTGGGAGATCTCGCTGACAAAATTTTCATGTAAACCTGGTAAGAACACAATGCACAATTAGTAAAGAATAAAGACAAATTTTTGCATTATAATTTGATAAGTCATGATCCTAGACTGGATATGGAGGTGATGCGAGGTCCAATTGATGTGGTTAAGTCATTCTAGGGATAATTCTACCAATAATTTTCCTTCATTTGAGTGTAGAATGATATTACCATTGGTAAGACTGTACTAAATCACGGAGAAAGGTCTCAAGAAAGGTAAATTGGCAAATTTAGCATTAGAAACAATATATGAAGGATCTTGAACATCTTGATTAGGGTAAGAGAAGCATAGAAAACATGAAATCATGCCATGAAACCCCTAAAATTGCATATGTGATATTGAATTGAGTATACATGAGCCAAGAAATGTTAGGAAAAGTTGTAAGAATGCATATTTGAAGATCATTGTTTGAGAATTCTTAAAGGACCCTAAAGCTTTATTTTGATGTCTTGAATATGTTCAACCAAGAGTGAAGGGTCTTATGAATATAATTGAAGAAGAACTCCATGTGAGGTAAGGTGGAGTTAAGAGAGACCAAAAGGTATGCATGCTAGAAAATCTCACAAGTGGATTTTAGTAGCTTGAAACAGCCTTACATGCAAGTATAGGAGACTTGTACATTTGTTAGACACTAGTTTAGTGATCACATCATATTATGTGTTATCAAGTAATATTTCTACTTGTTGGTATCTTATATGGGAGTATGCACGGTGTCTAAATGCACTTAAGGTCTGAGAACATAGTAAAAAGTGTTATATAACCTCAGTTAGATGATCCTCAAGGCAGGGGTTAGTCATTGGAGCAAGTTTAATCTCTTGATATTGTGAAACCAATATAGAGAATGGTAAGTCTTCAAGAAAAGATAGTTAAAGTGAAAGTTAAGGTGTAACCTATGCACCAAGACCCCTATGTTATTTTTCTTAAGAATATTAGTGAGGTGGTAAAGCTACTTTTTCATAAACTTGTGTACATCATGGAAACGTTTCTTACAATAAGCACACTTTACCTTTTCCTTCTTAGGTTTAGCTTTGAAGGAGGATGATTCAATGTAAGATTTTGGTTGTGATGGTTTTTGATTTTTTTCTCTCCTTGCTCCTTCTTCTCTTATTTATTCTCCTTGTTGTTAGAAGCCTTAGGTTTCACATTTCTTGAAATCAAGGCATGTGATTTGGAAGACCTCAAAGTGCCCATTTGTATCAACTTGTCTTGTTCCTTAGTCAACTGGCTAACAAATACATCAAATGAAGGAATTTTTCATGATGCTTCATGTGCATCCTTGGTGGCATGGAAGGTGGAGACAAAAAATGAGCAATCCATACCCAATTTAGAAAGTATATAAAAAATGAGTTGAGAGTATTCTTTTTTATCAATTCTACATTCCGTCATCTACAATATTTCTGATTTGAAGTTTATAAAGAAGTATTGGAGTGTTTCAAAGTTGGTGAGGCTGAAGGTAATGAGTTCATTTTCTAGTTCATGCGCTATCACTTCATCTGTTTTCCCAAAGATACTTCCTAATGTGGTCCACACTTTTTTGGGAGATTTAGTAGAATAAATATTAACAAGAAGATCAGGAGACACTGACAGACACATAAACCCAAAAGATTCATCACAATGGTTAAACCATTTCACTTTATCTAAATATGAAGTTAGTTCTATTTCAAGCCCCATTGTTATCTGATGTATACCCTTACCCCTCAAAATGAGTTGTATTTTATAATTCCATTCAAGATAGTTAAATGGCGTGAGAAGTGTCACATAACTGATATCCATTATCAAATAATTGTGTAAAAGATATAAATGAAATAACGAGAAAATAAGATCTCATAAAGTGCACCCCCCAAAGCTTATACAAGTTCAAATTTTCAAAGAATGAGGATACCTCTAATGCAAAGAGCACAAAAAAACATGGAATTTAAAAAAAAATGACACCTAAAACAAAGTAGTTAGTTGAAAGTTATGTCAAATCAGAGTTTAGGTGATGTAAATTAGGTGTCGAAACCCAACAGGTGTAAAGTAGGTGTTGGAAGCTGATAGGTGTAAAGCAGGTGTCAGAACCTAATAGGTGTAAAGTAGGTTTCATAACTTGACAGGTGCAAACTATGTGTTAGAACCCAACAGATGCAAAACAGGTGTTAAAATCCAACAGGTGCAAAGTAGGGTAATAAACCCGACATAATAAGGGTGGAGAATTTGACTTGCTGAACGCACTTGAAAACTTGATTTGCACTTTGGCATAATTTTTAGCTTGGTGAACATGCTCAAAAACCCAATTTGCACTTGGGCGGATTTTTGGACTTGCAGAACATGCTCGAAACCCAATTTACACTTGGGTGGATTTTTTGACTTGTAAAACAAACTTGAAAACCTAAAACAATACAAATGAAAAAATACAAAGAGCCTCCAGATATGAGAAAATGGTTAATTTTTCATATAAAATACCAAATACCATCAAGTTTTTCAAAAACCCTAGAAAAATCCAGAAGGGATTTTTTAATTTGAGCCCAAACTTACACAATTTTTCTAAATATAAAGAAAACTCTTACAAACCCTAAAACCTTCAGATATGAGAAAACCTTAAGTTTCTCATACAAAATAACAAATACCCACCAAGTTATTTGAGAAACCCAAAAAAAAACAAAAGGTATTTTTCTATTTGACCACAGAATTACACATATTTACTAATTTGGAGTCAATGACACTATCCATTTTTTATATAGAGACTCTAGAGGAATAGATCTACACAAATTTTCTAGAAACCCCACCAAACCCTTGAAAACTAAAATCAATTAAAAATGGAAATAGATAGAATGTAAGATCTCACACAAAGGTTATGACATTCAACTACTAGAATCACTCTGATATCATATAGGAGTAGGTCATAATCAAGGATTGGTACTAGATAGGATCGAATGAAGGAATAAACCTATATGTAGCAATAAGATCTAAAAATACTCGAATGATGAAGTAGTACTTCTATAACAAGAACAAGTACATGAACAATCTAACGCTTCATTAAGTGATTAGCCTTCATTAGCTAAAAAAGTACATAGGAAGGTACATTATATAGTGAGAAATTAGGTCACCCAAAAAGGTAACTTCTCAATGTAGAAATAGAAAATGAATTAAAGTACATTTCCCTTTAATGACCTATTATGACCTAAGCAAGCTAAATTAGACCATGTCAGTAATGCCACAAGGTGGGTAAAACCATACACCAACAACCACTCCTTATTAGATATTGATATGTAAGTAGGAAAAATTTGAACCGAGAAAGAAAAGTGGTTAGTTAATTTTCCAAAATTATGGAACATGTTATTGATTTTGTTCATTCATTCTATATAGTAAACTAAAATTAAATGTCTGTTGATAGATTTTGTATAAAACTATCACTGAGAAGCTGTACCAACTATAAAATTACTTGTTTTTCCCCAGGAAAAAATTCCCAAATGGGACAATAACACCTACCATTATTTTCTACTATGGGAGATCATGTCCCTAAGTTGTTTCTAGCCCATGTCTCATTTTGAACTATTTTCCAAGTATTTGTTCTACCCAATTCTACTATGTACCATTCTGTCTCTGATTTCTAAACTGTTGAGAGGGTGAAATAATCATCCGATGGTTTCCCCCCTTATTTGGGGTGCGTGAGACGAATTAATGTGAGTATGGTCCAAATGAGAGGACTTGAATCCAATGTGCACATATAAATAAGGGTTCCTGTAGGTGGAATAGGGTATGTTCTTGGTAACAACCACGACACATGTAAAACAATGGAAATAATACTAGTAATAAGTGTTTGCAATAAATAATCATGTCATTATGTAATAGGTAAAATTCAAACACACAATAACATATCTAGAGGAAAATATAGTAAATGATGTAAAACATTGGATACCATTTAGGATTTCAAAATACATTCAAGGCCATACATGCGAGAAATAATAAATCATAGGGCATAACTCACAAACAAGGGAAAACAAGTCACAATCATAGAATAAAATACAAAAGAAGATAGTATAAACATATAACCATGTTTGGAAGTAAGCCTAAAAGAAAAATGCTACACATGAAGCACATATTAGCTTTCTAGAATAAGGAATAGTATGTCACAATGTATATATTTGAATGAAATAGAAATTAAAGTAGTAAATTTTGTAATGATAACACATGAATGTGGAAAGGTAGGGAAGGTAGATGCCCTAAGAGATTCGGTAGGAATGGTAAAGAACAATGTCAAACATCACACATCATGTGATAACCTATATATAGTCTACATTCACCTCAAAGTACCATGTGAACATGCATGTGCACATGTAAAAGGACAAAAAATACTATGAATCAAGCTAACATGATAGGAAAAATGCAACATGGAAGAGTATAAAAAAGAAAAGATACATCCAACTAAGATCTAAGCTAATGTTTTCATAATTTTGTAAATATCTTATTGCTTTTATATTATTAGAATATGGCATCCTATGACAAAGGAAGGGAAGAAATGTTTCCCCTAATGAGGATGTGTGTAAAGCGAGGTTCATGTATGTAAGTGTGGCCTCAATATTAATGTTTGAACCTAGAACAAGAGTGTGTCCTCGGGTAACAAGGGTAACACAAGAGCTATTATAGAATAATGTCAACATAGTGAGGGGAGAAACATATAAAGTCCAATATTCCAACTGCATGAGTAATAAGTGTAATGACATAAACAATAAGAGTATCTCTATTAGGATAAACTAGAATAATTTGAACATTGGTAAGCAATATGAATAATTTGGGAAGATAGGAAGCATTAAAGTTGTATATGTTATCCCCTATGCATATAAAATAAACCATATACATCAATGTGAAAAGAGGGGAATTGATTTCCCCCATGGATGTAACAAGATAAGGTCTAACATATGAGTCATGCATAAAAGTTTGAGGAGTGAGTTAATAACATCAAGAATCATTATCAAATCAACACAATGTGTTATTACTTGTGATGAGGAGGTTGTAGTAAGTGATGTAACATTGGAAGCAATAAGTATATGATCATTAGAATTGCATTGAGAGTTATGCTAAGAAACACATTTGAAAGCCATGGTCATGGTGACATTGTGAAGGGGGATATGAGTGTCTCCCCATACCTTTGGTATTGTAGATGCAACATCCATCATATGGGAAAAATTTCTAGATATAGGTAAGTGTGCAACAATTTGTATTAGGGATCAAACACCATTCGGATGAGAGTGATACATAGTACGAGGAGCATCATTTGTGCCAATAGAAAGTTCATCATATAAATTAGTATCACTGTAGTCCATCACAAGGGGAGAATGTCATGTAATGTAAGTAGTGTCTTCATTATCATGAATGGGAGGGATATACCAAAGATTAACAACATGAGTTGTGAAATCTATTGTAGCATTCTCCATGGAAGAAGATGTTGCAAGGGCATTGTATGCTGTGACATGGGTAGAAGGGACTGCATGCATAGTATATAACTAGGGATGACCTAGAAGAATATCATAATTGAGATTATTAGGAAAAACGTGACATATAACATTAAGAATGCAAGGTCCTACAGTAATGGGTAGAGTGATTTCTATTAACAATCACTTAGATGTATTATCAAAACCAAAAATATATAGAGTAGAGGGAGTTAAATTAGTATCGAAAATCCCTATTTGACAGAGAAAAGAGATGTTACATATATTAAGAAAATCCATTATCAAGTAAAGCATGCTTACCAAACACATTATGAATGTGAAAATGAATATACAATGGGGGGACATTGTCAAAAATTGTTTGGGAAGGGATATCTATTGTAACATGTAATAAAAAACATATATAGTATAAAGAAATATGTAAATAATACAAGCATATACAAAAATCAAACACTATAAAGATAGTATGGAAAAATAGGGTTTAATCAATAAGTGGGTTCACCAAATGATTTAGTAAAATTAAATCTTAATCAGAGAACTCGAATAAATCAGATATATCAGAAACATACAATATACCAATATGCAATAATGAACAAATATAACCAATGAGAGGATAAGAGTGACTTAGCCAATGTTTGGCTGGTTGGAATAGATCTAGGTTAGACTAATGGTGGAACAAGATTAATATGAACTGTATATGCTTCATCTAGAAAATAATGATTTGAGAGCTATACTTTATAGTAATACCCAGAAGGGGACAATATCACCTAGAGTAGTGTCCAAATTTGGTGGTCATGTCCTAGAAATGAGTGCAGGTTTGGTTCTTTCAGTGTCTAAAAATGTCACCTTCAATTTTATTTGTGTTGCATCCAATTCGATGTAGGGTTATTATGTTGTACTTATTCCTACAAAATAAACCCAATATACATACAAAATACTCTATCACACATTAGAATAAATAAAATATACAAATTCTTAAATTGAACTAACCTCCATGGTCATCCTAATGTGATTGTTAATGAGCGCTACACTACATTTCAGACTCTATGTATTTTTGGTGTGTGTGTGTGTGTGTGTGTGTGTGTGTGTGTGTGTGTGTGTGTGTGTGTGATATAGAAATTGTGTCCCTTGAATCTAGGTTTCCATTGTGAAATTTTCACCAAGATGGCATGCAACACCTAATTTTCCCCCAATATAATGTGTGTCATGAAATTAAATTTTTTCCCTCCCTATGCAGTGAATAATATAACACAAATGTAGTCCTTAAGTTGTTCCTTTTTTTCCCAAGTAGTAGATAGAAAACAGTAACTGAGTTCCCCCTCCCTTAGTATACTTAGTAGGTTGTGTATATATATGATTCCTTTTCTTGAATTTTAACTCTAACAACACTAGAAATTGAACCAAAGTGATCAATACAAGTTTAGAAAATATAAGCAAGCAATGTACAATTTAAAAATATAAGAAGATAAACGAAGGGACACCATTGCCTAAATGGGATAATAACGTTGATTGCTATTGTACATTACTAGGTGATTCTATCTAAAATCTCCAAATATAAATCAATAAATACTCAATTGAGTAAACGACTCTATGATGTCTAAAACTGAATGGATAATTACAAAAAGGAAGAGGAAAAAAGTATGGAAAGATAAAATAATTTTAATGTAAAGAAAAACAAATGTTATAAATGTCTAGTTTTATCACTTAAGAATCATGCATATAACAACATACCAGTGGCATAATGTAATAGTAATAAGTGTATAATTTTCTATTTACACAATAAACTCTTACCTCAAATAATCAAAATTTGAAGGATCTAACACATGTAAACACATAATTTCTAATAACAACCATAGCCTTATGATTGTTATTTGGGGCCCTTTTTCTAAACTTGATATGCCTATAATAGGTAAAATATCCTTAATCAAAACATGATGGTCATGGGTCTTTAGACCTCTTAAACCTTTAATATAAACTTAACATCTCCACAAATTACTTGCATATATAACGGGAAACCATGTTTGAGACAACAAGCTTATGAATTGTCAATTTTGTGCCTTTGTCAACACATAAGGAGCATGTGGATTTTTGAATTTTCCATTATTAATACTTTCAACCCAAATATTTTGATAAATCTTTAGTTTTTCAAGTCTTTTTACTTTAAAAAATATATCATACCTATCATGCCTATGATTTCCACACCCCAATAAAATATTAAAAATATCAGAATTTATTTTTAATTAACCACATTTACTACTACTACTACAATAGTCACCAAATAAAAATATAGGTCTCACATACACACCAAGTCTTAGAATTTACATTTATCCAAATGACATACAAATAATTATTTTATATTCACATACATTACATATCGTAATCAAGAGATGTTGTAGTTTATAGAAGCACCATTAAATTTTTTAAGGATCACAACTCATATTTTGAGAAGACTCATTTTATGTTCCAGTTTCAAACTATGTGTCAACTCTAATCTCAATTATCATTAGTTATTTATAAGCCACAAATAATTTTAATTATAATAAGAAGATTTGGTGTAGGCATGTGTGGACTCGACATGCAACCCTAGCATACATAAGCAATCACCAAGAATGAGAGACATAAGATAAGGTAAGATTAAGAAACATACTACAGTTGTCAATGCAAGTCTAGAAAAGATCAAGCACGTAATATGATTACCAAATTGTAAGGCATAAATCACTTTTCTTCCTACACTCTATGGTCCTTTTGATGATGTATTGCAATGAGTCTTCAAGGAAACTGACAATCATGTGTATAATGTCTCCTAAAGTCACTAGGTATGATGTTACTATTCACAAGGTAACATCCCATATACTACAAAAAGGATGTTAAAGGAGCACAAATCCTTATTTAGACCATTCCAAGAATTTTAGACAAAATTAGAGAGAATACCATATGTTCAGAAAAGATATTAATTAAATCCAGTCTTGAATTTTTCTTCTAAAAAACATTGAGATAATTATATAATTTTGGAAATTGATTCTCTATATGGAAGAATAATCATAAACATCTTTTGGAGTGAGATAATTTGAAATAAAGTGCATTGATCTATACTCACAAGGTTATATAGTTGGCTCTAGGAAATACTATCCAGTTATCTCTAACTTTTATTCATGAGTTTGGATATGGTTTATATTATGTATTATTTATGTATATTGTAAATATTTAACTTATAAAATATCTAATGAGGAAAAAATACAACCCATACTTCTCGTGTATCCTTTGTACATCATTTCCTATTTAGTTTCCTTGGAAGGGAGGATTTCAACATCACATTTGTGATCTACAAGAAAGTTTAGCTTTACCCTACCATTATATGCCACATGTTCTAAAGAATTATCAAACCCAATATTACCGATTAATGACAAATTTCCCTACTGTAAGAAACTACGTTGCTTAAGTCACCATGCAAGTGTTACATAAGATAAAATGACATTCCCTCAAGAATTTTACCCCAAATCATTACACACATGTTTATTACATATAAAACACACCATTTAGTTTTCAGAAACTTAAAATTCCATTAACATCTATAACATCCACAATTACACACATGCAAGGCCTATTACAAGGACTTAAAGGAAACGCTAGAGAATTAATATTCCATGGGATTTCCTAAAGAATAAATTAAAGTTTATTACCACCACAAGACTTCCCATACAAAATATTATCTTTAGACTGGTTCTTGGGTGAGACCAAGTTTAATTATTTAAAACCAATTGGGCATGAAAAATAATGAAGTTAGGACTATACTTTTTCCAATTTACACAGTTGACTATCTTCTTTATTAATTAAGTTGACATGGTTTCTACATGGTTGGTCCTACATTCACTAGGTGTCACTCTTACTCATCTTTCAAAGTTAGTTTAAAACATAAGAAGATACAATCTACATACTTTTCCCATGTACAATGATTAAAAAATAAGAGTTAAAAAAACAACGATTCTCAACACACTAATTTATGTATTGAATTATATTTAATTAAATTTCATTTAATATTCACATACAATGTCATTTTACAACATATCACGCTTTTAATTTGTAATAAACCATTTTATCATAACCAAATTAAAGTGGAAATAGAAGTTAAGAAAATACGTCCTGTTTTTTTAATAACAAAATTATATGTGCTACTTACATCATCATACATATATGCAATTTCTTACTTAACTGCCAAATAATTCATTATCAATAAAGAAGAAGGTAAGATTCTTTCTTTTCTTTTTCCAATTGCAAAATAAAAGTCAATGTATCCAAATGCCATACAATAATCATAATAATGTTTTCTAACATTTACACTCTTTACGAATGCCATTCTTTACAATTTGATATTGATTATATCATATTAAATCAATATAATACTTATAATGAGATTTAATTTTAGTGTAAAAACTAGCAAGTTTCTCTTACTTTCTATTTTTGTCTTCATGCTGGTTCTGGACTAGTTTCATGATGGTTCTGGGCTGGTTTTTTCTCTATTAAGTTCTTTCTACAATTCATAAATCTTTATGGCTATATATATTTAGAATGTATATTCGTGAAACCATGATCGGGAGATGGAGAGTATCATTGGAACATTTTTCCACCATACATAGACATGATATTCTCTTGCACACCTCATTTACGGAGTGTCCCTACCCTTCAACAAAGAACATAGATTATGGACTATGTGGAATGAGGATGTATCATGTGAACTGAGGTTGCCATCTACCTTCTGGAACCTACCTTGGGCATCTCACGACACCTAGTGAGCTAGGATTGGAATAATTTATATTCCTGTGTCTAATTAAGTATACCATAATTTGACATGCTTGTGGCCTCAAGACTATAGGGAAGATGAGCACCCACAAAGTCTCCCAAATCCTCTACTAGATTTATCTAGCCCTTGAATATTAAACAAAAAATAATTCTTGAGGAGTTAACGTGAATGACACCACCTAGTGTGTCCCTTCCTATTCTCACAATTCCAAAGGATCTACAACCTTTCCAAAGGTTTAAAATATGTTATATGCTCATTCTGGAAGTGCAATAATTAATTGAGAGAATGAAAACATCATTTTTAATAAAGGAATTAAAATTTAAGTCAAAAATCCCATTCATTTATCATGTAAAGTCAAAAATAATACAAGGGTGTAGAAATAGATTGTTGTTCTATATTGTTTTATCAAGACATCACAAAAAATAATTTAGTATTTATTATTGTTTCATTTATTTGCATTGGTTCAATTTTTTCTAGGGCCTGCATTTAATTTAAAGGAATTCTGGTTTATTTATTTGATTTTCTAGGAGTAGGATAATGGATAAACACCCAAAATATAGTAAAGGCAAGACGATAACATTCAACTAAGACCATTTAGATTCAGTGGATAAGAGAATCTTTAGATTTACTATGAGGTGTGTAAATCTGATTGGTTTGTAATTGATAGATATCAAATCATATGAAGAGATTGGTAAATGTTTTTGGTAAGAAGGAAAACTGACAATTATAATTTATAGTAGACATCTCTGAATCTGAAGCTAGAGTAAAAATAACTAACCATATAAACAAATAGCAGGAATCAACTACAATAGTTTATATTATTTTCCTGACAATGAGGCAAGGCTTTCTTGGAAACAAAGGTTTGCAATAGATGACTATACATCACTTACTAAAATTCAACCTTCTCTACCTAATGTGGTGAGATTGCAATTGATATTGGAATTGGATTACATTATAATTGGTTCAACATGGTTTTAAAGGAAATATCATATAAAAATGTATGGTTATGAATACTACTCCTACCAAAAATGCTAAGGAATCCTCCCTTTTTTTATAGATTTTGCTAAAATCCTTCCTTAATGATAGAAATATTTAAAAGACTGCATAAAAAATATGAAGTTTATTGAAAATCTGATGAAGAGAGTTTGTATATGACTTAAATTATTATCTATAAGTTTCTACTTATACCAAACCCAATCTAAGAGCAGATAAAACTAATTTAGGGTATTTTTTAGCAGGTTAAACCTATAGATTATCTACTGGGAGATTTTATTTATTCTAAAACTCCATCTAAAAAATATATATAGCTAATCCATGACATTTCTAGAAGGATAATCCCATACCTTTCACTGACGCTAACACTTTCCATCTCCTTATGCATTTTCTCCTCTTCCAAATTTGTTTTCCTTTTGCTCATGCGAATGAATGTATATTATTTTTCCTCCTTTCTTTCTTATATATATATATATTTTAACTACTTCCATTCTCCACTTTATTTATTAAATCCCTCTCCTCCACATGAATGTGTAGAATTTGAAGTTAATGGAGTGTCTCCTCCATAAAAGGTGGATATTCTTCCTAAAATAAGAAATTTTAATAAATTTAAAGACTACTTCCAAATGGTGCGCCTAGAGTTGAAAAGTTCTCATTGGATTCTTTGAATGCAATTAAAACATAACCTTATTTCCTCAAAGTTTAGGTGCCGCTTTTGGGTATTTTACTTACACATTATTTATTTTATTCAAAACAGTTAATTTATTTTATTATTAACTTCTATATATTAATAATTATCTCTTAACATTATTTATTTACTTATTTTATTTTTTTAAAGAACTTAATTACTATCCCTCATTGATTTATTTATTTAATAATTTTATTAAAAGTTGTCTTTAATAACAATTTAGTGTTATTAATATTTATGCATGAACCAAAACTATATATAAATATGCTACCTATATAGACCAATAACTACACTAGAGACCTATTTTCCGTTAAGGCTTAAAAGGGTTCTTACCTACTCTTGTGGCCATGCAAGTTTGGGAAAAAAGGATTTATACTTCTCCAAAGTGGACAAAACCTAGTCACATGGTTTACATCTAATGCTACATTATTTTCCATAATCTATTTATGTCTTCTCGATGATACTCTCCCTCCTTCTGAGGGTAATGTTTCCTGCGCAAACCACCACTGAACATAACACTCACACATTTGTTAGTGTTAGGAAATAAACATTAAGAAATAAATTATCTTATAAACTCGTAATAATAATTAATACTTTTGTGAGGAATTAATAGGGAAACTTGATCATTTCACGTCTAACCATGGTCATATAATTTATTTATTGATCAACATGCATAACTCATCTCAAAACATCTAACATCTACATTCATCCATAATTAAATAAAATACCATAATATCCAGGTTGTGACATCCCTCCCTACCAGGAAAAGGCATCGTATCGATCTTAATCCAGTAAAAAAAGTCACATGTTTGATCAACTAAAATGATAACTGTCTAGAACATAACATGTGTAATCAAATAAAAGTATCAAGTGTATATCAAATGATTATAATGCCTAATCAAATAAAAGTATCAAGTGTTTATCAAATGACCATAATGTCTAATCAAATAAAATTATTAAGTGTCTATAAAAATACCATAATGTCTAATAAAAAAGATGTGAGAAATTCTGAAGAACTTCATCCATGTCCTCCCATTTAGCATTGTTATGAGAGTATTGGTCCCATTGGACCTTACACTGAGAAATCTATTTGTTTTGCAAATGAAGTTTGCACGAGTATCAATGATTCATAAGGGTTTTACCAAGACCACTCCCAAATCCTCCACCTATAAATATTTCCAATCAATAACACAAGATACATCTGGATGATATTTCTTAAGTAAAGAGACATGAAAAAAATCATGTAGTTGAGCTAAAGTGGGTGGTAGAGCAAGCTTATATGCCATTGGATTAATCACTTCCAAAAATTCAAAAGGTCCCACATATTGTGGAGCAAGTTTGGAAGCCTTACTAAACTAGATTGAACTTTTCTTTGGTTTGAATCTAAGGAAAACCTTGTCCCCTTTCTCAAAAGTCTATGGAGTTATTTTCTTGTCTGCATAGCTCTTCTATCTATCTACTACCTCAACCAATATTTTCTTGATCTACACTACATTCTCTTCCATCTCTTGAAGCATTTAATGTCATATCCAGATTCTATCCTCCTTTTTGTCCCAGCTAATGGGAGTGCGACACTTATGACCATACAAAGCTTCAAAACAAAATATTCCCAAAGTAGAGTGAGTGGAGTTATTGTATGAAAATTCAACTGAGGGAAGGTATTCCTCCCATCTATATTTCTGGTCCATGTAGTACATGCTAAGTATGTTTTCCAAATATTGATTAACTCTCTATTTTTTTCCATCTGTCTCAGGATGGTATGCAATGCTGAAATTGAGCTTTGTACCAAGGGCTGCATGTAAGGTTTGCCAAATCTAGAAGTCATCCTAGAATCACAATATGAAATTATCTTCTTTAGATATCCATGAATTCTAAATATCTCTTGCAAAAATCTACGTGCTAGAGTGGGTGTATCATCTGTCAAGTTTTCTGGAATGATATGTGCCACTTTGGTGAGTTTGTCAATCACCACTAAAATAACATTAGGTATTTGTTTAGACATTGGGAGTCTTTGGAAAAAGTTCATACTGATGACTTTCCAATTCCATTCTAGCACACTATGTGGGTACAAAAACCCTGTAAGATGCACATGCTCAACCTTGACACGATGGTATTCTAAACATTTGACAACAAAATTTGTAATATCTCTTTTCAAACCTAGCCATACATATGAATGTTTAACATTTGTAACCATGTTAGTCACATTAGGATGACCTGAATAGAGAGCACCATGTGCTTCCTCCAAAACTATGGTTTACAAACCAATCAAACCTAAAAAAATACAAGGGTGTAGTGATAGACTGTTGTTCTATATTGTTTTATCAAGACATCACAAAAAATAATTTAGTATTTATTATTGTTTCATTTATTTGCATTGGTTCAATTTTTTCTAGGGCCTGCATTTAATTTAAAGGAATTCTGGTTTATTTATTTGATTTTCTAGGAGTAGGATAATGGATAAACACCCAAAATATAGTAAAGGCAAGACGATAACATTCAACTAAGACCATTTAGATTCAGTGGATAAGAGAATCTTTAGATTTACTATGAGGCACATAAATATGTTTGGATTTTGATCACTAGACATCATCTCATATGATTATATTGGAGAACATCCTTGGTAAAGAAGAAGAACAAAAAATTCAATTTGTAGTAGACATCTCCAGATCTGAAGCTAGGACATAAAAAACAAACCAAAAAAAACCATAATTACAACCAATAGCAATCAGCTACAGTTATTTATTTTATTTGAAAGACAATGAGGTAAGGCTTTATTGGAAATACAAGTCTACAATAGATGGTTGTGCATCACTTCCTAAAATTCATCCTTTTCTACCTAATGCTGGTGAGATTACAATTGATATTGGAATTGGATTACATTATAATTGGTTCAACATGGTTTTAAAGGAAATATCATATAAAAATGTATGGTTATGAATACTACTCCTACCAAAAATGCTAAGGAATCCTCCCTTTTTTTATAGATTTTGCTAAAATCCTTCCTTAATGATAGAAATATTTAAAAGACTGCATAAAAAATATGAAGTTTATTGAAAATCTGATGAAGAGAGTTTGTATATGACTTAAATTATTATCTATAAGTTTCTACTTATACCAAACCCAATCTAAGAGCAGATAAAACTAATTTAGGGTATTTTTTAGCAGGTTAAACCTATAGATTATCTACTGGGAGATTTTATTTATTCTAAAACTCCATCTAAAAAATATATATAGCTAATCCATGACATTTCTAGAAGGATAATCCCATACCTTTCACTGACGCTAACACTTTCCATCTCCTTATGCATTTTCTCCTCTTCCAAATTTGTTTTCCTTTTGCTCATGCGAATGAATGTATATTATTTTTCCTCCTTTCTTTCTTATATATATATATATTTTAACTACTTCCATTCTCCACTTTATTTATTAAATCCCTCTCCTCCACATGAATGTGTAGAATTTGAAGTTAATGGAGTGTCTCCTCCATAAAAGGTGGATATTCTTCCTAAAATAAGAAATTTTAATAAATTTAAAGACTACTTCCAAATGGTGCGCCTAGAGTTGAAAAGTTCTCATTGGATTCTTTGAATGCAATTAAAACATAACCTTATTTCCTCAAAGTTTAGGTGCCGCTTTTGGGTATTTTACTTACACATTATTTATTTTATTTAAAACAGTTAATTTATTTTATTATTAACTTCTATATATTAATAATTATCTCTTAACATTATTTATTTACTTATTTTATTTTTTTAAAGAACTTAATTACTATCCCTCACATGATTTATTGATTTAATAATTTTATTAAAAGTTGTCTTTAATAACAATTTGGTGTTATTAATATTTACGCATGAACTAAAACCATATATATGTGCTACCTATATAGACCGATAACTACACCAGAGATCTATTTTCCGTTAAGACTTAAAGGGTTCTTACCTACTCTTGCAACCATGCAAATTCAGGAAAAAAGGATTTATACTTCCCTAAAGTGGACACAACCTAGTCACATGGTTTACATCCCTAATGCCACATTATTTTCCATCATCTATCTTCCTCTTCCCGATGATACTCTCCCTCCTTCTAAGGGTAATTTTTCCTGCACACACCACCACTCAACATAGCACTCACACATTTGTAAACATTAGGAAATAAACATTAAGAAATAAATTATCTTATAAACTCGTCATAATAATTAATACTTTTGTGAGGCATTAATAAGGAAACTTGATCATTTCATGTCTAACCATGGCCATATAATTAAGTTACTGATTAACATACATAAATCATCTCAAAACATCTAACATCTACATTCATCCATAATTAAATAAAATACCATAATATCCATGTTGTGACATCCCTCCCTACCAGGAAAAGGCATCATCCCAATATTAATCAAATACAAATATCACATGTTTGATCAACTAAAATGATAACTGTCTAAACATAGAATTTCTAATCAAATAAAAGTATCAAGTGTTTATCAAATGATTATAATGCCTAATCAAATAAAAGTATCAAGTGTTTATCAAATGACCATAATGTCTAATCAAATAAAATTATTAAGTGTCTATCAAAAATACCATAATGTCTAATAAAAAAGATGTGAGAAATTCTGAAGAACTTCATCCATGTCCTCCCATGTAGCACTATTATGAGAGTATTGGTCCCATTGGACCTTACACTGAGAAATATATTTGTTTCCATAAATGAAGTTTGCACGAGTATCAATGATTCATAAGGGTTTTACCATAGACCACTCCCAAATCCTCCACCTATAAATATTTCCAATCAATAACACAAGATACATCTAGATGATATTTCTTAAATAAGGAGACATGAAAAATATCATGTAGTGTAGCTAATGCAGGTGGTAGAGAAAGCTTATATGCCACTAGATTAATCAGTTCTAAAAATTCAAAAGGTCCCTCATATCATGGAGAAAGTTTGGAAGCCTTCCTAAACTTGATTGAACTTTTCTTTGGTTTGATTCTAAGGAAAATCGTGTCTCGTTTCTCAAAAGTCTATGGATTTATTTTTCTATCTTCATAGCTCTTATGTCTATCTACTTCCTCAACCAATATTTTCTTGATCTACACTACCTACTCTTCCATCTCTTAAAGCACTTTGGGTCCTATCAAGATTATATCCTCCTTTTTATCCCAGTTAATGGGATTGTGACACTTACAACCATATAAATCCTCAAAAATATCTATTCCCAAAGTATAGTGAGTGGATTTATTGTATGAAAATTCAACTAAGGGAAGATACTCCTCCCATCTATATTTCTGGTCCATGTAGTACATGCTAAGTATGTTTTCCAAATATTGATTAACTCTCTTCTTTTGTCCATCTGTCTCAGGATGGTATGCAATGCTGAAATTTATTTTTGTACCAAGGGTTACATGCAAGATTTTCCAAAACCTAGAATTCATCCTAGCATCATGATATGAAATTATCTTCTTTAGAAATCCATGAAGTATAAATATATCTTGCACAAATTTACGTGCTAGAGTGGGTGTATCATCTGTCAAGTTTTCTGGAATGAAATGTGCCACTTTGGTGAGTTTTTCAATCACCACTAAAATAACATCATGTATTTGTTTAGACATTGGGAGTCCTTGGAAAAAATTCCATATTAATAACTTTCCATTTCCATTCTGGCACACTATGTGGGTACAAAAACCCTACAGGATGCACATGCTCAACTTTGACACGATGGCATTCTAAACATTTGACAACAAAATTTGTAATATCTCTTTTCAAACCTAGCCATACATATGAATGTTTAACATTTGTAACCATCTTAGTCACATTAGGATGACCTGAATAGAGATCACCATGTGCTTCCTCCAAAACTATGGTTCACAAACCACCATGGTCTGGAACATATATTCTAGCATTAAACCTTAAGAGTTCATATCTCTCTATCTGATAGCCCTCATACCTATGATCTCAACTATCAACCTCAAGAGAAACCTTGACCTTCTTGTAAAATTTATTCAGATGGTAGCTTTTCTAGGATTTTTTGTCTAAAAGTAGTTCAAATTGAGGCCTAGGCAGCTATATTTCTTCATCGACTTAGTGCATGTATGACCTTGTTTTCCTTTCCTTTAATGTACTCAATAGAAAATTCATACTCACTTATAAACTCTAACCAACATCTCTGAAGGGTTTTTAGGCTAGGTTGAGTAAAAATATATTTGAGACCCAAGAGATCAGTTTTGAGTTTAATTAGTTTCCCTAAAATGAAGTGCCTCCAAGTTCGCAAGGCATGAACAATAGTTGTTAACTCCAAATAATACAGAGAAAAATTTAGTTCTCCTTGCCCGATTTTCCTTGAATCATATGCAATAACATGGTTATGTTGTAGTAAAAATCCCCCAAAAATGTCTCTTGATGTATATGTGACCATTGTGAAGTCCCCATTAGGATTGGGAACCATTAATATAGGAGTTGTGAAATTTTCTTTCAACAACTTGAAGGCATTCTCACAATTTTTAGTCCAAATGAACCTTTTCCCTTTCTTTTGTAGTGAAGTAATTGGACTCGCAATCTTGTAAAATCCTTCCACAAACCTCCTATAATACACATCTAAGACCATAAAGCTTCACACTTCATGCACGTTTTTAGGAACACTCTAATCCATAATTGTTTGGATCTTAGATGGATCAACTGTTATGCCTTCTTTTGATATAATGTGACCAATATATTGCACTTGAGGTTGGAAAAAATGGTGTATCTAGATAGCTTTCTGTATAATTTGTGTTTTCTCAACATTTCCAAAACCAACCTTAGGTGTTCATGATATTCTTCTTCCATCCTAGAGTATATTAAAATATCATCTAGGAATATCAAAACAATTTTTTCCAAATAGTATCTGAAGACATTGTTCATTATGTTCATAAACGTTGCAAGAGCATTTGTAAGTTCAAAAGGAAGTACGATGAACTCATAATAACCACAACAAGTTTAGAAATTTCTTATGAGTATGTCCTCATCTTTTATTCTTAACTGAAGGTATCCATATCTTAATTCAATCTTGGAAAATATCATAGCTCCTCGCATTTGATAAAAAAGATCATCAATTAGATGTAAGGGGTACCTGTTCTTTATAGTTGTTTTATTCAACAGCATGTAATCAATACAAATACTTAAAGTTCCATCCTTATTTTTCACAAATATCACTGGATCACCCCAAGGAGAAAAAATTGTTCGAATCAAACCCTTAGCCAACAATTCTTGTAATTGAGCTTTTAATTCAAATAATTTAGTTGTAGTCATTCGATATAGGGATTTAGATTGGGGTTCAGTTGCAAGCATGAGATCTATTGAGAAGTCAAAATCTCTCTGAGGTGGAAGTCCTGGAATTTCCTCGAGAAATAAATCCTTATAATCATATAGGAAAGGAAAGTCTTCAATAGTTGGTTCCTTTTCACTTTCCATATCTTGGATGTGTACTGCATACATAACACACCCTTTTGTCTTCAACTTCTTTAGTTGCATAGTAGATATTTTCCTAAGAATAATCTCTCTCTTAGTTCCTTGGATGTTTACTTCTCTTCCATTATCATCTAAACACACTACAGTATTAGTAAAATAATCAACCTTCCGATCTTTCCACAACCAATTCAATCTAAAAATCACATCATATAATCCCAATCGCGTAACATATAGATTTACTGAGGTTGCTAGTTCAGGAAGTTGTAAATCATCCTCAAATAAATATTTCTCTAATTTTCACTCAACTTGGTTTCCATATTACACTACCCAAGTAGTAATTTCTAGGGTGATGTTTCTTTCAATCTTAATGCTATTCCAACAAGTTGATGCCTCTCTAATGAGTTGATAGGATCCTCATACATCTTTGGGATGAACTGAGAAGTTACGGAGCTCAAATTATTGCTCCATCTCAATAAGCTATGAATCACCACCATCTCCTAGAGCATCTAATTTGAACTTAGGAGGTAGGACCATCTTGAGATCCTTGGCCAATTTAGCCTCTATTCGAGGTCATTTTGGTGGATCTTGTTGATCATTGTTTTGTTCTATCTCATCTCCTTTATCATTTTTTTCCTCATTTTTTTCATCTTCTTCCTCTACTTATTCTTAAACCCTCTGTTCTACAAGGTGTACCCTATCCCTAGTTTCAGTTAACATTGCTAGAATTTGGTCTAATTTGTCTTGTTACCCTTGACCCTCAACATTAGTTTCCCCATTGTTGGATCTAATTTAGGTCTGGGCCATTGTTTACCTAAAAGTTTGAAAAAGAAAAATATTTAAGGTTTTGTAATGAGCTCCATTAGGTTAATTTTTTAACCTAGAGCTCTTATACAAGATGTAACAACCCGTTTTCTCATAACTAGATTAAAGTGGAAATAGAAGTCAAGAAAATATGTCATATTTTTTATATAACAGAAGTATATGTGTTACTTACATCATCATACATATCTGAATTTTATTACTTAACTACCAAATCATTCATTATCAATAAAAGAAGTTACAATTCTTTATTTTCATCTTCTATTCTACCAAAATAAAATTTGATGTATCCAAATTCCATACAAGAATCATAATAATGCTTTCTAACATTTACATTATGTATGAGTGCACTTCTTTACAAAATGATATTGATCATATCATATAAACTCAATAAAATACATATAGTGAGCTTTGTATTTTAGTGTAAAAGTTAGCATGGTTCCTCTTGCTCTCTATGTTGTTCTGTTCATATTAGTTTCATGTTAGTTCTAGACTGGTTTTTTCTCAGTTATGTTCTTTCTCCGGTTCAAAAATCTTTATGGATATATATTAGATTATATATCCAGGTAACCATGGTCAGGAGATGGAGAGTATCATTGGAACGTTTTACCACCAACCACAGATCTAACAGTCTCCCACACACCTTCTTTAAAGAGTGGCCATACCCTTCAATGAAGCGCATAGATAATGGACTATGAGGCAAGAGGATGTATTATGTAAAGTGAAGCTTTCATCTACCTTCAGGCACCTAGCTTGGGCATCTCACGACACCTAGTGAGTTAGGACTGGAATAATTTTTGTTCCTATGTCAAATTAAGAGTACCATAATTGATCTGCTTGTCGCCACAATACTATACGGAAGACCGACACCCACCAAATCTTTTGAATCCTCTGCTAGATTTATCTAGACCTTTAATATCAAACAATAATTAGTTCTAGAGGAGTTACCGTGAATGACACCACCTAGTGCATCACGTCCTAGTCTCACAATTCCAAAGGGTATATAACTTTTCCAAAGGTTAAAAACTATGTTATATGCTCATTTTGGAAGTGATAGAAATAACAAAGGGAATGACAACATCATGCTTAGTAAAAGCATTTAAATTTTAACTCGGAAATCTCATTCATTTATCACGTAAAATCTAAACTAACACAAGGGTGTAGAAACTATATTTTTGTCCTATATTGATTTATCAAGAGATCACACAAAAAATAATTTAGTATTTATTATTGTCTCATTAATTTGTATTAGTTCAACTATCCTGGGGTTATACATCCAACTTGTTGGATTCTTGTTTATTTAATTATTTTTATCATCTAGGGACAGGATAATGGGTCATCACATGAAAGACACAAATGATAAAGACATGAGCATTCAACTAAGACTGATAGGATTCAAAGTGAAAGAGGATTTCTAGATTTATTATGAGGCATGTAAATCTGATTGGATTCTAATCGCTAGACATCAACTCATATGAGGAGATTGGAGAACACATTTGGTAAAGAGGAAGACTGAGAAATTTAATTTATAGCAGACATCTCCAGCTCTAAATCTAGGGCATAAATAAAAACCAAAAAAACTAACCATAATTACAACCAGGAAGAATCAACTACAATTATTTATTTTATTTAACAAATAATGAGGTAAGTATTTCTTGGAAACGTAGGTCTGCAATAGATGGTTGTGCATCACTTCCTAAAATCTAGCCTTTTCTACCAAATGTTGTGAGATTACAATTGAGATTAGGAGTGGATTGCATTAGCATAAGTTTAGCATGGTTTTTAAGAAAATATCATATAAAAATGTATGGTTATGAAAACTACTCCTGCCAAAAAATTAAGGAATCCTCCCATTTTTTCATTGGTGCATAAATCCTTCCTTAAAGAATATTTTTTAAAAGGATTGCATAAAGGCTAAATGGAGTAGGGGTTGGAATATGGTATAGATTATCATCTATAAGTTTTTCCTTATCTCAAAACAAATTTAAGAGAATATAAACCCAATTCATGGTATGATTCAGCAAGATAAACTTGTATATTGTCTATTGGAAGCTTTCATTTATTCCAAAACCCCATCTAAAACAATATAGAATTAAAACATGGCATTTCCAATAAATAATCCCATACCTTTCACCAATGCTAACAATTCCCATCTCATATGTGTTTTCTCCTCTTCCAGATCTATTTTCTTTTGCTCCTGTGAATGAATGTATTTCTTTTTTTCTCCTTTCTTTCTTTTATATCTTTCTCTTTAACTACTTCGATTCTCCACTTTTATTCATTAAATTCCTCCCCTCCACATGAATGTGGAGAATATGAAGTTAATGGAGTATCTCCTCCATAAAAGGTGGGTAATCTTTGTAAAATAGGAAATTTTAATAAGTTTAAAGACTACTTCATCCAAATGGTGCACCCTGGAGTTGAAAATTTCTCCTGGGATTCTTTGAATGCAATTAAACATAAATATAACTCCTTCCTCAAAGTTTGGGTACCCCTTTTTGGTATTTTACTTGCACATTATTTATTTTATTTAATACCATTAATTAACTTTATTATTCACTTCTATATATTAATACTTGTCTCTTAACATTATTTATTTATTTTTATTATTTTAAAGAACTTAATTACCATCCCTCACGTGAATTATTTATTTAAATAATTTTTATTAAAATTTGTCTTTAATAACAATTCGATCTTATTAATATTAACACATGAACCAAATCCACACATATATGCTACCTATATAGACTGATAATTGCACTAGAGGCCTATTTTCCATTTAATACTTAAAAGGGTTCCAACCTACTCTTGCGGCCATGCGAGTTCAGGGAAAAAGGATCTTATACTTCCCTAAAGTGGACACAACCTAGTCACATGGTTTACATCCCTTTGTTTCCATCATCTATCACCCCTTCCTGATGATACTCTCCCTCCTTCTAAGGGTAATTTTTCTATCGCACACCACCACTCAACATAGCACTCACACAATTGTTAGCATTAGGAAATAAACATTAAGAAACAAATTATCTTATAAACTCGTAATAATAATTAATACTTTTGCGAGGTATTAATAAGGCAACTTGATCATTTCACGTCTAACCATGGTCATATAATTTATTTACTAATCAACATGCATAACTCATCTCAAACCATCTAACATATACATTCACCCATAATTAAATAAAATACCATAAGAGAGAGTGTGTGTGTTTTCTCACACATTCGCATTCCCACATTAATTTACATTTTTATTTCTCAATTATAGAGAGAGTATGAAAGAGAGAGAAATAGTAGGAGAAATTTTATTTTCTAGTCATAATTTCATAACCATTTACATTTAATATCCATTTTCATTACAAATCCATCTACATTTTTAGTATGTTGACATTTTGAGGACTAACCATAAGTTCATAGTTATTTCTAGAGAAATAAGTGGGAGGAGAGGGGAAAAATCAAAAACTTAGAAATCCATTCATACAAAGAAATTGATTAAATAATACTATAAAAAAAATTGTGACGATATTAAAAGGTTTCATGAGTAGTTACAAGTCAAACAATAGCCTCAGAAGGATTTTGTAGCTAAAGTTGCAAGTTTGTAAAAAATGGCCAAAATGGCTAAAGAGCTTACAAACTGAGTCCCTAAAACACTCATTTTAAGTTCAAGAATTTTTTTTTCAATTCCTAATTACTCCCCTATATATAGAGTACTCATCTAATTCAATGAAATTACGATGGACAAGGATTAATTTACAAAGGTGACTCCGGGGTTGATTATCGTAATCATGCTAAACACTCTTGTTGCATAACGACCACTGGGCCATAAAAACCAATTGAAAAACTCACTTTCAAAAGATTTTTCATGAAACTGAGAGTTAGTTTCAATTATCTTACTAAATTTCTAGAGGTAGGTCAAGGTGGTTTTTAGTTTCACGCAATCAAAGAAGTAAACATAATCTAAAACCGATCACATTTTCTTAAAATGATAACATCACCACAAGTGATTGAAATGATAATAGGGATTTGAAAATAGTCTTGTTAAGCCATAAAATTAAGTTCATTAGTATATTTAATAACCTCCATAATGTCTTGGGTTACAGTATTAACTTGGTATGGCACTCCATGCACACAGTTTGTAAGGTCAAATTTGTACTACAATATTTCCATGAAGGGTAAGGGTTTATATCATTCGTTATAGTCTTATTTTCTACTATTCAAATAAATTAAATAAAAAATAGGAAATGATAAAGTGCGTAATTTTAATGTAAGAGGAAGGGAAATCCATACCTGTTTTGAGCATATCTTGTAATCAATGCATTCGATGAGACCACATTTCTTTCATGAATTTTTTCAAACAACTCATGAGCTTTGTCTAAGATTCTAGATTTTACATACATGTCTAGCCATGCTTTTGCAACTACAACATCAGACAAAACCCTTTATCCTCAATGCACTTTAATTGGTGTGCATGCCCTCTTGTGCATATCTTATAACTATTTTTGTCCACATGGCATATTTTTTTTAAACATTTTTTCAAACATTTTAAGTGCTGCCAAATTTTGCCTATATATCCAAAAAACACTAGAAACTCAACCACTAATGGAAACCCATTCCAAAATCACATTAGAGGATGCATATACCCTGGTATAGGGTTTATTATATCACATTTTGGGAGTGTGCTGACAGAGTTGGCAGATCTAGATTTACAATTTTGAGCCATATTTTCTTGCAATATTCCATGGCCTTTTCAACAATCCCACTTTGTACAAGTCTACCATATTATTATGTGCTCCTCAAGTACTGAAAAAATACAACCATACAGCTACCACATATTCAATTGGTTTTTTGATGAAAAAGTTAGAGTTTCCTCAAGAAAACTACATAGACCAAAAGTGCCATTCAAGAAAGTATATTTGTAGAACCACTGCAAGTTTAATTTTCATAGTATGATATAGTTTATATTATCCATAAGATATTTGGAAAACCAAAACAACTGAAGGAATCCACATAGCCTCTAAGTATTTTTAATTGCATCTGTTTTCATATAAATAATAAAGAAATTCAAAAGGAAAAAAGAGTTTCCTTAGGGTATCTGGTGCAACCAAGATTACCCAACCTATGTCTGCACAAGGATTAATTTTTTTGGCCCATTACATAGGTTCTCACTACAGAGAGGGATTGCAACCCATGATAAAAAATAGGAATGTTGTAAACTAACTAATAAAAAAATGAAGCTTACATGATCTTGGTGTGTTCCATAGCACTCCCTTACAACTTCAACATAACACAGGTTGGGAGGATACCAAAAAAGATTAAGGAATTTGTATTTATGCTACCATACGTGTTGTGGTAGTCCAAACCCGATACAAAATCTCCCATTTTAAATACGTAGAGAGGACACATATAAATGTTTTGAAGTTTGGCTTTACACCAACCCATGTTCTCTCTACTGGTTCCCAATCTTACACCCCCAAAACAAGATTGAAATGTTGATTTACATGAGAAGGGATCAAGGTATGAGATATACCTATTGTTTTATTGCCGGTAGCCATAAATGGATCTATCTTCTTCTCATAACCAATCCTTGTAGGGATGACATGGAGGCACTTTAGTGATGGTGTGGTTTTTCACCTATTGTTGTATGACTCTTCCTGAATCAAGGTGAGAGGAACCAAGGGGTGGCTTGAAAGGGGAAGGAAGATACTATATTTCAAACCCTCAAAAATTTTGTAACTTCAATTTGAAATCAAATGCAACCACAAATTAAAATATTCATTCAAAATAAGGGTCACATAAGCATTACAAATGATTTATATAATAGACACAAGCCAGTAAAGATAGATTTAGGGTGATCACAAGCATAACTAAAAGGGTGTTGACAATTTGGGATGGAATGATGCCTAAGCTTCTAGGATTTATGGATCAAGGAAAACAAACTTCAAATATTGAAAAGGTTGTGTGATTTTCTAGCAGAAAACATGGGGGTATGCAATGGTAATGAGTTATGTAGAGGGTTTGGATAAAAGGATAATGTAAGATGAATTGAAAGAGGATGGAAATGTTGGGAAATGAGACTAGTGAGAGGAAGTAGCTAAATTAAACATTTTGTCTAAACAATTCATCATGCATTCAAACATGGAATCAAAGGAAAATTACCATCCAAATGTTATCTACTCTCATAAACACCTAAATAAGGTAAATAATATAGAATAAATTTTGAAACCCCCAACATATAAACATGAGAATGAAGTTTCATGCACTCATCACACCAATTTCCAACACTAAACTAAACCCTAAGGAAAACATGTATGGATTTTGAGAAATTGTAGAAAGGAAATTTATGATTGAGAGAATGATTTAAGGTAACACAACAATGCAATGAACCCTCAATTCCAAATTAAAAAATCAAATGCAAAATGCTTCTCTGTATTTATTTGAAATGATCAATACAAAAATACAAATGAGAATGTAAATTTATTGACTTCAGATTTTTTTACAAGAAGGAACATCAAAATTATATATGAAAGAAGGGTTTTGTGTGTCCATTTGAAAATGAGACAAGGGAAACATGTAAGAATGAAAATCAAATCCTACTAACGGATGTACAAAAACAACCACTTTAACATGAATCTATAAATAACAAACACAAGTCACCAACTCTCCACGAAGATGATTTAGAAAACAAAATCCACACTTCTAAATCAAAAACCTCACAAGATCTAACCGAAACCAACCCAACCCCTTTTTGAAGAGAGGCATTCACTTTTTATATAATGTTTCAATCCCAATGGAATAGCTCATAAATGCCAATATGAGGAATGAGATCATGCTAATTCATGATCTATGTGCTTAGGGAAAAAATCAATGGAGAACCATGTAAGTAAGAAGATGAATGAATATGAAATTGCCAAGTGTCTGATTATTGATGCTCTAATCATTCAATCTTCATTTGGTGGGATCTAGAGAGCCATATTACTCTTCCAAAAGCATCCATGGGAAAATAATGATCAAAACAAAGCATCTCCAAAGGTTATTTACCCTCATGAACACCCAAATAAGACAAATAATAAAGAATAAACCTTGAAACCCCAACATAGAAACCTGAGAATGAATTTTCATGCACTCATCAAACCATATTACTAACACCAAAGGACACCCTAAGGAAAATATATATGCATTTTTCAAAAATTGTAGAAAGGAAATTTATGATTGAAGCCAATGATGCAAGGTAACACTACAATATTAAAAAACCTCAATGCCTAATAAAAAAATCTATATAAAAATGTTTCTCTACAGTTATGTGGCATGATAAACAAAAAATTATAAAGGAAAATGTAAATTTATTGACTTCAGATTTGTTTACAAGAAGAAACATCAAAATTGTACATGACATAAAGGTTTTGTGTGTCATTTGCAAAGGAGACAAGGAAAACATGTAAGAATGAATTTCAATGCCTGCTAATGGCTATACAAAAACAACCACCTTAACATAAACCTGTAAATGAAAAGAACAAGTCACAAATTCTTTGAAAAGCCACTTCACAAACAAGAATATGAACTTTTGAAGCATAATCCTCACAAGCTCCAACCAAAACAAACCCAACCCAATTTTGAAGAGAATCCTTCAATTTTTATACAATAATGTTTGAATCTCAAAATAATATACCAAATTTCCTTTCAAATAAATGGTAGCATAAGAAATATCCATTTGCACACTACATCCCACTCTTGCTGCCCACTTTATTGACAATAGTATTTCCTATTTGGTAGGGAAATCAACAACAACCACATTCATTGTCAAGTACTTTCTAAGGTGATCCATCAATTATGTTGGTATCCAAATTATTTCTCCTTTGCAAGCTGAGCATCATCACAAATTTAACAAGAAGCCTAGAGATAGATAAATCATCATGTATGTCATTTTGTATCCAGGGACATGATTCAGCTGGCTCTTTGTCACTCAGATGTTGGAGAAATGGATAACACCTTCAGAAGGATTTGATCTA
Source organism: Taxus chinensis (assembly GCA_019776745.2). Classification (NCBI taxonomy): domain Eukaryota; kingdom Viridiplantae; phylum Streptophyta; class Pinopsida; order Cupressales; family Taxaceae; genus Taxus; species Taxus chinensis. The sequence goes on from CM034151.1 coordinate 461,273,715, forward strand.
TCCCCACTACTTTAGGTCATACCTTTCAACCAGGGTGAGAGGACCCATTTTGTAACCTCTGTTGGTGAAGGAGAATGAAGATATCTTTGTTTGCACAAATTTGAAAGGAAACCTTGAGAAAATATGATCAATACACCACAATTTAACTCTCATGAGTTGTCACTTCTAAACAATGGTGATATTTTCTAAACAAGTTTAAGGTTACTAAAGACATTATGGAATCGTAATCACTTATACATATTTTGGTAGTATAATTTATTCATTTGTGGACATACAGGAAAAACAGTGGTAGTTCATGTAGGATTCATTTTTTTTGAATAATTTTTGGTGGGAGATTAAGTAGGATAAACTTGATTTTTGCCAGATCTTTGAGAACCTTCAAAACAATTGGAAAACTAAATGAAAAAATCCTTTAAAATAACTAAAATATTCCTTCAACCAGAAGGTGTGCATCAATGGAGGCCTATTTTCATAGTTTCACACAATATCCAAGAATTTAACACGAAGGCTTGAGTTAAAAGGCTCAATTAAACGTTATCAATCTCTAGTTTATCACATCTAAGATACAATCAAAGGCTTACAGACAATATTTATCAACAAAATGACAGTAAATTGATTTTAAATTGTTTATCTCATTACATGATGAAGGCTCTTCTCATAATGAAATTGATAATGCCACTAAACTATCACAAGAACATGATCCTGTGTGATTCAGAGAGATTATAGCATAATATTACAATAAGAACAAGAAATACTATTTGTAGACATTTTGAAATAAAGAAGACACATATTTTCCCAAGATTAACATAGATTAATTTGAAGTTGATTAGATTCATCAGCAAGGGAAGGTTTCTTAAACATTCTCAGATCTTGTCAATGGTTTTATACTTGCAACCAACTTGACATGATCAAATCTAAAACATAATAGATTAATAGGTTTCTTAGATGGTCTCTCAGGAAGATGGGATTTCTCATATTTTCTCACACAAATTAACCCCCCGACCTTTTACATGACTAAAGCATGCTTTTTATATCAATCAATTTACATCCAAGCTTTCCCCCTATGAAAATAATATTTAAGGAACCTTTGTTTGTTACATGTTTAATCATGATTTCCAGGAAATGACATTTAATAGGTTTGCAACAAAAAGTTTCTAGTTGTTCAAAAAGGTGAATCATTGTAAATATATCCATCATTTTTTTAATAGGGAGTACGTTTTCATCCTTTGTGCATGCAACCTCCATCATTTCATCTTTTTCCTATTCTTTCCTCTTCAACTTTGCTCTGCATCCAACTTCTCTGGTAATTCACATTTTTGCAAGTGCCTGAGTAATTCCAACTTCAAAATATCAACCTTTACATTCCTTAGACTCACAAACTAAGCTCTAAATCCATTCAATTACACTTTGTAGACAAAAATGACAAGGATTTTCATCAAAAAATGATGAAAAACAATGCGTATTCACATCTCTAGGAGTGTTGGATAAAAAATGGCAGAAAAATCAGATGAAATGCACATTAACCGTTGATTCTACCCTTTCTGAACTTTAGATTAGAGTCATCCATGTGGAAAAATTTGATTCAAAGCGGGCCTGGGGTTGCCTTTTGCATTTTATGACTTTTGGAGAAAATGTGCAATTTTCACATTTTTCCCCGCCCCTCCGCCTTTGAAATACGGGCTTGACACATGGCTTAATCTGGGCCCTTAATGGAGTCATGGATCATTTATGTAGTTTTACCCTTTATTACAAAAAGGAAAAATTTCCAATTTTCCTCCAGCGACCCGCCTCCCTGCTTATAACTTGGAAATATGCCACGTGTCCTTCTTCAGGGTCAAAGTAAGACTTTTTCCCTACCTCTTCATATCTGTTGAATAACAAATTAGATGCTATCGAGCCCGCGGGGCCAATTTGATATTATTACAAATGTGAAAAAAGTGGAAAATTTCACCAAAAAGACTCGCTGGGACACATCCAATAAAAAATGAACACGTATACACCTTCAGGGAAAAAAAGAGAAATTTTCTCCACCTTTATAAATTTGACCAGCTAATTAGAACTCAACAGGGCTACGGGGCCAAATTGATCTTTTTACAAACATAGAAAAAAGTTACAAGTTATAAAATAGACCTAACACGCCTCATCCAATCAAAAGAGACCACGTAGCTGAAGATGGTGAGATATAATTTGATGGGGAATAAAAAATTGTTGAACAATAAGATGCAGAGGAACTTCACCATTTGTGCCCAGAATTGAATCTTTCTTCAAGGAAAAGAATTTGTAAATAATTCATGGCTCGATAGAAATTCACGACCATAGAGAAGGATTTACAATAACACCTTAGTAAAGATAAAAATTGTATGCATCCATTTGGGGAGATAGAAAATATGACGAACCAGGTAGATTAGAAAATTTTTAGAACAAATGGGGCGAGATAAAATCAAGCACCAATGTCAGCTACGACTCGGGAATGGGCACTCCCTACGAGTGCCGTAAGAACAATAGAGTAGACCATGTGCCAAAAAACCATTGGGAAATGGAGTCAAGAGCCAACCCTCTAGGAACAAATTGATAAACCAACAAAAAATTGTCACCAGGGACTAGGAAAAACCAAAATAGAAAAACATGAAAGCAGGACGAAATCAAAATACTATACACTGTACAATGGTGTGCACCCTGATTCAAAGAAAACAATCAAGGAAAATTTTCAAGTCCTTCGATTCTAGATATGACCATGCTAAGCAGTTCTGATACGTCTTTAACAATTGGTCATATGATTATTTCTCTTTTCCATCCAAGTTACTATCTGACCACATTTTTTTAGGCTTATCCTTTGTGCCTATTTCAAGTTTTTCAACATCTCTCGAGGCTGCATTAAACATCAAAGTCTTGGGAAAATCAACTTGCTCAAGATAGCTGCATTGATCAATTTCATACTCCTTGAAAACAACATAGCTCACAAAGTTATCAACATCAATTTCTATGTGCAATACTTCATAAGAAGCATTGTTGGGGTCCTCAATGAGATATAACATTTTCTTTTCACCAAGTAACTTCACAAGGATTCCCTCAATTGGTATGGTGGCATAAGACATGTCCAGTTGCATGCTTCAACCCACACTAGCTGCCCACTTTCTAGATAATGGAATTCCCCACTTAGCGGGACAATCCACAATTACTACATTCAATGTGAAGTACTTTCTTAGATACGCTTCCAATTGCACTACTAAGCCTTTGACACATCCAACTACTGGCACCTCTCTTGAATCCATGGCAATACATTTCCCATAAGCTGTTGTTACTTTCAGATCTAACTCATTCATGACCTCAAGAGGCATTACATTACATGAGGCTCCTAAATCAAACATACAGTTATGTAACAACTTATCCTCAATAATCAGAGTAGTGAAAAATGGATCCACCTTTAGCTGAGACTCAACCAGAGAAGTTCCCAAATAAACCTCAGGTGGTTCACCCAATTCCTCCAATGCTTGTGGTTTTTCTAATTCTGTAATGGTAGGAGGAACCTCTACATTGTTTACCTTTTTACCCTGAGTGACCTTTTCTTCCTTAAGCCCCAAATACTCAAATGCCCTCTTCTTATGCTCAAGGATTCTAAGGAATTCAACAATAGGAATAGTAATATTTATCCGACTCAAGATTTGGGCTATGTCATAGGGAACATATTCAAGTAAGGCAGTATTGGAAGGGAGGTTTACAAGTTTATTTAATGGCACGAGATTCTTCACAGTCTGAGCATGGGGAGGAACACAAGTTTTATTTGGGGTGAAAAATCCTTTTCCAGATGCATCTTTATTAGGGGATTCTTTAGGAATACTGGTGAGAACTTGAGTTTTTAGTTTGGCCTAAGGCCCTGCCCCTTTGACAACTTTACTCCTGGCATTATACTTTTTTGCATGGCCAATTAGTGCATTCATTAACAACTGGCTGTCCTCTTCTGAAGGAATTCCTCCATCATACTTCTTAATAATTAATGTCCTTAAGTACTTAAAATCATTATTAGGCAACTCACAATCTTGTACCATATAAATCTCAAAAGCATTAATGGGAGGAAGAGGAAATACCTGGTGAATGCAATCCCATAATTTTTCAACAGTTCTGACACTCATTAGCTCAGTTGAGGTTGCTCCCTGATGTGAACTTATAGAGTAATCCATCGTGCATGCATCATCATTTATCTCATCATCATCAACTTCTTCCTCAAATCCCTTTTCAACAACACATGGAGAATGTGGCAAGAAACAACTATCACACCACTCAATTTCATGAGCTTCTTCAACAACAACAACTGTGGAAGCTAAAGGATCAGGCACCAATCTATTTTCTCAGGGTTAGGGCTGTCTATTTCCTGATCCCACGGGCCCTTTACCATTGTCATCTGATCTATGATCACCTCTAGGATGATTTGTAAATCTTTCTTGACCTTGTGGCTTGTGCTGACCTTGGGAACCTTGTCCAATTCCTTTCTCTGCTCTGGCTAACTTGTAATATATTTCTTTAATAGCTCCAGCCAGATTTTTTACAACCTCTTCTAGATCCATAGAATTACTTGATTGAGACTTCTCTGAATTGATCAGCTTGATACCTTCCCTCTTAGGAGGCTTACCAACTTCTTTGATATTGTTTTCAATCTGCAAAGCCATGGTGAAGGATTGCCTCAATGTTTCTAGGTTCTTATCCCTCAAATAATAGGCAACCTTCTTATCAAAAACATCATAATTTTTTATCAGACAGGGAATATCACCTGGCCTCAGGATTATAGGTAGCCTATTCAGGGTCTTATTGAACCGAGTATTAAAGTCATGAACATATTCATTAGGATTCTTCTTAATATTCTCAAATTTTGACAAAAGAAACCTGGGATCTGTATTATCCCCATACTGTAATCTAAAAGCATTTTTCATTTCTTTCCATGAGTCTATTGAGTTTTCTGGTAAATATTTATACTAGTCACGTGCATCCTCCTATAGAGTATGAATAAACAATTTTATGTCCACATCCTCAAATTCGATCTCAAATTTCTACATCATATTGACAAGAAGCTTTAAGTGCCGTTCACCAATAATAGAATTATTTCCTTGAAATTTAGTTATTCTATTTCTAACATCTTAGGGCACAACATTTGGATATCCATCCATACCTCTAAAATTTATAGGACCAAAGGTATTAACAATAAATAGAGGTTTGGGTGGGGGCTGGTCCATGTTTTTTTGAGGTGGTGAATTTACAAGAGATGAAAAATGATGAGGAGTGAGGGGTCTGTGGGGCACAAGAATGCAATTCTCAAACTGAATGTTCTCTAAAAATTCTGTTTCTTGGAAGATCCTATCAGTTTTGGAAAACGTAGGGACATAATGAGATGCAAAATTTTCAAATACAAATGAAGGCCCCTCTCTAGATGGATTATTCTGATCTACAAGAAGACTACCTAATTCAGAAGCACTTGAGAAAGTATGACAATCTTCAATGACATGCTGATCAGTTTCCACAATTGATAACTCTTTTCTTGATTTCTGATCTCCAATAACTTTCCAGATTCTTATTCCTTCAGAATTTATCTTTCCCATTTCTAGAAACAACTTTTTGGTAGGGTCTCTAGTGAAGAAATATCTTCTTCCTTCCAGCTTTGCAAAGATTAGTGATAAATTTCAATTAACAGAGGTTAAGACACTGTAATTTATCAAAAATTAATTCAACACGGCATCACCACTAAGGATTTTCACCTTAGTTGTGCAAATGCACTAAAATTGATCTATCAAATATCTATGAACACTAAATTCCTGTAAATCTTAGTAGATATGACCTTCCTCTACCAGTATTTAACATTGATGATGTAAACTTAGTGCAAAAACCAACAAAAACTAGAAATATTACACGCAGAACTCGTAACTTTACTTGATTCCTACAAATCTAGACACAGGATGATGTTTCAACAACGTATTTACACTTAGAGAATGTAAGAAACATTACCAGGGACAAATATAAGAATGCCTTTGAAGATCCCTGACAAAGGTGCTAGTCTGGTGTTGCTGACGGGACAAATGGATACGATTTGGCAACAAATCAACAAATCATCCCTAACAACGATGCCAATCTGGGTGTTGTTGCCACATAAATAGGTCCCGAAGTTTAAATAATCCCTGGAAATGGTGCCAGTCTGGTGTTGGTATCCAAATTGATTCTCCTTTGTAAGATGAGCATCATCACAAATTTAATAAGAAGTCTAGAGACAGATAAATCATCATGTATGTCATTTTGTAGTTGGGGAGACAATTCAGCTGGCTCTTTGTCACTCAGATGTTGGAGAAATGGATAACACTTCAAAAGGATTTGATCTATCCCCACTAATTTAGGTTGTGCCTTTCAACCAGGGTGAGAGGACCCATGTTGTAACCTCCATTGGTTAAGGAGAATGAAGATATCCTTCTTTTCACAAATTTGAAAGGAAATCTTGAGAAAATATGATCAATGCATCACAATTTAACTCTCACAAGTTGTCACTTCTAAAGAATGGTGATATTTTTAAAAAAAGGTTAAGGTAACTAAATACATTATGGAATCCTGATTTGTTCTTCATATTTTGGTAGTAGAAGTTATTCATTTGTGGAAATACATGGAAATTAGGGGCAGTTCAGGTAGGATTCATTGTTCTTGAATAATTTTTGGTGGGAGATTAAGTAGGATAGACTTGATTTTTGCCAGATCTTTGAGAACATTCATAACAATTGGAAAACTAAATGACAAAATGCTTCAAAATAGCTAAAATATTCCTTCAACTATAAGGTGTGCATCAATGGAGGCCTATATTTCCACGGTTTCACACAATCTCCAAGAATTTAACACGAAGGCTCGAGTTAAAAGGCTCAATTAAATGTTATCAATCTCTAGTTCATCACCTCTAAGATACAATCAAAGGCTTATAGACAATCTTTATCAACAAAATGACAGTAAAGTGATTTTAAATTGTTTATCTCATTACATGATGAAGGTTCTTCTCATAATGAAATTGATAATGCAACTAAACTATCACAAGGACACTATCTTGTGTGATTCAGAGAGATTATAACATAAGATTGCAATAGGAACAAGAAATACTATTTGCAGACATTCTAAAATAAAGAAGACACATATTTTCCCAAGATTAACACAGATTAATTCAAAGTTGATTAGAATCATCAGTAGGGGAAGGTTTCTTAAACAATCTCAGAGCTTGTCAATGGTTGTACACTTGTAACCAACTTGACATGATTAAATTTAAAACATAAGAGATTAACAGGTTTCTCAGATGGTCTCTCATGAAGATGGTATTTCTTAGATTTTCTCACACAAATTAACCCCTCGACCTTTTTCATGACTAAATCATGCTTTTTATAACACCCAATTTACATCCAAGATTTCCCCCCAAGAAAAGAATATTTGAGGAACCTTTGTTTGTTACATATTTAATCATGATTTCTAGAAAATGACGTTTAACAGGTTTGCAACAAAAAGTTGCTAGTTGTTCAAAAAGGTGAATCATTGCAAATATCTCCATCATTGTTTTAACTGGGAGCACATTTTCATCCTTCGTGCATGTAACCTCCATCATTTCATATTTTTCCCATTCTTTCCTCTATAACTTGGCTCTATATCTAGCTTCTTTGGTAATTTGAGTTTTTGCAAGTGCCCAAGCAATTCCAACTTCAAAATATCAACCTTTACATTCTTTGGACTCACAAATTAAGCTCTAAATCCATTCAATTGCACTTTTTATAAAAAAATGATAAGGAATTTCATCAAAAAATGATGAAAAATAATACGTATTCACATCTCCAAGAGTCTTAGATAAAAAAATGGTGGAAAAATTAGATGCAATGCACAACAACCATTGATTTTTCCCTTTCTCAACTTTAGATTAGAGTCATCCACATGGAAAAATCTTATTCGAAGCGGGCCTGGGGTTGCCTTTTGCAGTTTACGACTTTTGGAGAAAATGCGCAATTTTAACATTTTTCCCCATCTCTTTGCCTTTGAAATACGGGCTTGACACGTGGCTTAATCTGGGCCTTTGATGGAGTCGTGGATCATTTCTATAATTTTACCCTTTATTACAAAAAGGAAAAATTTCTAATTTTCCTCCGGTGACCTGCCTCCCCACTTGTAACTTGGAAATATGCCACGTGTTCTTCTTCAGGGTCAAAGTAAGACTTTTTCCATACCTCTTCATATCTGTTGAATAACCAATTAGATGCTATCGGGGCCGCGGGGCCAATTTTATATTTTTTACAAATGTGACAAAAGTAGAAAATTTCACCAAAAAGACCCACCGGGCCACATCCAATAAAAAATGAACACGTATACACCTTCGGGGAAAAAAAGAGAAATTTGCTCCACCTTTATAAATTTGACCGGCCAATCAGAACTCAATAGGGCTGTAGGGCCAAATTGATCTTTTTGAAAACATAGCAAAAAGTTACAAGTTATAAAAGAGACCTGACGTGCCTCATCCAATCACAAGAGACCACGTAGTTGAAGATGATGAGATATAATTTGACGGGGAAAACATGCCCATCAAATAATATGATGCATGGGATCTTCACCATTTACACCCAGAATTGCATCTTTCTTCAAAGACAAAGAATTTTCAAATAATTCATGGCTCGACAGTAATCCACGACCATAGATAAGGATTTACAATAACACCCTAGTAAAGATAAATCTTGTACACATCCATTTTGGGACATATAAAATACAATGAACCAGGAATATTGGGAAATTTTTAGAACAATTGGGGCAATATCAAATCAAGCACCAACAAATTAGAAAACCAATGCCTTTACAAAAACAAAAACAAATAATGCTATTGAATCCATGGCATAAAATATTATATAAGAAACTAGAATGTTTACACCAAGTTTACTCATGACTACTAATGGTATCATATTGTAAGAATCATCGGAGTCAAACATGAAATTATGTAGGATCCTACCATTAACCATTAATATTGTATAGAAAGGATCAACATCCAATTGTATCTCAAATAGGGTTGTACCCAAATATACTTCAAGGGATGGTTCAATGGTCTCTAGAGATTTTATTGTCATTCTCAACAACAAGGGGAGAGATATCCTTTTTTCCAACAACATCCTCATTGAATCCTAAATTACTCAAATTACCTATTTCAATGCTCATCTAAACAACTCTATGGATTACAATTTGGGCCATATCATAAATAATATACTTGGGTATGGATGTGCTGGGTGGAAGGGTGAATACTTTTTCAAATGGTATAATGTTTTAAAATCAGAAACAATATAAGGAACACTTGATTTTGCCTACCATTAACCATTAATATTGTATAGAAAGGATCAACATCCAATTGTATCTCAAATAGGGTTGTACCCAAATATACTTCAAGGGATGGTTCAATGGTCTCTAGAGATTTTATTCTCATTCTCAACAACAAGGGGAGAGATATCCTTTTTTCCAACAACATCCTCATTGAATCCTAAATACTCAAATTACCTATTTCAATGCTCATGAATCCTAAACAACTCTACTAAAGGGAAAATTATATTTTTTTGGATTACAATTTGGGCCATATCATAAATAATATACTTGGGTATGGATGTGCTGGGTGGAAGGGTGAATACTTTTTCAAATGGTATACATGTTTTAAAATCAGAAACAATATAAGGAACACTTGATTTTGACTCAAAAAGTTTTTTTCATGGTATAATATTTTTGGTGGCACCTTTAGGAACATTAGTCAAGATTAACATCTTAGTATTTGAGGCTTGGGTATATCTCTTCACTTTCCTACTTCTTAGATTGTATTCCTCCTAGGTAATAGTTGCATTAATCAAAAAATCCCTATCCTCTTTGGAAGGGACTTATCCATCATAATTTTTTATCATTAGAGCTCTTAGGTACTAAAAATCATGATTGGGAAATTCAAATTATTGATCCATATCAGGGGGAAGATAACATACCTTGTTTACACTTGCCCAAAAATCATCAATAGTTATAGAAAATAGATGATCAATATAGGTTACACCTTGTTTAAGGTTTATTTGATTATCAAGAACACATGCATCATCAAAGTATGATCTAACATCATCTTCCTATAAGGCTAATTGTTCACAAGAAACATGAGGTAATAAGCACTTATCACACCAACCAATGTCATTTTCTTCTTCAAAATATGAAATTATTTCACCCAATTGATAAGGAGCTACCTTATTGTCTCTAACTATATGTTGCCTATCATTTTTACTCATAGGTATCTTTCCTCTATCATCTGCTCTGTGATTTTGATTTTGATTTTGAACTTGAGGGCCCAAAGAAAAACCTTTCTCATATCTTTCTATCTTGTAGGAGATTTAATTAACTACACCTACAAAGGTCTTAACCACTTCATTCAAATCAATAAAATTTCTTTCTTGCTATTTTTTATGGTTGAAAAGTTTTACCCCTTCCCTTTTTGGTCACTTTCCCATAGCCTTGATGTTGTTTTAAATTTTAATAGCCATGTTGAATGATTATCTCAAACTCATGGGGATCTTGTCTCTCAATTAATGGGCTGATGTTTTGTCAAATGCATTAAAATACTTGATCATAAAGGTTTTTTTGAAATTTGTGTTGAAATCTTGCACACCTTTATTGGGATTTTTCTTTATGTTTTTAAATTTAGAAAGGAGAAACCTAGGGTTAGTACTATCACCATATTGAATTCTAAGGGAATTCATCATTTTGTCCCAATAATTAATCAAACCACAAAGAAAAGAATTAAATTACTCTCTTACATCTTCCTCAAGAGTATGCAAAAATCACTTCATGATAACATCTTCATGTTCTACTTCATAATCATCAATAATATTTTGGAGCAACTTAAGATGTTGATCACCACTAATAACATTATTTCCTTGAAATTTAGGCAACTTATTCTTGATTTCATTAGGCACCTCATTTGGATATCTAGACATGTCATCAAAATTGATAGGTTTGAATGCTTGTACTCTAAAATGGGCACATGGGGGAGGATAATCCATGTTTTTATTAACAAGATTCTTAATGACAAGATCAAAAATATTTTTAAAAAAAGGTCTATGAACAAAAGGAGGAGGGTTGTTATTTTTCAAATTTCTCAAAGGATCACCTCCAATAATTATAGGCCTAGAAGCATGTTAAAAAAACTATGGAGTTGGAAAATAGGGATACTAGGCTTTGACCTCTCAGGATAACTCAAATATTCTTCTATCAAAGGAGAACCAACTAGATCAGATGTTTTTATTATTATTAAAGGTAAAAGGTTTTGAAGGGACCATACCTTGAAGTATAACCAAAAATACTCAACATCCAAAAAAACCTGAGAGAACAAAGTGATTTTTTGTAACTAGATAAAAATATGGTACTAAGGTAGAGGCCACGCCAAAAAGCTAGATAAAAATATAAGAGTACTAAGGTAGAGGCCAACTACCTATAAGAATCCTGAAACAAACTGATAACAACCAAACAACAACTTGAAAACAACACCACAACGTCTACACAGAGAAAAGAAAGGCAAAAAGGCACTAATGCAAAGCTTTTTTATACACCTTAAGTGTTACCCTACGTACATTATAAAGATTCATGGATGCCCCGATATTATGGTCCAGATTGGACTCTTTGAAGAAATTCTCAGTGATCCTCCCATTCTTCTAAGATGATGCAGGAATCCCACTAACATCACAAATCTAGTTAATGTGAACTTGGAGGAGATCAAGAACTACTTTGTGAATGGCCAATTGATAGTTATATTTTTCTTCAAGAAATATGACTTGATTAGAGAGTGTTTTTAATTCCTATTGAAGGCTGGTAATGGAAGCAAGGTATGTGGTCTTGCTACCAGTCTTGAGGAGAAAGTCTGGATTGTCTTCAATAGAATTCAAAACATCAACTTGTTATTTAACATTTTCAAGAACAGAAGGGGTGACCTAAGCACTAGGACTAAAATGAATGATCTCATGAAGGATTTCTTCACCAATTAACTCCTTATATTTCTTGTTTCTTATAAGAATATGCTTAGGAGGAGGTTCAATGATTGGGTCACAAAAGAGTGGATTCTTATATCTAATACGGGGTTGCTGGGGAGGTGGAGTAGCTAAAAAAGGACCTTGGTAATTTTCCACTACATAAAGGATAAATTGATGGATAAGAAAGATGAATATTTGATGGAGTGGTAGAAATATCTTATGACCTTGAATATCTAAAACATATTTTTCTAAAGAGTGCAGAATGTAATATGAAAAACCGACCTTTGCTCCACGCTTGAAGTGATTAAGAAGAAAAAAATGATGCAAAGGAAGAATGGTGAACATTCCTTCAAGCATTATGTAGCAAACCATCATGTGAGAAACTTCATAAAAAGGTTATGGAAAAGAGGAGCAGATGATGCCTTCATGTTTTATTTCAATTTTTTTTCCATTGTCCATAAAAATCCTTTCCTCTACCTCCTTGTCTAACTTATTACAAAAGAACTTGTTTCCCTACATACTCAATCCCATGATGAAGGAGATAAATTTCTCAGAAATGGTAAAGTCTCTTCCCTTGAACTTGATATTTATATCCTTCCAATTTTCTACAAATTGTAGAGATATATGGTGATCATAGCCCCTAATTCGTTGAATGAATTCTGTAAAACCTCCAATGTTGAGGGTTTCCCAAAGTTCAACATTGTCTTGCCATTGGGGGTCAAAAACTGGCTCGAATATACAACGTGATCCTCCCATCATGAATGAAATTGGTGGCAAAGAAATTTTAGAATGATGGCAGCAATAGGTAAGCCTTCTGACAGTAATTTGGCAACCTAGATATTGAACTGATTTCTTGGTGAAACCTGACGCCTTCCTCTAAACCTCTTTATTATGACAAAATCCCTTAGATTTCGAGCTGTGGAGTAAATAAAAATGAATAAATTTGATTTGATTAAAGTACCTAGGAGGGGAGTTCCACCTTTGTAAGAACCATCACTTAAGGAGTAATTATGGGATGGGTGGTAGCTTCACTAATGATGATGGAATGAGCTACGCAGGGGAGGCCCTTGATATCATGTCACTCACTATAATTAATCATATGAACACCTACATTAACAAGTGTATTTGTGGAATTATTTCCCTCCCTATACACATGTTGAATCAAAATATTAATACCATTGCAAATATTGGTAGCTTCATTAATGAAATCACTAATGGTGCTATGGGTATTTAGATTCTAAGAGATTGTTAATGATATTGTTAACCTTGAGAATCCTAGCCATTTTGATTCCCCATAGAGCAGCTAGGGCCTCAACAAAGTGATTGGATTAATTACCCATGGGGCTTGCATAAGCAACAATTATATGAGCCTACTGGTTTATGATGGGACCTCCACCACCTGCTATATTGTGGTTAATTTTAGAGGTACCATCAAAGTATAACTTATACCAACCATCTTTTGGGGGAATCCACTGAACAAGCGATTTGTCAATTATGGCTAAGGAAATTGAAATATGCTGAACATTAATATTCCAGGCCTTTAAGTATCTCTCCTCTTCTTTAGGATACTGATATTTTTTGGAGGGTTTAGACTTCAGGATGTCTTATTTTACTACAATTGTAATTTCATTCAGAACTAGATTATATGTTTTTATGTTGTTACCTCAGTGAATTATGATCACTATCTGGTTTCCAAATTTATTTACTTCTACATAGTGTACCCAACTTAAGAAATAATTATTTAGTGCGTTCTAATCTAAATGAAGACCTCAACCTATCCATATTTGTAAATGCAGAGTTACCAACAAAATATAGCAAATAATATAACACTAGTAAAACCTAGAACTCAAAATGAAGTCAAAAATATAGAATGCACTCTAGACATGATAGATCAACCTCAAAATGGAGTGAATCATATTCTAAAAATATAAAATAGATGATGAATTGATAAACCATTATTGAACCTTAGGAATTAATAAATCTTACTTCAATCCTCAGAAATGGCACCACTAGAGTGTTAGTACCATCGATTGAAACATGTGGCTTGCTAGAATATGAATAACTTATGAAACATGAAGAATATGGTTCCAAACTTAATCCAATCAGGTAAATATTATTGTAAACATCCATTGTATGAATAAATTTCCTTAGAAGCGGCACCACCAAAGTGTTGGTTCCGATTCCAACACCATAAAAAATATTTAAGTGCTAATTTGCATGAGGAGGGAGCAAGGGAGGAATATTTACCTGTTGATTTATCATTCGTATCCAAGGATGGATCTATTTTCTTATCATGACCAAGCCTTGTTGGTATATAAAGGAGGAACTTTACATAAGGGTGTGTTTTTTCACCTAATACTTCATGTCTCTGCCTCGACCAAGGTGAGAGGACATAAGGGGTAGCTTGAAAGGGGGAGGGAGATGCTATATTTCAAACCATCAAACTTGGTGGAAATTCAATATGAAATCAAATGAAACCATAAAATTCAATACTCATTCAAAATAATGGTCACACAAGCATTGCAAACACTTGGTAACAATAGACAAGACACTAAATACAAATTTAGGGTGATCACAAACATTACTCAAAGGGTGATGTTGACAAATTTGGATGGAATGATGCTTGAGATACTAGGCTTTATGAATCAAGGAAAAATACACTTTAAATATTTCCAAAGGTTGTGTGATTTTCTAGCAAATAATATGTGGGGTATGAAATGGTGATGAAATATTTAGAGGGGTTGGAAAAAAATAATTGTATAAGATGAGATGAAAGAGGATGGAAATGGTGGGAAAGGAGACTAGTGAGAGGTAGTAGCTGCATTAACCATTTTTTTTGACATTTCTTCATGCATTCAAACATGGAATCAAAGGAAAATTACCCTCCAAATGATATTTACCCTCATAGACACCCAAAATAAGGTAAATAATATAGAATAAATCTTGAAACTCCCAACATATACACCTGAGAATGAGGTTTCATGCACTCATCAAACCAAATTTCCAACACCAACGGACACCATAAGGAAAACATGTATGGATTTTGAGAAATTACAGAAAGTAAATTTATGATTGAGAAAATGATGCAAGGTAAAACTACAATGCAATGAACCCTTAATGACCAATTAAACAATCAAATGCAAAATTATTTTGTGTAGTTATTTGATATGATCAACACAAAATTACATACGAGAATGTAAATTTATTGAAGTCAGTTTTTTTACAAGAAGGATCATCAAAATTATACATGAAATAAGGGTTTTTGTGTGTCCATTTACAAAGGAGACAAGGGTAACATATAAGAATTAATCTAAAATCATACTAATCGGATATACAACCAACCACCTTAGAAAGAATCCGTAAATGACAAACACAAGTCACTAATTGTCCGCAAATCCACAAACAAAAATATGCACTTTTAAAGTAGAAACCTCACAAGCTCTAACCAAAACCAACCCAAACCCTTTTTGAAGATAAGCCTTCACTTTTTATTCAACGTTTCAATCCCAAAGTAATAGCCGATAGATGCCAATCTGAGGATTGAGAGCATGCCAATTCATGATCCGTGTGCTTAGGGATAAAATCAATAGAGAACCATGTAATTAGGAAGATGAATGAATATGAAATTTCCAAGTGTCCTGATTCTTGATGCTATGATCATCCAGTATTCATTTTGTGGGATCGAGAGAGGCATATTATTATTCTATAAGCATCCATGGGTGAACAAGGATAAAAAAAAAACGCATCTCCAAAGGTTATTACCATCATTGGACACCAAAAAAATAGATATGTTAAACCCTTGAGAATCCTAGCCATTTTGATTCCCCATAGAGCAGCTAGGGCCTCAACAAAGTGATTGGATTAATTACCCATGGGGCTTGCATAAGCAACAATTATATGAGCCTACTGGTTTATGATGGGACCTCCACCACCTGCTATATTGTGGTTAATTTTAGAGGTACCATCAAAGTATAACTTATACCAACCATCTTTTGGGGGAATCCACTGAACAAGCGATTTGTCAATTATGGCTAAGGAAATTGAAATATGCTGAACATTAATATTCCAGGCCTTTAAGTATCTCTCCTCTTCTTTAGGATACTGATATTTTTTGGAGGGTTTAGACTTCAGGATGTCTTATTTTACTACAATTGTAATTTCATTCAGAACTAGATTATATGTTTTTATGTTGTTACCTCGTGAATTATGATCACTATCTGGTTTCCAAATTTATTTACTTCTACATAGTGTACCCAACTTAAGAAATAATTATTTAGTGCGTTCTAATCTAAATGAAGACCTCAACCTATCCATATTTGTAAATGCAGAGTTACCAACAAAATATAGCAAATAATATAACACTAGTAAAACCTAGAACTCAAAATGAAGTCAAAAATATAGAATGCACTCTAGACATGATAGATCAACCTCAAAATGGAGTGAATCATATTCTAAAAATATAAAATAGATGATGAATTGATAAACCATTATTGAACCTTAGGAATTAATAAATCTTACTTCAATCCTCAGAAATGGCACCACTAGAGTGTTAGTACCATCGATTGAAACATGTGGCTTGCTAGAATATGAATAACTTATGAAACATGAAGAATATGGTTCCAAACTTAATCCAATCAGGTAAATATTATGTAAACATCCATTGTATGAATAAATTTCCTTAGAAGCGGCACCACCAAAGTGTTGGTTCCGATTCCAACACCATAAAAAATATTTAAGTGCTAATTTGCATGAGGAGGGAGCAAGGGAGGAATATTTACCTGTTGATTTATCATTCGTATCCAAGGATGGATCTATTTTCTTATCATGACCAAGCCTTGTTGGTATATAAAGGAGGAACTTTACTAAGGGTGTGTTTTTTCACCTAATACTTCATGTCTCTGCCTCGACCAAGGTGAGAGGACATAAGGGGTAGCTTGAAAGGGGGAGGGAGATGCTATATTTCAAACCATCAAACTTGGTGGAAATTCAATATGAAATCAAATGAAACCATAAAATTCAATACTCATTCAAAATAATGGTCACACAAGCATTGCAAACACTTGGTACAATAGACAAGACACTAAATACAAATTTAGGGTGATCACAAACATTACTCAAAGGGTGATGTTGACAAATTTGGATGGAATGATGCTTGAGATACTAGGCTTTATGAATCAAGGAAAATACACTTTAAATATTTCAAAGGTTGTGTGATTTTCTAGCAAATAATATGTGGGGTATGAAATGGTGATGAAATATTTAGAGGGGTTGGAAAAAATAATTGTATAAGATGAGATGAAAGAGGATGGAAATGGTGGGAAAGGAGACTAGTGAGAGGTAGTAGCTGCATTAACCATTTTTTTTGACATTTCTTCATGCATTCAAACATGGAATCAAAGGAAAATTACCCTCCAAATGATATTTACCCTCATAGACACCCAAATAAGGTAAATAATATAGAATAAATCTTGAAACTCCCAACATATACACCTGAGAATGAGGTTTCATGCACTCATCAAACCAAATTTCCAACACCAACGGACACCATAAGGAAAACATGTATGGATTTTGAGAAATTACAGAAAGTAAATTTATGATTGAGAAAATGATGCAAGGTAAAACTACAATGCAATGAACCCTTAATGACCAATTAAACAATCAAATGCAAAATTATTTTGTGTAGTTATTTGATATGATCAACACAAAATTACATACGAGAATGTAAATTTATTGAAGTCAGTTTTTTTACAAGAAGGATCATCAAAATTATACATGAAATAAGGGTTTTGTGTGTCCATTTACAAAGGAGACAAGGGTAACATATAAGAATTAATCTAAAATCATACTAATGGATATACACCAACCACCTTAGAAAGAATCCGTAAATGACAAACACAAGTCACTAATTGTCCGCAAATCCACAAACAAAAATATGCACTTTTTAAGTAGAAACCTCACAAGCTCTAACCAAAACCAACCCAAACCCTTTTTGAAGATAAGCCTTCACTTTTTATTCAACGTTTCAATCCCAAAGTAATAGCCGATAGATGCCAATCTGAGGATTGAGAGCATGCCAATTCATGATCCGTGTGCTTAGGGATAAAATCAATAGAGAACCATGTAATTAGGAAGATGAATGAATATGAAATTTCCAAGTGTCTGATTCTTGATGCTATGATCATCCAGTATTCATTTTGTGGGATCGAGAGAGGCATATTATTATTCTATAAGCATCCATGGGTGAACAAGGATAAAAAAAAAAAGCATCTCCAAAGGTTATTTACCATCATGGACACCAAAATAAGATATATAATACATAATAAATCTTGAAACCCCAACACAAACACCTGAGAATGAATTTTCATGCACTCTTCAAACCAAATTACCAAAACAAAAGGACACCTTGAGGAAAACATGTATGCATTTTTCAGAAATTGTAGAAAGAAAATTTATGATTGAAGCCAATATTGCAAGGTAACACTAAAATACAACAAACCATTAATGCCTAATCAAACAATAAATTGAAAAATGTTTATCTACAATTATTTGGCATGATCAACACAAAATTATAGAGGATAATGAAAATTTATTGACTTCATATTTTCTTATAAGAAGGAACATCAAAATTGTACATGACATAAGGGTTTTTTATGTTCATTTGCAAAGAAGAGAGGGAAAAAATTTAATCATGAATCTCAAAGTTTGATAATGTCTATACAACAACAACCACCTTAGCATGAACCTTTAAATGACAAGAACAAGTCACCAATTCTCTACAAAGCCACTTCACAAACAAGAATCTGCACTTTTGAAGTATAATCCTCACAAGCTCTAACCTAAACCAAACCAACCCCTTTTTGAAGAGAATCCTTCATTTTTTATACATAAATGTTTCAATACCATAAGAATATCCCATAGATTCCAAATTTATTATTGAGATCATGCTAATTCGTGATCTATGTGTTTAGGGAGAAAATCAATGGAGAACCATGTAATGAGGAAGATGAATGAATACGAAATTGCCAAGTGTTTGATTATTGATGCTCTACTCATTGATTATTTATTTGGTGGGGGATAGATAGGAATATTATTATTCTAGAAGTATCTAGGGGTGAATTAGGATAAAAAAAAGTATATCCAACTGTTTTGATTCTAGAAAATGACGTGCAACAGCATAAACTTAAGCAATTAAAATATCAGGAATTGCTTCACCATTTTTATAAAATCAATCTCTTTGGAAAGAATTATTAAAGGTGTTACCAATAAAATTGGTTTGAGGTGAAAAGGATTCTTGAGTCCAAAGTTATTATCAAAACTACGAGTTTGACCATTCTACGTAAAATTCCCATGTTTGTAGATCTCAGAATAATCTACCTTTGCTTCATGGCTTTTGGAGTATTCATTTCATGACACATATTTTATTTGAATCCTTTATGTATATCATGGATTTTTTTTATTGTTCTGAGGGGTGTTCCTTGTATTGCGGAATTATGTTTTTTATGTGGATTATGCCTTTGATGTGTAATATTTTTTTCTATGGCTACATTAACTCCATGGAATAGTAAATGTCTGATGTCCCCGAAACACCGAATTTCATTTTCTTACAGGTTTGTCAGTTTTCCACACTTATTCATTTGATACTCTCCTAAAATTACTACTATTATATCATCATGCTATGAATTCTCTAGCCCTATATCTATGCAATGAATATTATATTACTTCATTATGTAACATACTTTCCTCACGACCATACTTCTTTTTTTTGCGGATTTTGTAAACTCCTTAGGAAAAAAAACCTAGAGACACCCACAAAACATTAAATTATTTATTTCATGGAATTCACACTTGGTCATGTTCTAACTTCTTCCTTCTTTTTATATCCTTGCGGTACTATCTCCTAGTGTTATGGATTTTTTTGAGTAGATTATACCCCTTTGTTTAGCAGAAATGACTAATTCCATGGAACATTATAATCAACATATCTATGAAGCATTGAGTATCTTCATCCATTTGTTATGTGGAAGTATTTTTCATGTTCCTTCACCCCACGTAACACTATCCTATAACTTCCATGGCTTCTTTTTTACTTCAAAACTGCCAAAGACTACATTTTATTCAATCTGCAGACTACTATTTCTTGAAATACGCAAAAAACTATAACTTTGTGAAATCATCAAAACAAAAGGAAAATTAAATATGTAAGTGTAAATCCACATTAGAAGGTCATAAAATGATACAAATATAACTTTGAGGATCAAGGAACCACTAAGAACTTTACAAAACAAAGGGAAAAATGGGGAAAATGGTAAGGTCACCTTAGCATGTTTTTAAGGGTTTTGTAAAGATGGTGCCAAGAGATAAGGGGATCAGAATGGGAAACAAATCTCTCCATAAATTATCCACGTACCTCCATAAATTCCTAAACATCCATTTTCCCACTCAATTTTTTATTTTTATTTATTTCTTCATCTCATTTCATTTATCTTGAAACTCCATTTTTGTTTTTATTATTTTCATTTATTTTAGCATTTTCATTTTTATTTTTCTTGTCAAAATGAAATTTTCATAAATTTATTTATTTATTATTTTATTTATTTTACCGAGGTTAAATTCAAGGCCAAGGTTATTATTGAAGTGTGACATATTACATTTTTTTATCGGTTATCAAATCCCTCTTCTCGCATGGAGACTTTATTTGCTTGAAAAACAAATGTTATTTTATGATAGAAAGATTTATAATCTAGTGAACGCAACTCAAAAAATAAAATTGGTTAGAACAAGCATTTAAATTTCCACATCGTTATATCAAATCGACCCCTACTAATTAGCAACAAGGAAACAATATGGCTACAATGTTGCGTTGAAGTAATAAGCGATAAAGTAACTATTTAGGAAACCTTGCATCAGGGTGGGGCATCACATCTCCCTCCCCTTATAGAAGAAACATCCTCAATGTGATCAACATTAAGGAAAATAGAAGTGTGTATGAGATCAAAGGAGATCAAAATTAACTAAAGCTACTTAGTGGACTGACCTATAACTAAAGCGTGACCATAAAGAACAAGATATTTTGAAATTTATCTTTAACTATTCATTATCTGTGAAGATTGGTAGATCTATTTTACTCTATTAATCAGTTAGTATTTTCCATTATATTATTTCTTTGATTCAATACTCATAATATTTTCATTATTTAACAATTCATTTTAAATTTTCAATAGGTTTCTCAAAACACTTGACATCACAATGTCACACAAGGCCCAAGCACAATACTAAAAACCAACAAAATACCATGTTTACACATTTTCATGACTGTAACTCAACACAATACCACTAACACAAAAATGAGAAGAAATTACAGTCCAACATAAAGCACCCAATACACATGCCACTAGCCTAGAACATATATGTAACACGAGCCTATCATAATAAGAAGGCATCTCAACAATACATATACAATATGTTTTCATATGACTCAAATCATGATACAATGTCAGGATAATATCAAGGTATCACATACAAACTATGAGAAGCATCAATCCCCAAACACCATGATACATAACAAAAGGAATCACATGAGCGACTCATTAATAAACATTTGCACCAAAATATGACATATTAACAACAATGAATCCCAAACAGGATCCATGATCCAAGAAATATCATGTATTAACATCTCCTAAAGTGTCAAGCATGAACCACCACCTCCCATCACAATGAACAACAAAAGCTATCGCCGTCCACAATAGTATCCAAATGTCATAACTCAACAAGTTTCCATTGCATAAACACATAATTTGATGGGATATCCAGGGTTAGAAATGGGGTTTCAATGATTTTTTTGTAGCATAATGGCTTCTAATGTGATGTTTTTGATAATTTTCAGGTTCTAGGTTTTCTCATCCATTATTTTTCATGTTTTCAATTGGTTGAAGGGTTGGAGGTTATAACTTAATTTTTACATGTGGTGATACATAGAGGAGTGAAATGAAATATACAAAAGATAAATTCAAATAATATGATATACGATTATGTTCATTTGTTTTATAATGACATGAATATTTTCAACATAAGGATTGATAAATGGTTTTGAAGTATAGGAGGTTATTTTAACCTTGTAAGACTTGATAGAATGATTGGCTACAAGCATTTACCTTAAGGTTTGTTATACATAAATTCATTTTCACACATTTTCTCATGGCGGGTGTGGTCAAATATGATGTTTTTACAAGATATATCATGTTTCACAATACATATTTATACACTTGATATGCAAGAATGTCAGATGATAAGATATCACAAAGGGAGAATTTAGATTTTTATACAACGCAAACATAGTCTCAAGATACAAATAATATAATCCCACACAACTCCTTTTCACTCCAACAAAAATAAATTTTCCTTTTTCTCCCCACCAAAGTGAAATAATAAACAAATTTTGTATTTTTACACAATACAATCATAAAATCAAGATACACACAACCCCTTTTCCCATCCAACAAGATAAAGTATATAAAAAATAAAAACATGTTAACTTTTTTAATCAATTCAATGATGTCGGGTCATCATATAGTGGCATAATAACATGTAGATATAAAGCTATACATCCCTATGAGCCCCTTAAGGCATACCCGCATACAACAAAGTGGGTCCATAAGTCCTACCACTCCATGGTGAACCCAAAAACTTATTCTAGCACATCAAAACATTAGAACCAACATGTCAAACAATTTCAATCACTAAGTGACATCAAATACCAAGCCTTGGGCTAACCTAGAAATATTTTAAATTTGAAATAAATTGTCAAACTAAGCAAAATAAATGGATAAACAACCGTAATAATGGAAAGGCCTCTTGTTAGCAAAATCAAATTAAATGCCCAAAATTTAAGATTGCATCAATCAAGAAAATTGACGGTTCTTAAAATAATAGAGAAAAATATAAATTTACGATTAAAGTAAAAACGTAGAAAAATCATATTATTATCACTATGTGGCGCTTCTGTGACCACCAACGGAGTAATCATTGAGTTTCTAGCACTTGAACATAAATACTCAATGCAAGATAATATAACCGCAATAAGCATGTATCCATACATATTTGAATAACATATACAAGGATCCACATAGTTGGTATCACATCGGATTGTTTTATGGACAACCCAAATAAGAGAGAGTAGGGACTCTAGTTTGCATAAGTAGAGACTAAGGTGGTACATATCCCCAATATAATTATCAAGCTTGAAGTATACCAAATGGATAGAAGTGAGGTTTTAGTATACATTAGAATCTCATTCCAAGCTCGTACTTGGCTCAAGGTTGTTGTCACCTGGTTCACACCTTCTCTTTCCACACTTACACCTTGAGGCTACTCGTAGGGATAAACAATGTAGGTTAACATTAATACCACACAATTTACTAAAATTGGTAGTCACAACAACCAATATGAATAGATACATATAACACTCTCATTTAGAAATAATAGACAATACAAAATAACTTGAAAATTTACTCATCACAAAATGCATAAAATTTCAGGATTCTCACTATGTTTCCCTCACAAGTGTAACATTACACATTTATTGCAACACTACAATTAATCTAATGAGTATTTTTATTATTAGTTTAACATATACATAGATCTACATTGTGTGTCAAAAATAAACCACATTATGTTTTTTCCCACATTACAACATGTTTTCCAATCACCATAGACATTCCTTCATTACTTAACCACACTCAAAAAATTAACACATAGCGCACATCACATATAAAATCACTGATTCCATATATGTTCTTCCTAGAGGTTTAAGAGTATGAACCTCCGTTATGATACCATATTTTATGCTTGTAATTTCCACAACCAAATACAACAGTAAAAATACCATAGTTTTTTTATTAACTACATTTACTAGTGCTACAATAGTCACCAAATACAAGTATAGGTCTCAAATACACACCAAGTTTCATAGTTTAAATTTATCCAAATGATATACAACTAATTATTTTACATTCACATAAATTGCATCTTGTAATCAAGAGAAATTCTGGTTTGCAGAATCACCATTACAGTTGTTAAGGCCCATAAATCATGTTTTGAGAAAAATTGTTTTCTGTTATAGATTTAAACTATGTGTCAACTCTAATCTCAATTCTCATTAGTTCTTTCTAAGACAAAAATAATTTTAATTCCTATAATAATACTCAATAGAGGTGTGTCTAGACTCATCACATAACCTGAGTGTATATAAGCCATCACCAAGAATTAAAGACCCAAGATAAGGTAATATTAAGAAACATATTAGAAATGTCAACGCAAGTCTAGAAAATATCACACATGTAATAGGACTACAAAATTTTTAAGGAATAAATCGTTTTCCATCTAGTTGGTGCTCATTTTGAGCTTGCACCTTAATTTATAGTGTTCCCCTTGAAATATTTTATCTTGTTTGACAAAAAAAAATTGTGTTCAAGTTCTCAACTCTGAGAGAAACATCCATGAAACCAATTACCTATGAAACCAATCAAACCTTTGCTAAGAAATGATGTATTTGTGCAATAAATCATGTGCAAAGGTTCATTGGTTTATCAGTGTAACCACAAGTGTACTGGTTCAAAATAAGCATGTCCTTAATTTAATGAACTAGTTATGAATTTATTTAAATCCATCACAAAAATTTTCTTAATGTTTACCATGTATTCTACCCATTTATCAAAATGTAATTATTTTCCCATTTCCCAATGACGTGGCATTCCCTAGGAATATTGTGCGATGGTGAAACCTTTTTTGTTTGAAATACTATGTAAAAATGACTCTGGGGCCTGACACAGGAATATGGGAATATTCATGGGGAAGTTATACAAAAGTTATTTTTTACAATGCGCAAGTCACATATGAAATGTAAAATGCAAATAACACCTTGCCTCCCGAAAAGGTCATGTGTCATCAGGATATAGTATCATGGTATCAGGAATTTAATTGATCATTACACTTTGTAGTTCGCAATTCAAAAACAGAAGAAAGCAACGGTTAGAACCCCAGGCCTCGGGCCCTGACATAGGACACATGTCATTATGTCGAAGCAATTCAACATCAGGAAAAGGGGTCAACTTTGCAGTTTTACATTCCTACAATCAAAAGAAAAAAAATAAAATAGCCTCCTAAGCCCCAACTCCTTCCAAAGGAAGACAACATGGATGGTTCTCATTTAATTGAGAGAGAAATTGGATCAAACGGTGGCAGATTTAATGTAATTATGGCTTTAACCATTATTCCAATTCACATAAGAAAAGTAAATGTTAACATTTTTATTGAATGTTTCGATATCCACACTTTCAAACATAGGATTTTTAACCTTACAAGGCCCTAGGGTTATGAATTTACATCACAAGAAGAAATGGGAATTGATTGCGAAGGCGGGTGTCTAGATGAATTAAAATATCTAAGTTCACCTCTATGCAAACTAAACACTGAAAAATGTATAAAAAATAGGTAATTCCCTTAAGTGCTAGATTATTGTGTGAATTTGAAGTGTTCCTTGTGATTTGAGTTCTTATTCTTTCACTTGGATAGTTCCAAACCCTTTTTAGTATCAAAAATAGAGAGCTACAAGTAAATTACCAAGGACAAAATGAGGACATTGGATGCCGGAACCAATGTCACTTCAAGTATCATAAGTAACTTGGATGAAGTAATAAACACTAATTTGTTAAACTCATACCTAGCCAATTTCTTACGTGCACCTAAAAGAAGTTATTACATGGCAGAAAAATTGATGCTAGTAACATTGTCATAGCTACAAATTTACCACCTTCTATACATTGCCCTTAGTTGGTATGGATTTGTGCTAAAAAATATGACCCAGTGAAGAGGGAGGTCTCGGATGGAAGTGGTGAAAGGGTAATTTCCCTAACACCTAAGGAATTTTAATTCATGTTAGGGTTACCTAAGTTTGAAAATATAATAGACATCAACATACACAAGGCATTAAAATAATACAATCCTGAGCATGTAGTGATTATGCCAAGCTCATGAATACCCAATAGTTGATAAAAGACCGAGGATCCTCTACCAGAATTCCAAAGAGGTTTCTTCAATCACACTTTGTAGTGGAGGTTGAGGATATTATAACTTTACTAAGTAGGATTGTTGGTTTGAAAATAGTTTATGGCTTCCATGATTGGATGTGTCCTTACATAAGGATTATTCTTGATAGCTCTGAAAAAATATGTTGGGAAACCTTTATAGATACAACTATTCATGAAAAAATCCTTAAAATGGTTGTAAAGATCAGATAAAGCATCACTTTAAAATGTGAATTTTATATGATGTAATGTTTGATCTATAATATTTCATTTCATAGGGACTTCCCTTACCTCCCAAGAATAAATAGATTTAGGAATTATAAGGTATATGATGTTTACCCAAAGTTAAACTTGGATAATTGGAAGGGGAATTTTAGAGTGGTAAATGATGCATTTTTTACACTAGTCATATGCCTCTTCATGCTAGAACGGGAACAATACCGAATATCCATAGAAGCTCAAAGAGTGATAAAGGAATATGGGTGCTAATTTATTCAATATACAGTTCTTCACCTACATAAGGGTAAGTGGATATGAGGGACAACCATTCATGTTTCCCAAGTATCTAGATGATAAGTGGGATCTTATGGAACTCTCAAGACAACTGGAATAAGTACACAAGATAATTGTAGGGAAGTACAAAAACAAATATCAATTTTCCTATCAAAATAGGAAGATACTCTTGCCCCACTATTGTAAAATCTAGACAATTGGAGGATGAGATGAGCACATTTGAAATGGAAAAATTCCAACCTAGGCTAAAGTATGATATCATATGGGTTGTAGGTTCAATCCTAGGGAGATCATATGAACACGATCCCTATTATGAATATTATTGGATGAATTGCAGGAGATGAGGAAGAGGTCCGGTTAAGAGACTATTCTAGGATGAACCTCAAGGAGATCATTGACTACAAGATTTCAGTTGTACCCCAAGGTATGAATGATGACACACAAATAGTTTGTCAATATTACTATGATATGAAGCTATCATCACAACTAATTGCACCATTGAATTGGAATGATATAGAATCAACTTGGCCTTCTTATTAAGAAAAATCATGTGATGAAAAGAACACTATCATGGTTAAAAATAAAATTCATGGATTTATCTCTACAGAATACAAAGGTATTAAGGGAGTACAGGGATTTAAGGATATTAGAAGAGGATATCCCTCCTATGAGGGAAGCAACTGATCAAATAGACCCACTAGAAGTAAGAGCTCCTCAGTTGCCATCAAGGAGGCCAACTATTGGGATTATTAAGGAATGGACTACAGATAAAAGTAGAATATGAACTCCTATGTCAATCCTTGACCCAAAAGATGAGGGAATGCTACTAAAATCCATGAAGGATGCACCCATTACTCAAGCAATCCCATTACAAACCAAGGGGGAGGTATATAAAAAACCAAGAACTCCAATAATAACATCTACATGGGTCATCAAGTACATGTAAGAGAATGAGAGGAATCATATCAGGTATTGATCCACAACTTATGGTGTAGAATACTTTGAAGGGAAGGAAGAAAATGAGATCAATTACTTTAAAAGGGCTAAGGTTATACCTCCTTTGGTAAGAGATACACAAAATTCAGGGACCAAGAATGTCCTAGTCACAAAAGAACACAAACACAAAAGTAAAAAACTAGATATTATTAATCCAGTCCCATTAAATGAATCTCAACAGAATCTCATTGCAACACTGGAAAACTAGGTAGTCATGGCACAGCTTCAAGTGAGTACTCCCATCAGGAAGCCATTGTTATAGCACCAAGTCCTATATGTATAGTGTAAAATGTAGCCATGGAGAAGAAGATTGATGATATTCCTATGGACAGTCAATCCATGAGAATTCTAGAAGAACATAAAAAAGAAGGATTAAGGGAAACTCCATCAACTTCACAAGTAGAAGGTCAAGAACTTGTTGCGACTACTACACATCAAGAAAATGAAACTACATCAATTGAGGTGATAGATGTGGATGAAAGAGAAGAAACTCATGCACCAGGATTTACTGATTTATTATTTGGGTTGACTATGGTAAAAGAAGAAGATGTTGCCTCAATGGAGGATCCATTACCAAAGTTTCCAACATTTTAGGGTGATGAGGAAGGTATGGAAATCTAGGATGTACTACTTGCGGTTTCAGTGCCAACAATTGAGAAAGATTTAGTAAGTAGGAAATTGTAAGAAATTCATCATAATAAATGACTTAGCCCATAGAGAAGTAACCTTATGAAGAGGAAGAAATTACAGTAATGGAAATATCACATGAAACTGCAAGCCCTACAAAATAAGTATTAAAAGAGGTTGATGAGGAAGTTTTCAATCTAACAGAGGATAAGGGAAAGAAAGAGACACTAATTGGTGATAAGGCCCAAAAATTAGCTATTGAAATAAAAATAACTAAGTGACTTAGAGTTGAAGAAAAAAAGGGATAATAGATAGAAATGAGGGCCCTGCATGTTGAGAAGAAAGAATAAAAATCGGAATTTTAAGTCTCACATGTAGCTATACCGATGTCAAATACATCTCAAGGTACTTCCAAGAAAATAGTGGTGTTTTCAGACCCACCACAGATTACACCACAAAAATCAAGTGGGGGAAATGTCTGCACAACAAGATGGTTAGGAACACTCCTCCCAAGGAAAGAAAAGGAAGTAATTTAGGTAGAAACCGTTGACATCAAGAAAATTGTATTCTCCAAACCCACAAGAGCTCCCAAGAGGGTTAGGATTTTGTCAAAAACTCATGTTGACCATCAAGTATTTAGGACATTAGAGGAGGTCACAGGGGCAAAAAGGATGATGTACACAAAAAATATCAAGTCACAACATTCCACTAGGGAAGCCAACTATAGATAGAATTTGAAACAAGATGCTACAATGGTTCTTGGAGGCTTAATCCAAAAGATTGATAAAGATAAGGAAACAGAAAATAACTAAAGGAAAAAATTGAAATATTGTCAACTTACATACAAAAGTGGATACAACTCCCTATGGAAGGAAAAGAGATTGCTGCTAAAATAAAACCAAAGGTGTTAAATGTAGTTGATAGATGTAGGACAACAATTGGTGTTGTGGATAGATAGAAAGAGAAATTATCTGAAAAGGGGAGTAAGGTCATAGAGGACAATGTGAGATGTTATCACCAACTATCATAATTATCAGATGATTCAAAGGAACAACTTGATAAATTTCAGGATGAATTGCATTACTGGGAAGGAATCCTTCTGAAAATGGAAGCAATAACTCAATTGGAGGGTCATTTGGTGGAGAAATAAGGGATTATTCCTCCTGAAGTAAAAGGAGTACAGTATACTTATGAGGTAGATATCAAGTTAATAAGGATGAAACTCTAAATCAAATCGATGAAAGAATCCTCTCAGAAAGGGAAAAATATTAATGCATTGATAATATTAACAGTAGGGCTAGGGAAACTTACAACACAAGAAAGGATTCACTTATGGAGATTTGGGAACATAAAACTTGGTACAATCATTTCGATCAAACATTAATGGAGAACCTAGCACTACTGCTCCAATGTTCAGTTATGATACTATCCATAAATTTGTTAGTTTTGAGAAACAAATGGCCAAGTTGTCAAAAAGGATAAAAAAGAGTAAAGGTGCAAAGCCATAGTTTGAAAAAGTACTAAAATAACAAGCACACTGATATTCATGTTCCTGGTTTGGACTTGATGAAGAAAACATTTTCCATATATTCCATAGATTTGATGCATATAGAGAAAGAACAAACAAAGCATAAGAGGATGATGTCATTGAACTTGAAGTTGATAACACTAAGTTTGATCAAAGATAGACTTATTCTCTGAACTTTCTCTACTTCATCTAATTACTTCTTATTTTGTAATTTTTTACTTTCCAAATTTTGTGTTCTATTAAGCATGAAATGTTAGAATGTAAATTGGAAAGGGCTAATAGTGAATAAGTTGGAATCAAATCCATATAAGAGACATAGTAAAATTTTGTGTGTTGTTTATATTTACAAAAAGTTTAAAATGGGGTTTCTATAGGTGCCCCTGCCCTTGGAAAATTATGTTCATACATACGTATACATTTTACAAAAAGAGTAGTATAGTTAGCAAGTGACTAGTCAATCACTATTACTTCCTCATCAAACAGGGGAATACAAGACAATAATTCCTTTTTCCTAGATTTAAATGTTACATGACTATGAGCTTGATATACAAATTGAATTCTTCCAGATAATTCACGAGACATGCCCAAATCCAAGAGTTCTTATGTATTTGTTTGACGATTCCCAAGGAGACTAATCAGTTCCTCTTTTCTAGAAAAAGAGGAGACCAATTCCAATAGACTAAGCCCTCCAGATGAAGATAATCATGAGGGATGAACTGGTTCTTTAGAGTGGAATGAAATGCTGGTGCATTTTCTGAAGAATCAAAACCAGAAAGCACTAGAATAATGACTAGAAATTCCTTTCTCTATCAATTCATCAATATAAGGAGTAGAGAGATAGTGTGCAACATTAGAATTGATGAGTCAGTTTATAACATATCCAAAATGACTTCAATCTAATCAGGGGCCTGAGCATCTTCTGGGAAAAGAAAATGGTGGAGCATGATTTGGAATGAAAAGAAAAATAATATCACCTTCGTGAGCTTTCTCATCAGTGCCATCTAAATAATTTTGGGAGTCAATGAACCTTCATTGTCTTGTTGTTATTCAATTGAGAACAACATCTGAATAAATTTCTCATCTGGACTCAAAAGTGAAAAAACAAAATGGAACACCTTTGAAGATAAATTTTTCAAACTTCCTTCAAACTCCAAGTTACCCATTTCTCAAGACACAAATATTGAGGATACTTCAGTAGAGAAATTCACAAGAAAATTTGTAGAAAGTATGCAAGTCTGTAGCTAATGAATGGAAAATTTATAGGGAAGAAAATTCTATAAAACTTTGTGTGATCCATCAATATGTAATTTATTTTAGGATTTGGATGGATATGAAGCACGAATTGAATTAAGGGAAGGAAAGATAAAAGCTGGCGAAATGGCACTCCATTTAATCTAATTAAAATCTTGGCACAAATTAGAGCATTAATTCCAAAATAATTTTCAATAAATTACTTTCTTCATAAAGGTATAACCTTCACAAGAAAAGAAAATAAAATTAATGTGAAGGGTGACATCAGAAGGTGAGAAAGGGTGACAGGGTACTTTGGTCATCCTAACAAGATGGATAAATTGAATTACACCTAGCAGTATCAATCAACAGTTTTTCCCACATGGCAGTAAAAGAGTGGGACCAATCCCAAGGTACTAAAAGAAAATCAAATATTTCCAGTTGGGAAAAGAATATTCTTGCTTTAGTTGAAAATCCTTCATTATAAGCAAGTAGGATATTTTTCTTAAATTTTGGGGGGAAAATTGAATCAAAGAAATTTTTCAAAGTTGTATGAGGGCATGTCCTCATACGAAATAGGGGTTAGTTTTTCTACTGTTGAAAAAAGTCAAGACATCTTACTGTAAAACTACAAAAATTCTTTGATGAAATATAATATAAGTTTTCATTTTTCAAGTTCTTGTGTTAATATGGTTGCAATGTACAACCATTAACAAGAATTGAGATCATTTTTTCTATGTTCCCTTGCCAAGAGTTTGAAAAATATTAATGAAATATGTCTGCTTATGAGCTTAGCTTATGTATTCTCGATTCTATATGTTGAGCATTTGATTAATGAATTGCATTTTTTGATGCAATTTTGTGTTTATTGTTTCTTTGAATTACACTATATCTGTCCTTAATGGTTGAGATTTGATCATTTATTCAATATTGTGTTGTAAGAATTTACTTTGCAATATTGGGTAAAATTATAAATTCTTAATGTAATCATTTTGTTGATGGATTTTTGTAAACCTTTGAGTGAATCTTAGGTGTATGAGATCAGAAGTAATAAACACTTTACTAAAATAATTTCATGAGCCTTTTGTTGGGTATTTTAGAGATTGTGTGGAACCTTTGCATTTATTGAGTATCAATGAATGAAAATCTTCTTTTGATTGAAACTTTGACTACTTGATAAATGGTTCTTTATTTTCTAGAATGGCATATTGTCTAGGTGAGTGTTGAATGTTGTGTTGCCAGAAGATCTGTTGTCATATAATCCACCATCTTTATAAATATAATCGTACTACTAGTCCCACCATATTATACTAGACTTTATTTTTTACTTTGTTTCTTTGTCTATAAATTCCAATTAAAGGGAACTTTAATCTCTTCTTTCCTCATTAAAATATGCAAGAGAAATGGAAATATGTTGTCTATAGTAACCTGTTTTTGGTAAAATAAGCATATGCATCACTCTATGTGACAACTTGTGAGAGTGAAGTGTTGTATCCATGGCCATTTTTATCCCACATTGATGTATCACTTAAAGAAATTAAGGAACAAAGAATCCATCTCCCCCTCTGCATTCAGGTTACCCCATGGGTCCTCTCACCCTAGTTCAAGGTAGGACCAAAAGTAGCAAGGAAAAACCATCCCCTTTGTACGTGTCACTCAGTTACCCCAAAGCCTAGTCCCAAAGAGTTTTTTAGACATATCATCGGTTGCAAATGACTCATACCATAAATTCTATCATCCTCAAAGCATCCCAAACCATTGATACTACTGTCAAGCCTCAAGGGGGTGTAAGTTTGAGTACCAACATGCTTCTGGTGCCATTTTTGGGGAAAATTTTCTTGTTTTTTGAAACATATACAAAGTCTCTAATGACACTATTAGATGTTAAGTCCAAATTAAGGTTTAAAATTCTTCCCTTTACACAACTTTTCCAAAATATAGTCCATTTTGAATGTATTATCCCAATAATTTCTCATTATAATCAATTTTTCCATTAAATCTAACTTCATTGAGAAAAGCATGGTGAAATTCATAAAGATCTAAAAAAAATTGTCTACTAGTTTTTAAAGTTTTCATTTCAAGATCTATTTGAGTTAATCTAAACATTTAAGGTGCAAGACCTTAGTGTCAGCTCCATCTTCTAAAAGAAAATATGGTATGTACCAGTGCAAATGTTATTTACTCTTTGTTGATTAACTCTTCAACTTTGTAAAGCAGGAAGGAAGAAGATATTTATTCAAGTCTGATCCTACCAAAAAGTTACTTCTAGAGTTAGAAAGTGCAAATCCAAGAAGGAAGTAGATCTGGAAACCAGTGGATGGTTTAAGATCAGAAGAAAAAATTGTTGTAAGTGTAGAATTTGATCATCCTTTAGTGGAAGACTATTCTAGCATGTCTGAAAACTCTGAGTCAAGTATCCCTCAAGTTGGTTTGCATATTTTATTTTAGGAAGGTCCAGAATCTGCAAGTAATAAAGGTATTCATCATTTTTTTCCTTTGTTGATTCCTGACAATAAAGTATTTTTTGAAACTGAGTCCTTGAAGGATTCATATTTTTTGGATCATACTCCTTTACCTCAAAGACCACCAGTTCCCCACCATTTCAATCATGAAACACCTCTACCAAATAATATGGCACAACCTCCACCAAGGCCTATTTTTTTGTTAATACCTACAGAACAATAAGATTTCATGGGATGGTGAGCTACCCAAATGAAGTGCCCCATTAAATTAAAAATATAGTATCTAGATTTCAAGGGAATAATGCCATAAGTGGAGATCAACATCTAATATTTTTTCATAATGTTATGGATGAATTTGAAGTAGAAAATGAAGATGTGTATGTCAAGTTATTCATACATACTTTAGAGGAAGATGTCAGGGAATGGCATAATTTTCTGCCTGAAAATTTAATTGATTCCTAGACAGAAATGAAAAATGCTTTAAAGTTACAATATGGTGACAAAACTAATCCTAGGTTTCTCTTGACTAAAGTTTAAAAACATAAAAAAAATCCTAATGAACCTGTGAAAGATTTTAACACTAGATTTAATAAAACTTAACTAGATTTCCTATCAATATAAGGCCTAGTGATGATTTTTGCTTTATCAAGTACTCATAATTCCTTTGACAAAAAGGCAACTTATTATCTAAGGGATAAAAAATACTAGAACCTTGAGGCAAGATTTCTCTATGGTTATCCAAATTGAGAACAATATTAAAGCAACGAGGAAGCCTCCAAAAAGGGAAGGTGTTAAGTTGATTAATCCTGAGAAGCCACATGCCAGTAATGCGGTGACAGTGGACTTAGAGGAGGTGGTTAAAACTTTGGCTAGAGAAGTTAAAGAAATTTCCTATAAGCTAGCTAGAGTAGAAAAAGGATTGGTTCCAAATCCTCAAGCTCAGCATCAGGCCCAAGGGTAAAATAGATTTGGGAATCATCCCAAATGAGATTATCGAGATGAGGAAAGAGGGAAGGGACCTATGGATTCAGGGAATAAGCAACAAAATTTTATAGAAAATAAAGTAGTCACATATCCATTGACAACAAGGGTATCATTAGTGGAAGAAAACCGCATCATTGAATTGTGTGATAAGTGTTTTTTTCCACACTCCCCTTGTGAGCCACTTATTTAAGATAACAGTGTTGTTCATGATGTTGGTTTTGGTGATATATGCATATTGGAGTACCTTGATGATTCACCACAGGGAGCTACATCAACTGACCTGCTATATGTTAGAACTGTGGAGGAATTTAGGACATGCATAAATCAAGTATCTTCCTCCCCTTCTACAAGTAATGTTGATATAGATATGGTTAAGTCATTTAAGCTTCCAAACCATGAATTTGAATGTTTGATGGATTTAATGATTAATAAGTATGATGGTGGAATCCCTTCTAAAGAATTTAAGAAACTATTTATGAACGCTATTGTAGCTCAATAGAAATACTATAATCTGTGAATCAGACAAGTAAAAGGATCTGTCGCTACTCCTAAACCCAAAATATCTCTCTTGACCAATATCCATAAAGGTTTTCCCAAAAAATATATGCTTGATAAAGGCCTTGCCAATACTTTAAATCTAAGTACCTCTGCTTCTTCTCAAGAAGTAAAGGACAACATACCATTAGAAAATATGGTCACCTTGCCCCCTAATTCAGCTTTTCCCAAATATGCAACATGTGACATGGCCCAAATCTTGAGCCAAATAAAGATCATTGTCCCAATTGTGGAATTACTCATATTTCCTGAGCACAGAAAAAGAGCATTTGAATATTTGGGAATAAAGGAGAATACAATTGTTAATGCAAGGGAAGTAATTAATGTGGTGATTCCTCCTACCATAGCTGAAATTGAAGTAACAAAGGAGTAGGAAGGCATGGAGGAACCTCTGGAAGTATATCTAGGTAATTACATGGTTGAATCATAGCTAGATGTAGACCCTTTCTTTACTACTTTAATTGTCAATGAACAACTCCTCCACAATTGTATGTTTGATTCAAGAGTCTCATATAATATCATGCCTTTAGAGTTCATGAATGAATTAAACATCAAGATAATGACAACCTTTGGGACATGTTATGTCATGGATTCAAGAGAAGTACCTATTATTAAGTATGTAAAACGCTTGATAGTACAACTTACTGCTTATCCTGGAATATATTTGACTATGAATGTTGTTATAGTTGATTAGTCTGCTAAGTGGGGTATGTTGTTATCAAGGAAGTGATAGTGTTGGAGGTAGTGTTCATATGGATATGTCTTATTCCACTATACCATTGGAAGGAAAATTGGTCAAATTACATGGAGAAAAGAAAATGCTACATCTTATTGAGGATCCCATGAATACCTCTTATGAGGTATTATTCATTGATACTGATTTGGGAAACCTCATAGGATGTGTAGATTTTGAAGGCCATCACATGGATGCTAATACACACATAGAAGGTGCCAATTTTCCTTGGACCATAATGTTTGATGGAGCATGTTATCACATTAGAAATGGATCTGGAATATTTTTAACTTCTCCAAATGAGGGTTCTTTTAATTTTCTCATTCAAATTATGGTTTGAATGTACTAATAACATTACAAAATATGAGGCATTACTCCTTGGTTTAAGAGTTTTCATGGAAGCATGGGATTAAGGATATCATTGTCAAAGGAGACTTTGAACTAGTTGTAAAACAAATCAAAAAATTATATGAAACTAAGAATACAAGGTTGAAGCAATACAAGCATGCAACATGGGATCTTATTGAGATGTTTGATTATTTTAATATCCTATATCATGAGAGATCTCAGAACACAACAACTAACAACTTGGTTATCCTTGCATCCCAGTCTGACAATGATATAATATCTCCTTATTACAACTATGAAGTAGAGATATTGACTAGACCATCCGTTCCTGATAACATCCAACATTGGCAGGTCTTTGAAGATGATACTTAGATACAAAGGTTTCTAAACTACAAAGGTGAGTTCACAAACCAACTCATTGATCTTGAGCCAATGGTTTCATTATGTGATGGAAAGGAAACCCTCTTTGGGAAGAATATAATACAATTGAAAACAAATACTATCTCAAGAGGACTAGTTAGTCTTGAGTCAAATTTTAAAAATGTTGATAGGGTCATAAAAAAACCTATCTTTGCATCTAGGGAAGTGGAAGAATGTAACTTAGGGACTCATCAAAATCCCAGAAAATTTTGGTTAGGATGTAGCTTGAGCAAAGAAGAAAACAGACTTATACCAAGTTGCTAAAAAAATATCAAGATTGTTTTGCATGGCCTTACTTTGAATTAAATGCTTATCGAGAGGATTTATTCCAACATGAAATACCTCTAGAACCTAATACTAAGCCTTTCAGGAAAAATTAAAGGCCAATCAATCCCATCCTAGAAACTAAGATGTAGGAAGAATTGACAAAACTAAGGGATGGTGGGATAATACAACCTACCAAATACTCTTCATGGGTGGCCAACTTAGTACCAGACTACTAGTGAGAAAGAAGAATGGGGACATAAGTATTTGTGTGGATTTTAGAAATGTGAACAAAGAAACAATTAAATATAATTACCCATTTCCTAATATGGACAACATGTTACAGAAGGTAACATGATTAGAGCTATTATCTACATTATATGGTTTCTCTGGATATAACCAAGTAGCAGTGAAATAGTTTGAGTAGTTTAAAAATAATTTTACTACTCCATGGAGAACATATGTATATGCTAGGATACCTTTTGGACTGATAAATGTTGGAGAATTTTATTTAGAGAGATGTAGATGTGGCTTTCTCTGGCCTTATCAACAAATTTATTGTAATATATCAAGATGATATAACTATTTTCTCTAAGAAAAGGGGTGATAACTAAGAGAACCTTGAAAAAATGTTTCTCAGATGTAGATGATATGGGATTTCATTAAATCATAAGAAATGTCACTTTGGGGTACAAAATTAAATTTTGCTAGGGCATATAATGTCACGAAAAGGAGTCATGATAGATCCTGAAAGGGTAGAAGCAATTGGTAAGGTTCCCAATCCCATGTCTATGAAAGGAATTTAGTCTTTATTTAAGAAGATAAACTTTTTCAGAAGGTTCATTTCCAATTTTTATAATATTACTTTCACTATCACCAGAATTTTGAAGAAGGATTGGGTCATTAACTTGGGAGAAGAAGTTGTCCACAATTTCAAAGGAATAAATGAGGAACTTAAGAATTTCCATGTATTAACTAGCCCTGATTACAAGAAAGAATTCCAAATATTCTCCTTTTCCATCTGAAAACAAAATTTCTTTTGTGTTGTTGTAGAAAAATGAAGAGTGGAAAAGAAAATCCCATTTCCTTTTTTAGTAAGGCCTTATAAAGAGCTGAGATGAAATATTCTATCAAGGAGAAAAAATATTTTTCCTTGGTAAAAGCCACTAAATTTGTTAGACCCTATATTTTTAGTTCCAAAATCATAAACTATGTGCCTCACAAAATGGTGAAGGACATTCTATCATAAATGAAGATGTCAAGAAAAATATGTACATGGGTGAATAAACTACAAGAATATGACATGGAGATTCAGAAAAAAAAAAATTGGTTCATGGATTGGGCTTGGCAAGATTGATGGTAGAAAGAAATATTTAGGTGGTATAGATACATAATGTTAAAGAAGATGGGCCACATCCTCATGAAAATGTGATAAATTCAACATGGTATAAATATATAATATATTAATTGTTGAGCTTGAACTATCATATACACTTAGACAAAAACCAAAGAAGGACACTCAAGCTGGTCTCCAAAAAATATATATCGACTGATCATTGGCTAGCTTGGAAAAAACCAGAGGGATTTTTGATGAGGTGTACCAATGAAAATAACCCTATTGGAAAGAAAATTTTTTAGAGGAAAAATTAGAGGGTTTCTTTCTAATGCTTCGGGAATCTAAGTCCCTCTACTTGAACGATGCAGCTTCTGTATATACATGTGTGAGTAAGGTGAGTTTTATTCGAGTTGGCCTTACGGTTGAGGATCCAACATGGGAACTCCATTGACCTTATGATAAATCTAGAAATGATTACTGGGGAGGAATTTTATAGGAGAGTAGGAAAGGGAGTGAGAATATTAGATAAGATAACTAATGCTGCAAGTAGAAAATAAAATTATTACATACATCAGTCATAAGTTTCATCACATACATTAAAATTGGGAAGAAACAATTGTATAAACAACAACAAGACCAATTAGAATTTAATGAGCACAAAGTATCAACAAATCCCTTAGTCAAAAAAGGCTAGAAAATCCTTCTCATATTGATGCTTAAGAAAATATTGTACATAGTATGAGAATGGAAGACATTTGAGAATAGGGGAAATGGAAGAATTTTCTAACTATTTGCTTCTTCACAAGGATGTCTCTCTCATGAATTCACAAAAAACAAATAAGAAGTCTAAGAATACCCTCAAATGAGGAGCTTGTTACAATTTATAGAAGAGAAGAAAATCTTCATCTTCCCGATGACTCTTCACATACTTTAATTTTGACTTTAGGTTGTTCATATTCCTATCAAATATTTAAGTCCCTTTTATAAAAACAAGGTGACTTAAATGTTACATTATGTTTCTAAAGTCACTTAAATACATATCAAAAAGTCAAAACCCCAACGAAAAATTAGAACATTGAATAAAGAGAACGTTGTGAGAGAAGAGAGAGAGAGAGAGAGAGAGAGAGAGAGAGAGAGAGAGAGAGAGAGAGAGAGAAACAAAGAGAAGGAATAATAAGTAAGAGGAAGAATTATGTAGAAGAATGAGCCACTCCAGTGGATCTGATCTCACCCCTGACTAGTCTCCATCTCAAGTTGGTGAGGAGATCTCCATTTCTCTAAATTCCTTAGTAAATGAGCTAATGTAGGTTCCACTTTGGTAGCATGAGGAATACGAACACAACTTAGAGTCTTTTTCAACCCATTAGACACACCATTGATATATTTTCATTTTCCAAACCATGATGGATGATTCTCCACAATGAGTGCAATCACATCCCAAATCTCTGAGAGGAAGTCCAGGGTATCCTTATTGAATAAAAATGGATTCACCACCTCCTTTTTAATATACTCCTCAAATGGACCAATCAATTCATTGGCACTTGTGTCTTCTCCCATTACAGGCACTCCAAGTTTCTGAATTTGAAGATTTATACTATCCTGTGACTTGTATACTTGTTCCTCTTTTTCATCCAATTTGGTGATGGCCTGATTAATTGATTCAAATCTAATTGCCAAGGCCCTCTACCCATACGTGTGACAAGTATTCAAAAGGATTACCAAAAACATTCTTATTAATCAACTCCTAAGGGTGAGTGTTTCTCATTTCATTCACCACTGGACCTATAGGTTCCTAGTAATCCCTTTCTTTCTCCAAATCTTCTTTAAGTGCCCACGTCCTTTTTACTGTTGTAAACATGTAGGAAAAAATCTTGAATTCCTATTAGAGAAATAAATTTTCCCTTTTTAGAAATAGAACTGATCCATTCATTATTATCTCACCCCTGCATCATGAGCTCATGCGATCCTCTTGATAGATTTTGGATTGAAGTTGTTGATGGGTGCAAACTTCTTCAATGGGAATTGTTCATGGCATTTGGATCCACTAGATGTTGCACATAGGATGACAGAGTTTCACCTGCTCCTTTACCTCATCAATATTATTCTTATATTATTTATTCCTTGCCACCATGCGAGTAGAATACTATTGATACATGTACAAATCCCTTTCATGAGTAGCCAGCCCTAGTTTAATTGTGCTCATCTCATAATCATCCGATGTCATCTTAGTCCACTGGCTTGATCACCTTCGGTCAGGATACTTCAATGTATTAATTACCTATTTCTCTGTTGTAGAACCATGAGGCCGTGTGTGTAAATTCCTCTTCTTTCCCTTAGCCAATGAGGCAATTTCTGATAAATCAGGGGCTGCCACTTGTTGAACAGTGTGAGTATCAGGGGATATTGTTTCCTGCATCCATGGGGACATTTCATTAGATTCAATATCTATGACAGGTGCATTAATCATTCCCTCCTTTGGAAGAGGAGAATCATCTTAAATGAGGGAGGTATTAGTGTTGACAAGAGGTGAGCCTCATGTGGTGGTTCAAAGACTGGGATCTTGAACTATGTGCTCTTCCTTTGCTTGTATTTCTGTCACTGGATCTTCTTCTTGCATCTCTGTAGACTCAAGTTCTTCCCATTGCATTGTTGCAACCAATCCTTTTTTTCCTAGCTCTCTTTGGTGACTTTCCATGAGAAGAAGTCTCCAATTATATGGATATTCATTTAGAAATTGCTCCAAAGTTCCTTGAACTTGAAGTAACTTCCCATATTTTGACGATGACTATCAAGAGGCTTGTTTCTGTGTTTGTGGGGATACCTCATGATTGGATGATCGTGGATCTCTTTCTCTGGAACTGATCCCTCATTATCCTTTCCACCTCATCAGTTCATTCCTATATATATCCTAATTCATGAACGTGCCCAGTTGACTTGAGGTAATGGAGAAACCTTGACCACCATGCATACTCATGATCATACATTTCATTCCCATCATCTTTAAAAATATCTTCATACTAAGAGAACTTTAATTTCCTCATCTCATCGATAACCATCCTCGTATGATCCTTTTCCCATACTTAAAATTCATCAACATGGTTGGCCCAGTAGTCTTCAATTTGTGGATCATGACACACGTTTGAATGTGGAAAGAATTAGGATCATCTCGAATGTCAAAATTGGGCCTGAGTGTAGGAATGCAAAATCAAATGTGTGAAGGTTGCTTCCAAATGAGATGCATCATTTGCATTCTTACATGTGAATCCCCCAAGAGAGATGGGGAATGAAATCAACTTATTTTTCTTGCTCATGATCCTGTTGTTTTACCTGTAATGAACTATCTTGTAGAGCTCAAATAATACAATGTGACCACTAAGGTACTTGGGCAACCTTAGCGGAGCTTGGTCAAAGCTAAAAAATCACGTAGGTAGGAGAAAGTTAAGAATTGTATGAAATAAGAGCCATATATTTTGATTAAGGATGCCACTTGTGGTGACATCCTTGCCTCCAAATCACCCTCCAAGGTTTAGACTACATACATCATGAATGCATCATTCACGCGGGTGAAGTGCATGTGGCTTTCCTCCATTACCAAATATGGGAGTTTCTTGAATGTGGTAACCTTAGAGGAAATATTATGTGTGAGGGATAATCCCTTGAATGATCTTGAGCTGGTGAGAAAATAGACCAAGTAAGAATTCATGTGGAAATTCTTTGTCATGGGCACCTAAGGTAAGTTATAGATGCAT
Source organism: Taxus chinensis (assembly GCA_019776745.2). NCBI lineage: Eukaryota > Viridiplantae > Streptophyta > Pinopsida > Cupressales > Taxaceae > Taxus > Taxus chinensis. The sequence goes on from CM034151.1 coordinate 461,315,558, forward strand.
ATTTTCATTGATTATCTATCCCCATTCAATTCTTTTCTTTCCTTCAGTTCACTGTCAAGATGAAAAGTCCCATCCAATCTTGGAAGTCTCTCGTGTTCACTTCTCCCATCACCCTATTGAGGAGAGTAATTACATCTAATATACTTCCCATGAAACTCACATCTCAAAAGCATTTTTAGTCATCCTTGAGGGTTTTCTCCCTATCTTCATCCATGACCCTAGTGTAACCCCTTACATGTACATGCATCCATATTTTCCCACTCATGTACGACCCTTTCTTTTGAGATGAAGACCATGCTAGGTGATGTCAGAATTTGTAGAGTGAGTGAGATGGTTCTGGAATTAATGACTTCTATTTGCATACCATTTTCAGCTCAATTTTTTTGTATTTTAGGCTCATAGTGGTGTGAGCAGGCCAAGACTAACTCAAATATTTGTACAGACATGGGGTGTCTTGCAGCTGTGAATAATCCACTTGTGAATACTTGGTCTTCAATATTTCCTCTTTCCTTGGTTGTCATGCAAGTGTTTAAATCATTAAAGTCCATATATGAGACATCACTATCTTCTATCTCATACTTAAAAGTTAAAGGTTGTGTTAGTTTATGTCATATCCATTTTTACTTCATGGTTCCTTCATGAAAATCTACTGCAGATGCCAATTTGAATGTTCAACTCTTGGGATTCTCCTCCTCTGAAGTTCACCCTCTATAATGACTTACTATTTTTAGTAAGTAATGAGATGACTTACTAACTTATAAGTATAAAAAAACCTCCCTCAAAACTCAATTGGATATTGCAACTCGAATTTCCTCTTTCTCCCATGTGTTCCTCTCACCTTCTAGACCAATTTTCTATTTTTAGTAGGTGTTCATGAGACCACTTACTATTTTTAGTAAGTGTCAATTCTAGACCGAGATGACCATTTCAATGAATTTTATTTGTGATACCTCTTCTGTGTTCACCACCTCCTTCGTAGTTTCTTCAGTTGGTGACTTACCCAAAATAACAGTCTCCCATGTAGAAATCCTGGTATTTTTAGAAAGTGAGCTTCTAGTGGTCGGATCACGATAGAGAAAAGTTTTTTGATATGGTTTTTTTCCCAATATCACTCCTTTTAAATCTTAGGCATGCCTGATTACTGGTTTGTGAGATTTTAAAATTTCAAAAAAATTACTTGGTAGTAGTTCTCAACATGGAATCCATTAATGGAGCTTGAAAATTACAGGTCTAGTTTTCTTCTCCATTCGAGACAAAAATCATATTTTTAATATGGGTTTTTGTTTCTTGTTCCATAGGTGAAATTTCTCTTCAAACCGATTGTTGATTTGACAGGAAATCTAACTTTTGTCTTTGTTGGGCCAAGAGGGAGATTTATTCACTATGAACAATTTATGTTGCTGAAGGGAGTTCTGTTGTTGAGGTTTTTTTCTCTTAAAATTAAAATGCAAAATAAAAAATGGTTCTTCATTTCATGCACTGGTTTGCAAGATATGTTTGAATCTTGTTTTACGACAATGTGGGTTTTCAGATGAATTTCTTCATTTTCTTCTATTCTTCAATTTCAACTCTTTTGATCAATCTTTCCTCTAAAATCTATGTATTTTCATGGATTGGAGGGTTTTTTGGCCATTTCATAGCTGGTTCGGAGCATCAATGGTGGACTGGTTGTGAGCATGAACAAAGTTATGGAAGGTATAGATATGTGAAGAAGAATTGGTGGGAAACAAAGCTAAGTGTCAACTTTAAAGTGTTTTAAAAATACATACCAGTGGTGGAGTGAATTTTTTTCCCTGATGTACCTTAAGAATTAAGGGATAAAAGGGACATCAAATTACACATCACACCTCCATGTGACACTTGGCAAAAAGCAAATAGTTGAGTGTTAGGGCTAAAAAGCTTGAGAAAAGCACATGTGGGATAGAAGTTAGTTGTATGGAGAACCAGGAGGAATACCTGGGGTTGGGAACATTTTCTTATCCCCCATGTCCTTCAATAATTAAGTTACATCAATTTTCACATCGCTTCTAGAGCTGGCATGTGGCAGGCATCCAACGGTTGTGCATTTGGCTCCAACTAGCTCCTATGGGCTGAAAAATTGCATTGTAGAAGGTCATATTGATGACCTGAGGGCCATTCAAGAGGATGGGTGAATTTTCATGTCCCTCATGTCACTTTTCCAAATGGACAAAAGGGTCATCTATTTTCACATCACACCTCCAGGTTGTGCCACTTGTCACGATCTGAGTGATTGAGGGGGTAGACTCTGACAAGCACCTGGGGGCTAAACTAGCGATCCAAAGGGTTCCATGTGTGACCAGATAGATTATTGGGGATGGGAGAATTTTAATTTCCCTCATGTCCCTTATCTTGAGGGATGAAAGGGACATCAAATTTTGCCAGGCTCCTAGAGTTGACACATGTCCTCACTAAAATTTGACTAACTGCGAGAAGCTCACCTTGAGAGCAACATGAAACAAGGATAAATTGAGCTCTCAGTGGAATCTTTTGGAAAAAATATATATGAAATTGACTTAAAATGGCCTTTTGAATATAATGGCAGGGTTATTATCTCTATATTCCTCCATTTATTCCCTGAAAAATAGATTTTGTTCTAGATCCCTAGCTAAGCATGGAAAAAACAAGATATAAACCTATTGTTCCAAAGTGTTGCAAAAAATATGATTTAACCATCTTTTACATATTTTAATTCCCTTTCCGATGATGTTTTTTTTCCCTCCTCACTCCACATAGAGCTCCTAGAATCACTTCCCGAAATTCAGTAGCTATTTTAGCCCTATGCACTACCTAGGCTTGTGAACCTTGTTTTAGATTAAACTACTCCAACTCCTCCAAATATTTCCCGAATATATTAAAAAATCAATTCCATGATGTTAGTAGACATTCAATTCAGATCCATGTTGGATTTGTCTCCTCCATTCCACTTTAGGGGGTTACATCAGTCTTGGAAGGCCGGTGGTAGCCCTTCCCAACACTCCCCAAAAATAATATTCTTCTAGAGCTCCTAAAATCACCTAAGGGGGTTGACTTGAATTTACCTAAGGGAATGAGTTAACATCCAATGGGAGGTCATTTTATTGAATGGGTAGACCTAGGGTGCCTCAGAAAGGTAAAACTTGAAAGTTTTGACATAGGGGTAGTGTTGTCATGCTAAAAAATTGTCAATTTTCCTATTGCACATTTTCATGACAATAATTGGCTCTAGCTTGGGGACATGGTATGGATTAAATGTAATAAAGACATGACATGAAGAATCCCATAATATCAAATTTAAAATATAATGAACAATGCCTTATCCATTGGGCCTTGTAGAGTCATGTATAACTTACAAGAGAGAGATAACAAGAAGAACACACACACACACCAAAAATGATGAAAAAACAAACACACAACGCACATAGAAAGGAAAAAACACACAAAAAATAAAGGGAAACACATCTAACAATCACTTATGGTACAAGGTGGGGGAAAACCCACTTTCATTGATGATACAACTTCAGATATTTCCCACTATGGGAAAATTCCAACAACGTTCCATCTAGATATGAGACTAGGAATACGATTTTGCCGCAAGATTCATGAATCTGGAATGGGCCGAGCTATAATGAATTGAAATTTCCATGGCTTCCTTTTGGTTCTCTAATTTTTTCCCACTGTAGGAAAAGGTCTCCAAATTTGAATTATCTTGCCTTATCCTTTTTGTCAAAGATCCACTTCACTTTTAGTTCATGCTCTCTGATACGGTCAACCTCTCGGAGTCTGTTCCCTTCCATCTTCTTGAGAAACATGATCCTTTTGTCAATAGAATCCTTATATGGTTCATCTTCTATTCTTTGGAGGAATTTGAGAGCTATAATTTCAGCTGTAATGGGAATTTTTGCTTCAACTCCATATAGTAGTTGGAATGGTGACATGCCTATTTCCTTCTTTGGAGTGATCATGTCTTCCCATAGTGCATCATACAACTTCTTGTGCCAATTCCTCTAGTTTTCATCTATAAGCTTATAGATAATGGTTACGAAGTTCTTGTTGTTGGATTTCACCTGACCATTTCCCTATGAATAGTAGTCTTATGAGTAAGATAGGGATATTCCATATCCGTAATAGAACTCATTCAACTCCCTTAAAGAAAAATAGGTAGCATTTTCTGCTACGATCTTCTATGGCACTCTGAAATGTACTATGATATTATCTTTGATGAAGTATATAATTTTGGTGTTAACTTGCTTAACTGGTATGGCCTCCACCCACTTTAAGAAATAATCTGTCACTGTGAGAACATAGGTATCCCACGCACTTGAGTGAGGATTTAGAACACATATGAAGTCTAGCCCCCACTTTTGAACTGGTTCTTCAATGACAATTGGACTGAGTGGTAGTGCTATAAGATGTGGTCTCCTGAAAAAATGTTGACATGCTTCGCATTTAGAAACCCATTCTTGAAAATTTGTAAAGAGAGTAGGCCAATAATATATTCCTTAGAGAATATTATGTGCAGTGACCATGGGTAAAAAGTTCCCACCACATGCTTGGTCATGATATGCTTTAAGAAACTTATCTTGTTGTTCTTTGTTTACACACCTGAGAAAGCATCCTTCAAGACCTCTTTTATATAACACGTGGTTCTAGATCATAAAATTTGTTGCCTTCAGCTTGATTTTTCTCCTTTGTTTGTAATCAATATGAGGAGGGAATTCTCTGTAGGTCATCATAAGAATACACCAAAATATCTAGATATTTTTTGAGTAATGACACAAACCTTCTCTTTTCTTCAAGTGAGCAACACTTTCCAATGTTGACCATTCTTAGGTTCTTCGGGGTACAAATTTTTTCCTTCTCAAAATCAGTTAGGCACCGAGAATATTGCTTTGCCTTCTCTTGAATGAATCTATCATGTTTATCAAATAGGTCTTCTAGAGAGACAAGGCATTTAGGGATCTTGTTTCATTTCAATTTGATCACTCCTTCAACAATTCTTTTAATTCCTTCTTTATCCTCTTCAGACACCATTTCCCTGTGTGGATTCTCACTTCCTTCAAAGAAGAGATTGTTGAAATTGTCTTTGTTATAGGAAAGCCAAGAGCTGAGTATCATCATTGAAGACTTGTCAATGGTTTACGTTATCAGACACACTAGGTCTAAACACCATCTCAATGGTCACTTTATATTTGTCAAAGGAAGGATGAGGTATCATTAGGGAAGTTGACACTGTAAGGGAATCAACCTTTTCATTTTTCTTCTTGCATAATAGACTCGATAGAAAATACATTGAAAGATTCAATGTAGTCCTATACTCTATTTCTATAATGATGAAGTCTTGGATTTTTCACTTGATATTTCTTCTGAACCTAATTTACTATCACCTCTGAATCACCTTGGCATTTCAATTTTTTGATCCCCATATATTATGCTATGCCCATACCCAAGAGGATAGCTTCATACTCTGTCATGTTATTTGTATTATCAAACTAATGCTTATAGGAAATGGGGTACAATTCTCCAGAAGGAGATCACAACACCACACCTGCTCTCGAACCCGCACTAGAGTAATTACCATAAAATTCCATTTTCCAGATTTGATCTTCTTCCTCTTCCATAATAAGTGGAAGATTGTCATCTTTCTCTAACGTGAGGAAGTAGTTGCCTAGCCACTTGTCCTAAAATAGAATGTTTTCCCTTGGATCATCATATTTTCATACCGTGTAATTCATCTTCCTTACTGGCAGTAATTTCTTAATTTTTCCTTTTACTAGAATAGTTTCAGATGACCAATCCATTTTGATCTCTCCACCCAAATCTCTACAAAATATTTGGCTCAGTAAAATACCAAAGGAATCTAGAACGTCTGCCACTAGGATGGTGAGAAGCATCTTCTTCTCTGCAAAATAAGCTAGTACTACCTATGCATCCTTGATTATTCTTATCAAAGACACTTGTTTGGATTCCATAGAATAATAGGATCCATTTAGTTGGGTCAAGGTGATGTATGGTGCATTTGAAAATTTTACTGACATCACATTATCTAAGGCTCTGGAATTTATGATGCAATTATTGAGTTGAAAGACTTTGATGATAAGTGACAAGTAAAAAGGCTCAAGTTTTTTCTATTTTGGAGGCAATGAGGGCTAGCATGTTTTGTGAAGGTGTGGGAAGTAGAACATTGTAATTTAAATTTAATTCTATAGAGCTACCACTATAGAATACATCAACAAACCTATCAAATTAAGCGTGGTGCATCTATAAATATTTTAGCCCTGTGATCTGGAATTTGGTTTTGCTTGCGTGTTCCAAAAAATCAAATGAATTCATGGTGGGAAATATTGAGGTTCCGAGGAAAAAAAAATATTTACATGGTGAAGGTTTTTCCATTTTAGGAGTTATTTTTTATTTCCTGGGTGCGGTAACAGGCTTGGAAGGAGATGGGGATGTAGGTTTTGATGGAACCTTAGATTATTTTATAGGAATATAATTTGAAGAATAATTGTTTTTAACAACTTTAGGACTATGAGAATGACTAGGAGACTTACTTGGTGTGGAAATGTGATCCTTGATAACCAGTGGGTCTAGTTTCTCTTTAGTTGACTCCATTGAAGGTGGTAGTGGTGATCCTCTACTGATCATTTTATTTTGAGGAATTTCCATAGGAGGATCTTCTTTATTTTTATTTTCTTTCACCACAGCTACTAAGGATGAGGCTCCTTTCTTAGACTGTGCACGAGTAAAAAATACACATGAGAAGCTCAAGGTTTCTTCATCATGGTCATATTCATCTTTATCAACGTACTCAATTAGGCCATTTTACATATCATCGTAAAATTATTTAACTTCAAGATAGTTATCATCGTCACCCACATATTATTACTTAGGTTCTTTTATTTCCACTTATTCCTCTAGTTCATCAGTGTCACAAGTGACATTGAATGGTGGTGATTTGAGAGAAGGCCAAAGAGAAGGTGGAAAAATTATTGGTCTATTGGGAGGATTTGGCTTTCTTGGAGCATTCCATATTGTGATCTGATATAGTTGTTTCTTCACGAAAATTAAGTCATTGGCCATTTTTTGGAACATTGATCAGTGGTAACTGAGCATGAACTATGACCCTTTTTCTTTGCATTCAGACCTTTCAATTTTCTAGACAAGATAAAATCATCCTCTGTCTCAATCGTGAAGTCCTATGTTTCCCTCAAATTTCGAGGTTGGGATCTTCTTAGGAAGAAACAAACTTCTAGTGGAAAAGAACTAATGAATAATATTTTCAAATTATTTCTGGGAGGCATGAAATCTTCAATTATTCTCCTTATCACTACATTATATTTAGTGATGAAGTCTCACAATGATTCGGAAGCATCTTTCTTCATTTGTACTAGATAAACTAAAATATCCTGGAATTCCTCCATGGACATGAACCTATGTTCGAATGCACTTCTTATATCTTCCCAGTAGGTGATAGACCTTGGGGGCAACATGTAGAACCATTCAATGATTTTTTCGTGAAGTGATTCCACAAAGATCCGGAATGATACATCTTCATGCTCCATGCCTAGCACACCGTAAGTGGTGATGAATGTTGTTACGTGTTTATTGGGAAGTTGATAACCATCTCCTCTAAATTTTGGAAAAAAAATTCTTGAGCCTTTTGGTAGTTCATGGAGTGGTATTATAAGGGCAAGTGGGTTGGTGTTTCCACCCCATGGCACATTCAACCTATGATCTTCACAGTTACAATCTGCCATTCCATTCCTGATTCGAGATTCTAACCTTTCCAAGGATGTGGCTTCGACTGCTTCTCTTATGTCTACTTTGGCTTGATCTCTTTCAATCTCTTTAATTTGAGCTCTTATAATTTCTGCTTCAGCTCATTCTTCTCTTTCTCTATCTTCTTCTTTGGTCTCTACATCAGTGAAATCTTAAATATTCTCATTGATGTATGGAAACTCAACCTCTAATGGATTGAAAGCACTTGGACTCCCAATGGAACCATTTTCTTGATGAAGGGGATACCTCTAAACTCTGAGAAGCTCTTGTCTTCTTTGTAGTTCTTCAAAAATGGGATCGGTTTGTCCTCTCCTTTTTTTCTTGGTATATCTTCTATCCGCCAACTTGAAAATTTATACTCTTCTTTATGGTGTTTGAATTTGTCTTTCTCTTTCTAACTCAGCAATGTGTTCTTCTTCAAGGTTAAGTATTCTTGTGGCAATGAAGTAGTGGACTTTTCCTGTTATGCCAAATAGCCTCTCACAAATCTGAAGCAATATCCTCTTGAATGTGTAAGAGTAACTCAGGTATTTCAATAGGAGGATTTCCTAGAATAGACATGGTTTGAAGACATAAGGCTCAGGTGGCTATTAAATTCCAAGAATTTTCATTTTTGAAATTTTGGATTTTTTAACTTTTTTATATTTTTCTAGGTCCTTTTTTGGGTGCATATGTTTCTTAATCTGCCCCATGATGGGCACCAAAAACTATTGGTGAGGGGAAACTTAGTGGGTTTCTTGCCAATGATCTAGGAATCTAAGTCCCTCTACTTGAATGGTGCAACTTCCATTTATGCATGCACAAGTAAGGTGAGTTATATCTAGGTTGGCCTTATGGTCAGGTATCTAATAAGGGCACTCCATTGACCCTGCAGAAAAGATAACAATGATTTTCTAGTGATTAATTTTCTAGGAGAGTGGGAAAGGGAGTGAGAATATTAGATAAGGAACTAATGCTATAAGTAGAAAATCATAATCTTACATACATCAGTCAGAAATTTCATCACATGCATTAAAATTGGGAAGAAACAATAATACAAATGGTAACATGACCATGGAATTTAATGAGCACAAAGTATCAACAAATCCCTTAGTCAAAAAAGGATAAAAACTCCTTCTTCTTGTATTGATGCTCAAGTAGAAATTTTACATAGTATGAGAATGGATGACATTGGAGAATAGGGGAAAATGGAAGAATTTGCTAACTCTTTTATTATTCACAAGGATCTCTCTCTCATGAATTCATAAAAAATACCTAAGAAGACTGAGAAGACCCTCAAATGAGGAGCTTGTTACAATTTATAGAAGAGAAACAACTCTTCATTTTCTTGATGACTCTTCACATTCTTTAATTTTGACTTTAGGCTTTCAATATTCCTATAAAATATTTAAGTCCCTTTTATAAAAACAAGGTGACTTAAATGTTACATTATGTTTATAAAGTCACTTAAATAAATATTAAAAAGTGAAAACCCCAATGTGAAATTAGAACATTGAAGAAAGAGAAAATTGGGAGGGAAGAGGAGAGAGAGAGAGAGAGAAGTAGGAAGAAGAAAGAGGAAGAATTATGCATAAGAATGAGTTTCTCCAGTGGATTTGATATCACTCCCTAACTGGTCTCCATCTCATGTTGTTGAGGATATATCTGTTTCTCCAAATTCCTTAATGAATCGAGCTGCTGCAGGTTCCACTTTGTGAGTATGAGGAATGCAAACATAACTTAGAGTCTCTACCCACCCATTAGACACACCGTTAATATCTTTTCATTTTACGAACCATGATGGATGCTTCTTCGTAATGAGTGCAATGGTGGCTTGAATCTCTGAGAGGAACTCTAGGGTATCCTTATTGAATGATAATATATTTTCAACCTCTTTTTTAATATACTCCTTGAATGCACCAATAGATTAATTGGCAGTTGTGTATTATCCCATTGAAGGCAATCCAAGTTTCTGAATTTGATGATTTTTATTATCCTGTAACTTGTATGCTTGTTCCTCTTTTTCATCCAACTCAGTGATGGCCCGATTGATTGCTTCAAATCTGATTGATAAGGCCATTGCCCATATTTGTGACAAGTCTTCAGAAGAAGTGCCAAAAACCTTCTTGATAATCAACTCTGGAGGGCGAGTGTTGCTCATTTCATTCACTACTAGACCCAGAGGTTCCCACTAATCCCTTTCTTTCTCCAAATCTTCCTGAAGTGCCCATGTCCTTTTTGTAGTTGCACACATGTAGGTAAAGAGTTTGACTGCCTCTTGGAGAAATTATGTTACCTTTTCAAAAAGTGAACTGATCCATTCATTCTTATCTTTCCCCTGCATCGTGAGATCATGCATCCTCTTGATAGATTTTTGATTGAAGCTGCTGATGGGTGCAACTTCTTCAATGGAATTTATGTGGCATTTCGATCTACTAGATGTTGTACATAAGTTGATAGAGTTTGCACCTATTCTTTCAGCTCATCAATATTCTTCTTATATTCTTTATTCCTTGCCACCATGTGAGTGGAAGACTATTGATACATGTGAAAATCCCCTTCATGAGTAACCAACCCTAGTTGAATTGTGCTCATCTCATAATCAACCAGTGTCATCTCATCCACTAGCTTCATCAACTTCGGTCAGGATACTTCAATGTATTAATTACTTGTTTCTTAGCTGTAGAACCGTGAGGCCATGTGTGTAAACTTCCTCTTCTTTCCCATGGCCAATGAGGAAATCACTGACAAATCAAGGGATGTGACCTATTAAACGATGCGTGCATCAAGTGCAATTGTCTCCACCATCTATGGGAATAATTTATTAGATTTAGGATCAATAAAAGGTGCAAAAACTACCCCCTTCTCTGGAAGAGGAGGAACATCTTGGATGAGAGAGGCAGTAGTATGGGAAAGAGGTGAGAGCTCTTGTGGTGGTTCTAAGACTGGATTTTCAGCTATGTGTTCTTCCTCCACTTGTGTTTCTGCTGCTAGATCTTGTTCCTACATTTCTTTAATTAGGTATTCTTCTTACATTGTTGCAACTAATCCTCCTTTTGTCTTGGATATTTTTGGTGAATTTTCATGAGAGGAAGTCTCCAAATCTCTAAATTTTCATTTTGAAATTTCCCCAGAGTTCCTTGAACTTGAAGTAACTTCCATAGATTTTGATGATGACTACTGAGAGGTTCGTTTCTGACTTGTGAGGATACCTTGTAATTGGATGATCATGGCTCTCTTTCTTTAGAACTAATTCCTTGTTCTCTTGAACACTTTCTCAGTTCATTCTTTTATATCCCCTGACTCACAAATGTGCCAATTGACTTGAGATAATGGAGAAACCTTGACCGCCATATACTTAGGATCATACATTTCCATTCGGTAGTGTTGCAAGATATCCTCATAACAAGAGAACTTTAATTTCCTCATCTCATCAAAAATATTCCTCATATGATCCTTTTCCTGTACTTCAAATTCATCAACACGGTTGGCCCAATAGTCTTTGATTTGCAGATCATGGCACAATTATAGAGCATGGAAATAATTAGGATCATCTTGAATGTTGAAATCGGGCCTGGAAGTGTAGGAATGTAGAGTAAAATGTGTGAAGGCATCCTTTAGATGAGATGAATCATTTACATTCTTACATGTGAATACCCCAAGAGAGATGGGGAATCAAATAAGCTTATTTTTCTTGCTCCTTAGTCTATTGTTCACATGTATGAGCTACATGCAAAGCTAAAATAGTACAATTTTGATCACAAAGGTACTTGGGAAACCTTAATGGAGCTTGGTCCAAGCTTGCAAATCACAAGTAGGAGAAAGTTGCAAATTTTATGAAATAAAAGACATATTTTTTTAATAATGATGCTATTTGTGTCAAAATATTTCCTCCAAATCACCCTCCAAGGTTCATACCATGTAGATTGTGAATGCATCATTCACACCGGTGAATTACCTTGGATTTACTCCATTACCAACTGCAGGAGTTTCTGAAATGCTGACACCTTGGCAATAATGTTATGTGTGAGGGACAATCCCTTGAACGATCTCGAGTTGATGAGAAAATAGACCAAATAAGAAGTCATGTGGAACTTCTTTGTCATAATAACCTGGAGCAGTTGTAGATTATCACTAATTATCCACCCCCAGTCAATTCTTTTCTTTCCTTTAGTCATTGTGAAGATAAAAAGGCCCATATTATCTTGGAAGTCTCTTGTGTTCACTTCTCCCATCACCTTGTTGAGGAGAGTGATTGCATCTAATAGCCTTCTTGAGGGTTTTCTCCCTATCTTCATTCATGATCCTAGTGTAACCCCTTGTACGTATGCATCCATATTTTCCCACTCATGCACGACCCTTTCTTTTGAGATGACGACCATGCTAGGTGATGTCATAATTTATAGAGAAAGTGAGATGGTTCTAGGATTAATGATAGACATTTTCATACCCTTTTTGGCTTGAATTGTTCATGTTTCAGGCTCATAGTGGTGTGAGCATGCCAAGACCAACTCAAAGATTTGTACAAACACGGGGCATCATGCAACTGTGAAAAATCCACTTGTGAATACTTAATCTTCAATCTCACCTCTTTCCTTGGCTATCATGCAAGCCTTTAAATCATTGAAGTCCATATATGAGACATCACTATCTTCTATCTCATACTCAGAATTAAAAGGATGTGTCAGATTCTATCCTATCCCTTTTTACTTTATGGTTCCTCAGTATTGACTATTTCCAAAAAAGCAACTTACTAATATTAGTAAGTGTTACCGATTTAATCTACCTTAAGAAGCATAATTTGAAATCGATCAGTCAAAAATTTTGAAAAAATCTTCGCACAAAATATCTCTACATCTTGAATTTTCTCCAAGTCCCGAAGTCTGAAAATTCAAATTTCAGACTTCAGAGATTTTCCCTGTCGAGGTTTAATTGACTTAATTTGAAACTATTTTTTTTAAGTTCCTAAGTACAAAACCCTGAAAGTTTGAAATTTCATAATTTTGCGCTTTCAGGTTTTGAAACTCTAGGCGGCATTTTTTAGAAATTTCCCTTATGAGTTCTGAAGTTTGAAACCCCAAAAGTCTGAAATTTTAGACTTTCGAGATTTCAGGTTTCAGAACTCAAGGTCACATTTTTTGGAAAAATTCTTCCAGACTTCTGAAGTTTGAAAGTCCAAAATTTTGGACTTTCAGGGTTTGGAACTCTCTTGATCATTTTTGTATTATTTTCTTTTATACTTCCAAAGTTTGAAAGTCTGAAATTTCAGACTTTTGGGTTTTTAGGTTTCTGAACTCTTCTGAGTCATTCCAAAATTTTCATCCCTTAATCTCCAAATTCTGAAACCCTAAAATTCCAAAATTTTAGGATTTCAGGTTTCAAAATTTCAGAGCTCTCTATGCATTTAATGCCCACCTACTTTCGTACGGATTGGAATTTCACCATGAATATTGGGTTTTTCTATTTAAATCACAATCTCACCTGACACTTTGCTCTGACAACCAATTTTTATTGTATTTTATACATTTTGAAGTCATTCTCAAGGTATTTTTAATTTTGGTCATTTCTTTTTGGTTTAAGATCTTTTGTTTTGTTTCCTCATTGTTTATTTTCTTTGTTCCTTCTCTGTATACCTTGGGAAATGAAAAAATTATTTCCAACCATGTTCTATGATTTGAGTTTCTAGAGGCACTCATAGTTACAAGGATCCTCTTGAGTTATCCAATTTTCCCCTGGGCACATTTTTTTTTTCAGATTTCAGAGATCAACATTTTTTGGAGAACTCTTTTTTCAGTATTCAGAGCTTTGGATTGTTTGGCACTTCTCAGTTTTTGGGGATTGTTCCATTACGACATCGGGTTTCTCTTTTTCAAAATTTTAGACTTCTTCATTTCAGAGGTTTGCATTTTAAAATTTCAAACTCCTCCATTTCGGAGGTTTCCATTTCAGAATTTCATAATTCTCTATTTCATAGGTTTCCATTTTAGAATTTTAGACTCCATTTCAGAGATTTACATTTCAAGTTTTTAAACTTATCCTCTTCCGGTTTTTGGAACCTGTCATTTCAGAATACTCCACTTTAGGTTTTTAGAGGTTTCTAATTTTTATGTTTTCAGAATTCTCTGATTCAGAGGTTTCCATTTTGGAATTTCGGACTTCTCCCCTTTGGGTTTCTAATTTTTGGGTTTTCAGAGGTTCAAGATTTTTGGGTTTTTGGACTACCTTCTATGGCATTTCAGAACGCAAAATTTTATGTCTACTTCCACTTACAAGGGTACGGAAAAAATGAAATAATCATTCCTCGGGGTTGCCCCTCACTCTTGCTTATCTTCTGACCTGGGAAATATAAGGGACACCAACCTTGGACAAATTGATTTTCCAGATTTCTGGGCAAGGGTGAAGGCCCTAAATAAGAAACCCTAGATGCAATCTATATATGATAGCGGGCTTGCTCTTGCTACAAGTTTTCCCACATCCATGCATTGCCTAGAATTTATTTTGGCTACAACATCCCACTATGATGAATAATCCATTTCAGTTAAAGATGCCGGTGGCAAATTCGTGATCCACCTAGATCAATATTTCTTTGAATATTTTCTCAAACTCCCTGATGTTGAATATTACACCATAATTTCACCAGAATCAGCAGTTCAACATTGAGACAAAGAAGAAGAGTTGTGCACGAGGGTCAAGTTAAAAACCTATATGGCCAAGTGCGTTAGCAAATTTCCAAATACCATGTATCGGTCAGATTTCATTCAGGATGCCAGTGACCTTATTGTTCTATTAATCAGAGTCTCAAGTCTTCCCTCTGCGAAGAAATTTCATGCATGGATGGTCTTATATATTGTTACTATAAAAAAGAATAGAGACTTTATCAGATGGGTGGAGCATATCAACAACTCCATTTGCTATCAGTTGAGTAGAGTGCATTCTTCAAAGTGTTTCTATATGACATCCTTGGTTTATGCCATAGCTGCCATGGGAGATTTCACCAGATGTAATACCAAGGGTATTCGAAGTACCTCCCAAATCTATGATTTCTATCCTCAACTCACACTGGACAAGGGAAGAAAACACTTATGTAGGATCAATGATGCCTTCTTTGCGGTTATCCTCTACCGTTTCGATAAGGAGCTATATAATCAGATAATTTCAGACAAATCCTTCAAGGAAGTGTGCCAGTAGGGAGCTATCTATCTTCAGCTCCCTACATTTACTTACATTTGAATTCCTATTTTCATGGGTGCTTCTAGTAAGCTACCTAGATGTCCCACTGACAAGTGGGTCTTGTTAGAGTTGGTTCAGAAATATTTGGATTACCAAAAGATCTAGAATAAAAGGAAAAAAGTGGGAATGAAATTTCCTATTTCAATTATCAGATACACTTCCCAAATATTTTCAAGGCTAAGAATGTAGATGCGGAAATGATAGAGGTAACATTCAAAAATTTCCATCCACAGACCAATTTTGACTATTACAGAAAATTTAGCGAGACAGGTTGGTCCAGTTCCCATGTTGCCCAGTTAAAAGATATTTCGATCCATTATCGGGATGAATTCATCATCCAACAAAGAGATTATGAAAGACTAACTTTGGATGAAGTTCGGTAATTTGGAATAGCTGACATACCAAAAGACATGCAAGACAATGATGAAGTTTTGGATGAATTGTATAAAATTAATAATATTGCTAATCAACCATTTCCATGGATTGATTGGTATGTGGAATAATGTTGGAACACAAAGGAACGGGTAGGACCCATTCTGTAAAGAACTCACAGTTGGTTGGTTACCTTGGGAATATCACCCAAAGGGTTAGAGTAACCTACAAATGCAGGGGGGCCATTAACCATGAGCCAATTAACACCCAAAAAGGGGAAACATTCAACCCAAAATACCCATATGGTTCTAAAAAATATTTCATTTATTATTGGGAGCTCAACTCTTTCCAAGTCCCTTATTCCCAAAGTCATGCCTTTAACTACACCTATGATAGAAATAGTTGAATTCGGTGATTCTCCCAGTGTCCCACAAGACCCATCATTTCCCTCTTATCTTCCATTGTCCCTTCCTACATCAGTTCCTTCCACTTCTACCATCATTTCTTCTTTCTCATCACCTTCAATGGCCCAAGTATTATCATCCCTTCTAGTTATCTCAGCTAGAGAAACTATTGGGTCACCCATTTCTATCTCACTTCCCCTAACACTTCCATTTTTCTCCATCTCATCCCCTCACATTATTTTATCAAATCCTATGGTAGTCCTCACATCAACCCCATCCATCACTACCACTACCATTTAAATGCAAACTAATGTTACTAGTACTCTTGTCATGGCTAATGTTTTAGGTATTGAGTCAACTATTCTATCTTTATCAACATCAACCATTCTTGAATGGTTGTTCTGAAAAACTCCAAAGAAAAAGAAGAAATTTCCTCTAGGAGATGTAATATATCTGAGCATATTGGACCATACCGTAAAGAGATAGGCCAAGAGGCCAAATATTGTTTCAAACCTAACGGTGAATGCATCTATGGAATGAGTTGTGGAGGTTGCCACTCTCGTTGAGGGAAAAAATAAGGAAACAATTAAAAATGTAGATTATCATATTTCTAGATTCTCATTGGGGAAATCCACTCATGAAGGATCAAAGAAAGATGTACACACTGCTCTTAGAAATATGCTAGAAAAATATGATAAGAATAAAGCTTCTAAGGATGAGCTTAAGGACAAGGTCAAGCATCTCTCTGCATTGCTATGGAAAGTAACAAAGCTAACTCCATCTATTGAAGTCTCAAATACTATGGCCATGATAGTTTTATCTACCATTGATGATATTTCTTATCATGAGATCTAAAAGATAGGCCAGAAAGGGAGATCAGTAGATGGATGGATGGAATGTATACTGTAGGAGGATGACCCTTTAATTAAAGAAGTTGTTGAGATATAAAATGATTTGTAGGTTGGGAAAACTACTATTTGCAAAATGGATGAATCTTTTTAAGAAGATAGTAACAACCTAAATTTGAATTTGGCAACATGGAGTGAGATTAGAGAGGAAGAATCGGATCTACTCCTCCAAGAGGATGTAATTGACGATGTTGCAAAGTTTTTTGAATATCAAAATGCCATGGAATTCTAATGTCAGGTGCTAAAAGATATACTTAAGAAGTTAGATGATAAACAAGTGGAGATTATAGATGCTTTGAATGACATATTAGAAGAATTTGATATTGTTAACTGTAAATTCTTCAACGAAAATATTGATGCTCTTCCAAAGGAGAAAATCAAGTAGAATTTTAAGGATTTGGTGAAATGTGATGATGAAGTTACTAAAAATTTTGGTAGTGAATCTATTGACAAGTTTGTTTTATGCCAAAATTTCACAAGAATATTGAAGAAAGTTTTGTGTAAAATTAGAAGAGTTCTAGTGAAAATCACGAGGGAGATTGAGACAACAGATGTGGTAAATCACTACGCATGTGAGCCCGGGGATGAGGAAATAAAAGGAATCATTAAATTCTTCATCGAATGGCTACATGGGAGGAAACAAAAAAAACTTATAGATGAGGAAGGCGTTGTAGGACCAGGCCAAAGTTGTGTGGCCATGAAAGGAAAGATCCAAGATCTAGATCAGTCAAAGTTGTAGGGTTGAATGAGTCAAGCCCTTGCAACAAATTTGATATTTTAATGGGAGCCTATTCCCTTGAATTAATGACATTTATATTTTTAGTAAATGGTAGTTAAGGGCCCAGCTGTAATGGCTCAGCCTAAAGAACTTATAACTAGTTGAGTTTATGGAGTCATTTGAGAGAGAGATGTAGATGATATTTTGGTGAAGTTGCTCTTCAAGCTTGGAAGAGTGCTTCAAATATTTAAAGAACCTTTTAATTATATTCAGAGAGATATCTTTCCTTGAAGAAACTTATTTATTGTGCTAAATGGTTGATTTATATATGCTTTGTGAGTGTATGATTCCTTAGTATATATGATTAGCTTACCTTTATTTCAAATTATTTTGTTTCTTTCCATGGACAAGTGATATAACCATATTTTATGTTAGTAGTGAAAAGAGTCTTTTCCTTATGTTATTTAAAGTTATATTAGCATTATCCATCATAAGAGAAATTAATATTTGAAATGTGCATCTGTTTTATCCTCTTGGTTAGTTAATTATGTGTTCAATCCAATTTGGTCTCTTTATTTTGTATGATTTAAGTTTTAACAAAGGAACGTGTGCTTCTAGTTTGTGGTATTTTGTGCCCTTGCTAGGTTGTTATAGGTGAAGGTGACTAACGGTGTTTGCATCCTACTCACATTAACCCTTACTAAGATTCAACATATCCTTTTATTTGGTGCATCACCATCCCTAGTATAGTTTTCTTTTGTAGATCTTTTTCCCTAAAACCTAGGAGAATGCTAGTCTAGGATTAGATAGCCATTATATTGCACTAGGAGTAATACAACACCTAGTTTAGGAAAAGGAAGTCGGCCTTCTCCAACGGTTCACCTCAAGCCCAAGTCCTACAGCTTGAGAGGTGATCCCATGTGTCACAATCAAATCCAATGACCTGCTTATAGCCTGGCCATTTGGGGAGTGTAATGATTTGGCGACAACAATTTTTGGTAATCCTGGTGGGATGAGAGTTGGTACTTCTCTTCTCATTTACAAAAATCAAAGTACCTGGTGACTATATATCTCTTGATTCCAAATCTCAGTGCATTCACTTATGTGAAGAATTCAGACAAGAGCTTCTTCAAAGTACGGAAGTTATCAGCATATCTAACTTTCTGTGTCTCCTCCAAAGAGAAGAAGTAGAGGTGTTTCAACTCCACCAGCTATAGTTGTATCTCATATGGGTCATTCAAATCCTCCATATGGAAGGTTTCCTCCACCAAGGAATAATCAACCTCTATTTGCTATGGCGAGGAGCCAAGTTTTTCACCCTTTCACCGCAAGCAATTCACTTATGTTGGCTCAACGTGACCCTATACCTATTGCGGCACTCAAAGGTTTATCCTTTTACACAGGAGAAACTCATGTTATTATAATAGAACACATTCTTGATGTATCCAACATCTGTGGAGTACATAACATCATAGAGGATAATGTTGTTTTCATACTTCTGGCCACTTCCTTCAAGGAAAAAACACTTCAATGGTTTCGAGGTTTACCTGTTGGAGGCATAACAACTTGGGACGAGTTAGGAGAGAAGCTCTGAAAATAGTTCAAAGACAAGAGTGATCACCTATCACTCTTAGAATAGCTCACCACCATAAAGAGAGATCCCCAGGAGTACATGAATGATTTCAACTTCCAATTTCATAGGACTTGGAATAGGATTCCATAACTCATTAATCCTTCTCCAAATAATGCATTCTTGTACTATCTGTGAGCTTTGAATAGTGATGTAGTAGTTATGATCCAATCCATGGGAGGAGGGATACATTACGTGATGCTTACAACATAGCCATAAATGTGGAAAATTCCTTAATTCAAGTTGGAAAGATAGGTCCTCAACCACCCATGCCATTTTCTCCAAATCTTACAAATAATCAGCATATCATTGTGCCTATCCTAACAGCCTCTAATGAGTGAGCTCAATCTTCCCTAGCCTTTACAAATGATCTATTTGAAGTCAAATAACTACTACATACCTTGAAAAATGAGCTTGTAGTGATTAAAAGGAAACAATCCCAATATGCTCGACCGTTCTAATCCCAATATCAAGAAAATCATCCTCCTTTTTAAGGAAATAATCAGGCCTAGAACCAAGTCACTTCCCAAGTAGCAAGCGTGAAGCTTTTAAAATTCTAGAACCCTTATGCTACCAATTCATCCAAAGCCATAGTACCAGTCCAAAATAACCTCATTCAAGATTACGAATGGTGTTATCCTTGTTCTCAGCCTCACAACCATAATCTTTTCCCAAATGGAGTTTCGAGTCAGGCCCTTATGGTCCAAAGCATATCCGATCCATCTAAATCATCTACCGGACCATCCATCCACGAGGGTCAAGACCAGTCTTCTGATGAAACTACACTACTAAATTTTTAAAAAAAAGACTTTTGTGGTTTAAATATTGATGCCTCCACTGCAGCATCTAACACATGTTCCAAGAAGAGGGCAATAGACCCGCAATCTTTCCAAACTAATCAGGCATCTATTTCACAGTCCCAAACACAAATATCAGATGATAAGAGCATGGTAAATAAATAACCATAGGCATCCATGGATTAGTCTACAAAGAAAGATGGGACTTCAAGTATCACAATGCCTAATAGGCATTTTCCAAAAGAAGACTCTAATGCCCAAAATGGTATTAGCATTGTGGAGCAAATGAAGAAGACCAATATGAGTGTCACGATGTGGGATGCACTCTCAACTCCTCCTTAGAGGAACTTTCTATGGGACGATTTGAAAAGTTTTGGTACTTCCAATAGATCATCTGGTCAAGAAGTAGCATTGACAACTAACCTGTGCCAACTAGAAATAAAAGTGTTTTCTAAATCCCACAAACCTTCACCATTCTATATCTCACTGATTATCGGTGATCATTTGGTGCACAATTATATGATCAATTCTGGAGCTAGTAGTTCCGTAATGCCCAAGTAGATCACAAATTTGTTAATAATTCCATATACTCCAATTTCAAGAGGATTTGTCTAGTTAGACAGTACTACATTCCAAACCATGGGGGTCATTAAAGGGCTTCAACTTACTATCCATGCCTATCCTAGCTTGAGATTCATGCAAGACATATTTGATATTGATCTCCTTCCCCTATTTTCCATTTTCTTGTCATGTGATTTCACTACCAAGATGGGTGGTTATTTATCATCAGACTGGTCACATATGATCCTTAGAACTCAGTACAGGACAAAGGTGACTATAAGACCTGAACCTATTTTTCATAATCATGTGGAACCTTACACCACTAAACCCATAAATGGGAATTATGCCATTGGTGATCTAGATGAGGAGGACGTAGATCAGGAGACAACTAATCTCACGGAAGAATTTCTTGACACAGTGATTGATGAAGTAAGTATCAATCACCAATATGATCCCTATGTTGATTTAATGGTAGATGAAGAATATGGTTTGTTACTTCTAGAAGAAACAAGATTGGGCACATAATGCATTCATGAAGAAGATACAATCATACCAAAACTTGTCAAAACATCAAGAGATTTAAAAGGACTTTGGAAAATGTTCTTAAATTAATCAAGAAGTAAAAATGGATTTGGTGGAAGGGTTATGTTGATTTCTCTAGAAGAAGGTAAATATTTTTCTTCCTTTCGATTGTAGTTTAGCTGTACTAATAATGTTTCCAAATATGAGGATCTCATATAAGGAATCCAACTAGCCTAAAAAAGAGGAATCGAAACCTTGACCATATTTGTTGATAGTGAATTGGTTGTGCATTAAATAATAGCCCACAGTGCATCAAAAAATGATCTATTGAGATCATATAAAAATCAGGTTTGGGACTTGATAAAAGATTTCAAATCTTTTGGAATTCACGTAATTCCCAGAAAGCAAAATCAATATGCTAATAGGCTTGCTACTATTGGCTCCCAATACGATGTACCTATAGACATCATAAAAGAAGAGTAGGAGATGGTCAAAATGGTGGTCTGTCTTGTAGTACCATATAACGTAAGTAGCTAGCAGGTGTTTGATAGTGACCAAAAGATTTTCCTCTTCCTATAATAAGAAGCAGACTTCATTGCCAAACATCAGGATAAACTTCAAAACTCTTACGGTGATCAAATTATACAGTTCAAAGGAAACAATCTTCCATCTTGAATCCATCTTCAATTTAGATGATTAGGCCAAATGGTAGAGCACTAATATGGTGGTCAAGGAAGAGGATTTTTAATAATTCAAGGTATCTAGCAAAAAACTTTTAAAAATTTGTAAGGTATGCACTGCTCAAGAAAAGAAAGCTTTCATTGAACTATGTCAAGAATATCATGATATTTTCAAATGGAGTTATAAAGATATGCATGGTTTTTATCCCGACCTAGCTCAACAAACCATTGAGATGGATCCAAATGCTAATCCAGTTCATAAAAAATAGAGGCCAATTAATCATAAAATTGGGTGACTAATAAGGAAGGAGCTAACCAAGCTTATTGAGGACTACATAATTTTTCCCATCAAGCATTCCTCATGTGTAGCCAACCTGGTGCATGTGAGGAGGAAGAACGAGGAGATTTGGTTGTGTGTGGACTTCAAGGATTTGAAATGCACCTTGTTGAAAGACCACTACCCTCTTCCATCAATGGAGAAAATCCTCCAAACCATGGCAGGGGCTGAAAGGTTTTCTTTTCTTGATGGATATTCGGGATATAATCAGATCCTGGTCTAAGAATATGATCAATTCAAAAAATATTTCACTACCAAGTGGAGCACATATGCTTATAATAAAATTCCATTTGGATTGTCCAATGTAGGGGTTACTTTCCAAAGATCCATGGACATGGAATTAAAAGGACTCATTAATGATATCATCTTAGTTTATCTTGATGATATAACTGTATATTCCAAACACATTGAAGACCATATCACACATCTATGAAAATTATTCCGAAGATGTAGGAAATTTGATGTCTCACTAAATCCTAAGAAGTGCATTTTCGTAGTTCAAGAATTAAATTTGTTAGGACATGTCATCTCCACGGAAAGACTGTTTATTGATCCAGCTAGAATTCATTAAATTATGTCCTTATCTCTTCTAAGTCATAAGAAAGGTCTCCAAAGCTTCTTGGAAACCATAAATTTCATGCAGAGATTCATTCCTCAATTTGCAACATTGGCTAAACCACTCACATCCATGCTGAAAAAGAAAATTCCATTCTCATGGATAAAAGATAGGACAAAGAGTTTCAAGGTTATCAAAATGACCATTTCTCAAGCCCCCACACTGGTAAACCCCAGGTTTGACAAATATTTCATTATCTATGATTTTTCAGGTTAGGAAAGTATTTTGGGGATTCTCACCCAACAAAGTGACATTCAGATAGAATAGGATCTTAATTATTCCTTCATTGAGAAATAGGTATTTGCATTCATTTGAGCTCTGAAGAAATTTAGGCACATGTTGTCCAACAAAAAATTTCACTTGATGGTCTCTCATCCTGGCATCAAGTATTTTTTGTTGAATAAAAAAATGAACAAGAAGCATGAAGGGTGGATAACAAAATTAATGGAGTATGAAATACACATTAAAGTCACCAAACTTGTCAAGGGCAAAGGGTTATGCTAGCAGTTGGCTGTAGATATATAGATCAATGATGTAGAAGATACTACACTCCTAAACGTCGACAAAAATAACTATCAAGTTGATTGGTTGACAAAGATGCAATATTTTCTCCTTTCAGAGGTATATCCTTCAAATATGGATAAGGTCCAAAGACGCCGTTTTCATCTCTAGACTATTCCATACGTCCTGTTCAATAATGTTCTTTTCTACAAGGACTTAAATGGTGTGCTTTTGTGCTGCATAAAATTAGAGAAAGTGAATAAGATTCTAGAATAATTTCACAATGTATTATCTGGGGGACATTACTCTCCTCGTACAACTGCTACCAAAATTATGTGAGCTGGTTATTATTGGACAAATTTATTCAAAGATTCTCATCTCTATGTAAGGAAATGTAAGGTTTTTACAGGTAAACAAAAACTAGAAGCCCTTCCCCTGCACCTCATTCAGGTAGATCAACCTTTCGTTTAATGGGGGTTAGATTTTATTGGGATGATCAACCCTCCTTCTAGTGATGGACACAAATGGGTCCTTACTGAGATATATTATTTCACTCGATGGAAAGAGACAATGGATTTAAAAAAAAGCAATAAAAAGGTGGTCCTTGATTTCCTAGAAAATATAATGACAAGGTTTAGAGTTCCATTTACCGTTATCTCTGATAATGCAATGGATTTTCTTGGTTTAAAGTTGAGTGAATGGGTGGTTACGAATGGGGCCTATCTCAAGACTTCATCCAATTACTATCCACAGGGAAATGGGTTGGCTGAATCCAGTAACAAGAACCTCATAAGGATCATCAAATGGATGATGGAAGCTAACAAAAGGACCTGTCATACAAAACCTAAGACTACTTTAGGGGGGATCGAATCACACCTAAAAAGGTTGTTGGAAACTCACCTTTTATGATAGCATATGTGAGGGAGGAAAAAATTTCACTTTCCTTGGAATTACCTTCTTTGGAATTGGCTCATCAACTCGAAGTTATGGAAAATGACTCCTCAACAGTGAGGTTTGCTGAACTCATGGAGTTGGAAGAAGTTTGAGACAAGGCTATTAAAACTTTAAGCCAACATCAGGATCAAGTTAAAAAATTCTTTGACAAGAAAGTTTTTGATAGGAATTTTCAAGGAGATTTGGCTCTCAAGTGGGATGAAGACAGAGCCAAACTAGGCAGGCATGCCAATTTTGATGCTCTCTGGAGTGGACCATATCTTATCTCCAGTTGCAAAGAGGAGAATTCATTTTGTCTATCTAGACTCAATGGAGAAGAATTGCTCATTCACGTGAATGGGATACATCTCAAAGCTTGCTTTTGAGAATTTCTCATCCTTTTAGAAAGTTCATTTTTCTTTTCCTCTAAGTTCTTTGCACATTGTTATGTTTTCTTTTCTTTCTTTTTGGTTTTTGGGTGTCCTCTGAATGTAGTTTTCTTCCAAGACTCCTTTTGCCAAATGGTTTGTATAAGGCTATTGATCTAAAAGGTTAGAAGGAAATCATTCCTTAGATGTCATAAAAAATGTTATCGATTTAATCTACCTTGAGAAGTAGACTATGAAATCAATCAGGATTTTTTTTTGAAAAAATATTCACACAGAAGCTATCTACATCTTGAATTTTCTCCAAGTCCCGAAGTTTGAAAATTTGGATTTTAGAATTCAAATATTTTCCCTTTTGGGTTTAATTGACTTAATTTAAAACTATGTTTTTAAAGTTCTGAAGTCTGAAACCCCCAATCTCTGAAATTTCATATTTTTGGGCTTTCGGGTTTTGAAACTCTAGGTCACATTTTTTTAGAAATTTCCCTTTTGAGTTTTAAAGTCTAGAAACCCTGAAAGTCCAAAATTTCTGACTTTCAGGCTTTTGGGTTTTGGAACTCTAAGTCACATTTTTTGGAAAAATTCTTTCAGAATTCCGAAGTCTGAAAGTTTGAAAGTCTGAAATTTCAGAATTTTGGGCTTTTGGGTTTTGGAACTCTCCTGATAATTTTTGTGTCATTTTCTTTCGGACTTCTGAAGTCTAATATTCTGAAAGTCTGAAATTTCTGACTTTCAAGCTTTCAGGTTTTGGAACTCTTCTGAGTCATTCCACGATTTTCGTCCCTTGATCCTTGAAGTCTAAAACCCAGAAATTCTGAAATTTTAGAATTTTAGGCTTTTGGGTTTTAGACTTTTGGAGATCTTTGCGCATTTAATGCCCACCTAATTCCATACAGATTGGAATTTTTCCATTAATATCAGGTTTTTTATATTTAAATCACATTTTCACCTATCATTTTCACTTGACACTTTGCTCTGAAAAACTAATTTTTGCTATATTTCATACTTTTTAACGTCATTCTCAAAGTATTTTTTATTTTGGTCTTTTATTTTTAGTTTAAGATATTTTTTTTGTTCCTCCTTGTTTATTTTCTTTGTTCCTCCTTTACATACCTTGGGAATTGAAAAACTTATTTCTTACCATGTTCTACGATTTGAGTTTCTACAGGCACTCACAGTTGCAAGGATCCTCTCGAGCTCTCTAATTTTCCACCTCAGCACCTTTTATTTTTTAGATTTTGGAGATCCACATTTTTCAGAGAACTCTCTTTTCAGTATTCATACTTCGGGGTGGTACTCTTTTTCAAAATTTTGGACTTCTCCATTTTGGAGGTTTGCATTCTAGAATTTTGGATGTTTCTATTTCGGAATTTCAGACTTCTCTATTTCGGAGGTTTCCATTTTAGAGATTTGCATTTTAGGTTTTCAAACTTCTCCTCTTCGGGTTTTCAGAACCCATCATTTCAAACTGCTCCACTTTGGGTTTTCAGAGGTTTCTAGTTTTTTGGTTTTCGAACTACTCCAATTCGGAGGTTTTCATTTCAGAATTTTGGACTTCTCCCCTTTGGGTTTCTAATTTTTAAAGTTTTCAGAGGTTGGATATTTTTGGGTTTTTAGAATACCTTCTTTGGCATTTCAGAATGCAAAATTTGATGTTTACTTCCACTTCTAAGGGCAAGGAAAAAATGAAATAATCATTCCTCAAGGTTTCCCCTCACTCTTTCTTATCTTTTGGCCTGGGAAACATAGGGGACACCGAACTTGGAAAAATTAATTTTCCAGATTTCTGGGCAAGGGTGAATACCCCAAATAAGAAACCTTAGATGTAGGCTATATATGAAAGAGGGATTGTTGTTGCTTCTAGTTTTTCCACATCTATGCATTTCCCATAATTTGTTTTGGCTACAGCAGCCCACTATGATGAAGAATCCATTTCAATTAAAAATGTCAATGGAAAATTCATGATCTGCCTAGATCTAGATTTCTTTGACGATTTGCTCAAACTTCCTGATGTTGAAGATTATGCCACAATTTCATGAGAATCAAAGGTGGAACATTGGGACAAAGAAGCAGATTTGTGCATGAGGGTCATGTTAAAAACCTATCTGGCCAAGAGTGTTGCCAAATTTCCAAAGACCATGTATTGGTAATATTTCATTCAGGAGGTCAGTGACCTTATTGTGCTATTAAGAAGAGTCTCAGGTCTTCCCTCTGCAAAGGAATTTCAAGAGTGGATGTTCTTATATATCACTAGTATAAAAAATAATAGTGAATTTATCAGATGGGGAAAGCATATTAGTAGCTCCATTTGCTATCAGTTGAGTATAGTGCATTCTTAAAAGTGTTTCTATATGACATCCTTATTGGTTTATGTTATAGCTACCATGGGAGATTTCAACAGATTGAATACCAAGGGTATTTGAAGTACCTCCCAAATCTATGATTTCTATCCTTAACTCACATTGGATGATGGAAGCAAATACTTCTGCAGGATCAATGATGTCTTCTTTGTGGTTATCCTCGACCATTATGATAAGGAGTTGTATAATCTAATAATTTTAGATGATGCCTTAAGGGAAGTACGTGAGTGGGGAGCTATCTATCTTTAGTTCCCCACATTTACTTACATTCGAATTCTTGGTTTCGTGGGTGCACCCAGCAAGCTGCCTAGATGTCCCACTGATAAGTGGGTCTTGTTAGAGTTGGTTTGGTAATTGCTGGATTACCAAAAGATCAAGAATAAAAGGCACAAAGTGGGAATGCAATTCTCCATTTCAATTAGTAGATACACTTGCCCAAATATTTACAAGGCTAAGAATGTAGATGCGGAAATGACAAAGGTAACCTTGAGAACTTTCCATCCATGGACCAATTTTAACTATTGGAGAAAATTTAGTGAGATAGGTTGGTCCAGTTTCCATGTGCCCCAATTAGAAGATATCTGGATCCATTGTCAGGATGAATTCATCATCCAACAAAGACATTATGAAAGGCTAATGTTGACAACCATTCTTGGTGGATAGAGCCATTAGAGTCATGGGAATCCTTAGGTTAGTGGTACATGTGCCCTAAGGAGACCTCCAGAATTTAAAAAAGTTGGCTCTTCTCTGCGGGGGGAGATAGGTGTGAGAAGAATTAAAAAAAACATACAATAAGCTAAGGTGATGTGCTGAACAAGCCTGTTAGGAGATTTAATCGAGTCCGCAACTACCCAAGAAGGGAAATGGTGAATAACTAAAGAAGGGTGGACAAAATGCACCACATGTCAGAAAATTTCACATAGAACACTACCGAAAACTACTTAAGAACAACTTTAAGGATAGTAACAAAATTGAGAGATGCACAATTTCTACATGAAAATAAAGGTGATTAGAGACAATAAAGATATGTGAATGATGAATAGAAAACACCACAAGGCATCTATATTACTCCAATAGTTGTGCACAATATTACATTAGAAAAGAGGCATGATTTCTATTACAAAACCTAGGCAAAAGGCTAGAATTCCAAGATATATGTCTTTTATAAAAGAGAGACTTGCGACAAAGAAGAAAAGATTAAATCTCCTAGTATCTAACTAAAATCTCTATGTCCTATTTTTCATCAAACCTCCATTACAAGTTATAGGGTGAGGAGGAGGTAACAGAGAAATTTGAATCTCATTTCCAACTACCTCTTAATTATGATAAATGATATGAAGTGAAAGAAACAGATTTCCTCACATCCTTCTCACAATTTGGCCTCCTCAGAAAAGTGAGAGCCATGCCTATTTGATGCATCTTAATTATCCTGTAACTGACTCCCTTGAGATGGACTCACCTTTTGAGAAGAAACTCATTCGGATATTTATTACATAACTAGATATTTTGACCCTTTATGCATTGGTTCCTGGCCTCTTGATTAAAATGACACGTATTTTGTAATGAAATGAACCTTCACCTCCAATCTTTTGAAAAATTCTTTGAGCATTAAATATTACAGATAAGACCCTAAATCACTTATACGCGGTAGATGGCTTGTCATATTTATGGCCTCCTTTGAAGATGGTGTCCATTTATTACAAGATCCACGTGGAATTCCCACACATCCTTATGACTCTGATTTTATTTAAGGCTCCTGGGAAATCACTAAGTGGACACTTGGCACAGTCTATGGGCTTGCTGTCTTACTTCTTTGTTGACTCCACATGTCATCTCTGCAGGAGTTTGAGACTTCGTCGCCTCCTTTGACTTCTAAAGATCCAACTAATTGACACTTGGTAGCGTTTGCAAGCTTCTTATCTCTCTTTGTGTTTTGGTTAAGTTATTTCCACTCGGTGAAGATTCAGCTCCGAATAGGTTTTGAAAACGTAGAAATATTTTGTCTATGGATTTTTAGATAATAGTTTGGTGACTCACTAGGACCATTAGCCTACTAAATGAAAAGAACCCATAATCTCCCCCTATCAATTCGGTCTAGTACTATGTTTTGAAGCTACTTTGAATCGAAGCCTGTGGCCCTTTCAACTTTCTATGGAACATCATAATTGTCTCTTGACTCTTGCTCCTTCCTACTCTCATAATGAAACTTTTGTAATTTATTTTTTCTGAGAGTAGAAAATTGAAAAGATGACCAATGGAAACCTATGGCTGATTTTATTTGCTTTGTATTTTCTTGAAGTGGAGCTTGTAACCACATCAACTAACTGTTGATTCTTAATCGAATCAGAGTCTTCATAGAATTTTGTGCCTTCCTAATAGAGTAATATAAGCATAGGCCTATACAAAAGACAAAACATACATGTCTCAAATGAGTCATACAAAGTGTGCGTAAGAACTTATTCTACTGATAGAAAATCTACTCCTAATCCTAATCTAACTGGCTTGATGCATGCTAAATGATACTTGAAACATGCAAGGAAAAATAGCTTCCTTTCCTTATAAATTGTGGCCATGCGATTTATTTGGCTAGTGACATGGCATGTAGTAAGAGTGAAAATTTACCCTTCACTCTTCCACCCATGGATAATTTTAGTGGTTAATATTCGTAATATGGTGAAAATTTCATTTTAGAAAAATTTGAAAAGGTGATTTTTTCAGAGCAAGTCAGTGTCCTATTTGCCTAAAATTTACAGTATATTTTTTTTGAGGGGTCGGCTTCGCCTACATTTGAAAACATCTCCTATAAAAAACTAGGTGATTCGCCATGTAGTTTACTACCACCAAGCACCATACTACCACCAATACTTACCAACACCATTTTCTGAAGAAGGGTGACTCATTGAATTTGCTGACGCACAATAAAGGGGTTGTTTATTGATGCGTGATAGGAATATTTGTTGACGCATGACTCATTGAATTTTCTAACATGAAACAAAGGGGTTAGATGTTGATGTGTGACAAAAATATTTTTTTGGTGCATGACTCATTGAATTTACTGACGTACGATAAGGAGGTATTGCAAATGTGTGACTTAGTGAATTTTTTGACGCGCAACTCAATTTCCTGTGACACGTGACTTGTTTTTCTCTGATGCTCGACTTGTTTTCCTTTGACGCGTAACTTGGTTTCCCCTAACACACAACTTAGTGTTATACCTGATGCACGCCTCAATTTTCTGTGATGTGAGACTTGCTTCTTTTGCTGACGCATGACTCTGTTCAAAATAATAGAAGGTGCTAGTCCTTAGAATGTGAAGACCCAAAAAGTAACTAAGAAATCTCAGAAGTCCCTATTTAAGTATTTTGGAAACTATGCTGATATAGATAGCACAACTACCAATAACCATATAGCTGTGACCAGAAAGAATCAGAATACTGACTGTGTGGAAGGTAATATCGAGGTGGACATGTATTTTGCATAGTATCAACCAAATGACACCTATGATGATACCATGTCAGATCTTGAAGATATACTTGTTGAGATTCCAGATCCTGAAGATATTCTTCCTGTTGGTATTCAACCAAGAGTGCATCAAGATATCGTACATATAAATACTCAGCAAAATGGAAAATAGAAATCAATTTCAAATTTTGGTTCACAAAAGAGGAAACTAGGTGATTGTGATATTGCTCAAAATTCTACTCAAAAAAGTAAAACATTGAAAATGAATAAGAATATGTGGACCATTGGGAGGACACATAAGTTTGATTAGGCTTCCAAACTTCCATTTATCGAACCTATACAACCATCTAATTTAAAAGAGATCTCATCTGAATGTACATGTACAATATGTACATGGAAATTAGGAAAGCAACAAAAAATGCAAATGAAGCTGGACACTATAGAAAAACACTATGGAAAACAATATTTGACTGTAATGGGGGTGGATGGCTAGAAAATCAAAACACACAGGTGGAAAACTAAAAAATAATGCATGCATTTTAAATACATAACGGATTATGAAGTGGAGCAAAAAAAATGCAAACATCTCGTGGAAAAGGGAAGAATGATCACATCACAAATTGTTAAGATGAATCAAACAAATCTACATGAAAAACTCATACAAACCTCTACTTTATTTCACATACTAAAGAAAGGAAGACCATTTTTGGATTTCCTCAATTTAAAAGTTTTGTATCAATATAATGGAGTACCCAACGTACCTCAGTATCATTGGTCTAAAAGTAGTGCATGGGAAATGGCAAAATGCCTTTCGATGATAGAGAAGGAAGATTTGAAAGAGAATGTGAAAAAATCAAAGTTTATCTCTCTTTTAATTGATGAAGTGACAATAGTAGAAAACAATGCATGGGTTTGTATCCATGTTTATATTTTAGAAAATCATATAAGGACACCTCATCTGCTGGGTGTTATGAAAATGGTTAAAAAATGTAATTATGAAAACCTACATAAAATAGTTGTTTCTCATTTGAAAGATATTGTCAGAATGACTAATTATGAAATTGCTACGAAGTTGGTATGCATCGGAGCAGATGGTACATCAGTCATGTAGGGTCACCAAATAGGGTTGTGTGTTAGATTACAAACAACATTAGCCCCATATATGCTACCAATTCATTATATGGCTCACATAATGAATTTAGCATATAAAATGGTAAGCAACTACGAAAATGTTGCTAAAGTAGAAGACCTTATAAGAGAACTTCATGCTTATATGGAAAGAAGTCCAAAGCAATTTCTTGAGTTCTAGAAATTCTCAATTGGAATTATAGATGGCAAAAAACTTCTAAAGGATGTTGAGATGAGATGGATCTCTTTGTATGAACCTACATGCAAAGTTTGTGAGGAGTATCCTTCGTTGGTTGGTTTCATGCACAAATATCATCATGAAGTTGATAGGGCGAGGTACTTGTTGTTCTATATAAGTGATTTGGAGACATTACTTACATTGGTTGGTATTCTTCCAATGTTGTAGGAGATCAATACACTGATGAAGCATGCACATGGGAGATTAATCTATATTTTGGAAATTATACAAATGAGAAAAATGGTATGTCAAAGTCTTTATGTCGTGTACTATTCCCAAGATATTTTTGATACACTTATTTTCAAGAATTGGAAATCTTTGTTATATCTTAAAAATCCTAGTAACTATTTGAGATTTAATATCCACGATCACCTCTGCATCAATGTTAATGGGAGGGACATACCACTGCACATTTTACAAAAACGTCAAGCTATTCTAGGATCAAAACAAGAAGATGTTCCTGTGACATGTAATCTCTTTGATTTTGTTATAGTTGAAACAAGAATAAAGCTTAAAATTTTTTCAGAATCTTTATTATCAGAAATTAGAGAGTGTTTGTCCAAAGATAAAATTCTTGAAGCAATGGGTGTGATGAATCCTAATTTTTGGAATACTGAAGGTGGTCATGCAAAATTTCTAAGAAATCATTTCCATAAATCCATAGGTACAATAATGGAACATTTCAAAAATACTTCAGAGTTCAAGGGTATTGAAATCAAAGGTATAATTAATGCTGATTTATTAAAGTTTCAATCAACAAATTTTGAAACAACAATGAGGGACCAATATAAAAATTTAGATGAACCTTTTGAAAGTGGTGATATTACAAGGTTGTCATGAGGAATCTATCAAAGTTCTATCTTACAAGAAGACATCAGTGAATATTTCAGATTATATGAGTTATGCCAAACAATGATTTTAGGGTCTGTGGAGGACGAAAGGGTTTTCAGTGCTTTGTCATTTATAAAATCAAAACTGAAAAAAAAGTTAGATAAAAATATGGAAATTTGCATGAGGTGTTATGTATCTCACTACTCCATGGAAACCTTTCCTTTCGACAGAGAAATTGTGCATTGGAATTCCCTTTCTGAAAGAAGAGGTGTGAATAATACAACTACAAGTACAATTGTTCCTAATGATGAGAGTGGAATTAACACATCGTCACACGCTACAGAAGAGAACATCAAGTTTGAAGAAGCTATTGATAATAGATTGTTTCAAATTTAAATAGGTATCTCCTTGACCTTACTTTTATTGTTTGTCACCTTACATTTAAATTGTGGTTATTTATTCAATTTCATATTAACTCTACAAATGTAAATATTGACTAAGGAGGCTTTTTATCAAATTTTGTTTCTGTGCTTGTTATCATTAAAGATATTTCATGTTACATGTATATATTTACATTTATTTAAATACATTTATTTCATCTTTTTTTTAAACGTGGGTTGACATCCATCTGAGGAAGCTCACACTTCTCGGGAGTGACAATGTTAGGAAACTCACCCATCTATCTACTAATGCATTTCTCGTGTTGAGTTTTCTTAAATCAAAGATCTAGCACACTATGATGGATGATTTCTCATATTCCTTCGATATGCTTTTTCACAGCCATCTAAAACATAAGAGGTAACTTAAACCCTATCATATGACATTTCTTGATTTTTTACAATTATGTTTAATTTATTTTTATATTTTTGAAATGATTTGATATATTTGTGAAATGCTTTGATATATTTTTTATACAATTCATCATCCACGATCTGGCTTGAAGCTAAATCTACATCCACATAAAATTTATCATTATCCATATATATTTTAATGTCATCATCCACATCTAATGTCATCATATCACTATCATAATCCTGACACTCCAATTATTATTAAAACAATTATTTATCTATTTTAAAACAATCCTGACACATTCCAATTTTTTTAAAATAGTTATCCATTATCATCATTCATCATCATCTATATCCATTCTAATGTCTCTATCATACTACATTCCAAATTTTCTAGATTCCATGATCGTGCTTGAAGCTCAATCTATAGTCCACATACAACTCATGATAATCCATATCTATGATTCTATTCTAATTTCATCATCCAAATATAATGTAATAATCATTAAAAGTAGAGAGAAGAAGATTTAACTCTTATTATTAAGATGCATGTGTTATACCATATTCCATATTTTCTTAAAACAAATAATTAACCATTATCATAACACCATCACATTCAAATGAAACATAAACACCATATACAATCTAGAAATTCTATACATAATATAAAGGAAGATATAAAATTAAAGATAATAAATTATTTCAAGTTTCAAATTCCATCCAGATAATAATTTTCAAATATAGATTATAAAGTATTTCAAACCCTCATTCTTTCCACCCTCAATCATGAAATTTTTTAACCCTCAATTTTTTGTACCCCCTTCCTCAATGGCTTCCACTCCTGTACTCCTTTTAGTTTCCCTAATGGCTTCTCCACCTGTAACCCTTTACCCAATGGCTTGAATAATCCCAGAACTAATGAGATCTTCCATAACACTATCTAGATTCTTTACAATTATTTATTCCTCCTTTGTTGCATCTCCATGGGATAACAAACTTGGATCTACAACTGGCTTTGTTTTGAATAAAATTTTAGAGTCGAAGCCATGCTCTTTAATTATCCACTTTAGTGTATTGTTTTGTTTGTTAACTGAAACAATATTTTCCTTCAAATTCTTTGTTGTGGATAAACTTCTCTTTGTAGTTTCCAAGTGAACTTAGAAAAACTTTTCTTGACTCTTTAAATTTTCATATTTAAACTACAAAAAAAGTGATATCAATTAAACATATTACTAAAATAATAAAAGATCAAATTAACAAAAAATATTATTTTGAAGTGATAATACTTACAACCGCTCTATCTCTTTCGGAATTTGCAATCACTACCACATCCTTGTCCTTAGACCATTTGGTAAAATATGCCTGGGCTTCAACACTAATATTTTCCAATTTGTTTAATGTTTTATCCAAAATATCATCTTTATAGTTGTTGTTATACGTGACAATCCCACTTCGTACTTGGGTAAGTAATGAATCCATCTTCGCAAGTTGATTCTGGACCATAGCATATAAACTATCCCTTTGCCAATAATTTTCAAAATAACTTATTATCTCATTGATTAGTACTTTTACCCTTTTCTCCCATTATATGAGATGACCGATATGAGTTACAATAAAATCATCGACATGGGATTGACAATCATAACAAATTAAGTTCTCTAAAGGAAATGGTAGAAACTGTTCAACATCTGTATCTAAAGAAGATGATCTCATTGGAGAGGTATGTGGGATTTTGGGTGTATTGACTGCTACTTGTTTCTACCTTTGTGTGCTATGATCCTATTTATGATAAAATAAATCAATATTATAAAGGGAATATAATGAAATTTGAATAAATTATGTTGAAATAGAAGTATATCTGTTGGCCTTGAATCATCTCACGTGTATTGAAAAATCTTGTTGGGTCATTTCTATCAATGCCCAAGTAATCTTCATCTAAAGTTATATTATGTAAAGTTGATATGCACATTGCACTGGGCAAGCCATTGAGAGAGAGGGTTAGAATTTGAAACGAGGAGGAAATGTTTAGTGTCCCACTATGGGCCGGAGGAATTGGCATACGTTTACCAATATTCTTTTTTCTTGATCCTCTAGTTGGAATTTTGAATATTATTAGAGGAAGAGGGGGCAGTGTTGCTGTCTATGCAGAAGGTGAAGGACTGCAATGTGCTGAAAAGATCAAGTAAAATCATATGAAAAATGCGTATAAATATGCAAAAACTCAGAAATTATACGAAGTACTATTCAAAACTTGTACTAAAGCAATAAAATAATACCTTGTTGTTGAGGGGTAGCTTGTCCCGGTGGTTGAGGTGGTCATGTTGAAGTTATAATTGGTGGTTTCTGAGCTGTCTGTTGCTGGGATTGATGAGGTAGTTGTTGAGAAGAGACAATTGCATGTGACTAAATGGATTGAGTTGGTGAAGATGGTTGACTTTGAGAAGTACACGTATAGTCCAAATTCCGTACAATGTTAGCAACAATCGATTGTATGTCAATTCAATATGGTAAAATTTAAATGGTAAATTGAAAATACAAAATGGGAATTTGTAAATTATAAATGTTAAGGTATTAATTCTCTAGCGTTCAATGAATTCAAATGGTTGGCATTTTGGAGATGAGTGAACTTCCATTTCATATTGTGAATTTGTCAATGCCTCAGCGTGTTGTTGGCCTCTTCCTCTTGATGCCACCTTTTTTCAAGGAAGGGCCTCCAAAAATATTCTCTGTAAATAGTAAATATTTAATCAGATTCGAGATGAATGTTCTGGAAATGGAATTGACAAAATCATCAACGCCTCATCCATGCAAGTAGGAACTAGTTTGTATTTTAAATTTAGAAGAGCCTTGTAATAAAAGCTAAGGAGATAGTTTATGGAATAAATGATTGGTTTTTTTGAAAGCATTACATTTGTAATGTTAGATTTTATTTTTTTGGATAAAAATGTGCACCAATCAATTTTTTGCTTTTTGATAGTAGCAAGAATGTATGCAATAACCCAGTTTGGTATATCTGTTAAGCGACCGTGCAAAACTATTCTGGATTGAAATAAGGAAATCATAGTGGCAAGAAAGTGGTGTGTAATTCCTTGCGTATCCACACCATATCTGTATTTATTGACATGAGCTAAAAATTCCAAAACAATGTTGGAATTATCATCGATTTGAATTGTATCAAAATCAAAAAATGAATACCAAATGAAAATTAAAAATAGTTGACACTTACAATCAACATGGAACCCAAAATTTGATTCCAAGTACTTCTTATCATCTTTGATGAGTTTTTCCTTCATTGTAACAATGGGTAAATTGTTTAATGGGAGGCCTGATAACTGATGAATATCAGATGGGTCGAAACTAAATTTTCCTCTTGATTTTTGTCTTTGGCTTGGGCTGCACTCGTAGTCACCATTGTAGTTTTCCTTGAGCTTGATTGTACCTGACCTGGATTCCTATAAACAAGAAAATTCAGGAGCTGGAAAGTGTAAACGTGAAAATGACCAGCAACATGATATTTATAGGAAAAAATTAGGGTTTCAAAGCCTAATATGGGCGACAGAGCACCTTCCAGTCACACATCAAGAAAATTTGTTGATGTGTGATAGAGAGCCTTCTAGTCACACGTCAACAAAGTTACTTAATGCATGACAAGAAGATTCCCTGTAGCGCGTCAATAGAGTTCCTTGACGGGTGATAAAGATCCTTCCAATCATGCATCAAAAAAATTTCTTGATGCGTGACTGGAAGGCTCTTTGTCACACGTCAACAAATTTTCTTGACGTGTGACTGGAAGGCTCTCTATTACATGTGACTGGAAGGCTCTCTGTCACACTTTAAGAAATTTTTTTGACATGCGACAAGAAGATTCCCTGTCATGTTTCGACTATGTGTCACTATTTGTAGTCTCCCTAGAAAAAATAGAAGGCAAAAATTTAGTTATGAAAAAACTAGAAAATTTACCTTTTAGTGAAACCGGTTTCGAGGATATTTTCCAGGTATTTTCCACCTCCAATTTCTAAGAGTTATCTTAAAATGAACCCTTCTTCCACCAGGGGTATCAGAAAATAGTATGAATACCTATTGTTTTTCATCTTTTGGTTAGAGGTGTTTTAGCTGACCCTCAAGGTCATGAAAATCATCCTCATTTCCTATAGTGAGCATGACAGGTATGAATGTTTTCTTTAGTCTTGAGGAGGACCATTCTCTGGTGAGAGTCGGTTTGATTCTCTATTCCTTCCCGTGGCTCTGGATCATATTTTTTAGAACATGGCTTACTTGAAGTCTTATCTGATGGGTGTCATCCCTATCTTCTCCTTCTCCATTTTTAGGAGCTTCACTGGTGAATCTAGACTCTTTGAGTGAAAGAAAAAATCTCTCAATAATACTTTCTTCTAGAGTCCTAGGATCATTCCAAGAGGAGTTTTTGTGAGTAGATGGCTGCCTTTGTTGTGGATTTGATGAAGCGATGAATATTTTTATTTCCACGAGCCTTTCTTCATCAAACCATTCCCCCAAATTTGATAAGCACTTGATCTTATCTTCTTGCTCCTCTATTGAAGCTTTATGCTTTGATGTGATGGTTTTTGAATCAAAAAATTATCCATCATATGTGGCTTCATTTTGTAGAATGAAACCCATTGATAAGGATTTTTTCAGGGGAGCTTCTTTGTGGGGAGGAAAAATAGAGACAACTTTTGCAACCTCTTTTTTTCTTAGCTAGTGACACAAACTTTCTGAGATCATGTCACTTCTCACCATATACTCCTCTTCTTTTGGATTTAGAGCCATTGATTGTTGGTGTGAGCGGTATAGCTGGTCGAAGAAAGAAGAAGGTTAGAATGGATGGATTGGATATGGACAAGGGGATGATCCCTTGGTGGTAATGAATTCATGATTGCACGACCTCATAGGATTAAGAGAAAGGGGAGGCATGGAAAGATAGATGAATGAAAATGGATGAGAGGGAGCTCTATGATCCTTTGGAATGATTTGGTTATACCTTTTGGAGTTTCTCGATGTGCTCCACAACTATCTTCATTGAAGCTTACTTTCTATCGAGAATCGACTGAGTTGATGTCATAGTAAAATATCACTTTGAGTTGTCCCACCAGGCATGCCAGGAAAACCATTGATGACTATCCTTGGAGGATAGAGCCATCAGAGTCATGGGAATACTTAGGTTAGTGGGATGTGTGCCCTAAGGATACCTCAAGATTTTAAAGAAGTTGGATCTTCTCTACAGGGGGAGATAGGGGTGAGAAGAATTAAAAAAAACATAAAAAAAGCTAAGGTGATGCACTGAACAAACCTACTAGGAGATTTAATCGAGTCCGCAACTATCTGAGAAGGGAAATGCTGAATAATTGAAGAAGGGTGGACAAAAAGCACCATAGGTAAGAAAATGTCACATAGAACACTGTCTTAAACTACTTAAGAACAACTTCAAGGATAGTAACAACATTAAGAGATGCACAGTTTCTACATGAAAATAAAGGAAATCAAAGACAATAAAGCTATGTGAATGATGAACAAAAAACACCACAATGCATATATATTACTCCAATTTTTGTGCATAGTATTACATTAGAAAAGAGGCAAGATTCCTATTACAAAACCCAGGCAGAAGGCTAGAATTCCAAGACCTCTGTCTTTTATAAAAGAGAGACTTGTGACAAAGAATAAAAGATTAACTCTCCTATTATCTAACTGAAATCTATGTCCCATTTTTCATCAAACCTCCATCACAATTTATAGGGTGAGAAGGTAAGAGATAACTTTGAAGCTCCTTTCCAGCTACCCCTTAATTATGATAAATGCTATGAAGTGACAGAAATAGATTTCCTCAAATCCTTCTCATAATTTGGCCTCCTTGGAAATTGAGAGCCATGCCTATTTAATACATCTTAATTATCCTGCAACCGACTCTCTTGAGATAGACTTGACTTTTGAGAAGAAGCTCATCTGGATATTTATTACATAACTAGATATTTCGACCATTTATGCATTAGTTCATGGCCTCTTGATTCAAACGACACGTATTTTGTAATGAAATGACCCTTTGCCTCTGATCTTTTGAGAAAGTCTTTGAGCATTAAATCTTATAGATAAGACCCTAAATCACTTATATGTGGCAGATGGCTTTTCATATTTATGGCTTGCATTAAACATGGAGTCAATTTGTTGCAAGATCCACGTGGAAGGCTCACACATCCTTTTGACTCTACTTTTCTTTAAGGCTCTTGGGAAAGCACTGAGTGGACACTTGGCACCATCCATGGGCTTGTTGTCTTACTTCTTTGTTGACTCCATGTGTCATCCCTGCAGGAGTTTGAGAATTCTTCGCCTCCTTTGACTTCTGAAGATGCACTATCTTGACACTTGGCAACATCCACAAGCTTCTTATCTCTCTTTGTGTTTTAGTTAAGTCCTTTCCACTTGGTGAATATTTGGATCCGAATAGGTTTCAAAAACGTAGAAATATTTTGTCTATGGATTTTTAGATAACAACTAACTTTGGATGAAGTTCAAAAATTTGGAATAGCCGATGTATCAAAAGACATGTAGGAAAATGATGAAGGAATTTCAGGAGTGGATGTTCTTATATATCGTTACTATAGAAAATAATAGCAAATTTATCAGATGGGGGAGCATATCAACAACTCCATTTGCTATCAGTTGAGTAGAGTGCATTCTTCAAAGTGTTTCTATATGACATTCTTCTTGTTTTATGCCACAAATGTGATGGGAGATTTTACCAAATTGAATACCAAGGGTATTCAAATTACCTCCCAAATCTATGATTTATATCCTCTAATCACACTGAACGAGGGAAGAAAACACTTCCGCATGATCAATGATGCCTTCTTTGCGGTTATCCTTTACTGTTTTAATAAGGAGTTATATAATCAGAGAATTTCAGAAAAACCCTTTCAGGAAGTGCGCGAGTGGGGAAATATATATATATATTCAGTTCCCCACATTTACTTACATTTAAACTCTTGGTTTCATGGGTTCTCCCAGCAAGCTGCCTAGATGTCCCACTGACAAGTGGGTCTTGTTAGAATTGGTTCAGAAATTTCTAGATTACCACAAGATCAAGAATAAAAGGCACAAAGTGGGAATGTAATTCCCTATTTAAATTGGAAGATACACTTGCCCAAATATTTGCAAGGCTAAGAATGTAGATGCGGAAATGGTAGAGGTAACCTTTAGAAATTTCCATCCACAGACCAATTTTGACTATTAGGGAAAATTCAGCAAGACAGGTTAGTCCAGTTCCCATGTGCCCCAGTTAGAAGATATTAGGGTCAATTTTTAGGATGAATTCATCATCTGACAAAGAGATTATGAAAGGATAAATTTGGATGAAGTTTGGTAATTTGGAATAGTTGACGTACCAAAAGACATGCGGGATAATGATGAAGTTTTGGATTAATTGTATAAAATTAATAATATATCCAATTAACCATTTCCATGGATTGATTGGTATGTGGAAGAATGTTGCAACACAAAGGAAAGGGAAGGACACATTCTGCAAAGAACTCACAGTTGGTTGGTTACCTTGGGAATTTCACCCAAGGGGTTAGAGGAACCTACAAATATAGGGCCCCATCAACCATGACCCAATAAACGCCCACAAAGGGGAAAAGGTGAACCCAAAAGACCCATACAGTTCCAAAAAATATTTCATTTTTTGTTGGGAGCTCATCTCTTTCCAAGGCCCCTTTTCCCAAATTCATGCCTTCAACTACACCTGTGACCGAAATATTTTAAGTCAGTGATTCTCCTAGCGTCACACAAGACCCATCATTTCCCTCTTCTCTTCCATTGTCCCTTCCTACATTAGTTCCTTCCACTTCTACCATCATTTCTTATTTTCCATCACCTTTTATGGCCCATGTATTCTCAGCCATTCCAGAATGATTGTTCTAACAAAATCCAAAGAAAAAGAAGAAATGCCTCTACGATGTAATAGATCTGAGCATATTGGAACATGCCCTAAAGAGATAGGCCAAGAGGCCAAATATTGTTTCAATCCTGATGGCGAATGCATCTAGGGAACGAGTTGTGGAGGTTGTCACTCCCGTTGAGGGAAAAAATAAGGAAAAAATTATAGCTGGAGATTATCATATTTCTAGATTCTCATTGGGAAAAGTGACTCATGAAGGATCAAAGAAAGATGTACACACTGCTCTTGGAAATCTGTTATAAAACTATGATAAGGATAAAGCTTATAAGGATGAGCTTAAGTCTAAGGTTGAGCAAATCACTGCACTGCTACAGAAAGTAACAAAGCCAACTCCATCTATTAAAGTCTCAACTACTACAGTCATGACAATTAAATCTACTATTGATGATATTTCTTATCACGAGATCGAAAAGATGGGCCAGAAAGGGAGATCAGTAGATGGATGGATGGAACGTATACTGCAAAAGGCTGATCCTTTAATTAAAGAAATTTTTGAGATATACAATGATTTGTAGGTTGGGAAAACTACTATTTGCAAAATGGATGAATCTTTTTCAGAAGATAGTAATAACTTGCATTTGAATTAGGTAACATGGAGTGAGATTAGAGAGGAAGATTCAAAACTACTCCTCCAGGAGGATGTAATCAATGATGCTACACAACTATTCAAATATCAAAATGCCATGGAATTTCAGTGTCAGGTGCTACAAGATCTATTTAAGAAGTTACATGATAAACAAATGGAGATTACAGATGCTTGTAATGACATATCAGAAGAATTTGATATTGTTAATTGTAAATTCTTCAAAAAAATATCGATGTTCTTTCAGAGGAGCAAATCAAGAAGAATTTTAAGGATTTTGTGAAACGTGATGATGAAGTTACTAAAACTTTCGGCAGTGAATCTATTGACAAGTTGGTTTGATGCCAAAATTTCACAAGAAGATTGAAGAAAGTTTTGAGTAAACTTAGAATAGTTATAGCCAAAATCATGAGGGAAATTGAGACATCATATGTGGTAAATCACTATGCATGTGGGTCCAGAGATGAGGAAATTTAAGGAATCATTAAACGCTTCATCGATTATAAACATCGAATGGCTACATGGGAGGAAACATAAAAAAACAACAGAGATGTGGAAGGCGTTGGAGGACTAGGAAAAAGTTCAGAGGCCACAAAAGGAAAGATTCAAGCTCTGGATCAGTCAGAGTTGCAAGGTTGACTGGGTCAAGCCCTTGCAACAAATTTTTTGTTTTCATGGGATCCTGTTCCCTTGAATTAATGACATTTATATTTTTAGTAAATGGTAGTTAAGGGCCCAGTTGTAATGGCTCATCTTAAAGAACTTATAAATAGCTAATTTTATGGAGTCATTTGAGATAAAGATAAAGATGATATTTTGGTGAAGTTACTCTTCAAGCTTGGAAGAGTGCTTCAAAGATTTAAAGAAACTTTTAATTATATTCAGAGATATATATTTCTTTGAAGAACATAATTTATTTTGCTAAATGGTCGATTTATATATGCTTTGTGAATGTATGATTCCTTGGTATAAATTATTAGCTTGCCTTAATTTTAGATTATTTTGTTTCATGCTATGGAAAAGTGACATATCCATCTTTTATGTCAGTTGTGGAAAGAGTCTTTTCCTTTTTTTATTTAAAGTTATATTATCATTATCCATCATCAACAAAATGAATGTTTGACATGTGCATTTGTTTATCCTTATGGTTAGTTATTTTTGTGTTCAATCCAATTTGGTCTCTCTATTTTACATGATTCAAGTTTTAACAAAGGAAGGTGTGCTTCTGGTTTGTGGTATTTTGTGCCCTTTTCTAGGTTGCAATAGGTGAAGGTGACTAACGGTGTTTGCATCCTATTCACATTAACCCTTCCTTAGATTCAACATATCATTTTATTCGGTGCATCACCATCCCTAGTATAGTTTTCTTTTGCAGATATCTTTCCCTAAAACCCAGGAGAATTCTAGTCTAGGATTAGATAGCCATTTTATTGCACTAGGAGTAATACAACACCTAGTTTAGGAAAGGGAAGTCGGCCTTCTTCGGAGGTTCACATCAAGCCCAAGTCCCACATCTTGAGAGGTGATCCCATGTGTCCCAATCACACTGAACAACCTGCTTATAGCCTAGCCATTCGGGGGGTGCACTTATTTGGCGACAATAGTAAGTATGAAAAATCAGCTCCTTCTAACCTCAATTTTATATTGTAACTCGAATTCCTCTTTCTCCCTATGTTCTTCTCACCTTTTAGACCAATTTTATCTTTTTATAAGGTGCTAGTGAGACCACTTACTATATTTTAGCAAGTGTCAATTCTGGACCGAGATGACCATCCGATGAATTTTACCTGTGATACCTCTTATATCCCATGTAGAAGAACTTCTATTTTTTTGATATGGTTTTTTGTTTCTCGTTCCACCAATGAAATTTCTCTTCAAACTAATTGTCAGTTTGACGATTAATATGACTTTTATCTTTGTTGGGCCTAGAGGGAGATTTCATCACTACAAAAAAATTATACTATGGAAGGGAGGTATATTGATGAGGTTTTGTAGTTTTTGAAATTGAAGAATGCAACAAAAAATGGTCTTTATTTCATTCATTGGTTTGCAAGATATTTCTGAATCTTCGTCTCACGGCAATGGGGTTTTCAGATGAATTTCTTCATTCTTTGTTTCTTCAAATATTTCGATCAATCCTTCCTTTGAAATATGTGTATTTTCATGGAGTGGATGGTTTTTTGGCGATGGCGTAGCTGGTTTGGATAAAACATGGTGGACTAGGTGTGAGAATGAACAAAGATATGGGAGGTACAGAGCTTTGAAGAAGAATCGGTGGGAAATAAAGACAAGTGTCAACTTAAAAGCATTTTTAAAATACATACTAGGGGTGAGGAACATTTTTATGTCCCTGATGTCCCTTAAGCACTAAGGGATGAAAGGGACATCAAATTACACATCGCGCCTCCATGTGACACTTTTCAGAAATCCAACAGTTGAGCGTTAGGGCTAAAAAGCTTGAGAAAAGTACATAGGGCCTGGAAGTTGGTCATATGGAGAACTAGCAAGGAATAACTGGGGCTGGGTGCATTTTCCTATCCCTTATGTCCCTCAAGAATCAAGGTATGAAAGGGACATCAAATTTCACATCGTTCCTGGAGCTGACACATGGCAGACATCCAACAGTTGTTCATTTGGCTCCAACTAGCTCTTGGGGGCTGAAAGTTGCATTATAGAGGGTCACATTGATGACCTAAGGGCCAAAAGGGGTTGGGAGAATCTTCATGTCCCTCATGTCCCTTTTCTTAAGGTATGAAAGGGTCATCAAATTACACATCGTGTTAGGTTACACCATTTGTCACGATTTGAGTGATAAAGGGGATAGGCTCTGATAAGCACCTAGGGGATGAACTGGTGATCCAGAGGGTTCTATGTGTGACTAGAGGAAAAAATAGCGCTGGGTACATTTTACTATCCCTCATTTCCCTTTGCTTAAGGGAAT
Source organism: Taxus chinensis (assembly GCA_019776745.2). Classification (NCBI taxonomy): domain Eukaryota; kingdom Viridiplantae; phylum Streptophyta; class Pinopsida; order Cupressales; family Taxaceae; genus Taxus; species Taxus chinensis. The sequence continues at coordinate 461,360,211 of CM034151.1, forward strand.
AAAGGTACATCAAAATGCACCAGGCACCTGGAGCTGTACCATGTCCTCATTAAAATTTGACTAACTGCGGGAAGCTCACCTTATGGGCAACTTCAAATGACAATAACTTGAGCTCCCAAAGGAATTTTTTGGAAAATTTTTATATGAATTTGACTTAAAATTTACTTTTAAATCCAATTGTGGGTATCTCATATCCTTATAATTACATTTAAGCCATGAAAATTTGATTTTTTTCTGGCTCCCTAGCTGAGCATAAAAAAAAAGATATAAATCTATGTCTCCAAAGTGTTGTGAAAAAAATGATTTCACCATCTTGTATATATTTTAATTACCTTTTCGAAGGTGTTTTTTTTTCTCCTAACTCTACCTAGAGCTCCCGAAATCACTTCTTGAAGTTCAATAGGTCTTTTGGCCTTGTGCACTGCCTAGGCTTATGAACCTTGTTTTTGATGAAAATTCTTGAACTCCTCCAAATATTTCCTGAATCTTACAAAATAATTTCCATCCACGAACCAATTTTGACTATTAGGGAAAATTCAGCGAGATAGGGTAGTCCAGTTCCCATGTGCCCCAATTAGAAGATATCTGGGTCCATTTTCAGGATGAATTCATCATCTGAAAAAGAGATTATGAAAGGATAAATTTGGATGAAGTTTGGTAATTTTGAATAGCTAACGTGCCAAAAGACATGCGGGATAATGATGAAGTTTTGGATGAATTGTATAAAATTAATAATATATCGAATCAACCATTGCCATGGATTGATTGGTATGTGGAAGAATGTTGCAACACAAAGGAAAGGGCAGGACACGTTCTGTAAAGAAATCACAGTTGGTTGGTTACCTTGGGAATTTCACCCAAGGGGTTAGAGGAACCTACAAATACAGGGCCCCATCAACCATGAGCCAATCAATGCCCACAAAGGGGAAAAGGTGAACCCAAAAGACCCATACAGTTCCAAAAAATATTTCATTTGTTGTTGGGAACTCATCTCTTTCCAAGGCCCCTTTTCCCAAATTCATGCCTTCAACTACACCTGTGACCGAAATATTTGAAGTCAGTGATTCTCCTAGTTTCGCACAAGACCCATCATTTCCCTCTTCTCTTCCATTTTCCCTTCCTACATTAGTTCCTTCCACTTCTACCATCATTTCTTCTTTTCCATCACCTTTTATGGCCCAAGTATTCTCAGCCATTCCAATTCTCTTAGTTGGAGAAACTATTTGGTCACCCATTTCTACCTCACTTCCCCTAACACTTCCATTTTCCTCCATCTCATCCCCTCACATTATTGTATCAACTCCTATGGCATTTCTCACATCAACCCCATCCATCACTACCACTACCATTCAAATGCAAACTAATGTTACTAGTACTCTTGTGGTGGCTAATGTTTCCGGTAATGATTCAACTATTCTATCTTCATCAGCATCAGCCATGAAGAAAGTGCCTCTAGGAGATGTAATAGATCTGAACATATTGGAACATGCCCCAAAGAGACAGGCCAAGAGGCCAAATATTGTTTCAATCCTGATGGTGAATGCATCTAGGGAACGAGTTGTGGAGGTTGTCACTCCCATTGAGGGAAAAACTAAGGAAACAATTATAGCTAGAGATTATCATATTTCTAGATTCTCATTGGGAAAAGTGACTCATGAAGGATCAAAGCAAGATGTACACACTGCTCTTGGAAATATGTTATAAAAATATGATAAGGATAAAGCTTATAAGGATGAGCTTAAGTCCAAGGTCGAGCAACTCACTGCATTGCTACAAAAAGTAACAAAGCCAACTCCATCTACTAAAGTCTCAACTACTACAGTCATGAAAATTAAATCTACTATTGATGATATTTCTTATCACGAGATCGAAAAGATGGGCCAGAAAGGGAGATCAGTAGATGGATGGATGGAACGTATACTGTAAAAGGCTGATCCTTTAATTAAAGAAATTTTTGAGATATACAATGATTTGTAGGTTGGGAAAACTACTATTTGCAAAATGGATGAATCTTTTTCAGAAGATAGTAATAACCTACATTTGAATTAGGTAACATGGAGTGAGATTAGAGAGGAAGATTCAAAACTACTCCTCCAGGAGGATGTAATCAATGATGCTACACAACTATTCAAATATCAAAATGCCATGGAATTTCAGTGTCAGGTGCTACAAGATCTATTTAAGAAGTTACATGATAAACAAATGGAGATTACAGATGCTTGTAATGAAATATTAGAAGAATTTGATATTGTTAATTGTAAATTCTTCAAAAAAATATTGATGTTCTTTCAGAGGAGCAAATAAAGAAGAATTTTAAGGATTTGGTGAAATGTGATGATGAAGTTACTAAAACTTTCGGCAGTGAATCTATTGACAAGTTGGTTTTATACCAAAATTTCACAAGAAGATTGAAGAAAGTTTTGATTAAACTTAGAATAGTTCTAGCCAAAATCACGAGGGAAATTGAGACATCATATGTGGTAAATCACTATGCATGTGGGTCCAGATATGAGGAAATTTAAGGAATCATTAAACGCTTCATCGAGTATAAACATCGAATGGCTACATGGGAGGAAACACAAAAAAACACCAGAGATGTGGAAGGCGTTGTAGGACCACACCAAAGTTCAGAGGCCATGAAAGTACATATCCAAGCTCTAGATCGGTTAGAGTTTTAAGGTTGAATGGGTCAAGCCATTGCAACAAATTTGTTATTTTCATGGGATCTTTTTCCCTTGAATTAATGACATTTATATTTTTAGTAACTGGGAGTTAAGGGCCCAGTTGTAATGGCTCATCTTAAAGAACTTATAAATAGTTAATTTTATGGACTCATTTGAGAGAAAGATATAGATGATATTTTGGTGAAGTTACTCTTCAAGCTTGGAAGAGTGCTTCAAAGATTTAAAGAAACTTTTAATTATATTAAGAGATATATATTTCCTTGAAGAACATAATTTATTTTGCTAAATGGTCAATTTATATATGCTTTGTGAATGTATGATTCCTTGGTATAGATTATTAGCTTGCCTTAATTTTAGATTATTTTGTTTCATGCTATGGAAAAGTGATATATCCATCTTTTATGTCAGTTGTGGAAAGAGTATTTTCCTTCTGTTATTTAAAGTTATATTATCATTATCCATCATCAACAAAATGAATGTTTGACATGTGCATGTTTTTTATCCTCATGGTTAGTTATTTTTGTGTTCAATCATATTTGGTCTCTCTATTTTACATGATTCAAGTTTTAACAAAGGAATGTATGATTTTGGTTTGTGGTATTTTGTGCCCTTTTCTAGGTTGCAATAGGTGAAGGTGACTAACGGTGTTCGCATCCTACTCACATTAACCCTTCCTGAGATTCAACATATCATTTTAGTTGGTGCATCACCATCCCTAGTATAGTTTCCTTTTGCAGATATCTTTCCCTAAAACCCAAGAGAATTGTAGTCTAGGATTAGATAGCCATTTTATTGCACTAGGAGTAATACAACACCTAGTTTAGGAAAGGGAAGTCGGCCTTCTTCGGAGGTTCACATCGAGCCCAAGTCCCACATCTTGAGAGGTGATCCCATGTGTCCCAATCACACTGAACAACCTGCTTATAGCCTAGCCATTCGGGGGGTGCACTTATTTGGCGACAATAGTAAGTATGAAAAATCAGCTCCTTCTAACCTCAATTTTATATTGTAACTTGAATTCCTCTTTCTCCCTGTGTTCTTCTCACCTTTTAGACCAATTTTATCTTTTTATAAGGTGCTAGTGAGACCACTTACTATATTTTAGCAAGTGTCAATTCTGGACCGAGATGACCATTCGATGAATTTTACCTGTGATACCTCTTCTATGTTCACCGTATCCTTCATAGTTTCTTTAGTTGGTGAGTTACCAAAAATAGCAGTATCCCATGTAGAATAACTTCTATTTTTAGAAAGTAAGCTTTTAGTGGTAGTATCATGGTGGAATGAATTTTTCTTATATGAGTTTTTTCCCAATATCAACCTCTGAAATCTTAGGCTTACCTGATCACTGGTTCGTGAGATTTTAAATTTTGAAATTTTTTACCTTGCGGTAATTCCTGACATGGTAGCCATTAATGGAGCTTGAAAATTACAGGTCTGTTTTCTTCACCGTTCACAAAAAAAATCATATTTTTGATATGGGTTTTTGTTTGTTGTTCCACCAGTGAAATTTCTCTTCAAACTAATTATCGGTTTGACGAGGAATATGAATTTTATCTTCGTTGGGCCTAGAGGGAGATTTGGATTAAAAATAGTGGACTAGGTGTGAGAATGAACAAAGCTATGGGAGGTACAGAGTTGTGAAGAAGAATTGGTGGGAAATAAAGACAAGTGTCAACTTAAAAGCATTTTTAAAATACATACTAGGGGTGGGGCACATTTTTATGTCCCTGATGTCCCTTAAGCACTAAGGGATGAAAGGGACATCAAATTAAACATCACACCTCCATGTGACACTTTTTGGAAATCCAACGATTGAGCGTTAGGGCTAAAAAGCTTGAGAAAAGCACCTAGGGGTTGGAAGTTGGTCATATGGAGAACCAGTAAGGAATAACTAGGGCTGAGTGCATTTTCCTATCCCTTATGTCCCTCAAGAATTAAGGTATGAAAGGGACATCAAATTCCACATCATTCCTAGAGATGACACATGGTGGGCATCCAACAGTTGTGCATTTGGCTCCAACTAGCTCCTGGGGGCTGAAAGTTGCATTATAGAGGGTCACATTGATGACCTGATCGCCAAAAGGGGTTGGGAGAATCTTCATGTCCCTCATGTCCCTTTTCTTAAGGTATGAAAGGGTCATCAAATTACACATTGTGTTAGGTTACACCATTTGTCACAATCTGAGCGACAAAGGGGATAGGCTCCAACAAGCACCTAGGGGATGAACTGGTGATCCAGAGGGTTCTATGTGTGACCAGAGGAAAAAATAGGGCTGGGTACATTTTAATATCCCTCATTTCCCTTTTCTTAAGGGACTAAAGGTACATCAAAATGTGCCAGGAACCTGGAGCTGACACATGTCCTCATCAAAATTTGACTAACTGTGGGAAGCTCACCTTGTGGGCAACTTGAAATGACGATAACTTGAGCTCCCGAACGAATTTTTCGGAAAATTTTTATATGAATTTGACTTAAAATTTCATTTTAAATCCAATGGTGGGTATCGCATATCCTTATAATTACATTTAAGCCATGAAAAGTGGATTTTTTTTTGGCGCCCTAGCTGAGCATAGGAAAAAAGATATAAATCTATGTCTCCAAAGTGTTGTGAAAAAAATGATTTCACCATCTTGTATATATTTTAATTACCTTTCTGAAGATGTTTTGTTTTTCTCCTAACTCTGCGCAGAGCTCCCAAAATCACTTCCCAAAGTTCAGTAGCTCTTTTTGCCTTGTGCACTGCCTAGGCTTATGAACCCTGTTTTTGATGAAAATTCTTGAACTCCTTCAAATATTTCTTGAATCTTAAAAAATAAATTCCATGATGTTACTAAACCTTCAATTAATCTCCATTTTAATTTGGCTCCTCTATTATGCTTCAGGGGGTTGCATCTTTCTTGGGAAGGCCAGTGGTAGCCGTTGTCATTACTCCCCAAATATAGTATTCTTCTAGAACTCCTAAAATAACATAGGGGGGTTGACTTGAATTTCATAATTCACCTAGGGGACTAAGTTAACATCCACTTGGAGGTCATTTGACTAACTAGGTAGACCTGGGGTGCCTTAGAAAGGTACAACTTGAAAGTTTCGATACAGGGGTATCGTTGTCATGCTCAAAAATTGTCAATTTTTCTGTTGCACATTTACATGAAAACAAAACAAAAATATAATTATATAATTTCATGGGGGATTATGTGGAGGCCATTTCGTTGGGAGAGTGAGTTCTCATAAGATTCTAAGAGTAGGATATTGGTGGCCTTCATTGTTTAAAGATTCTGCTTTACAGGTTTGAAGATGTGATAGTTGTGAATGGTTTTCTGGAAAATTTAAATCTTCTAGATATTTTACCCTACAACTAGTGTCTATAAAATCCCATTTCAAGCAATGGGGAATGGAATTTATTTGAGAAATATAAGAATTTTCTAGTGCTAGTAATAAGTGGATATTAGTGGCCACTGATAACTAAATGGGTTAAGGCCATTCCCACCATGAATGCAACCCATCAAGTAGTCATACAATTTATCCTAAACAACATAATCTATATATTTGGTGTGCTTTCCAAGATAGTTGCTAATAATTCCATGAGTTTCATAGCTAAACCATTAACATCTATGTGTAAAGAATATGGTATAAATTTGGCATATGCCTCGAATTATAACCCTAAGGAAAATGGCCAAGTTGAATTAAGTAATACAAATCTGCTTAAGATCCTTATAAGGACACTAGAGACTAACAAAAAGAAATGGGGTGAAAAACACAAATTTGCATTATGGGAAGATAGAGTTATCACTAGGAGGTCTAGTGAAAAAATTCCTTTTGAGTTGGTTTATGGAGTACAAACCCTTTTTCCCTTACACTTATAAGTTTCATCTTATCATTTTATGCAACAATTTGAAGATGAAGGATAAGTAAGTCCATATGAGGCAATAATAAAGAAAATCATGGAACTAGATGAAGAAAGAAGAGAGTCCCACTAAAAACATCTAAAGTTCAGAGATAGATTCAAGAAGATATTTGAAAATAAGGTAATTCTAATATCTTTCAGTGTTTGAGACGTAGTCTTGTTGTGGGAAAATAAGCATGAGGATAAGGGAAAGCATGGAAAATTTGATTCCCTGTGGATGGGACCATATTCTATTGATATCTAAATTGGTGAACATAATTTCTTCTTGAAATATTTGGTGGGAAATTTTCTTGAGCTTCCTATCAATGGCAAGTACCTCAAATAATTTTTGGTCTAATCCAAATGATTAGGTATGATTTTGTACATTGTTTTTTATTTTCTCAGGAAACAACATGCATTTTTCCCTCATGACTCCTCACCCAATAGATTATGCACCTGGTCTACCTGTTGAAGTATTTTATTATTCTTTTGGCACCCACTGCGGGTGTAATCCCCAAGTCAGAGCTGATATTTGTAATCATTTAAGCTTGTACCTTGATTTATAGTTCCTCCCTTGAAAAATTATATGTTGTTTGATAAAAAAAATTTGTGCAATTTCTCAACTCTAGAGGAACGTCCATGAAAACAATTTCTCATAAAACTAAATAAAATTGTGCTAGGAAATGATGTATTTATGCAATAATTCATATGTAAAGGTTCCTTTGTTTATTAGTACAACCATGACTATACTGGTTTGAAATAAACATGTCTTAAATTCAATGAACCGGTTATGAGTTTATGTAAATCCATCACCAAATTTTTTCTCATGTTTACCCTGTATTCTACCCATGTGTAAAATGTAATTATTTTCCCACTGCCCAATAAACATGGCACACACTGGGAATTTTTCACGATGGAGGAACCTTTTTTCTTATTTTAAATATTATGTAAAAATGCAAAATGTAAAAATGAATCTGGGTCCCAACACGGGAATATTCCAAGGAATATTCACGGGATAGTTATATGAAAATGCATTCTTGCAATGTCCAACTCACATGCAAGATGTGAAATGCAAACAAAGTTACACCCCTACAAAAGACATGTGTCTCAAAGATATAACGTCATGGTATCGGGCATCTCATTGACTTATACACTTTGCAGCTTTACAACTCAAAAGTAAGAAAGGAAACCGTGGATAGAAACTCAGGCCTCGAAATAGGACATGTGTCATTCCCTCAAAACAAGTCAGCATCGAGCAAAGGGGTCAACTTTGCAATTTTACATTCATTCCTTCAAAATAAAAAAAGCAAAGAGCCTCTTAATCTGTAACTCCTGCAAAAGGAAGACACGTGGACAGTCCTTGTTTAAACAAAAGAGAAAGTGGATCAAACGGTGGATATTGAATACATTTATCGATTCCGCCATTAATGTAATTTGTATAAACAAAGTAAGGATTTAAAATTTGGTTGAATGTTTTAATATCCACACTATCCAATGAATAATTTAGAACCTTCTGAAGCCCTAAGGTTATCAATTTTTATCACAAGGAAGAAGGAATTAATTTGGAAGCGAGTGTCTAGATAAATCAAAGGAGCTAAGTTCACCTATACAAACTGAACACTGAAAAGGATACAGAAACTTGTAAGTCCCTTAAGTGTTGGATTGATGTGTGAATTTTAAGCACTATTTGTAATTCAAGTTATTTTTCTGGCACCTGGAAATTCTCAAACTCTTTTTACTATCAAAAAGATATATGTATAAGTAAAGTGCCAAGACAAGATGAGGACAGTAGAGGTCGGAACCCATGTCACTTCGTGTATCATAAGTAACTTGGATGAAGTGACAAACACTAATTTGTTAAACTAATAACTGGATGATTTCTTACAAATATTGTATGCCCTTAAAATAAGTGATTATATGGCTTCCATTGATGCCAATAACATTTCCACATCTGCAACTTTCCCACCTTCTGTACATTTCCCCGAGTTAGTGTGGATTTATACTGAAAATTTTGATCTAGTGAATAGGGAGGTATTGGATGGCAGTGGTGAAATGGTAATTACCCTAAAACTTGGGGCATTTCAATTCATGTTAAGGTTACCTAAGGTTAAAAATCTAATAGATATTGACATACACAAGTCATTAAACTTATACAATGTTGAATGTAGTGATTATGCCAAGCTCATGAATACATAGTGGCTGATAAAAGAAAAAGTATGCTCTACCATAATTCTAAAGAGGTTTCTCAGATCACAATTTGTAGAGGAGTTTGAGGGTATTATAAATTTATTTAGTGGATGTGTCCTTACATAAGGATTATTATTGATAGCCCTGAAAAAATCTGTTGGGCAACCTTTATATCTTCCAATATTCATGAACAACTCCTTGAAATGGTTGTAAACATCATATCAAACATCAATTTCAACTATGAATTTTATATGATTTCATATTTGATCTATAATATTACATGTCATAGGGATTTCCATGACATCCCAAGAACAAAGAGCTTCAAGAATTATAAGGTATATGATGTTTACCCATAGTTAAAATTGGATAATTGGAAGGGGAATTTTAGAGTGGTAAATGATGCATTTTTTCACCATTCATATGCATCTTTAGGACATAATGGGAACAATATAAAATATCCACAAAATATCAAAAAATGATAAAGGAATATGGGTGCTACTTTATTCAATATAGGCTATTTACCTACATGAGGGAAAGTGGATATGAGGGAAAATCACTCACATTGCCTAAGTATCTAGATGATAAGTGGGCACTCATAGAACACTCCAAAAAACTAGCATAAGTACATAAGATAATTACAAGAAAACATAAATAAATATCAAGATAGGAATATACTCTTTCCCCACTGTTGCAAAAGTTAGAAAATTACAAGATAAGATGAGGATATTTGAACTGGAAAAATTACAACCTAGGATAAAGTATGATATCAGATGGGTTGTAAGTTTAATCCTAGGGATTTCATATGAACATGAGCCCCATTATGAGGATTATTGGATGAACTGTAGAGATAAAGAAGATGTTAGGTTAAAATATTATTCCAGGATGAACCTTAAGTAGATCACTGACTACAAGATTGCAGTTGTACCCCAAGGTTTGAATGATGAAAAAATAGTAATTCAATATGACTATGATATGAAGATAAAAACACAACCAATTTCACCATTAAATTAGAATGATACAAATTCAACTATCCTACTCATTAAGATAGTTCATGTGATGAGAAGAACACTATCATGGTTAAAAATAAAAGGCATGGATTTCACTCTACATAATACAAAGGTACTAAGAGAATACATGGATTTATGGATCTTAGAAGAGGATATTCCTCTTCTGAAGGAAGGATCTAATCAAATAGACACACTAAAAGGAAGATCCCCTCAGCTGCTATTAAGGAGGCCAACTACTGGGATTATTGAGGAATGGACCATATCTATAAGAAAAATAGGAAATCCTATGTCATTCCTGACCCAAAAAGCTAGGGGAATTCTATTGAAATCCATGAAGGATGCACCCATTACTCAAGTAGTCCCATTACAAATAAATGGGTAGGTATATCAAAACCAAGAACTCCAATAATAACTTTGCTTGGGTCATTAAGTACACTTAAGAGAATGAGTTGAATCATATTAGGTATTGAACCACAACTTATGGTGCAGAGTGTTGAATGGAAGGAAGAAAATGAGATCAAGTAATTTAAAAGGGATAAGGTTATACATCCTTTGGTAAGAGATACAAAAAATTTAGGGACCAAGCATGTCCCAGTCACAAAATAACACAAACACAAAAGAAAAGAACCAGAGATTGTTAATCCAGACCCATTAAATGAAGCTCAACAAAATATCATTGCAACATTGGTAAAACATCATCCATAGTGAAGGAAGCCATTGTTACAACAAGTCCTATAGGTCTAGTGTTAAATCTAGCCATGGAGAAGAAGACTGATGATATTCCTATGGATGACCAATCCATTAGAGTTCCAGGAGAACATAAACAAGAAGGATTCAGGGAAACTTAATTAGCTTCACAGGTAGAAAGGAAGGAAGTTGTTACAACCACTACACATAAATAAAATAAAACTACATAAATTAATGTGATAGATGTGGATGAAATAAAAGAAACTTATGCACCACGATTTACTAATTTATTGTTTGGGTTAAATATACAAAAATAAGATGTTGCATCAATAGAGTCTCCATTACTAGAGTTTCCAGCATTATAGAGTGATGAGGTAGGTATGGAAATCCAAGATGTATAACTTGGATTTTTAGTGCCAACAATTGAGAAAGAGCCAATAAGTCAAGAAATTATAGAAAATTCATCAAAATAAATGACTCAACCCACATAGAATCAACCTCAGGAGGAGGAAATTATCGCAGTAATGGAAAAACCACATGAAATTATAAGCCGTACAAAATAATTACTAAAAGAGGTTGATGAGGCAGTTATCAATTTAGAAAAGGATAAGTTCTAGGAAGAGACACTAGCTAGTGATAAGGCCTAAGAATTATCTACTGAAATGAAAATAAATGAGGGACTTGGAGCTAAAGAATAGATAGAAACAAGGGCCCTTCATGGTGAGAAGAAAGAAAAAACAATGGAATTTTAAGTCTCACATGAGTTGTACTGATGTCAAAAACATCTTAAGCTACTTCCAAATAAATAGTGGTGTTTTTTAGGTCCACCACAACTTACACTACAAATATCAAGTGGGGGAAATGTCCCCACAGTAGGATGGTTAGGAACACTCCTCGCAAGGAAAGAAAAGGAAGCGGTTTAGGTAGAGACTATTGACATCAAGAACATTATATTTTCCAAAACCATAAGAGCTCCCAAGAGGGATAGGATTTTATCCAAGAATCATGTTGAATGTCAAGGGTTTAGGAAATTAGAGGTGGCTACCCCACAGGGAAAGAAATTAAAGGATGAGGTAACATAGAATGATTATCAAATCATGCACATCCCATTAGGGAAGACAACTACAGAGAATTTGAAACAAGATGTTACAATGGCCCTTGGAGGATTAATCCAAAGGATTGACAAAGATAAAGAAACAAAGAAGCAACTAAGGGAAAAATTGAAATATTTTTGACCTATGTACAAAATTGGATACATCTCCCTATGGAAGGACATGATATTTCTGCTGTAATAACTCCAGAAGTATTAAATACAACTAATAGTTCTAGAGTAATAATTGGTGTTGTGGAAAGATGGAAAGAAGAATTATACGAGAAGGGGAGAAAGGTCATAGAGTACATTGTAAGATGCTACAACCAATTGAATTAACGATTTAATGATGTAAAGGATCAAAAATAAAAATGTAGAGATTAATTACACTATTGGGAAGGAATTTTTCCCAAACTTGAAGCATTGACTCAATGGGATGATCAATTGGTGGAGAAAGAAGGAATTATTCTTCTTGAAGAATGAGGATTGTAACATACTTATGAGGGGTCCATCCGACTAAGAACGGTGACTCTAAATTAGGTTACTAAAAATCTCATCACAGAAAATGACAAAATAGAAAAATGCATTGATAATATTGACAATATGATTGGAATAATAGTGTCAATACTAGAAAGGATCACCTATGGATATTTAGGTGCATATAGATTAACACAATCCTTTAATCAATGGATTTCTGGAGAACCCATTACTGCTACTCATATTTTCAATTATGAAACCATCCAAAGATTCATTGACTTAGAAAAACAAATAGCCAAATTGTCAAAAATGGTGAGAAAGAGTAAGGGTATAATGCATGAGTTTGATCAAACGCTGAAAGAATAGATACTAATATTCATGTTCCATGCTGGACCTGATGAAGAAAATATTTTCTAAATGTTTTGTAGATTTGATTCATGCAGAGAAAGAACAAACAAAGAAGAAGAGTATGATGTCATTGAAATTTAAGATGATGACACTGAGCTTGATCACATATAGCCTTTTTCTATAAACTTTCTCTACTTCATCAAATTACTTGTTATTTTGTATTTTTCTAATTTTTTACTTTCCAAATTTTGTAAGTTCCAAACTTTGTGTTCTATTAAGCATGACATGTTAGAATGTAAATTCAAAAGCGTATGTAGTGAATAAGTTGGAATCAAATCCATACAAGAAACATAGTAAAATGTTGTGTATTGTTTATATTTATAAAAATCTCAAAATGGGGGTTCTATAGGGGCCCCCACCCTTAGGAAATTACATTCATACATACTATACATTTTCAAAAAGAGTAATATAGTTAACAATTGATTATTCGATCACTATTACTTCCTTGTGAAAAAGGGGAATACAACATAATAATTCGTTTTTCCTAGATTCAAATGCTACATGACTATGAGCCTGACATACAAATGGAATTATTCTAGCCAAGTCATGAGACATGCCCAAATCCAAGATTTCTTCTGTGCTTTTTTTACAATTTCCCAAGAGACTAATTAGTTCTTATTTTCTGGTAAGAGAGGAGACCTGTTCCAAAAAGAATAAGCCCTCTAGATGAAGATGGCTTGAAGGGATGAAATGGTTCTTTAAGAATGGAATGAGACATTAGTTAATTTTATAAAGAATCAGAATTAGATGGCACCATAATAATGACTGAAATTCCTCCCTCTATCAATTCATTAGTAAAGAAGAGTGGAGAGACATGTGCAACATTGGAATTGATGGTCGGTCTATAACAGAGCAAAAATAACTTTAACTGATCAGGATCATGAGCATCTTCTGGCTGAAGAAAATGGTGGAGCATGATTTGTAATGATGAGAGAAATAAGGTCACCTTCACGATCTTTCTCATCAGTGCTACCTTAACAATATTGAGAGTCAACAAACCTTCAGTGTCTTGTTGTTCTTCAATTGAGAACAACATCCAGAAAATGTTCTCATCCGAACTTGAAAGTGAAAAATAGAATGGAGAAACTCTAAAGATAACTCTTGCAAAATTCCTTCAAACTCCACGTTATCCATTGCTAAAGATGTAGAATATCGAGGATACTTCAACAGAGAAATTCACAAGATTTTTTTAGAAAGTATGCAACTTTGTGGCTAGCGAATGGAAAACTTATACGGAAGAAAATTCTAGAAAAAGTTGTGTAAGCCATTAATATGTAATTTATTTTTGGATTTGGATGGATATAAAGCATGAATTGAATTAAGGGAAGGCAATATAAAAGATAGAAAAATGATGCTCCATTTAATTTGATTAAAATCTTAGCATGAATTAGAGCATTAATTACAAAACAATTTTCAATAAATTATTTACTTCATAAAGGTATAACCTTGACAAGTAAATAAAATCAAATTAATGTGAAGGTTGACATCAAAAGGTGACAAATGGTGACAGGGTACTTTAGTAATCCTGACAATATGGATAAACTAAATTACACCTGACAACATCAATAATTGTTTTTTCCCACATAGCAATAGAAGAGTGGGACCAATCCAAAGGTACTAACATAAAATCAAATATTTCAAGTTAGGAAAATAATATTCCCACTTCAGTTTAAAATATTTCATTATAAGTGAGTAGGATATTTTTCTAAACTTTTGGGGGGAAATTGAATCAAAGGAATTTGTCAAAATTGTGTAAGTATGAGGGTGTGTCCTCATATGCAAAGGGGGGTTAGTTTTTCTACTATTGAAAAAAGTAAAGATATATTATTGTAATACTGCAAAGTTTATTTGATGAAATACAATATAATTTTTCATTTTTCAAGTTCTGGTGTTAAGATGGTTGCAGTGTACAACCATTGACATAGGCATTGAAAAAAATTTATTTTATGTTCCCTTGTCAAGAAATTGAAAGATATTAAATGAAATGTATCTGCTTATGAGTTTAGCTTTTGTATTTTGGGTTATGTATGTTGGGCTAATTTGACTAATGTGTTATAGTTTGTGTTATAGTAATTTTGTGTTTCATTATCTTCTCTGAATTACACTAGATTTGTCCTTTGTGGTAATGAGCTTAGGTCAATTACGTCTATATTGTGTTGTGAGCATTTACTTTGCAATACTATGGGTATGATTATTAAAACCCTCACTATAACCATTTTGTTGATGGATTTTTGTAGAGATTTTCAGTGAATCCTTAGGTGTATAAGATCAGAAGTAATGAACACTTTATTAGAATACTTTGCATGAGCTTTTATGTTCGAATATTTTAGAGATTGTGTGGAATTCTTTGCATTTATTGAGTATCAATGAATGTAAATCTTCCTTTGTAATTGAAACTTTTATCTACTTGATCAAATGGTTCTTTATTTTCTAGAATGGCATATTTTCTTAGGTGAGTGTTGAGTGTTGTGTTGCCATGAAGATCTATCATCATATAATCTCCCATATTCATAAACATAAGACATATTACAAGTCACATCCCATCATATTAGTCTTTATTTGTTACTATGTTGTCTTTGTCTATAAATACCAGTGAAAGAGAACCTTTCAGTTTTATTTCCCTTATCAAAAATATGCAAGAGAAATGGTATTATGTTATCTTATAGTAACATGTGTCTAGTGAAATAAACATATGCATCACTTTGTGTGACAACTCGTGAGAGTCAAGTGTTGTGTCCATGTCCATGTGTATCCCAAATTTATCCATCATTTGAATTGAAGTTGAGGAACAAAGACTCCATCTCCCCCCTCTGCATTCAAGTTACCCCATGGGTCTTGTCACCTTGGTCAAAGGTAGGATACAAAAGTAGAAGGGAAAGGTCAGTCCCCTTTTTACGTGTCATTTAATTACTCCTAAATACCTGGTCCCCAAAGAATTTTTTAGACATATCCCCGGCTGCAAACAAATTATATCACCCTCGAAGCATCCTAAACCCTTGGTACTATTTCTAGGATATGAGGGGGTGTAAGTTTGAGTACTAACACATCGTAGACTCTACAGTCCTTCTGATGATGCTTACAACGAGCCTTCAATTCTATTGACCATCATGAGTATAATGTCTCCTAAAGTCATTAGGGATGATTTTACCCTTCACAAAGTAGCTTGACATACACTACAACAAGGATGTTAAAGGATCACAACTCCCTATTTAGACCATTGCAAGAATTGTAGAAAAAATTAGAGAGAATACCACATGTTTAAATAATAGCTTAATAAACTCTAGCCTTGAATTTTTCTTTTGGAAAACATTGAGATAATTATATAGTTTTGGAAATTGATTCTATATATAGAAGCATAATCATAAGAATATTTTGGAGTGAGATAGTTTGAAAGAATGTGCATCGATATATACTCACAAGGTTATTTATTTGGCACTAGGAAATACTATCCAGTTCTCATTGTCCCTTATTCATGAGTGTGGATATGGTTTATATCATGTATTATTGATGTACCTTGCAAATACTTAATTTACAAAATATCTAACGAGGGATAGATGCAATCCATCCTCTTCGTCTCTCCTTTGTACATCATGCCCTATTTATTTTCCTGGGAAGGGAGGAGGTTAACATCACATTTTTGTTCTACATGAATTTTTAGCTTCATAGGCTACAATTATATGCCACATTTTCCACATAATTATCAAACCCAATATTATTACTTCAGGAGAAATTTCCCCATGGTAAACCGCTACGTTGTTTAAGTCACCATGCAAAGTTTAAGTAGGATGCAATGACATTCCCTTGATAATTAAACACAAATGAGTCCAAACATGTTTATTACATCTAAAACACACGGGTTAGTTTTCCGACATGTAAAATTCCATTAACATCTACATCATCCACACTTACATGCATGCAAGGCCTATTAGAATGCTTTAAATGAAACCCTAGAGAAGTTATATTCCATGAAGGTACATAAAGAATAAATGTACATAAAGAAGAAGTTTATTAATACTATGATACTTACCATATAGATAACTATTCTTAGACTGGTTCTTGGGTGAGACTAACTTTACTTATTCAAATCCAATTGGGCATGAAAACCACAAAGTAAGCACTATACTTTTTACCAATTACATTATTATTTATTTTATTTATTAATTAAGTTAAAACGGATTCTGCATGGTTGGTCCTTCATTCATTAGGTGTCACTCCCACTGTTGTTGCAAAGTTAGTTAAAACCACCAAATAGTTTTCCCATATGGAATGCTTAAAACATAAGAGTTCAAGAAAACAACGGTTCTGGACACACTAATTTATATATTGAATTATATTTAATTCACTTTCAGTTAATATTCACATACAATTTCAATGTATAACATGTCAATGTTAGCTCATTAATAACAACATATCACACTTTTAATCCTTCTATTCTGAAGTACCTGCAATCAGCACAGGACCAATCCTAAGACTGGTATATAAAAACCTTACACTCAAGCATAAACCAACACATTCATCATTTCAATAAATCCATAACAAAAGAGTAGAGAGAGAGAGAGAAAAAATTCTCACACTTTCACATTCATTTGCATTTTTTTCAATTTTAGAGAGAGAGTGAGGAAGAGAGAGAAAGACTGGGAGACATTTTCTTTTATTTTCACAATATAATAATAATTAGTATTTCATATCCATTTTCATTACAAATCCATTGAAATTTTCAAGACCAACCATAATTTCATAATTTTTTCTAGAGAGAGAAGAGGGAGGAGAGAGAACATCATAAGTTTTGAAATCCATTTATAGAAAGTAATTTATCAAACCATACCCTACACGGTACTATGATGATATTAAAAAGGTTTCAAGAGTAGTTACAAGTCAAATGAGAGCTTCAAAAGGATTTTATAGCTAAAGTTGTAAGTTTGAGAAAAATTACCAAAATGGCTAAAGTGCTTACGAAGTGGGTCTGAAAAACTCTCATTTTAAGTTTGAACACAAATTTTGTCAATCCATAATTACTCCCCTATATAAAATTAACTCGCCATATTTGACAGAAGTCTATTATGAAGAGCATGGATAAAGTTACAAAGGTGAATATGGGACTAATTATTGTAAACACGTGAAACACTCTTATTGCATAACGAATAATGGACCCCTAAACCCAATCGAAAAACAAAATTTTAAAATCATTTTCATATAATTTAGAGTTGGTTTCAATTCTCCTATTTGAGTTTTAGAGGTCGGTGGGGGTGGTTTTTTAGTTTTGCCCAATCGAAGAGGTAAATAGATCACATTTTCTTAAAACAACAACATCACAACAAGTGACAGAAATGCTAAGAGGGATTTGAAACTCATCCTGTGAAGGAATCAAATTGAGTTCATCAGTATTTTTAAGAACCTTCATAGTATCCTAGGTCAACAGGGATCATGTTAGAGGTTTTGGGTTACAGTATTGGCTTGGTCTAGCACTCCATGAGCATGGTTTCTGAGATCAAATTGCTGTGTTTTAAAATGTTTTCGAGTAAGATAATGGTCTATATCATTCATTCTAGTTGTATTTTATTTTATTAAAATTAATGAAATCCAAAAATAAGAAATGATAAAAGTGTGTAATGTTACTACAAGAGGAAGAGATATCCATACATGTTTTGAGCATATTTCGTAATCATTGCATGCAATGAGACCACATTTCTTTCTGGCATTTTGTCAAACAGTTCACGTGATTTTTCTAAGCTTCCACATTTTACATACACGTCTACCTGGGAATTTAAAACTACAACATCTGATAAAACCCTCTATCCTTTGTGCTTTAATTGATGTGCATGCACTCTTGTGTATATCTTGTAACTATTACCGTTCACAAGGCATATTTATTTTCAAGCATTTTTTTTTTTCACTTCACATGATCCATGTTTTTCCTATACATCCAAAACATCACTTACAACTCAACCACTTACAAAAACCCCTTCCCAGACTACATTGGAGGATGGGTATACCCTGTAAGAGTATTTATTTTATCACAGTTTAAGAGAGTGTGCTAGTAGAGTTTAAAGATCTAGATTTACACTTGCCAACTGCATTTACTTGCAAGATTCCATGGCCTTTTCAATAACCCCACTTTTTCAATTCTACCATACCAAAAATCATACGTGAAGTGTACGATGGAAACGCCGAAGGGGATGGAGTAAAGAATGTAAAAATGAATAATCAAAAAAGATGGAAAGGTTGAATGGTTATAAAGAAAGGATTCGATGGAGGGGGAGGACATTGTATTCCATTGTATCATCTCTATCTTACCAGGATATTTCATAGCAATGTAATATGCGTTTGTAGATCTTGTCGGTGGTGTGATGAGATGCCAGATGTGAACAAGTTTGACTCATAATACTTAATATGAGATCCATGATGCAATATGATGTCATTCATATTTTTTCTCTCATCAACATATTATAATCTTCAAATGCATATTTTCAAGTGAAAGCAAGTCTAAATCACAATACTCAATAAGAGATCAATGATGTAATACGATGCTGAGCTCAAACGATAATCAATGTAAAGACTCAAGCCCATTGATCCCAAAAATACAAATCAAATTCAATGACCAAATAATATAGAAGATAACAAAATGTGCATTCCAAGGTATAAAGAAGAATGTGACACCCTTTCATGGGTCCTCTTATCCTAAATGACACGCTCTAAAATTGTTCACAACATGGATATGGTCAGATATGCTTGCAAGGTAATGAGAATTCCAGAAATTAAATTGTGAAAAATCAATTTTGGGGAGTCTTGAAACCAAGCATTTTATTGGAAATTTTAATGAACAAAAGAATTGTATGTGAAATGTGTGATGGAAACACTGAAGAGGATGGATCAAAGAAGTGAAACTGAAAAGGCCTAAAAGGCGACGGAGGAAGATGGGTGATGAATAAGATGTTTAAGGGATTAAAATTTGAAGGACCGGGAAAAACATTTTGGGGAACCAATGCAAAACTCCTCTTTCCTAAACCCTAAACCCTAAACCATAAACCAATGTGAAACCCCTCTTTCCTACAACTACACACCATTTTTGTAAATTGTCAGAATGAGAAAGGGGGTGCATTGTGAAAGGAATCGAGATACCGTATTTTGGGGATATCTTAGAAAGATAAGAAGTAGTTGATCAATATTTCTAATGTCAATAGTTCTTTGCAATTTTAGTACATGTTTTTTGGGTATTTAGAAAACTATTTCAAGAACACTACAAATGTCATACTTGATTTCATGAACTATACACGGTGAATTTTGGTAAAAGAAGTATACACTCTAAATAGCTTTCATGGTAGATGTGGAGAATAAAAACATGGTGGACTGGTCCCCATCACAGCAAAAATCCTTCAGAAAACGTAAAGAAAGCATCCCAACCTTTGTTTTTGAAAATATAAATTTTGATTCTTTAATGGATATGTAATGATCATCACAATACATTTGGCCTTACATATTTAATATTCATTTTATAACTAGTAGTTGAATTTCAAAGAAAAGGACCAAGAATGTTATTTGAGGTCTTCTTTAAAGTATCCCCTATGTCGTTTAAGAGTATCCTATGCATATGTGGACAATTTGACATTTGACTCATCAATTTTTATTACTGGATCTTCCTACCTGCAAAGTCAGGACTCAAAATAAATACTCTTCACTTGAATATCGACAAATATAATGTACCAAGGTCTCAATGGGAAGGGCAATACTTAGGTAAAACAATCCCTTATGTATCTACTACACCCGCCAATGTTGCACACCTGCAACCCCGGGTGGACAAGATGGTGAAGAGTTTGAATCCCATACGCCTGTTGTCACTCACCTTTCCTCCCCTCAAAGGCTTGCTCCCAGGAATCGAAAGCTGCGAGAATATTCCGCTACATATGAATGATATTCTCTTCATGTCTTACCACAAGTTTTCTCCGCAGTTGGAACAATGGTTGGAGCTGTAGATGAAAAATGTGGAGAATCCAAATTAAAATGAATTTTCCTCATCTCCTCTGGTGTGATTAATGAGTGACATGTTTAGTATCTGGGTTCACCATTCCAACGCAATATTTGGGGTTCTTACCCTGGTTTTCCACACCTCTGCATCATTTTTGATATTTGCGATGCATTCTTCCATGAAGTACATGTTGTAGAGTAATGTGGAAGGGGAAGATGAGTGATTCAATGTCCCCAATCTGTGTTTTGATATCAATATGTGTAAGTCTGATTTACCCGTAGTTTTACGCAATCTGGAGACCAATCCCATGCAGGAATTTGTTACAGTGGAGTTAAATCACAGCTTGGAAGGCCAAGGGCTTATTTTTAACACCTTTTATGAGATGGATTCGTTGGGGATTGATCACATTAAAGCCCTCGCTGGGAAGCCCATTTGGAGTATTGGTCATTTACTTGCTGAGAATGTTTTCCACGTAGAGGAGATCAAATGCACAACCGGTGGTAGCCAAGCCAAGGCGGTGGATATCAGATTTTGGTTAAGCAAATGCACATTCTAGAACAAGTATGCTTGAATATGGACGATGTGGCAGAAGAAGATTTCGTGAAGAAAGACAGGTAGATTAAATTAATGTGGTGGGAGAATATTTTATAGGGAGACAACACAACCACCGTCTGATTTCAACGCACATGTGAAACTTAATCTATGCCATCTAAATTCTGATGGATGTCAGAGGGGGAAAGGATCATCTCACTTGTAAAAGCATCTGGAGTAATTAAGAGAACTCCTATCAACGGGAAGACATTCGACATTTCAATTCCACTCCCACCTTCTCTAGATCCAATTAAATTCACCACAACATTTGTTATTTTATTTGATTCCGCATCTCCAAAAAGCAACCCCTACCTACTTGTCTTGAAGACCGATTTTCCTCGTTGTTTCGGCCAAATTCTAAACTTAAATCGCAGATGGAAACACAAGTTTTAATGAGCATTTCAAGTTTTACGGTTTTTTTTGCCATATGCGAATTCTAGTCAGTATTCAAAAGTTCTATAAAACGTTTAAACGTTCAATTATGTAGTTTTTACTGAGAATCTGGGACGATGATAACAATTTGACGAATGTTAAATAAAGATGATCGTTTGGTATTAAACATCTGAGGTGGTTTTGAAAGTTGGAAATTAAGGGGAATCAATCCTGAGAAGCACATGAGATTGACCAGTTAACTTTAAATGCATTACACACAAAATAGTCACTGGATACTCTATTCGTATCTCATGGGTATTGAATACATGGCGCCATGTGAATTTTTTTTCTAATGCGCAAACTTCCAAAAGAAACAGAAGAAGTGGATAGTGCAGTGTTGTAGAAAAGGGTAAATCAGGCCCAAAATCTATTGAAGGGGGGAATAGAAAGTGCCAATTCCAAAGCCAAGAGTTTGTTAATGGTGGCGGGTATCTGTTGGATCATTGATATTACTTGCTACATGCTTCTAAATGAGACCCTAAGACATAATTTAATGCGGTAGAAATGTGCCTAATGTATATTTATTGAAGCCTGCAAATAACTCTACAATGCGGTGGTAGAAGGTGCGAGGGTGACTGATTTATTTTGTTAGTTAATTAGGTGGAAATTTAAGATAGGTTTTAATGTGTTTTTTGATTTATCGCCTGAAATCCTGGGGAATTTATGTTGAATCGAAATTGAATTAAAACCATCTGATTTCAATGCACCTACGAAACATAATTTGTGCCATTTAAATTCTAATAGAGGGCAAGGCTCATCTCACTTGTAAACACTTCCAGCATAATTATATATATATATATATATATATATATGGCATACAAAGAGTGGATGGTATGGAATAAAATTTCATGCCCCTTAAAAATCTACATTTTGAAAGGTATGGTTGTCATTTATATACGCCATGTCTTCTTTTTTAATTGCTAAATTTATGACAACTGTAACAGAATTCATGACAACCGTAATGGAATTTGTGACAAGCGTAACGGAATTCGTGACAAGTGTAATGGAATTCATGAAGTCAATCTTGTTAATTAATATCTTACTTGAGGACCAAGGTCACTCTTTTACCTCTTGAAAAAATAAAGGGATAACAAATAGTTATATCTGTTAGAATATATTAATTTATACAGACTTTATCATACCAATTGGTGATGTGAAACATTGAAACGAAATTCCATGGAAAAATAGTTCATGTAATTTATTGGCAAATTTTTTTAGTATTTGTATAGTTTATGTGATTTTATTTTTCAGAAATTCGTTTAACAACTATGAAGAGAAGATGAATGACTTTTGGAATGATGGAAATTTTGACTACGATGTCTCATGATGGAAACTTATCCTTCCTTGGAAATTAGACGATTTTGAAAATAGTGAGTTTGTTAGACAAGATCAATTCGGAAGAAAATAAGAATTTCCACACCCAGGTACTTCCAGCCATAATGATACTTATCTTGTTTCTGTTACTCATCCTCTCTATCATGGTGATAGTATGAGTTTACATCCACCACTACAACCGTAATAGATATCTCACATAGATGGGTGGGGCCGATAAAATTGCAATGAACAAAAACCGTCTGATTTCAACGCACTTGTGAAATTTAATTTGGGCCATCTAAATTATGAAATATGTCAGAGGAGGAAAGGATCATCTCACTTTTAAATTCCTCCAGTGTAATTATTATATGCTCTTCAAGCACTAAACAAACAAAACCACACAATTGCCACATATTGAATTGTCTTGTTGATGAAAAAGTTAGAGTTTCCTGAAAAAACTATGCAGACCAAAGGTGTCATTTAAGCAAGAAGATATGTAGAACCATTGGAATTTTAATTGACATAATGATGATACCATTTAGAGTCTCCAAAAGATATCTGGGAAGTCAACACAACCCAAGGAATTCACACAACCGCTAGGGATTTTGATTTGCATCTTTTTATATAAATAATAAATAAATTTAATTTGAAAAAAAAGTTTCCTAAGGTTAGATGGCGCAACCAAGATTACACAACCCATGCTTGCATAAGGATCAATTTTTATGTCTCATTACTGAGGTGACCACTCCAAAGAGGGATTACAGCCCACATTACCAAATTATGTATGTTGTAAATCAACTAAAAAATAAAAATGAAACTTACATGGTCTGGGTGCATTCTATAGCACTCCCTTAGAGCCTCAACATAGTAAAGGCTATGAGGATGCCAAAAAAGGTTGAGGAATTTGGATTTATTCTTCCATGATCTATAAACTCTTCAACTTTATAATTATCCACAGAATCAAAAATTAAACGTTGTTGTTCTACTCTCTATTAGAAAATGACAGAGATAGCTAGTGAAGGAATTATGCTTATGATTAGAATCCAAAATTGTAGGAAAGGAAGAATTCAATCTCATAAACACCAAAAAAAATTATCCTAGAAAACGTCCAGAGGAGGAAAAACTAGTCAGGAAGGGAAATTACTCTTTCTTTCCACTTTTATTGGCCAATTCAAAATAACAAGTATAGAATTTACAATAACTATGAAAGAGAAGTAGATAATATCTCACACTTCCTCCCAAATACTTTCTTACTCTGTCTTAACACTCCTTTCTTCTACAAAACACAATTCCAGTACTAATAAATTCTTTCTCACTTGCTTTCATGCTTCGATGATCCTATTCTCTTCTACAAACATGTATTTATATCCTTTCTCATGTCCTCTCGTGCACTGGAGAATGGGAAAGGTCATGAAGGAGAAGAGACACAGATAACCTTCCAAATTCTAGGTTGCTCTTTTCATATTTTTGTTTTCTGTCTGAAAGATCCAGGACCACCACCCAATGCAGACCGGAGGTCCCAAGACCTCCTCCCTGGTTGGGTGGCGATTTTGTACCCTCGCTCTACATAGAGCAACGGTCCTGTTGCTAAAAATACAGAAACTCCATATGTTATTTTTCCTTCTTAGTGCTAATTGTTTTGATGAAGTAGAGTCATTTTGGATCACACCTCCCCTGCTTAGGAGGATTTTGGTCCCACAAAATATTATTGGGGGAGTAGATGAGGAAATAATTCCCTCACTTGCTCCTTGGATTACCACTGGGCCTGCCTTGGTGTCTTTCCTTTCAGTCCAATCTATCAATACTCTTGGGGACCTCTCCTAGTCTCTCTGACCTTCTGCTGCAACACTACATCCTCCTCCAATTCACCTCATGAGTCCAAGATGTAATCCTCAATGGAAGGTAGCAACTTTAGTCCTTCATCTTCATCTAGCATGGATGGCTCATATAGGTGCAATTTCTCACAGTTTACTACAGAGTACATCCTCATAAATGACAGTAAATCAAGTCAAAAGGAATTTTCTCCAACCTTCTCCAATATGGTGAAGGGCCCATATCGTAGTGGCTTGAGATTTCGTGTTTGACCTTGTATTCTCTCTTTTCTCAGTAAATCCAAACTCTATCTCCAACATGAAGTTTATGTCCCTCTTATGCAGATCGTGCCTAGCTTTGTACTTGGCTTGAGATTTCTCTAGTTGTTCTTTGACTTTGAGATGGATTTGTCAGATCCTCTCAATAAATTTGTTTTCTCTAGTCACCTATGTGTCTCATGTCTCCTCTTCATCTTGCTGCTCAACTACTATGTCTAGCGGGTTTGTAGGTAGATATCCCAAGCATGCCTCAAATGGTTACTTCATAGTGGATGTGTGTACTTCCCAGTTATAGGAATGTTGAATGTAGGCTAAGGAATCATCCCAAGTCCTTGTGTATTTGTTGCTATACCCTCTGATCAACTATACCAAAGTATTTTTTATTACCTCTGTCTGTCCATCTGTCTGTGGATGGAAAGCTATGCTCCTTTGATCCTAGTATCCATCTTGTTCTACAAAGTAGTCCAAAACATCCCCAAGAACCTAAAAATCCTGTCAGAAATAATAGACTTTGGAAAACCAAAATGCACCCATACATTAGCAAAGAAAATATCTGTTGCCTTATGTACTTTTATTGTCTTTTAACATGCCATAAGAATACACATCTTACTGAATCTGTCAACAACAACATAGAGATATTCATGGCCATGTTTAGACATAGGTAATCCTCCTACAAAATCCATAGAAATGTCCTCCCATTGATGAGTAGGTACTGGAAAAGGCATATACAAACCCCCTTCCTAGTCTTAGGCTTATTGGTACAACAAATTTTACATCCACGTATAAATTTTGATACTTCTTGCATATTTAGCCAATACACGTACCTTTCCAAGTGGGCTAGGGTATTACCAACACCGAAATGTCCCACTAATTTTTGAGGTATGTGCTTCCCTCATCAATAGAAGTCTTTCTTCTTTAGGCACACAAAGCTTCCCCCTTCGGTAGAGCAGCTCGTCCTTGAGATAACAATATTCAATCCCTATCCTTTTAGTCCCTTGGGACTGCAAATGCTTAAATGTCACCCCAAAGTCTTTATCTTGGGCATATGCCTCTCCGTAATTTTCCTTCGTGAAGGGCTCAATCTGAGAGATAGTGGCCAAACAAGAAAAATTCTCCTGTGTGGGAGGCCTAGACAAAATGTTTGCCACCAAATTTGTACTACCCTTGTTGTATTTGATCACCAGATGGAACTATTAAAGGAATCCCATCCATTTATAGTGCCTTTCCTACTGCAATTTAGACTATGCTTGCAAATACTGGAGAGGTTTGTGGTCAATGTGCACAATACTTTCTTTACCCAACAAATAATGCTTCCATTTTTTAATTTCCTAAATTAGTGCCTACATTTCCTTATCATATAATGAATATCCTTTAACCATTGAAGTGAAAGTTTCATAATGATAACATACGGATTTACCTCCTTGAAGAAACACTACGCCTATAGCGCAATCACTGGCATTTGTCTCTACCTCAAAAGGCTGCTGCAAACTAGTAAGAGCAAGTACTGGAGCATGACTAATCTTGTATTTCAATAACTCAAAGGATTTTTCTTATTCCTTACCCCAGTCAAAACCCTTACTCTTTGCAGCCACTATGTGTAGAGGTGTTGCAATCGCAGAGAAACTTGGAATGAACTTCCGCATGTATTTTACTGCTCCCACAAAACTCCTAGTCTTTGTGGCTCCTATTGGTGTTGGCCAATTAGTGATGGCTTCCACCTTGTTTGGATCCACTCGTAGCTCTCCTCCTCCAACCACATGCCCAAGATAGACCAGTGACTATTTGGAAAATTCACATTTCTTCATATTACAATGCAATTGTTTCTCCCTGAGAACTTGCAATACTTGTTATAAATGAGTTAGACGTTCTTCCCATGTGGCACTAAAAATCAAGATATCGTCTAGATATACAATGACACATGAATCTATGAAATCCCACAATACATCATTCATCAATATCATAAATGTAGCGGGTGCATTGCATAACCCAAAAGGAATTACTAACCATTCATACAAACCATGTTTTGTCTTGAAGTTAGTCTTCCATATATCCTCGTCATTCATTTTGACTTGGTGATAACCAAACTTAAGATCCAACTTCATAAAAAATTTGTCTTGTTGCATCTGTTCTAAGAGATCATCTATGCAGGGGAAGTGGATATGTGTTCTTTATGGTGATCTTATTCAAATCATGATGGTCTATACACATTCTCCAAGAACCATCCTTCTTTGTAACCATCACAATAGGTGAACCACATGGTGAGGTGCTAAGATATATCACCCCTTGGTCTAGTAGTTGCTAGAGTTGTTTCTTTACTTCAGTACTCTCAAGCAAGGATTTCCTATACAACCTGATGTTTGGTAGAGGGGACTCTGGAAATAGCTGAATCTCATGCTCTACTTCCCATTTTTGTGGTAACCCACTAGGAGCCTAAACTACTTCCTAGAAAGACTGAATAATACTATCCAAATCATTCTTTCTCTAGTTAGAAATCTTTGAAACTTCTACCCCTTCTTGTTTATCCTTTAACAAAAGTAAACAAAATTGATTATGATTTTCATAAATAATTAATTTTGCTTGGTTAGCACTCACCATAGTAACCCATGTCTTACGCTGGTGTTCCTGGATGTTGTAGTTGATCCCATCCTTGACCCATCTGTACCAATTTTCTCTTCTCATCAATATAGCATCCTTGATATACAAGTAAGGACTCCCGAATACAACATCAAAAGCATCAAGTGGAATAACGTTAACTTCCAAAACATCAATACGCTAGGAATTTATCCCAAACTTGACCTTATATCTTCTTGTTACCTAAATTTCAAAACCCTTCTTCACCTAACCCAGAGGATAAGGGTGTGGATGCTTGTAAGTCTCAAGACCAAACTTCTTTACAACTGCTTCATAAATCAAGTTAGACTGAGAACCGGTATCAACCAAAGCATTTACCTTAGTTCTCTTGATCTAGAATAGTCTACTCATCTCCTCTTCTTGGCTGTCCATGTTGGTGTCCGTGCATCCAATCCTTTCATCTACATCAAATTCATCTTTGTTTTCCACCTCCCATTCTATTTTTACAACTTTCATGGACTTATTTGAGTCCTTAGTTTAGTTGTTTAGATGTAACTCTAGATGCAACTTCCAACATGTAATGTCATTATGACCATTGATATCACAATTCTTGTAAAAATTCTTGAGATATTTATAAGTATTCAAAGTAGTGGCAGCTTGTTTACCTTTCCCTTTCCACTTACCCTTATTACTTGTTTTCCCATACTCTTTTTTCTGTTGATTTTTCGACTTCTTTGCCTTTGGTGTTGCTTCTCCTTGCTTCTTTTCATCATCTATGTAGTATGTTTGCACACACGCCTCGTTGAGATCTTTGGGCTTGGTGGAGATGAATTTTCTTCGAAGGTGATTGTTAAGTCCTCCCAAGTACTTAGTCATAATATCCTCTTCCTCCAAGTCCATGTTTAGCAACATGGCTTGCCTCCGAAACTCCATAGTATAGTCCTACACACTTTGACCATTGCCTTGTCTGAAAAACTGCCATTTAATCATTTGGTCAGCCTTATGGCCAATAGGATAAAAGTTAGCTCTAAGTAATTCTTTAAATTCTTGCCAAGATTTCACAATAGGGTGCTTCTTCTTTTCATAAGTGGTTAGATGGGTTTCCCACCAAACTAGAATGTGTCCCTCCATTTTGAGACGTGCAAATGTGATCCTCTGTGCCTCAGTGACGTTATGGACATTAAAGTAGACTTATAATTGTTTCAACCATTTATTAAGCAACTCTGCATCTACTTTTCCTTCAAAGCTTCTAATATCAAATTTCATCTCAACTTTAAAAGAAGCATGATCAGGTTTTATCTTTTATATTTCGTTTGAAGTCTCTTGTTCATGCTCTTCCCCATAACTTTCCTCATAGTGGCTCCTTCCTATGCCAAATTTTTTAGCTAAGCCCCAAACCACTGAGTCCATGGAGTCTTTCTTGATAGAATTTGTCCTCTGTAAATTGGCAAGCTCTTCTTTCCTTCTAAACATCCTATCCATCATGGTCTCTAGCATCTAGATTCTACGGACCAAGTTCTCTTCCTCCATTTTCCCCTGAATTCTTTGATTCCACTTCTTTGTAGAAATTTATGGATTATAAGGTAAATCCTCTTCGCCTTTAGATCTCGTCACTATCGTACAAATCCAAGAACGAATACCATAGTCTTGGATACTTGTTAGCTGTTATACCAAAATGATTTGTAAACTCTTCAACTTTAGAATTATCCATAGAATCACAAATTAAATGTTATTGTTCTACTCTTTATTAGAAAATGACAGAGATAGCTAGTGAATGAATTATGCTTATGCTTAGAATCCACAATTGCAGGAAAGGATGAATTCAAGTTCATAAACACTAACAAATTTTATCCTAGAAAACCTCTAGAGGAGGGAAAACCAGTCGAGAAGGGTAATTGCTCTTTCTTCCCACTTTTATTGACCAATTCAAAATAACAAGTACATAATTTACAATAAGTATGAAAGATAAGTAGATAATATCTCACACTTCCTCCCAAATACTTTATTTCTCTGTCTCAACACTCCTTTCTTCTACAAATCACAATTCCAACACTAAGAACTTATTTCTCATTTGCTTTCATGCTTTGATGATCCTATTCTCTTCTACAAACATGTATTTATAGTCTTTTTCATGTCCTCTCATGCACTGGAGAATGGGAAAGGTCATGGAGGAGAAGAGACACATAAAACCTTCCAAATTCTAGGCTGCTCATTTCATATTTTTGTTTTTTTTCTGAAAGATCTAGGACTACCACCCAATACAGACCAGCAGTCCTAGGACCACCGCCCTAGTTGGGTGGCAATTCTGTAACCATTGCTCTGCATAGAGCGGTGGTCCTATTACTAAAAATACAAAACCTCGGTGTGTTATTTTACCTTCTTTTTGTTGATTGCTTTGATGAAGTAGAGTCATTTTTTATCCCTATGGATCATTCTATACATGTTGTGGTAGTCCAGATCCTTCACCAAAGCTCCCATTTTGCATAGGCAAAGAGGATACAAGAAAAGGTTGTGAAGTTTAGATTTACACATGCCAATGTGATCTCCATTAATTATTCACCTACCTCTATAACTTCCTCAACCTTCATTTTCCCACTTGTTTTTTTATTTTTTTATTTTATTTTTTTGTTTATGTCATTTTTAAATCTTCAAACTCCATTTCCATTTTTTATTATTTTAATTTATTTTTAACATTCTCATTTTCATTTTTCTCTTTAAAATAATATTTCCATAAATTTATATTTTATTTTATTTTACTGAGGTCGAATTCGAGGCCAATGTTCTTATGGAAGTGTGAAATATTACATTTTTGATCAGTTATCGAATTTGTATTCTCACATGGGGACTTTATTTGCTTGAAAAAGATATGTTATTCAATATTAGCAAGATTTAATATCTGGTGGACACAACTTGTAAGAATAAATTGGCCACAAAAAACATTAAATGTTTCCACATCGTCAACTCCATCAACACCCACTGAGTGGAAATAAGGAAACAATACGGATATAATGTTGTATTGAGAAAATAAGCCAGAAAGTAACGGTCTAGAAATCCTTGCATTAAGGTGGGGAATCACAGTACCCACCAAAAAGAGTTTTGAAAATAACCTAATAATTTTTTTTTTAGAATTCATGAAGTTAACAATGAGTATAATTGGTAAGTTTGTAAGTATAAAAAGACCTTTGGGCATGTATACCTCTTTGGCTTCTTTTTTAGAAATAAGTGTATAAAGATCTTAAAGGTAGTCTTCAGTAAACTCTTTAGTGCTATTGATTTTACTGGTAAACATCCAGTACAAGCATATTGTTAAGGAGGTCCTTGGTTGTAAAAGGTTCCTATATGCTTGGGTTCAATAACCTTTTATGAAAACCTGTGAGAACATGTAAAACTCAAAAATTATATTTAGCCACTGATCATGGAATGATCTTCGGGATTCCAAATCCTTTTGTACCAAAAGTTATATTAAATATGATGAAGGTGTTATAATTCTTTTAACCGATATGCTAGCCTAAAACCTTTATGGTTTAAGGATTGTAAATCCTGTAGTGTACTACAGGAAGGTAATCTATTGACATATGTTATTTTATCCAATTAACATTAAGGGGAGTGTAAGAACATAATGATTAAGTGATCTGGACAACCCTTAATGTATATGAGTCCATTACTAATATATATGTTAATATTTAATAATATGAAATATTTCTATTTCTATTATTAAATATGTTAATATAGGTATATACTTTAGGTTAAATATTTAATATCATGAAATGATTATATTTCTAATATTAAATATTATAAACCAAGGTGTATGTGTCAACCATTTTATGTTGAAAAGGTGGGTCGGGAGACATACCCGATCACCTTATATAAAAAGGATTTTAGGTCCTCATTTGATATATTCAAGAAATATATCAAAGGTGCGCAAATCAAGTGATTTGGTTTTACCATTGGTATATAGGGTTTTAAAGGAGGATGTGATCTTACTAGATGTAAAATAAGTTCTCTAATGTAAAAGGTTATTTTCAAAGTGGTTTTTACCCTATTGGGGGTTTCCATGATAAATAATGTGTCACATGTGTTATTTATTTCTTGTAAGTATTTATTTATTTACTTATGTTATGATATAATATTTCTTTAAATATTTATTGTAACATTATGTAATATGTAAGTTGATTAAATCCATATTTATTAGAATCCTCAAATTCTAACATGGTAACAGAGCGAGGTAAATTAAATAAATTAAGATCAAATGTTTTGTATTTTATTTATTTAATTTGTACGTGTTTTTTCAACCAACCCGAAAGGGTATTTACCATATTCTAAGCCTAAGTTTAAATCATATTTAAACTTAACATATAAATCTAGGCATATATAGTTTTAAAAAAACTAAACAAACCTAAGTTTGAATCACATTTTATATATATGGTTAGTTTAAACCACTTAAAATATAAATTTTATTAGATTTGGTTTATGTGTTTAAAAAAAAACCTAAGTGCTTATTTTTTTAATAAGGAGGCCCATGTTTATTGTTTGGCCATGAAGGGATTATTTTTTAAATATTAATACTTATTAAATAAAAAATAACATGTGTCCCTAACCATTTATATTATCCATGTAAGGGGGCGGCCCCATTCATTTATATCATATAGTTTATAAAAACTATATAAATAAATTTATTTAAAGGTTTTCTTTTATATAAGAGTGGGAGTGGAGAATAAAATGAGATAGTATCTCAAGTATAAATGTGGAATTCTCATGTATAAATGGAGAATTTAAAAAAAAACTAGTTTATTGGTGGCCCATGTGAAGTGTGGTAAATATTTATTAAAATATTGTTAGTTATTGCGACATAAAAGTTTTAAAGTTTTTATCTTGCAGGAATTATATAAAATATTTTGCAATATTTCCATAGTTTTAAATGTGTGTGGATTGAAATTAAGATTAAATGAAGGGAGGAGACAAGGTTTATGAAAATAGGGATTTCAATTTATTTCATTGGTCAGGTAAAATTACTTGTCCCCTTTGTAAAATATGCAGGTTGATCTATACTCTTATAAATCTACTTGCACATAGTAAAATTCTTTTAACCTAGTCTATGTCCTTTAAATCTCTTTAATAAGGGTTGTGTGTTTTTTATATAAAAAAAAATATACTATAGTTTATAATTTTTATGAATCATATATTGTTTTTAATTTACATTCTATAAACTTTATAAATTTTTTTTAAAAAAGTGTATATATTTTTACATTATAAATTATAATAGGTTATTATAATGTATTAAAATATAACCTCCCTAATATTATACAAAAGAAAAAATTCTGGGATTTCACATTCTGGAAATACAAAGTAATTTTTGGCTTCATTACATTTGACGGTCAAATGACCGTCACTTGACCAAACATAAGACAATATGATGGTCATTTCAACGTCAAATTTAAGCTCATAGGTTCCAATAAACTTTCCTTGTGTTAAAATATACGGTCAAATGACCATCATGACAGACCAAAAAATAAGTCATTATGATAGTTATTTAGACGTCAAATTTAAGCTGGCTGTATTTTTGTCTACATTAATTTTTTCTGAATTTTGAAGTTGTTATGCATTTTTAGGGGCCTCTTCTTCACTTCTATATGGTTGAAAATATTTTTTATATAAATATGGGGTATAATGCAGAGCCCTTTATATTGAAGGTTATTATTTTGATTATGTGAGGTTAATTAGTATATATTGTAATGACAAAATTAGTTGTGATCAAATAGTTTCTTTAGATTTATAAAATTTAGATATGATTCTATTAAAAGTGTTTTTTATTATCGATAAATATGTATCTAAATCTATGGAACATTGAATATTATAATGGTGTGTGTTTTAAAAGTTTAAAAAAAAAATGGCGTCCATCTATTTCTATCTTTACAAAACCCAGATCCTGAATGAAGCTAACTACAACATTTGGGTCAAAACAGAATTTATGGTGAGGAAACTCTGGACGATTGTTTCTAGATATGAGGTTTCTCCCACCAGTCATCAAGCAAAACTAGATAACATGAATACATTCTTGCAACAAATGTAGAAGGCTCTTTCTATGATTCTACGCAATGTGAACGATGAGTACCTTATACACATTGATAATATCAAACATCCGAAAGAGGTATGGACACAACTAGAATCCATACATGAAGGATAATTGGTATATCAAGGATAGTAATAAGAGTATAGTAACTGAAGGAATTCAAATAAATGGTCTGAATGTTTTTGATGATTTCTCTTTTGCATCTTGTTTTATATCTCAAAGTTTGAATAATTAAAAACTATGGCATGAAAGGTTAGGACATGTTAATTATCAAAGCTTATATGAAATGTCTACATCAATGGAAGTTGGCATAAATATTGATCATAAATTTGCAAATGAAAAAGGTTGATCCTATTTTATATACGTTGTTAGATGATAGTTTGATTTATCTAATTATAACTAGATTAGATATTTCCTATACAGTAGGAATTACTTCAATTTTATGCAATAAAATTTTTTATAGATCATTGGAATCTTGCAAAAAGAATTTTTAGATATTTGAAATGAACATTCAATTATGGGTTATATTATACTAAGAATGAAAATGCTATCTTATATGGATTTTTGTGATTCTAGCCATATTGATGTTTTTTTATAATATATATTGGATATGTGTTCAAGTGTTTTGGTGTAGGAACCATTACTTGGAATAAAAAATACAATCAATAATCTTCATTTCTTCAACTGAGGCAAAGAAGTACAATGGAATAAGTAAAGAATCAATGTGGCTACAATGGTTTTTGGTAGAGATACACATAGAAGATAAAGGAATTATTTCTCTTCTATGTGGTGGTCAGAGTTGTATTACTCTTGATTAAGAATCTAGTTCAACATAAGAGGAAGAAGAACATTGAGATATATATACGCTTCACCCATGAGAAGGTACAAAATGATTGTAGTCATTTTTACACCCACCAAGAACAAGGGAATCCCATGTGCATCGGCCTATCACCCAGTGGGTGTTGGGAGCTCACTCGAGGCACACGCAGGCACAAAGTATCTATTTTATGTGAGTTAAGTGGGAAACATAATCTATGACAGGATCTTAAAAAGAGTGAATGGGAACGAGACATACACTTATCATAGAACTCAGAACGGATTCTAGACAAATGTAGTCATTCCTAGACTGAATGGTACTTAAAAATTATAGAGAGGAACCAAAACAAGAAAGGAAATGCATAAGGAGTTATATTCATTCCATAAACACTCATGAATCAAAATTGTAAGCTATAAACATGGATCAGAAACATTAATAACCATATTCATCAAGTTTGGTAACCTCATTATATTCATTGGATTCATTACAGACTATCACAACTATGTAGACCGAAGTCATACATCATAGCTGGATTTACACCGATAAGTTCTCAAGAGAAAATTTACAATCCCAACCCAACCCCTTATTACATCATAGAGATCTTTTCCTATAGATCCCTACCCAACTTATGGAGGCTCTCACATTGAATAAATATTCCTGCATGGCTTCTACATATTTTGTTCTTCCTTATGCTTCTCTCTTCCTTCTTCCTCCTCCCCCTTTTCTCTGGTGGGTGCTTGTATTTATAGCCCTTCTCAACATCATCAAGCCTTCGTGGGAGTTGTTGATCCATTGCCAAGTTTACAAGGTGGTGTTTCATGGGAGCATGCTTCTTCAGGCCTAAGCTCTCCACTCCTTGCAATGATGGTCTTCTAGAAACTTCCATCGTAAGGTATATTCTTTCTTAGGCCAACCTATCACCAGGATGACACCTTATCTATTCCACATGCGCAGTCAGGTCACACTTTTCTCGTGTTCTACCTAATGTGTCAAATATGGCTAAGTCTTGAAACATTTGTTCTATCTTGTGCACCTGCCACTTGATCTATTGAACCCTGTCATGCGTGCTTTTTCCTTGCACACCCTTTCTTCACTAGTACTTTTGCGCCCACGCACCTTATTGTAATTGATCAATATTTTAGGGGCCCAACATCACCCCACACTACACCTATTCTCCACCCACCGAAACATGCCCTCAAAGAATAAAGAAAGAGAGAAAAGAATGATGGAATTGAAGAATATGGGAAGAATGAAAGAATAGGGGAAACTCCAGCTACCACTGCAAGAGGAGAGGGAATTTCTTAAGTCTTCTTCCAATTTATCCCAAGTATCCACTTCATCCTTTTCTTATTGACAAAGGTCTCCAACCACAGTGCTCACTTCATTAAAACCCATCTCCTCTCGCTTGGTACTCATAGTTTTGACAACCTCATCTAACTATCTACCCATATTCTCAAGTGCGTCCATCTCACGAGTTATCTATGGATATAATTATTTAATATGTTTTTTAATTGAGCCTTGCAAGGTCTCAATAGCCTCTGATTTCTTCTCCACTTCATCCATAATTTTATCCCTCTCATCCCTATTCCCCTTGTTCTTTTCCTGAATTTTTTTTAGGTCTACCTCATAAGTGGCAACCAGGATACTTGCCACCCTATCTCTATATGCACAGTTGTCATAGGCAGCCTCTGCTACCAATGCAGTGGCCTTTACATTGGTGAGGATCTTGTTATATTAAGCAATAATTTCCACCACCTTCATTTTATCCTCCTTTTTCTGGCACGCCAATGCCTCTTCTACAGATTCAAGTGCCAAAGGTTTCCTCTCCATGGTGAGGATGGGAGTTAGATATTCTAGGCATTGCAGAATTGTTTCATATTTCTAGGCAGTTGGAGTCAAGTCGGGATGCTTCAATATAATAGCGCTTGTGATCATCTCCACCTTCTTAGATACCTCACGTACCCTTGCCTTTTCTTCCTTTAACTTCTGCCTTAGCTGAGCCTTGACTAATTATTCATATTTTAACTCCTTAGTTATTTCCAAGATAGCTTCATCCTTCTTCTCCAACTCTTCCTCTAGAACCTTTACTCTGTCATTCCTCTTGAAGAGTCTGGCTTCAATTTCAATTAATACTGTGTTCAGTGCATTACAGACTTTCTCGTCAGATAGCTGCTGAGTGGTCACCATGGGGTTGGTTCCTTTAGACTCTAGAATTTCCATCAAATCCCCTTGGATCACTTCAAAATCCAGCTCGTCAAGGTGGGACTCAAATTACCATGAAATAATTTTCCTTGCTTATGGGTATGCACCTTCCGCATCAAATGATGTTATGGCCAGGAGTTACTCTATTGGAATGGTGCTTTGGAAACGCGCAAGCAACACCTTGTTTGGATCATCAATATAGTCCATTCTTGGTCTCTGAATCTCCACATGCCTTCCTCTTATGCACGTGCCCTTAGAAATACATACCATCAAACTGGGGCCTCCTCCTGTGCTTTCATGATTTTTTTCCACGCTTTCTTTCTTATCTTCATTCATTACCAATTCAGCGTTGTGTTCTAACTCTTGTTCTACCAAGGCTTCAATGATTTTCACTACTTCTTTTTTTGCTACCTCATTTATCTACTCCTGAGTGAGGCTTGGAGTCTGATTTTTTGTACTCACTTCTTCACTTCCTCCCTTATCTTGGGTGCCTTCCTCCTCCTAGCTACCCTTCCTCCGCATGAAGAGAAACTCATTTTCCTCTTCTCTACCCTCTTCCTCTGAATCATGCACATCAAACACTAGTGGTTCCTGGGATCCTTTGGGTTCATCTTCTTCATCATCATCCCTCTCACCTCTATAGGCCTCCAAGTCCTCCATGTCCTCCGAATCAGCCTCCTCTATCACCTTCTATTTCTTCCTAACTGGGGATTCCAGTATAGGAGATTATGTTCTTTCTTCTTCCTTCTCTCAGGTGATCTTCTCCTTTGTGATAGGATTTTCTTGTTCTGGTGCCTCCTCTCTAACTAGGGACCTCTTCCTGCACATGTAAGTACTAGTTCTAGTGCTTGTCCCTGGGGTGCCCACTTGTGGCGTACTTTGGACACTTGGTGCCTTCTTCCCTTGTACCTCTTCTTTTCCTTTCTTTGCTAGCACGGGATTCTTTCTTCCCATGGGGTCTTCAGGAATGGAGACATCACATTCCAGGTATGCACCCTTCTCAAACTTTGGTCTTATGCACAGATATACCCTTGCCGTGGTCTCTCCTGCTATTAGAAAAGTCAGGGGCTTTGTCATTTAAACTTCATGGGAGACATACCTCTCCACGTATGCACACTTCTTAGGGTAAACGATCTTTCTTAGCAGCTCCTTGTGGTCTTGATCTACCTCAATAAGCTTGAACCTTAGTATTTTGGCTTATTTAAACATGTCTACCCTTACTTGGAAATATTGAGCGGTGAAGGAGAAGGGAAGCTTGCACCAGGGGTCCATGTTTTCATCTGTAAATTTAAATTTTCCATTGTAAAAATGCTTCTACACCACAAATTTGGCTTCTTCGTTAATGAGCGTTGACAACTACTATGGGATCATCTACTCTACCCTGAACGCATCCCTTAAGTTCTTATACCATTTTTCCAAGTGTGCCTTGTGAGCAGCCGTCATGCTATTGCAAGTGTACTTTGTGAATCTTTTTGCGGGTGAGGGGTCTTCCTCCATATATTCCCAAACAAACTTATCTACCACATCTGGCACTCTGATATCTGAAAACATAATTGTCAAGAGGACATTGCCAAAGAGTATCTTGTCTCCTTCCTGCGCGTTGCTACTGATAATTTCATCTGTGATGAAGGTAGACAAGTTGTAGATGGTGCCTTCTGATATTTTCCTGCACACATTTAACTAGGCCTTATTTACCTGTGTCCACCTTTCTTGGTCATTTAGCTTTGTCACCAGGCGTGTGACCATTCTCATGATAGGGTCTTGGATCTCCGTGATATCAAAGTACCGTGACCCCTTCTTATAATCATATGCAAAGATGGTTGCTTTCATGGATTCCTTGTCACTCAGGTCATCATCTATACTTTCTCCTTCACAGATGAGGCCTGTGAATTTTGAAATCAGTTGAGGAGTTATGTGCATCTTGCGCCCTACAAAGTAAAAGTGGTCCTTGTGTATGCACGACATTAACCATTGATAGAGGCACTCAATTTTTCCAAAATAAGGCAACTCATAGAGTTGCAATAATCTCACCTTCTCCAAATTTACTTTTACCTTGTCACTATAGATAGGTAAACCCTCTGGTGTCCTCTTGTTTATCGGGCACACTAACTCTAACACCAATTCCTTTTCTGTCATGTTCATGTAATGGTTGTAATCACTTACCGTCATGTTTCTTAAGTGGGACTCCCATTCTTTCCTGAGTAAAACCCCATCCAGGTACTGCATCTCTATGTACCATTCTTCATTCATGCTTATGGGGGTTTCTAGTTGTTTTCCCTTGCCCTTGCCCTTTCCCTTCAGCTTCTTAGGTGATATAGTTGGTTTCTTAGGTGCCATGGTTTAGGTTATCTTAGCACTTCAACTTCTCTTACTTGCTCTGCTTTTCTACCTTCTCCAAGCTCAGACCTCAAACTTGTGAGAAAACCCTTTTTCAGCCCATGCCCTAGCTGCCAAACCCTAATTGGAATAACCTTCTTCACAAGATGGCACTTCTCCACAATTTTTTTCTACGCCCATGAACTTCTTTCCTTCTGGTTTGTAGATCAAATCTAGTCACTCATGCCTTAATTCCTCAAAATTTTCTTCACACAGATCAACTCTGGAAACCCTAGTCTGCAAGAGCTTTCTTTTTTTGTATTCGTAATGTCCATAATGAAGTGCCCAACCTTCTATTTATAACTTTATGTTCTTTTTAGCATTAAATTATACTTCACCTACCAACATACTTCAACACTTATTGTGCCTTTTTCCACTAAGTCGCGCTCTAGCACCCCCACTCACACGCTAAACCTTGCACATATAATCCTACAACCTTCTAAAGCGTAAACAATCTATCTCACAAAAGACTCTTACATGTGTGTTACTAGTGCCGAAGTTACTTCTTCATCCCTTGTATTTGGAACCAAGATGTAGTCTTATCCTGACACCAACCATCCTCATTCACCTTTTTTTTTCATAGGGCCATCCATGCGCTTCCTTTCACAGGGCCATTCAATCTGGGATTTCCAATGCAATCCTTCCTGGTACTTCCCACCTTGCACTTTCTTTCACATCATTCCACCCCACACTAAAATGATGTGCGGTCCTCTGTGCATTCATAACCTTTTAAAAGTAACGATGTTACCGATGCCCAAGGCACAACACAAAACAACAACGAGAAAGGGAAACACAAGAAAAGAAAAAAATGCATTGAAGGAAGTCCTAACCTATCTGAAAATTTTTCCTTATTACAAAAACCAAGAAGACTTATTTATAGTAGGGCTTTAACCTACTCCCATTGAAGTGTCCTGACAATATCATCCCATCCAGCGCTTGTAACTGGGAACGTGCCTAAATCAAGGATGTATGAGATGATGTAGGGACCCAACCAATGGACTTTTAACTTCCCAGGATGGTGCAGAAACTTGGAATCATATAGTAGCACCATCTTCCCAACCTCAAAATTTTTGTTCTTAATGTGACAATCATGCCATGCCTTGTGATTTGATTTTTCATTCTTTTGGCTACACCTGGTAAGTGATCATCTTTCGTCAAATTGTATTAACTTGTCAATTCTATCTTCCAGTGCTTATTCATCAACCAATCTTCTTGCGCACTCTATATGCAGAGAAGGTAATATGAATTCAACTGGTAGGATAACCTTCATGCCAAACACTAATTGAAATTGTGTGGTCTTATTTAACCTCTTGTATGTTTTCCTATATGCCCAAAGAATGACTGATACTTTGTCATCCCAATCTTGTCTACCAACGTCACAAAATTTTGTTAGGGTATGACTTAGTATTTTGTTAAATGCCTCCACGGTTCCATTTTCTTGTGGATGGTAAGGGGTAGTCTTGTGATGAGCCACCATGAATTCCACTAATAGAATCCTTACTGTCTCATTTAAGAAATGTGTACCCCTGTCACTAGTCAAACTTAAAGGGCACCCATACCTTGTAATAATGTTTTCCCACATAAACCTTGCTACAGTTGCTATTGTACAATCCTTGGTAGGTGCTTCTTCTACCCACCTTGTCAAGTAATTTATAAAAGTGATTATA
Source organism: Taxus chinensis (assembly GCA_019776745.2). Taxonomy (NCBI): domain Eukaryota; kingdom Viridiplantae; phylum Streptophyta; class Pinopsida; order Cupressales; family Taxaceae; genus Taxus; species Taxus chinensis. The sequence goes on from CM034151.1 coordinate 461,400,731, forward strand.
TAACGTGACCTATTCCTACGTGTGGCTGGTGTAATAAGGCCTACGAAGTCTATCACCCACTTTTTGAATGGATCAGTGCTAGGAATAGGGCGCAGAGGCATTTCATCTCTTTGCCTTGGTTTTCCAATGCGCTGACAATGGTCACATGCCTTGTAATATTCCTTGCAGTCTTGATATAGGGTCTCCCACCATAATCCAACCATCAATATCTTGTGTGCAGTGGCGTCACCTGCATAGTGTCCACCTGCACTACCTCTGTGCACCTCTTCTATTATGGCTAGGCACTCATGTTCTAGAACACATGGGTGTAGAATCTCATCATGTCCTAATTTGTATAAATCCCCACTAATCAACATGTAGGGCATGGAGTGTATAACTAATTGACTTTTTATCCAATGCCTTCATTCCTTCTGGTGCTACACCTGTCTTGAGAAATACTACAATATCTTCTAAGTCTGAGGGTGTGCACCACAACCTAAATAGTTATGCATCTGGCATGGTATCCTCAATGCTTTGCACTTCCTCCCCTAAATCAATTCTAGACAAATGATCAGGTCTTGAATTACTTTTTCCTAGTTTGACAACCACCATGAAATCAAATTCTTGGAACAATAGTACCCACCGACATATGCACCCTTGTAGAACAAGGTTTGTTCACTAAATATTTCAATGCCATATGGTCAGTGTAAAATATAAAATGGGTTACCAGAAAATACTATCTGAACTTGTGAAGCACGTAGATCATTTATAATGCCTTGCACTTAGTTGTAGTATTATTCTGCTCCGCTTGTGTCAACTTCCTACTTACAAAGCATAAAGGATGATCAACAATCCCTTCACCAGGTTGTGTAAGTACTACTCCAATGGTGGTTCTTGAGGCATCAACATGAACATGGAAGGGCTTATCCCAAGAGGGGAATCATAGTATGGGCGCGGTGATAAGCCTATCCTTTAAAGTGTCAAATGCCTTCTAGTGCGCCTCTCCCCAAAGGAAAGCACTCTTTTGTCTAAGTAACACTTCTAAAGGCGTGGCGATCTTGGCGTATCCCTTGATGAACTTCCTGTAGTAACCCATGTGTCTAAGGAATCCATGCACTACGATTTTACTAGTAGGTTCCCCCAATCCCATAATTACTACAACTTTGGTGGGATCTACTAGTAAGCCCTCCCTACATATGATGTGCCCCAATAATGTTCCAAATGGGGTAAAAAAGACACATTTCTTAATGTTGAGAGATATACTTAACTACCAACACATTTCAAACATCAACCTTAGGTTGTCACAATGGTCCTTCACTAATCCATATACTGTCCAATCATCTAGGTAGACTTGAAGATATTTATGGATGAAGTCCTAGAAAGCTTGCACCACAATGTGTGAGAACACATCAAGCGCATTATTCAACCTAAAAGGCATGATCGTATAGGTCAAAATTCCCCACTCAGTGGAAAAAGTCATATTTCTCTAGTCTTGTTTTGCAATCCTTACCTGGTGATAGCCCGAGAATCCATCTGTGAAAGAGTAGACCTCGCATCCTACCGCTCCCTCTAATATTTCTTCAATAAATGGTGTTAGGAAAGGATCAATGACACACAATACATTTAGGTCCCTGTAATCAACACAGATCCTTATCCTCTTATCCTTATTGATACTAATTTCCATTGGAATTATCCATTCTGACTCTTCCATAGCCTCAATGATACCTGATGCTATCATTTTTCCTATCTCCTCCTTGACCTTTATGCATGAATTGGGATTCATCTGGAAAGGTGTCTTCTTGATTGGGTGTGCACCTTCCTTTAGCTTTATCCTAATCTCCCCCAAAGAATGGTGGATGCATTTAAGCTCATGGTACCTGCATGGGAAAAAATATTGGAATTTGCGTAACATATCAATTATTTTAGAGACTTCTTTCTCTGACCAATAATCTCTAATGATTACCTCCTTGGGTTTTGCTCTTGAGCCAATGCTAACCTTTTTCATCTTTAAAGGTTCATGGTAGGCACGTGCCCATTCATCAGCACTATCTATGACTTCATGCTCCCCTACAAAATGGTAACCATCCAAGCTTTCCACCTCTTCCCCATCAATAACATACACCATCTTCCCCTTTTATTTTTCTATACACGTGTACTCAAGATGTATCTCTTCTGTTTCTTCTTCCTCAAAGCGAACCTCCAGGCTAGGTTCAACTAGAAATTCTTGTATTCTATCTGCAGCCATAGCACTATCCCCTGTTGTAAGGAATTTCACTACCTGCAATGCCTTATGTACTGATGGATTTGTACTCTGATACTCGAATGTTTGAAATGAAACCAGCCTCTAATTTTTGGAGAGCCTTCCCCAGAAAGAAACTTTTACAAGTCCCACACTTGGGGAGAGGATTCACTGTTGTAGCACATATCACACTACACACTGGATGTCTAAAGATCCCAAGTAGAAATAATGAATCACCCCAGGGGTGCTGCTGATTTTTGCCACATAATTTTTGGCACGCCCGAATGGGACCATTAGAGTTCCTTTCCAACTTTATCTTTTGAATATGTTGGTGTGTTCCTGTTAACATTATTCAGCTTTTGTGGAGGCACTATTCAAAAGCAACATATTTTGTTTGGCACTCCACATCTGGCAACAACTCATTCTCTAAGTTGTAGAAATTTTTCCATTCATTGCCCACATTCTTCTTTCCATCATTTTCAGTTTCTTCTTTTCCATTCCATTAGATTGATGCCAAATCAGACTTCATTTCCATCTGAATTCACATTTACCACAGCAGTATATCACACCTCCAACCTGATTTTACAATCCTCCAAATCATCATTTTGATCAAATTCAAAATCAGCATATCAGATCTACCCATATGAGCAGCAGTGCCAAGTTCAATTTGGTTGTGAACACATCAAGAACAATGGTACGCATAGCAATGAAAGACAATCAAATGGAAGATGGCATATTATTGTGGACAATCCAAAAGATGGAGGAAAAGATGTGCAATCAAGAGCAACCTCAAATGAAGCTTTTAGAATTAGTTGCAGGACTCCTTGTCCCATGGGAGCCCTTTTTCCCAACAACTTCAGCCCCTCAGGAGAAGCTAACTTATCAATGAAATATGCTTATGCTAGACCACCAAATTGCACCAATAGACAGCAAAAATAGAGCCTATACAATACACGTTGTGTTGAACACCTCTGTCACACTGGGTAAGTTCTAACACCATCACTCTAGTTTTTCTCTTTCCCATTACCAAGCAACATCATCTCATTTGGAATTTCCCCAAATCTAAATATCCAGACAATGCTATGCCCCAGGAGTTGAATCCATTTCATCCCTCCCTAGTCCTATCCCACCCCATCTCATTCTTCTTCTGTCCTTTTCCCATTCCAAACAGCCATTCCCTCCAAATAACCAATAGTTCCTAACCTCCTCCACCACCACAAAAAAATTGCAAAATCAATATGAGTTACATCCACTTCTCCTCTTGTGCATATCCCAAATGCATGTATGGGAGGATAAAATCATAATGCCACTCACAAGTAAAATAGCACCAAAAGAGAAGCCAAAAAAGATGAAGAAAATTCAAAGTTTTGAAGAGCTGGTATCTATAAATTGGGATGAAAAAAATCCCCTGATGGGTTAAGTCCTTCAACACAGAGGTTTGATTTGAAGAACAAAAGTAGTGGTTAGGTGACTGATTTTGGACAGCAGAAGAGAGCAAAAAGAAGAATCAGGACCAGAAGTTCATGTTTGCTTAGAAAAGTAGTGGTCCTGTTGCATCTACTACTTTGAAGGGAAGCTGTATCAATTCAAGTTGCACAATCAAGACATGGAGGAGAAGATCAGAAGAAGATCTGTTAGTCCCAACTACTGTCCTCTAAGTAGCGATTGAAGAGTTTTGAATTGACAACTTCTGCTAGGAAGAAGAGTTCATATCAAGAGCAAAGATTGCCTTCAGTAGTAAGAGGGAGAAGCCACTCCAAATGCGAAAGAAGACATCACATTCTATCTATGAAGAAGAAAAGTGCAGTCCAATGGTTTTGAAGCACAAGGCAGGCTACAATGAGAACCTTCAGTTCTTCTTTCTACTTCTCTCTCGTCTCGTGTATTCTTAAGTCTGAAGAAGAGGTTGATCTCTCAAACTCCAATGTTGGAGGATGAAAGAAACCATGATGATCAAGTTACAGATCAAGAGGACACTATGGAGGAAGTTGAGAATTTGCATCAGGACAACAATGAGGTAGTGTAATCTGTCAGATTTGGAGGACTATTTTGATGAAGAAGAACTGGGTTGAGTTTCCACCATTCTCTCTTTCATCTTCCACGTCCCAAATACTTAGCTTGCTGTCATGAAGGAGAGCATTCATTTGCAAACATCCTACATCTTATAGGCAGCTCTTTGGAAACTAAGATTGGAAGATTTTAATCTCTCATGTTCTTCATTGGAAGAAGAGAAAGTGCAGAAAGGTTCTACCATTGCTTTCCCACATCATCCATTCATGAAGGTCTACAAGAAGGACTCCATTTTTGGAGTGAAAATTAGAGCTATGGGCATATCAAACGGATCATACCTTGCCCAATAAGGTATTTGACTTCATTGGAGTCAAAGAAGAAGTCACAACCAGTCATGCTTGCTTCTAAGCATGAGGATGAGCTATAAGGAACCAAGGATCAACTGTCATACCTCTCCAATCCAAATGCAAAAAAACTAAAAGAGGTATGGAATTTGCCTTCAGCTGATCCCTTGATGATTTCGTAGGAAACACAGCTTCTTGTTGATTTTCATTCATCCAATCAGCCATGTTCAATGCCAAATTAGTTGCATGGTTGCTAATTTTGAAGAAAGGAAGCTATTTTACACAACAGTTGCAAGGTTTGTTTAGCTCACCTTTGTTTCATTAGGGTAGAGTAGGTAGGTTTGCTTTCAGTAAAGAAGTGCTTGTGCACACTCTGCATGTTCCATTTTGGAGCATGTATGACCTTTAGTTTTGTACATAGTTTTTGTGGTGCTGGTTTTGCTCTTGCACAATCCATTTCAGTGGGTTTTCAAGTGGCTCAGAGAGGAGGTTTTTAAATTTCAGATCAGTTTGCAGGCTACAACTCATGACTCCATGCCCAATGGATGCTTCAGGCAACTGGTAACTTCATCCAGCAGGCAGGTGACCCCTCTGAGTCACCAAAATTCTTATCCAGAATGTGCCCCCTACTAATTTTGTGGCTAACTCCCTTTCATCTTTCCTTCTCTTGTGCCTCAGTCACAAAATTTTGCTTTTCAGGCACTCAAAACCTTCTAGAAATGACACCATTGGATAGATCTCTTTCTCAGCTTTCCAGAAAGGTAAATTTTTCCTCCTAACTCCATGTATTTTTGAAGTTATGGCTCGGCAGAGTTTTTGTGGGAAAATTTTCCCTAGAAGGCCCACAACCAATCAGGACGTGCCACGTGTCCAAAGACTTGACCCTGTTTTGCCCACCGACCCAATTTGGCCCTGTTTTGCCCTAAAACTTCAAATTACCATATCTTTCGATCCAGAGCTCAGTTTTTCACGTTCTTTATATCAATGGAAAGCTGGTGAAATTATCTATAAGATTCTAGGGTTATTTTTGTATTTTGGTGGATTTTAGAGAGAGAAAATCAAGAAACACCTCTGGCACGTGGTCATGGATGGAAATGACGTTTCAACCATCATTTTTAATGAAGAATGGCTCGTATTCTCTCCCAGCATGGTTAAAAATGTCAAGAAATGTGTCTGTTAGGGTGCTCATGCTATTTTGATGGCATTTTGGTCAATGGTTGAACCCCTTGCATGTTTTCCCACGTTTCTCTCTCCTGGGGTCATGGTTTGCACTGTAAAAGCCAAAATGAGTTCATTTTGCAAAAGGGAGACACTTTTCAGCTCTGCAACTTCCTTTTTCTTCCTCCTTGGTAGAATTTTTGAAGAAATTTTACCTGTCCAATGTAATGCAACACCTTTTCTTGCCTCTGAGATCACGGTTTAATGTACTGTATTGGATCTGAGATGTTGATATATGTTATATGATTAAAATCCCCTCAATCCTTTCATATATCTATCATTGATTTCTTGATCTTTCCTTACATTTTTGATGAATTGTGCAGTTTGGTGTTTTTTTCCTTGTGATTGTGGATTTCATGTGCATCAGGTGTCTACAACTACTTTGGTGCATCACCTATTAGCAATAGTTCTTTTCTTTTGTGCATTCTCTATCTCTGTCTCCTTTGGAACTTTAGGGTAGGATTAGGAATTTAAACCTCTGCCACTTGTAAGTGATAAATCTTATCAGAGGAGTTGAGGAACCAGCCTATAATTTGGAGATTCCTTTCCCATTTTACAAGTCCCACACTTGGGGAGAGGATTCAATGTTGTGCAATCACACTGAATGTCTAAAAGATCAAACTAGAAATCTGATCAACATCCAGGGGGTGCTGCTGATTTGCCACAACAGTATCGCCCACCAACGCATAGTAATTTTGAGTAGGTTGTAGTTAAACATTTTCCTCCTTTCCTTCTCACTTCTCTAATGGGCCTCCATTTCTCGTAAGAAAACTTCCAGATTATCCCCTCCTAAGTAACTTGGTAGTTTTCTTCCTCTCAGGTGTCATACTTTACACGCCTTTATCACCTTGGTTACCGATCCCCTTAATTGTCTCTTTATCAACTCATAGGTCTCGTGTGCCCAATTGTCACACACCATGCTTTTGGTATCACTCACAGACCGGGCATCCTCAAATTGGACAACTCCTTTTGTAGGGTGAATTATCTTAGGATCCCTAATTGAGCACATGTATATTCTATCAAGGACTTCTCCCAATGGCTCTATGTAGGGTGCCGACTTCCCATTTGTCAAAGTGATGATCACTCGTTCTTCCTTATTTTCAAAAAATTTATATCCTTTGTTAAACCTTATGTCAGCATTATTCTTGTAACATCATGGGTGCTCAAGCAATGCTAGAAAATTTTCTGCCTCGGTGAGTGCCAAGACTTCCAAGTCTCTAGTAAACTTACCCCCCTGAATGGTTATCACTACATCCTTTAATACTCTAATGGGAATCACCTTAGTTTTGTTTTCCATATACAACACATTTAAAGATGGCTATAATGCGGGCCTTCCCATCTGATGCCAAGCATCTATGGTAAGAACATTCAATTCTACTCCTATGTCGATGAGGATATTACTCAGGAGCCATCCATCAACAACTGCATTCAGAGTAGTATCTTTGTCATATTCAAGGTTGTGTGGAGAAAGGTTTGCATGTAAAACCTATCTCTCGTGCTCTGTTCTAGTGCGTGGTACCTTCTCCCTTAGCCATTCTCCCAGTAAGGGAATAATATTATCTTGCATCAACACTTTACATACCTCTTTGACCTCATCCAAGTCATTTCTTGGAACCTCGTTATCCTTCTGATGCCCCCTGCCTCGATTACTCCTTGAGACACTGTATCTTCCCTTATGAACTCTGAATTACTACCATAGTCTCTTGGTATACTTCTTTATGATGGACAGGATCTGGTACTTTCTATGTGGAACCTCCTCTCTAGAAACTAATGTCATTGGTCTCAGCATCTCCTTAGCATGCATGACCTTTGCACGTGTTTTCACTAGTACAGGTTCTAGCTCTAACTCACGCACTAATCTTGGCATCCATTGTGCATTAGCCCTTTTTACACTCACCATATCAGTACCCTTATCTTTCTGATACTACTAGTTCATATGCTCATAGAGTTCCAAACACTCTTCATTGTTGTGCTTCTTTCCACACCATAAGCATTGTAATAGATCAAGACATTCATGTTAATAATGCTCTGTAGATCCACAATTATAACATGTTCCCCACAGGAACTCACTTCTTCCTCCTTCGTGGTTTCCGCAACCCCGAAAACCTCCATGAGAACTTCTTCCACGCCCACCTCCATTTGTAATTCCTTCATAATGGTGGTCATATATCTTGGAACTACTAACAAGGCTAGTCTGGCACACACCATGATCAATGACTTCATAGATCTGGTCAATAAGCCTACAATCCTTAGTATCATGGCTTGTAGAGGTATAAATCTTACAGTAACAAGATACATTCTTTTGAATTACATGCTGTAATAAGGGACATCTACTCGCATCTTGCTCCCCATGAAAAATCTCACAATTTACCGCTACGGCGCGTACTGCCTTCTAGGGGTAGCTATCCTTGGCATGCCCCTCTACTTCACAATCCATACACCACATTCCACTGTGAGTCTCATGAGCTGAGTTCACAGATAATGTTTCGAGCTTCTTAGCCGTAGTAGAGATTTGAGCCTCCAGAAATGGGATAACACTAGTATCAACACTTCCGACAGCTTCAATGCATAAAGCAACTTCTAGCACCTCGTGCGGGTCTATGAAAGTCTTGTGAGATAATGCTCTTATAAATGGTGTTATCAACCCTCCAACAAACCATTGAGTATGTTGTGAAGGGTGAATTTCACATGAAAATTTTGACAGGAGAATCTTAAACCACACGTCATATTCCCGCATACTCTCTACCATTCCCTATTGAATCTTCTTTAGGGCGTTGATGCTCTTCTATTCAAACTTAGGAATCTGGAATTATCCTAAACCACTTAGTAGTGTGAACATGTCAACTCCAATAGGATGGGATGTGTAAACAACTAAATTATGTCTGTAATTTTACTTGTAAATTGCACAATTAACTATTTTTTGTTAATTGACTAATTTTCTCTTCTTGGAAGTCAATTAATACCACTTCGTTATTTTAAATCCCCTTTTTACAATTAATTAATGACCCATTATGTATTAAATACTTTTCCCTAACTTTTATTTAATTAATATTCATTCTATTGATTAAATTTTGTCTATTAATCACTGATGCTACTTTGAAATGCACCCTTTGGAGAGTAGTGTGGAATCTCCACTTTCAATTGAAAAAATGAAAACACTCCTAGGTTGTGGGTGACCTATATGTTGGAGTGATTCTTCAGAGAGGGCTTGTTCCCTTAGTGTAACACCTAAAACTAGTTTCTATCTCTAAGGCTACTCTACCTGCGTTGCCTAAACCTTGAGGATTTACACCTTGTCCAGAAGGAATTAAGGGAAACACTGGAAAAGATGTGTGCATACTTTAGAAAGTTCTGAGGATCTCTTGATTTTATACCACATAGATGAACAACAAGTCACTCAAACACACTGATACGCAACTGTGTTATCAACACTCCTGTTGATTTGGCAATTCAAGAGACAATGTTTGGCCACTAGTGATAGAATCAAATAAGGGAGCCAAATGGACTCTTCTCTCTCCGTGTAATTTGGTAAGCTCTCATCAACAAGATGATAGGAGTCAAAACTCCAATTCTAAATAACAATGGGGTATGTACCTAAAAATGCTAACAGTTCCACAAACTCTACGTAAAGACACAAAATCCTTAAACCATAACGTCTACCTCCATAGATCCATTATCACAAGATAACCTCATGTTGTCTAAAAAACATCCCTTTCGCATACTTCACACATAGTTGTGAGAAGGTAAAAATCTCCTCCATTTATTGTTCTCAAGAGGTCAAAACTAGTACAAAAAATCTCTTGTGACCATCCTAATCTTTCACTTAGAACAAAGATCAAAAACTCCATGACTTAATAGAATTTGCCATCGAGATATGTTTTTACAGTGAATTATCGTAGTTTTACAATCAAGAAAATTGAGAGCCAAAGGAATAGGACATAAAAATGATCCTCTGGACTCTCACAGAATCTCAGTTACTCAGAGAATTATAGACAATAACGTGAATGAAATGCAGTGTATTCCAGTGATGTAGCTAAATCCAAAACACTTTAAAGATAAACGATCCATCAATGATCCACAGCTTTATTTTAATTTTATCAGATCCTTGCAATGCTCTACAAAATAGGCTGGTATCTCTTGCTTTAGTCCTTTTTCATGATCTTTAATACTAAATCTTTGATCAAGATGCATGGACAGCTCTAAAAATGGATTTTTGTTATTCCCATGATTCACGGATTTTTTGTGGTACTACACGGCTTCACTGGTAGAGGTTCCTTTATTTTACAGATTTTTATATGCTTTACACTTCAAGTTCTGTGGGTTTTTGAATCTACCCACGAGATTGTTTGTGTTTTTTACTCTTATTACACTTGGTTCACAGACCACCCAAAATGTTTTACATTCTTTCATCGACTTTATTAGACATATCATGATGTATGCTATTTTAACCCTCTACAAGCTTCTGACTTATCTTTTGAACACCAACGGGACTGTATAGACACTTGTAGACTTTAGTCATGGCCTTCTTAGCTTCCCTCAGACTTTCTTAGACACTCGTGGAACTCTAAAGTCACATGTAGAACTCTATAGAAACCCAGTGGATTTCTCATGACCTCTACCCAAGGAATGCATGGGTTTTCACTATCTCTTCTATGTGAGTTCATGTGGGAAACATCATCTATGATAGGACCCCTTAACAAGACTTGTTTTGGACATCCACGAAATGCACTTAAAATTCCATTGGTAGAACTCAAAACGCCTTCTTGCAGACTTTAGTCAATACCTTCAGACCGACTGGTAGATTTTCAGATTACACCACCTGCGGGACACTGAAATTGAGACTCCTTCATTTCACAACCTTTTTTATTCTCATTCACATCTATGAAATACATGAAAATCAAATCTGTAAGCTTTGTTCCGATGGACTCAGCTAAACATCCACGACTATCTTCAAAAACTTTGAAAACCTCATGGAACACTAGAAATGGGTTTTCATTACAGTCTACGCGACAGCTGTATAAACTTCAAACTTCATACATCATAGCTAGATTTGTTACTTCATCAGCTTCTCCACAGCCACTTTTCCATACACGAAAACCTTTGTTACATCCTTGGTGTCATATATATCCCTATGCCGACTTTTGAAAACTTTGAAAATAGTCCTACATGGCTTCGCAAGTCTTTTTGCTTCTAAGCTTGAAACTCTGCATAACTCTGTGAAAATAAGCATGGGGGCTTGTATTTATAGCCATGATCAAGGTCATCAATCCTACACGGGAGTTTTAGAGTCCATTGATGAATGTGTATTATCATGGAATGGAACTTCATGGGAGTATGCTTTTTGTAGGCAAGGGCCTTCTCCTTAGGCATTCATAGAAAAAAAACATGGGGGATCTATCTTAGATAACAACCACCTTTTAGAATATAATAATTCTTAGGCTCTAACCTGTCGCCCCCATGACAGCTTATCTATAAACTACATGCATAGTCAGGTCATGATTAATCTAATGCTCTTCCTGATGTGATCAAATGAAGCCCAAGTATTGACACACTTTGTCTAACTCCTATGCAGATGCCATTAATCTCTAATTAAACCCTACTACAACCTTGTCTTGTACGCTTTTTCCTTGCATGCACTTATAATGACTAGGCCTTCCATTATCCCACATTCACTACTTTTTCTTGGCCAATGTTTCACAAGGAGGCCCAAAAATGATAAAAGAAACATATTGCACCTTCGCAAGACACACCTAGTCCTGACTTATCATGTTAATCTATTGTGAGGACATCTTCACAAAGTCCCTGCGTGATGAAAACCCTGTCCCTGTTCGTGAACTGGAGAGACTTGAGATCCAAACATGAGCTTTTCCATTTTAAAGAGACTTATTGCTTCACTAAGCTCCCCTCTTTAATTAACAACTCGTGGCTTGCACTTAGTTCACAAAGGTACCTTCGGGAATTTGTAAAATACCTTTGAGATAAAATGTAAAAAATACCTTCACGGGAGAGTGTAAAAAGAGCTTCTGGGCATTTTATAAATTATTAGTGTTTTTATCTTCTTTGTAGATAATATGTTTTGAATGATATTAAAGGCAGTCTTCAGTAAATTAGTTTAGATGATGAATGAATTTTAACGTAGTGATTTACATTCCAGTAAAATTCACATTCCTAGTAGAAATTATATACATGATGTACTAGATAGGCCCCTATAGTGCTATGGCTTCAATAGCCATATTATGGGAACCTGTGAGAACTTGTAATACTCACAAATCATACTGAGCCACTGTATTGTATGAGTGGTGGAATCTTTAGGATACTTTTACCATTTTAGCTACTTAATAGGGGAGATTGACCGTGACTGATAAAGGATGTTATAATGTATTTCAACTGATATGCTAGCCTAAAACCTTTATGAGTTTAGAGGATTGTAGGTCTTGTACTGTATGAAGGAGTAGGTAGATCTATTAGCATATGGTTATGTTAGGCAACTTACCATGTAGAGGCTGACCATGTTGGAACATAATGATTAAGTGGTCTAGCCAAACTCTTAATGTATATGGGTCCATCACTAATAAATAGGTTAATATTTAATAATATAAAATATTTATATTTCTATTATTAAATATGCCAACTTGGGTATATACTTTAGGTTAAATATTTAATATCATGAAATGATTATATTTTTAAATATTAAATGTTATAAACCTACGTGTATGTGTCAACCATTTAAGGTTGAAAAGGTGGGTCGGAGAGACATACCCGATCACCTTATATAAAAAGGACTTTAGGTCTTCATTTGATATATTCGGGAAATATATCAAAGGTGTGCAAATCAAGTGATTTGGTTTTACCCTTGGTAAATAGGGTTTTCAAAGAAGGATGGTGATCTTAATAGATGTAAAATAAGTTCTTTGAATTAAAAGTATTATTTTCAAAGTGGTTTTTTACCCTATTAGGGTTTTCCACTATAAATACTGTGTCACATGTGTTATTTATTTCCTGTAAGTATTTCTTTATTTACTTATGTTATGATTTAATCTTTATTTAAATATTTATTGTAACATTATGTAATATGTAAGTTGTTTAAATCCGTATTTATTAGAATTCTCAAATTCTAACAAAACCATTCCTTAAATAATGAAATGCATGAACTCCATCCCTAAAATATTTTAGCTCATCGTATAATTGCTCCAAATAAAATCTAATATATATAAAATTACACTTTTCTTCCTTGGTATAATTAATGAAAGCATTAATAAATAGGGCTTGGTTATTAATCAAGGAGGAAAATTAGAATTTATCAAAATAATGGCCAAGTTGACCAAGTAGTGCTCATATATAAAAATGGGTTCACACCATCTAAAGCCAACCTAATCCTTATACTGCATTGTTCTTATGAAAAATTAGGCCAATTATTATCAAATTCCACCCACATTTAGGAATCAACAAGATAATGTTACTTTCCATCATGGATCTTATTTTGGGCATCCCATTGCATATTTTCAACAATTTATGGACACCTATACATTATAAGTAACATGTTTTAAAGAGGAAAGTGACAAAGAATCTTTCTTGGAGCATTTGATTTTAAACCTGTTCTATACCATACTTCTACATGTATTGGATGATAAATCTCATTTGCAAGTATTTTGTGAAGTAACATGCAATCATTCATGCATGAATCAATGTTTTCATAGCCTAATCCTAGCTTGGAAATCAAATCTTTACATTTATATCATGTGATTGCCAATGAATATCCATCTAGTAATAAATCTTGTATAAATTATAATAAGTCCTCCACAATGCCATTTTTCCATCCATGAACCACGTTGTAAATCTATAATGTTTAGTATTGCTGATAAAAGACCTAGTTTGCAAGATGGATGTTGTCAAAATTTCACCCCCCCTGGGTAATTTTGATAACATGCATCAGAATATTCAAGTCCCAGGCACATTGATTGATTCAGAGCAAACATCATGTTTCTGAGGTTCTCTCAGATATTTTTCTAACTCTCCTGTCCAGGTAGTTAGGACAGTCAAGCTCTGAGAAAATGGTGTGGAAAAGGTTGCAAGAAGGCAAGAAGGTTAATCCGAAAAAAATGGTGAAAATCAGCTAAGTCCTAGTCCTAGGAGCAATTGGGACATCTGGGACAAAAAGGCGCGAACCGGCCGAACACGGGCGAAATAAGTACAAAACAGTCCGAAACACAATGGGACAAGCGGGCCGCGAGTACGCGAACCGGCCGAACCGGGTGAAAAAGGTCGAGGCAGTCCAACAGCAAAAGTGGGACATTTGGGACAAATGGACGCGACAACCGGCCGGTTCGCGCGAAATCAGCACAAGGAGCACTAAGCATTTGGGACATCCAGGATGAAAATGACTTGAACGGGCCATGAAAGAGCCGGACAGGGCGAGAACCAACCAGATCATGCCACGTGTCTCAAGAGAAAAGATCAAAAGTCAAAGGGCAAGTTTTAAAGGGTCAGCCCCGAACCAATGGGATAGTGCCACGTGTCCCCAGTAAGGGCCCCACAAGGAAATTTCAAAGGAAGCCCACGAAAGATGGAGGAGAGAGAATTTCTCGTCCAATCAGAGCCTGCCACGTGTCATCCAGGTGGCAGAGCGTGGAAAATATTTCAAAATCCGTTTTCCACCTGTTTCGTTGCCCTAATTCTTCAGATCAACCATAAACTTTTGATCCAGAGCTCGGATTTGCACGTTCTTTATATCAACGGAAATCTGGATGGTGAAATTATCTAAATGATTCTGGGATCAATCTTAGAGTTTTGGTGCAGTCTGAAGAGAGAAAAAATTGAGACACGGCTCTGATGCGTGTTTCATGGCCAGAATGACATTTCCATGACCAGATTTAATGCAGATGGGTCGCATTCTCCTGTAATCCGGTCAAGGTAATAGGGTATGGGTTTGTAAGGTCCCCCATGCTAATTTAATGCACCTATAGTCATGAGGAATGGGCTTGCGTGTTTTCCTAAGTTTTTGTCCCCTGGGCTTGACCCATGCAATGTAAAAGCTAGATTTGGCTCATTTTGAAAAGAGGTTGTTCATTCTTTCTGCTCTGCTCTCTCCCTTCTTTTCTTCTCTAGGGTTGAAAATGGAGTTCGAAACCTCCTCCCTTGCTCTGTAATGGCATTTTTTCCTTTTACTAATGGAATGATGTTCTGTGCAAACTTCTGGAGCAACAAAACGTGTTTTGTGAATGCATCTGTCATTCTTCCTCGTTTCGCTGTTCTCTTCTGCCTCTCTTCATTGCAGGTATTTGTGCATGTTTGAATGTTTCATTGCAGGTCTGGAGCTTGTGTTCATGGAGTTTTTGGGACATTTCCTTGTGTTGAAATCTATCCTTGGGCTGTGATGCATCTATCCATCCTTCCCATTGCTCACCTCTCTTTGTCCCAATGCAGTTTTGATAGATGTCCAACATTCTCCTTTTGGTGCATCCCATCTTTAGTTAGTTTTCCATTTTTCACTTCTACCCTGTTCTACTTGCAAGTTAGAATAGGATTAGGATCTAAACCTCCTGTAGTTTTACAAAATATAGATCTAAATCAGAGGAGTTTGAGGAACCAGCCTCAATCTGGAGATTCCTCCCTCTCGGTTTCACAAGTCCCACGCTGGAGAGAGGTTCCATGTTGTGCAATCACCTGGACTGCCTGAACATACACTAGAAGCCTGCTTTGCGTCAGGGGTGCCCTGTGATTTTATGCACTAACAGTTTTGCACGCCCGGTGGGCCCTCTAGACGGGTCTTTCCAAACTGAACTTCATCTTTTTACAGGTTGATAGTAGTTCCTGTGAAGATTCAGCCTTATGGAGGCACTTGCAACACATCTGGCGACTCCATCCTGGTCCACAAACCATCTCTGAAGTGCCAGAACCTTCCTTTCCTTCATTTCCATCCATTTTTCATTCTCCTTCTTATCCATCCCTTCATTCTTTTTCCATTCCATTGGGAAAAAAGTTTGTGGTGTTTGGGGGAGGGGCACAGCCTACTTCATTTCCTCATGGAACTCACATTACAACACAGCAGTATTTTCCATCCACTTCCAAGATGTTTACAAAAGGTCCCCTCCTCCCCGTCAGCTGCATCCTCATATGAACACAGTGCCAAAGTCAGTTCACAATGAAAGCTTCCCAAGAGCAAGAGTATGCATACAATGAAGACCATCAGATCCCAAATCTGGTCTTGTTGGAGACAAAATCAAACCAGATGGAGGTGGGGATGGTCAATTCCAGGGCATCAAGCACAAATGAAAGCTTTTGGAAATCTGTTGATGGACGCACCCTGTCCATTGGGTGTGACCTTTTCAAGGCACTACAGCCATCTCAGGAGAAGCTGGACATTCATGATAAAGATGCCTGCCCAACTTGCACAATGGACATGCGAGATAGTAGGCCTATAGACTTGTTGTTGAACACCACCTTGTCATGGGTAAGTTCTACCACCATCATCTGGTTTGTTTCTCTTTCCATTAATCAGCAGCACCATCTCACTTTCAACTACCGCATCGCGGTCCCAATTGTGGTTTGAAAATCCATCCCTCCATCCCCTAGTCTTCCACCATCTTGATTCTTCTTTCCTGTTTCCCTTCCAACAGTCATCCCCTCCACAAGATCTACATAAATACCGCCCATAAAATCCTCCAAAGAAACAGAGGTTTCAATCAATCACCAACTCCATCCACCACCAAAAAATTTCAAATGTCAGTTTGGGTTTTCATCAACCTATCCCTACCTCTTGCAAGATCCCCAATTCCATGTGGGAAAGAAGAAATGTGACAAATCAGTCATCAAGGACACAAGAGAAAGAGCCAAAAAGAATAGAAGTGACAGCAAGTCTGAAGAGTTGGGCTCTTTAGATTTGATGACAAAGATCCCCTTGAGGGTTACGCCTAACAGAGAGGCTGAGGTGTGAACAAAACAGGTGGTGAGGACTGATTTTGTTGGAGAATAGATCTTGTCGTCCCAACTAAGTCCTCTCAGAGCAACAAATTATGAGAGTATGACTTGAAAAACTATCATGCTGACGGAGAGTTCAATCAAGAGCTGTAGAAATTCATCTTCAGGACGGAAAGAATTGGAGGGGGGGGAGGAAAACAAGGAGCTGCTCCAAACAATAATCCAAAGAAAGAGGAGCCCACAATATCTAGCTGTGTGAGGAGAAAAGTTCAGATAGATCCAAGGGCTTTATGAGCATTCAAAGCAGAGCTACAGAAATGACATGAAAAACCTTCAGAGACAAATCTTCTTTCCCTTTTTTTTAGTTTCTCTTTTATCCATTTCTTCATTCTTTCCATTTCTCTTCCCAGTTCTTTTGCTTTCCAGTTCTTCTTTCCTTTCTTTTCCTGGTATCTTTTTCACGACCTTTCTATAACAATAAAGGTCTCTAAAATTCCACATTGCCACAACCGCTTACAAGAGTTCGTACTATAAATCGATGTTTCTATTCCACTATTTTTTTATGTTTCTTTGTTCCTTAAGACTTTCTTATCCATCTCACAGATTCTTCATCTTCTCTTCTTTCCTAAGCATCTTTCCACTTTCCCCTGTTAATATCTTTCCTTTTCCCTTCACCTAAACAAATTTCCCTCGGTTACTTTTAACTTTTCCCCTCCCCCTTTGAAAGCTGCCACCCTTCCGACTCCATTCATCTCTTACTGATTCTTCGTTTCCCACTATGGTCGACTGTCAAAAAGGAGACACAGTTCATACCTCTCTCTCAAGTTTCTATTACTGAAAAGGAGTTTGATCCTACTTCTCAAACCTCAATATTGGGAGAGATGGGAAAGGAAATCTCATGTCATGGTGGTAATCGTAATTCGAACTAGTTCCAAAAAAAGACGTAACATCTCGCTGGTGTCCCCCATTGTAGCTGGCAAACTGTGGACCACACAGGCACGTCAGACGAACGGGCCCACATCTTGATCCTGTCAGCGGACAAATATGACCTAGTCAGAGGTTGTGAGGACTGTTTGTGAAGGTAGATAGACAAAATCAATTAACGTAAGGGGAGTTGACATTTGAAAAGAAAGGGAAAAGTCCACTCCCATGTCATGCGGGAAAAGAAAGGAAGGAAGGGTGCGTGCCAGTCCTGAGACATAGTCTTTCGTGCATTCAACACATTCCAAGACCCACATAGGATCCTGCGCAGCTTTCATGAACGGTGCAGACTTCTCTATCTTACATGCAACAACTAGTAACGCTGCTTACCCTATACTGCTTGGATTTGGAGCAAGCCTGCATTGGAATCAACGATTAGAAGAATCTACCATGGATTGCGTGCTTATCCCTAGTATCAATTCCATCTGCTGCGAGGATATGAGTGAGACACGTGCGAGATTTCACATTTCCTCCTCACGCTCCCACATATGAAAGTCATGTTCCATTCAATAGACAGAGGGGTCATAAACAGAGCACAGGCACACGAGGGGGGCTACAATATCTTGGGTTTGTAAAATCACGCAATGGTGCACAATAATCTCAGGAGAGGACCGATAACTTTCCCAATCATTATTTGCGCTATCATTGGAACCGAATGAGAAGAGGGCCTCACTCACCACGTTCAATAAAGCTTGTAAACAATGCTGAAGGCCACTCTAACAACCAAGTGAGTTGAGTGATACCTGACTCACCTCATAACAAAGGCACTCTACCTATGCCTAAGGAGAACACATCAAGCGCGTGCTCTCAACTTTCGTCAATCGCAAGCAAAAACTAAAAGAGGTATTGGAAACTTAAAAAATTCTCGTAATTAGTGCAAATCACGGTTGTCTGAGACCCTTGGCCTGGTAACTGTGACTTCTACTTCTGGTTGATGGATAAACTTCTTCACTTCCCATCGCATCCTTCGACAGAACGGCACAGGAGGTCAGTTGCAACAATCAATTCGCATGTAGCTGCCATGATTTTGGAGTGGCCAAAGGAAGCTATTTCGCATCAACACCAGTATAACACGGGTGATGTGTTTAGGTGCTTAAAGCCTGACAAGATGGGCAATAGGGTAGATCCAGTCTGGAGTAGATTAAGGCTAGAACTATAGCTTCATCATTTAGGGGAAGAAGAAGTGCTCGTGGCGCGGTGGTGCGTCTGACGTGGTGTTACCATTGGGGGCATGGTATAGGCAAGACTTTTTGCGGGAGTTTCACATGTAGCAGTGATTTTGTGCATTTGGCTTGGTATTTGCTCTGGCACGCGTCAAGTGTTTATGTCAGGTAGGTTTGTTGGGGTTCGTATGACACTCCATGCCCGGTGGTTACGCACAAGAATGGCTGCTCGAGATGCAGTGGGATGACTTATTGTCACAAAGGTTCGGAAGGAGATAACAGAGGATAAGATTGAATCCAGGCATGTGCTTATGATGGCGCCAAATGACCTAAGCAGGGCATTTGAGCGCCGATAGGAATCCACCGCATGGGACCAGCGTCGAGATGCGGAGTTGTTAAACAATGAGATGGTGCTAGCTTGATAATCACGCGGAGTAGATCCACAACGCAGATGACGGGATGTATAAACCTTAGCGCATCTGACAAATAGTTGCATTACTACCAAGAAAAACAGAGCCCAGAATAGGCACTCTATACATCTAGCTTGTGCCATTGGCCCAACGTATAATGAGTCGCCAAAACTGTTGTCAAAAAGTTCCACGCAGTCGCCACACGGTTAATCTAATTGAATAACGATGCACGATCACGATTGCATACTATACTTCAATAGATCCCAGGCCCAGGCACATTGATTGATTCAGAGCAAACATCACATTTTCTGAGGCTTCTCCCCATAGAGGCTTAGTTGACCACTCTGGGATACAAGGTCCCTATCTCCAGGGGGACACAGTAGGGCTAACATAACATATTCACATAAAAAAGCTTATTCATTCTCTAACCGTGCTTGACAACACCTGACGTCCACTCTGTACAGGTAGCTAGCTCAATCGATACCAACACCCAGACAGCTCTGCCGATCATCTAATTGGACTTGTGTGGCAAACACCCGATACTAGACACAAGCTCGTCAAGAAGGATTAAGTGATCCTGATGGTCCCTCTTCAATATAGTATGATCATGCGCTGAACAGAATGGTGCTACTGTGGGAAGCATATCATGGTGAACAACTAGTCCACATTTGGACACGCCGAATTGGGACTATCAATCCGAATGAGTGAAGACATAGAACAAGGGCCGCGAAGGCCTTTGTTGCTGGAAGAAAGCTGGATGGTGCGATCATAAGTAACACTAAACGGGTCGTAAGGAGCGGAAACAATTGGGACCCAGAGCGGGCCAGCTGAGTCTGGGTCGTCTGAAACGCGGACGAAGCTCGACGGCTGGGTGAAAGAAGAAGAAGGCACCCAAGAGAGCAGGGGAAAGTCCCAACTAGTTCAATGGAAGTGGAAGAAGACTGTTAAGGGACTGAAGAATGAAGAAGCGATGAACGACACCAAATGAGATGGAAAACGTCGAAACTGAGTTCGCAAAGCGAAATGCGAGTCTAGGGACAAGGAGCATCTGACTGAGTCATGGTTGGGTACCTCGCGACATCCAGGATAGTGGCAGAAATACGCAGCAGATGCGTGTAGATTGCGGCAGACGCTGATAGCGGACGCCCTGCCGAAAGGCTTGAACTGAGCAAATCATCACCGTAGTCCATCATGGGCCACCTGTAAGAAGTACTCGAACCAAGCCAGTGTCTACAAAGGGAGAAAAGTCAAAGATCAAAGGAGGGCAAAAGTATTTTAAAGAGGGGTCAAGTCCCAAAAAGGAAACGCGATTGGATGGGGATGAAGGATTACACGAAAAAAAAGGAACCGAAAAATAGAAAGGGGGAATGGGCGGCCAGGGAAAGAGAACAGGATAGGAAGGAAGACCAACTACAAAGAGGAAAAAACAAAAGAAGAAAGGGGGAAAAGCATAAATTGGTAGGCGAAAAAACAAAAACTGGGGTGTGGGAGGAAGGGGGAGAAAGGAAAAAAAAGGTGTGGGAAGAGGTCCACTAAAGTATGTAGGTAGTAGAGAATATTCTCATCCGCCGGGGTCATATCCTCCACTTTCATCCCGGATGGCAGACTAGAGAGCGCGGAAATATTTCAAATCCGTTTCACCTGTTTCGTGCCCTAATTCTTCAAGATCACCATAACTTATCGATCCAGAGCTCGATTTGCAGACGTTCTTTAAATATCAACGAAGAACTCTGTGTGGGAAATCTTCCTAATAAATGTGATAAGTACTGGGGGGAGGGTCAATCTCGGGAGTAGATTTTTGGTGCATTTTTGACAAGAGAGAAATTGAGAAACGGTAGTCTGAAAGGTGGTGATTAGTTCATATGGCTAGATAGAAGTATAACGATATCCGGAGGTCGACCACAAAGATTTAATGCAGATGGTGTCGCAAAGTTTCCGTTATAAGAATCCCAAATCACAAGGTAACAGTGGGGGAATAATGAAGTAGATGAAGGGATATATAGGTAAAAAGGGGAAAAAGGAAAAAAAAAAAAAAAAGAAGGGAATTCGCGGCGAGCCCGGGGGACACTAGAGAAAAAAAAAAGCCAAAAAAATTGAAGGTAATGGGACACGACTGGTATCAAATCATATACAGGGGGGGGGGAGAAAAGATGTGAGCATGGGTGAAAAGGAACTAAGTAAAAGGAGATAAAAACCTATTCCTACGTCTATATTTGGGCCCCTGGGCTTGACCCATGATAATGATAAAAGCCAGAATTTGGCTCCTTTTGAAAAGAAGGTATGTTTCATTCTTTCTGCTCTGCTTCTCCCGTCGATCGATTTCTTCTCTAGTTAGGGTTGAAATGGGTTTATCCTCCCTCCCCGTTTCTTCTCACCCGTCGCCTCATCCAGTCCCACATGACGAAGTCACCGCTTTCGTTCGATGGGACCATAATGCGCGGCAGGTCTTGGCGTCATTCTAAGATGGTCACGGTCAGAGAGTATAGTGCAACCTACAGGGGTGGTGTGTGCGGATCCTAGATGGTGTGACTGTTATGTTGGCTACGATGGCGGTAGCAAGTGACGTTGTTTGGCCACCCCGGTACACAGCTTCTGGGATATAAGCAAAGTAATGGGCAGTCTCGAGAAAAAAAATTGGCGCGTGAATGGTCCATATAGGCGATGGACGTGGTCGGGCCAGGCGGGAAACGCTACAGGGATGGTCGCGACAAGGGGGAGTCTACCCAATCGTCGACGCACTGCCCTAGAGAGCGAATGTTTGCGTCAACTGACATTGGTAAGATGATAGGCAACCGAATACGATTTGAAGAAGGGGAAGGGTGCACGGAGATGGAGGGTGACTAACTATACTGGTACGATGTGGGATGGGCCGGAGTCTGGGAAAAGGATAGAGGGGAAGGACATACATCAGTAGGTAGCCAGCGTCGAAGAGGGTGGACGGAAGGGGCGGTTGAGAAGAGAGTGGGGTATTAGGAGCCAGGACTAAAAGTAGAGTGCCCCAAGGGTTGGGCGTCGACGATAAAAAGACGGAACAAAACGAAATCGAGTAGCGATAATGGTCATAGTCTGAGGAAGGTGAGAGCACTCGTCGTGGTTCCAACGTCGAGGACTCTCATCTAGGGCGAGATGTGCGGGGAATGGCAATGCTCGCGGGGGTGAAGGCGAAGAGTATGAGAGGAAGGGGTAACGGAGGGGAGGATTTTAGGGTCCATGGACTGTGCGGGACCGTATGAGGAGTATGTGCGAGGCCGGTATTGGGACCACCAGGAATTGCGCCCTGGGGGCGGAACCTCGTCGATGCAGACAGTCAGGGGGGACACCACCCATGGGAGCGAGACAGGGGCCGGTCAAGTAAACTAGGGCAATCTCCGCTGGCGAAAAGGGGGGTCGCTTGTGTATACCGTTACAACTTGTAAGCGGAAAGAGCCGCAGGGATGCTCGGGTGCCGGAATAAAATGTGTGCACGGTGCAGAAGGGGCTAGTCGAAGGCCGGGTTAACAGAAGTTATGGTGTTACTGTCGGGATGGTGGGTATAAGTGACTTAGAGAGTATGTGCGATCTACCATGGATAGGGTTTGGGGAGGGTCACAGGTGGTGGTTCTTTGTGGGTGGAGTTTAGGGTGAAGTTTGGGTGTGTTAATTAGCTGTTGGGTATGTATGGTTAAGAGCTTATGATTGGCGTGGTGGGAAGTAAGGCTAAAACCTCCTCCCTTGCTCTGTATGCGTTTTTGCCTTTTCTATGGAATGATGTTCTGTGCAAACTTCTGGAGCAACAAAACGTGTTTTGTGATGCATCTGTCCATCCTTCCTTGTTTTTGCTTGTTCTCCTTTCTTGCCTCTCTTATTGCAGGTATTTGTGCATGTTTGAATGTTCATTGGCAGGTCTGGAGCTGTGTTCATGGAGTTTTGGGACATTTTCTGTGTGAAATCTATCCTTGGGCCTGTGATGCATCTATCCATCCTTCCCATTGCTCACCTCTCTTTGTCCCATGGCAGTTTTGATAGATGTCCAACATTTTCCATTTGGTGCATCACCATCTTTAGTTAGTTTCAATTTTTGCACTTCTGCCCCTGTCTCCTTGCAAGTTAGAATAGGATTAGGATCTAAACCTCTGTAGTTTTGCAAAATATAGATCTAAATCAGAGGAGTTTGAGGAACCAACCTCTAATCTGGAGATTCCTCTCTCGGTTTCACAAGTCCCACGCTTGGAGAGAGGTTTCCATGTTGTGCAATCACACTGGATGCCTGAACATCAACCTAGAAGCCTGATGTGCGTCCAGGGGTGCTGTGATTTTGCACTAACAATGGATGCATAGGTTTTGAAGCTTGATCCTTTAAAATTACCCACAATATTGTATCCTTATCCTTGAAATTTATGTCACCCTCAAAATGAGTTGTACTTTTTTTAGGTAATTGCAAAGCATCATTCACCAATCTAATCATTTCCATCCATTCATCTATTTGATTTCCCTCATCATGACCTCTCATATGATACACATCAAATTCATCAAGATAATATGATTCAGGACAAGTATAACTCTAGACTGACCGTAATCGATTATATGGCATAGATGATTTCCATTTTTATAACTATTCCAACTTTACAATACTTAATCATAAGGACATAGATATTGAGTAACATTTTTCTAAGAAGCCTCATCCTCATCAAACTCATGATATTTTCCATCTGTCAATATTTGAGCTTGATTCATCTTTTAAGTTCTACAATAAATGACATACAAACATTCAAATATGAACTTATTACAACCAAATTAAATCTGCTACAACCAAGTATAGGTTATAAAACCAAAATTTTGAAAGGTTATGGTGTAGAATTTAATCCAATCTTATGTATATTCTTATCCAAGCTTGTATGCCAAACTTTTGGGATATTGATTGTGTATACAATTTATTTCACACAACACATGAAAATTAATATATACCCAGATGAACAACAATCATAGTATAAATAAAATTTCAAAACTAAACAATCACTATAAATAGACATGTATCAAATTCTAAGTTGGAAACAATTTTTAAGTGTTTGGGATTTATTTCCTCTATTAGTAAGATGCCAATTCAAGGTAGTTGTTATTACAAGAAATTGTACTAGTTGTAACTCACCAAGTTGTCTCCCAAAAATGTTGGAGTCCACTAGGAAAGTATTGGAGTCTCTTAGAAAACTACCAGAGTCTAATAGAGAAGAACCATAGTACACTATAGAAGCATTAGAGTCTCTTAGAAAAGTGTTGGAATCCACTAGGGAAGTTCCATAGTCTCTTAGAAAAGAACAAGAGTCCACTAGAGAAGCGTTAGAGTATCTTAAATAAAAACGTAAGATTCCACTAGAGAAACATCAAGGTCTTTTGTAAAAGAACTAAAATCTCTTATAAAAGCACCATAGTCTTGTAATGTAAATATTGTTCATATCTCAGATAATATTCAGAATCTTTTGGAGTAATTAAATTTTTATTTTGTAACTTTGAAGATTAGGTGATATTTTGTTAAGATTCCTTGGAAAAAATGAAGCATGAGATAGAATTATAACATGTGGAAGTGAGAAGATTTCCATTCTCTACTAGTCTTCAAGCTAAGTAGACATGTTTCCCATTGAGAACAAAAAATTGAAATAATTTACTAGAAAATTCTCCTTACTTATTTCATTGTTATTTTGATGTTTTTTGCTAATAGTATTCTTTTCATTTCTGGTTTAGAGATAACTCTTGATTTAATCTTCATTCTTATTTGTTAAATTTTAGATTAAACCCTTGTTTACTTATTAAATTCCTAGAGGCTACTAATTGGGCATTAATATTATTCCCTCTCTAAAAAATACTACTACTTTTTGTTGTGTTTCAGTGCTTATTTTTAGTTTTTTCAGAAAAATTGTCTGGTAGATAGCCAGGAATGAATATAATTTTAGTCCACCATGTATCGAATTTGTTGATGAAATTAGGATTGTTGAGCCAAAAAAATTTGAACTAGAGTTCAATGATTCTTTTTGCATCATAATAATATTGCTAGAAAAAAAATATTACAACTAATAGTTTCTACACTTGATAAAATAAATAAATAAATTGAAAGATAATTCATGGGTACTACTGATTTTGTTGGTGTCTACATATTACCCCTTTTTTCTTCAGGTAGACTAGTACATGTGGCAGATAAGAGATCTCAAGGTCAGATTATATTCCTATATACATGGATGAGTTTTGGAGTTGAATATGTCTAGCTTGACCTCTAAAGTCCCTTTTAAATGTAATTTCTCTCTTCTTAAAACCAAGGATTACGTCCATCCAATCACTAAGATATGGAAATTGGTTCCTAAATCCTCTAGTTTTTTATCTCATGGTGGAAGATTTTCATACCTTGATATATTTGAAAGGATGAAATAGAATGGTATGTAGGTATAGAAGTAGTAAATGGAGAATTGTGGAGGTGGCTAAGTCAATGTTGAAGAAATCTTGATTTCAACCTCTCTAATTTTGAAAAATAAAAAAGAGTTAGTAAACTACTAAGCCACATCAGTATAAGAATAATTAATGAGACATGTTTAAATTTACTTATACGTTACTTGAACTGAGTTGATGTAAGTATAACAATGTCTCAATTCTTGATTTTACCCCTCTATTATATGATTCAATCCAGCTACTTAATAATTTTTCATTGGTTGTAAATTTTATGTGTTGGGTATAAGAAAAATTCTTGTTTCTTCCATTATTTAGGAAAAATCTTCCACTAAAGGCTTCATTCATATTTTCATGTAGGAAATGTAAAATTTGATTTAAATCAGTTCATTATGGTATGAGTTACAGGTATATAATAAGATTAATGTAAATTTATGTATTGTAAATGAGATTGTTTTTTTGCATGGGAATTCGATTTATCATCTCAATCATTTTCCACTTACAGGATCTTGAGGATTCAAGTGGTAACAACTTCTATATGTCTATAATATTTATAATATCTAGAAACTTGATGCTAGAATCCCCTAATACAAGAAAACATACATTATTCCTTTTTAAAGTTAAGGTACGTATTCCAACACGCATTCAATAGGTCTAGTGGGATCCATATGAGTTCACTTAGACACAACTGAATACCTATGCTTTAATTTTGGGAGCCCATATTTATATCATCTTTTATCTTCTTCTGATTCATTGTTTTTTATTATTCATACAACCATTAGAAAGGTATAAGTTATATTTTTAATTACCATCATATAATGCATTGCATGGATGCAAGGAAGATGGATGAAACTCTAAGTGTTTCACCTGATTCTTAGATGTTTCTTTGAATATTGACAAAACAGATAGGGTAATGGGCATAGGAGGAATACCTATTGAAATGCTGGTTGTTAGGTTATTGCGTGCGTATGACCTCTGAATCCACAGCTGATTGTGAGAGCTTTCTTTTGGCTAAGAGGAACTACCTAAAATGGAACACAAGACCACCAAAAAGAGTTAAACAATATGTGTAGTGAACTGCATAGCATGTGCTAGATCCAGGAAGTGTGATACTTCCTGGATGGCTGTTAGTCCATTGTTTAAAATAATTTAATGTTGGTAGTGAAGTAAATCCTATTGTAATTGAAATGATTTAGGTATCTCATTAAAAACACAACAAGAAATATCTAATCTAACAGGCTAGGTTAAAATAAGATCTGAAGGTCAAGTAGCTGGTTTTTGTTCTTTGCAGGTCTGACAGAGGTCTCAGGCACGTTATAGGTGATTAAGAGTGATTTTAGAATAGGTGGGTTAGGTTATTGTTTTGAGCTCTATTGGTAAATATAGAGACCGACGCTAGTTAAGGGTGACCGATGCTAGTTGGGGAGAATCGGTGCCAACTACTGTGGAAAATTGGGACTGCCATAGAATGAGCTTTGGATCTCCCTTATGATTGCACAAGGGACTAGGCTGGTCGGAGTGAGGTATTAGGATGTTTGGATGGGGTTTGATGAGGTTTTAATGGGGATATGGAGGGGTGAGTATTAAAGGAGGTCAATGGGTAGCTATGAGAATAAAGGATGAAGATATAATGATTAAATAAATGAACCAGAGGAGTAAACTGTTCTACTTACTTGAAATATGGTTATGGGTGCTTATGAGTGATGGATGAAGGTGTTGGTAAGAGGTTAAATGCTATTGAGGATCATCAAACATTGGAAATCTCCTACATGGGTTGCATGTGCATTCCATTTTGCCTGGTTGGATCAAATATGTGCTGGGTGATTGTTAGATGAATGCTAGATGTCTGTGCAAAAGAAAATGCTTGATCTCCTTTCTTGAATGCATGTTCTCATGGAAACTTGTTCTTAAAAGATGTGTTATCTCTCAGGAATCTGCCAACCTTTTTACAACCTCAAAAATAAGTTTGTTTTGGGGATTAAAAGGTGACCGATGGCGGTTCCGGCTTAACCGGCGGTGGTTAAGGGTAACCGACATCAGTTAGGGCAGGATTTCCTAGGTTTACTTAACTAGGCAGATCCCCTTGATTTTATGGGAACTCGTGTCATTAACCCATAGATTAGACTGGAAGCTTCCTTTAAGTATGTAGGAATGTGGTTAAAGGGAATGTGGGCATTGATTTTTAGGGTTTGGGTAAGTCTTAGTTAGTTATGGCAACTTACTAAGAATAGGTCTTAGGGTGAGGTAGCTTGATGAGGTGTCTAGGTGAGGTGTAAGTATGGGCATTATCTGAATTAAGATATTTAAATAATAAATATGGTGAGGATAATGAATTAATTTAATTAAATTAATTAAATTAATATTAGTGGGGTGAAGGGGGCCATGTCTAGGTGAATGTGATGAAGGTATTTATTTTTCGAGGGACCAAAGGGGAGTGTGACCTAATTTTAGTGTTTACATTTTTCCCCTTTCTGTTGCGTAGCTTGTATTGGTAAGTGACGCTAACAAAAATAAGATGTGGTTGCCCCATGTGTGGGTGAAGGTGATCCCCCTTAAACCAGGAACTAATGAGGTAGAAGGCAAAATCGGTGAGTGGTTTGATAAAAGGTAAATGTGATGAAAAGGAAGGTGGGTAACAGGTGAAAAAAGGAGCCATGTCTACATGGGTAATGTAGGTAATGGGTTAGGGTAAAAGGTAGTAACATTCAAACACACGCACATGTATAAAATACAACACAATACCAGTTTGAAGAGCAAGAAAACTCTACATTGTCTAAGGTTAATAAGTTCATCCAAACAAGGTCGAAGTGATTCCAGTATCCAAGGTATAGGATATGGTCAGGAAGCGCAACATAGGTTAGGTGCAAGAATGTTTAGGTATGTTTCAGTACACCCAAGGTAGGGTTAGGATAAATGGTCACGGAAAGAGGCAAGGTAAGGTCATTAGGTCAATCAACACAGGTAATAGTGCCGCAAGTTATACCAAACACATGAGGTCAAGGGTCACTAGCAATGGTCTAGGTCCAAATATCTAGGTCATGGCGTGGGTAAGGCCGGGGTATGGGAAAAATAGCGAGTACCCAAATGAGGACAAGTATAAGTAGTAAATGATGAGGTCATGAGGATGAGATAAATAGTCAGGGTAACAGTTGGGTGAGGTAAATGGTCAGGGTAAAGGGTAGGTGTGGAAAAAAAAGGAGGGATAGGCGGGGTAATAGGGTAAAATGTTGGGTTTTGTGCAAGAGAGGGTGACTGATTTTGATCAAGGGTAACCAATTCCAGTATAGGGAAACCGACTATGGTAAGCTAGGGCACATGAATGATGTCGGTGAAGGTTAAACCGACATTGGTTAGGTTGGGTTTGTTATAAAAATAATTTTTTTTGTGTTTTTTGTTATTCATTTGTCATATAGCAAATTGAGAAAATGACAAAAGAGAGAGAAAAGAGGGAAAAGTGTCTAGATGGAATGGAGTGTTGAGTTGGAGGTCTAAACGACGGGTGATTGATTGGTGAGAGGTGGGTCCACAGGATTGGTGTGTGTTATTCAATCGGTTAGGGACGCGGGTAGATATTTTGTGTTGGTAGAGGCCAGTGAGGGATCAGGTGGGCCACTAGTGTAGTGGCCAGATATGCCACCATGATGACAACAACACAATGAGGTAAGCGTCCAACTCTAGTTGTACTTGGTGAGATAGATTAGGTGATTTGCAAATTGGTTTTGTAGTTTTTATTTTGGGTGGAGGAAAAAATAAAAATTTGGAAATGGGAGGGTAAAGTGGGTAAACTAGGAATGGGGAGAGAGCTAAGTGGGAGAGGGGGGGAGGGGATGAGGTGTAAGGGGAGGTGTAGGTGAGTTTAGGTGGGTAAAAGGGGTAGGGTGGGAAGTTTTTGAGAAAGGGGGGTTTGGGGGTCGTGGGTTTTCACCGCGACAGTGACCGGTGTTGGTTAGGCTGAGCCGGTGTTGGTAGGGTTAAATTGGTATCGATCATGAAACAGGTGACCGATGCCGGTTTAGGGGCGACCGGGGTCAGTTAGAGAGAATTGACACCCATTAGGTTTTAGAGGAAAAGGGGTCAAAAGTGCCACAGGTTGAGTGATTGAGATGGGTAGGGGTAAAATAAGGTGTTGGAAAATGATAGGGGGTAAGTATGGGTGTGATAAATGTAGATTAATGTGTTGTTTATATTAGATGTAGGGGAGAGATCAACTACATATGTGGGATAGGGTTCCACCCCTGTTCATGACAGTGGGTGGCGTAGTGATCCCTGAGGAGCTGTGACATGTGGAGGCGGTAGGCCTGAGTGGGGTCTGACGTTACCAACATGTATTCTGACAGCATAGTTTGATGGTCATGTTCATCGATATATGGGATTCCGTGACCAACACATTCCACCTGCCAACGGGTGAGATCATATTCACCCTAGAGGATGTGTTCAGGATTCTGCGGCTACCCATATTAGGTACATAGGTCTACTCTATCTCCTCCAAGGCCTCGGAGGAGCTGATGCTGATGGTGTTTGGAGAGGGTATGGCTAAAATGACATTCCATAGTGCCAGCATTCGGTATGGAGAGATGTACCTAGCCCATTCAAAGGAGACGAGGCTAGTAGTTCTATTGATGGAGGCAGTGTGCTGCTTTACACTGCCATATGTAGAGGGTGGTAGATTTCCCCGCTCATTGATGGGGGTATTACACGACATGATGATGGACCAGATCTGCTTTACCTGGGTGTCAGCATTCCTGGTGGAGTTATACAGGAAGTTATGGGCATATGGACGGCTACACAGGCTCAGTTTGTGCTGTACCTTTATACTTCATTGCTAGGCTTATGAGCACATAGTTTGTGTGTGGCCAGTAAGGATGCCTTGAGTAGATGCATTTCTGCCAAGCTATGTATGAGTGGGGTATAGGCAATGGGTGCCTATTATTGGAGAGAGGAGATCAAACAGGCCCACACATGATGTGGCCTATTTCTGGCATTTATTAGAGGGGTTGTCTAGAGTGGAAATTATTTGGAGGCCATATGTGGACTTCCCATCATATAGGCAGATGCGTGATGAGTTATCTAAGCTACAACTACTAAGATGGATATAGAGTCTCTGTGTCGGGGAGCACGAGATGATCTCAGTTGACAGAGTTAGGTGATAGTTTGGGCTGTTACAAGATGTACCTCTGCCCTTCCCATAGTATAGGAGAGATGATGTGGAAAGGTCCTTGCCTCTACCACAGCCTACAGTGCCCACAGGGCAGGAGGAATAGGAAGTAGACTGGTGGATTGATGATGCCGGGGTCACTGACAGGTATAGATAGTGGTGGGTGGCTCATTTACGAGCCATACCACCCAGGTCGGGGTAGCTGATTCTAGCCACCATCGTGGTGTAGAGGGAAGCCCTATAGGGGTAGGTGGTTACTCTAATTACCCAGTTGGGTATGGTGTAGACATAGCTGGTGAGCTCAGAGGTGGAGGTAGCGAAGCTACATGTACAGGTGGCTAGTCCTCAGGCCTAGATGGCCTAGAGTGGGGATGGTGATGGAGATGGAGATGATGGTCAGGTGGCTACCTTATAGGCACACGTGACAAGGTTGCAGGTCCAGTTGGCCATAGCTCAGGTATATATTGGGGCTTTATAGGCCTCGATATAGGCATAAGGGAAGAGGGCACCACCACAGGCACCGGGACAGGGTCCCAGTTCACAGACATGAGTGAGAAAGGGTCCCGCATTATAGGTATAGGGGCCAAGGCCTATAGGGCCACCACAGACTGTGCCTATATCTAGGTTACGGGATGCCCTAGGTGAGGCCAGATACTACCAGGACCAGCTGATGGCGGCTGGGATAGACTTTCTATCCTATGGAGAGTACCGGGCACAGTAGGCCTTGAGTGAGAGGACTATATCTCACACTCACAGTGTAGAGAGAATAGGGGCCATCGAGCTCCGAGGCCAGATCATGGAGAGGCCACTAGCTCATGGAGACCAGCTCCAGGTGAGGTGCTAGTAGGTACCTAGACTGGGGCCGAGGAGGAAGAGGGCACATGTGACATAGATATGGAGGATATTTGCCGAGATGCCTGATATGTGAATCCTGATTTTTGATGTATTGTAGTCATTTTTTGATATATACTGGCCTACGTGCCAAAGATAGTGAGGATGTATGAGAGTTTTTGTATATTTTGAGCATATACCAGCCTACGCACTGAAGAGATTTTGTATTGGTTTATCGTTTCAGTGTATATGATACCGGCATGCGTGCTGATGACATTTTGTATTGAGTATCAGCCTACGTGCCAATGATTTTGAGATTATGGACATGATTGGATATCCTGTGTATATTGTATTGAGACACATATTTATTTATATGATGAGATACACGAGATGCTTGATTTGTTGGTGTTTTGAAGAGATTTTTGATTTGTTGTTGTGATATGGACATAAATTAGGTGAGTTAGGCATGATGGAGTCAGGTTAGTTTAGGCATGGATCGAGTCAGGTCTTAGGCATGGATCGAGTCAGGTTGGTTTAGGCATGGATCGAGTCAAGTCTTAGGCATGGTTGAGTCAGGTCGGTTTAGGCATGGTGGAGTCAGGTTAGTTTAGGCATGGATTGAGTCAAGTTGGTTTAGGCATGGTTGAGTCAGGTTGGTTTAGGCGTGATAGATTTTTAAAGTGGTTGGGGTTGTGATTCATTAATTTGTATAATGAATGAAAATATGGGCTATTGCTAAGATTCTTTATAATATATGTATGATGATGGTAGAGGAATAGTAGTCATAAGAAATGTATGTTGTGATGATGATAAAAATGTTAAGCAATTTGTTCTCTGTTTGGTTTGATTTTCAATTGTTGATATAAAAAGGAAACTAAGTGGGGTAGAATGTATTTTAGGAAGATGAAAGATGCATTGGTTAGGGTAGAGAGTGGCCGAGGTAACCTCCAAGGTTCCCATGCCCTCAGAGTGCTGCCTATATTGTCCCAAAAAAAGGGACCTCAGGCCGATGTAGTTCTCCCATAATCTAGGGAAGAATATGAGGGGGTATGAAAATGGGTTGGTAGGTTTTAGGCATGTTGTGGGTTTAGGTTTGTTAGGTATGTGTGGGTTATAGGAAAATTGGTATAGGTGATGTTGATTGTGGCAAAAGAAGAAGATTACCCCAAAGGAAAGTGTCGAGGACCAAGTCTTGTATAAGGTAATCAAAACGTAAATAAGGATGTTTTAAAAGATAAGAGGAGACAATAAAGCCACCTGATTGGTTAGGATCATAACGAGTAGATCATAACTTGGAGGAGGTGATGACCGTAAGACCCTAAAGACATTGCATGATTGATTGTTCTAAGGTGAAAAGTAGTCACATGATCACCAAATGTCTTGGTTTCCAAGAGGTCCCTTGAGGTAGTAGGAAAATGGGGGTGCAAATGGTGAGAAAGGTGAAAGGTGGTTAAATTTATATGGTATGAGGTAGTATGCTTTTTAGGAAAGAGAGCCGAGGTCACAATGGGTGAGTCCATGACTTAAAAAGTTTTTTGTTTTGACTTGTATTTGAGATAGACTGATCGATGCGGGAAGCTTCAAATTCTCTCACTTTTTTTTGTGAAGTTTTTTTTGTGAAAGAGCCTTACATAGCTATCCTTTGAGGGAGTAGTCTATTTATAGTAGTGATTTCCAAGAGGAAGATGTCCTTTTGAGGAAGTCATCATTTTATTAGAAGTTTGACTCAAGGATTTGTGTCCCAAATGAGGGCTTCGAAGTCATGGAAAATACCAAGGTGAGGAATAGGATTCTTGTTCAGATAGCAGGGTGAAACGACCATGGGATATCATCTAAAGGTAGACAAAAAGTATCCATGAGAATCATGTTATGTGCAGTGCCATGGTACACATATTCAAGAGAAGATAGCAAGTGACAAGTACTCACATGATTCATTTTTAGTCGTCGGGAGATGTAGGAAGTGGGTAGCGCTCAAGGGACAAGTATGGAAATAGGAAAAAAGTGAGATAGGACTATAGGTCAATAGTAGAATGGTTGAAGATGCAAGGCATTAAGGGGCTTAGGTTCGGGTTTACCATTGAGTGAAGATAAATGATAAGCACCTGATCCATAAGTATGAGTCATGATGTATGGTCTAAGCCAATTAGGAGAAAATTTTCCCCGTTTATTTTTTTCTACTTTGGTTACGTGTTGGTTTTCTTTTAGGAAAAGGTCACTGACTTGGAAGGTTCATTCATGGACACGTTTGTCATAGGCACGTTTGATACATTTTTGGTAAACTTGAAGGTGGTCAAGAGCATTAAGATGACATTCTTCTAATAACTCCAGTTGTGCTAAATGGTCCTAGAAAAAGTCATCATCATTGAGCATGTTGTGGAGAGAAATGCGGAGTGAGGGAATCTATACTTTGAGAGGTAGAATAGCCTTG
Source organism: Taxus chinensis (assembly GCA_019776745.2). Classification (NCBI taxonomy): domain Eukaryota; kingdom Viridiplantae; phylum Streptophyta; class Pinopsida; order Cupressales; family Taxaceae; genus Taxus; species Taxus chinensis. Next base: position 461,434,814 of record CM034151.1, read on the forward strand.
GTACCGTAGACCAGAGAAAATGGTGTGGCTGAAGTGGAAGTGTGAAGACTAGTGAGGTATGCCTATAGGGCAAAAGGAAGGTGCGTATGCCAATCCTTCCTAGTATCATTAACCACTTTCATGAGAATTTTGTTTAGGTTTTTGTTAGTGGAGTCAACTTAGCTGTTGGTTTGTGGGTAATAAGGTGACGTGAAACTTAGCTGAATGCTGAAGGCATTGTAAAGTTTTTGTATTTTTTGTTTTTGAATTGTTTTCCATTATCAGTGATGAGGTGATGAGGAACACTAAAGTGATAAATGATGTGATGATTGATGAACTCACATATTTTCTCAGCTTTCGTGGATATGAGTGGTATGGCTTCCACCCATTTTGTGTAGTATTTGGTAGCAGTGATGATCTATTGATGGTGCTGGGAAGAATGGGGGTTGATCTCTCTGACAAGATCCAAATCCCATTGAGAGAAGGGCCAAAGGTCATGGGTGATTTGTAAGGCATGACTGGGTGTGTGATGAAGGTTGGTATGTTGTTGGTATTTTACATAATGCTTGACATAGTTGCAACAATAATGGTTAAGGGTCGGCTAGTAATAGCCCAGAGGAAGAATACGCTTAGCCACAACAAGGCCACTAAAGTGACCTCCACATATGCCATCATGAACTTCCTTAATGGTATAAGGAATTTTAGAACTCGTGAGGCATCATAAGAGAATACCATCAAAGCCATGATTATAGAGGAGGCCCCCCATGATGACATAAAGAGAGACCTTTTTAAGGTAAGCGCGTTGTCTGTTACGGGTGAGATTAGGGGGCAAGATAGAGAGAGAAAGATAGTCAGAGTATTGTTTATACCAAAGGTCACTCGGGTCAGGGGTGACGGTTAGAATGGAGGAAACGTTGTGAGGTAAGTAAGAGGCTGATTAGAGTCATTGTACGGTGACAAAGATTTTAGAATCAATGGGCGAAGCGGGTATTTGAGAAGCCAAGCAGGCCATGGTGTTTATAAATTTGTTGGTTGAATGAGGGATGGTTTGCAGGGCGTAACAGTCAAAGGTGGTCAAAAGTATTCTACATGATGTTTATACTTTTGAAGTATCTTGTTATGACATTGGTATATACCATTGACTTGGTTTATGACAAATTGAGAATCACCAAAGATGTTGATTGATTTGACATCTAGGGCATAGGCAGCTTGGAGACCTAGTACGAGCGCTTCGTATTTGACAATATTATTAGTATAATCAAAATAGAGTTTGAAAGACAAAGGCATGTGTTCACCATCAAGCAGAATGAGGATAATACCAGCCCCACCCCCACGCTGACACTTGGAACCATCAAAGAAGAGTGTCATTTGATAGGCGGGTTCACCCAAGGAAAGGGTAGCAATTGAATCATCTGGAAAGTCAAAATTAGAGGGTTGATCCCTGGTAATAGGTGCGTCAGCCAATTGGTCGGTGATAGCTTAGCCCTTGATGGACTTTTGATGAATTAATTCAAGGTCGAGGTTAGCTCAAAGCATAATCTAGTGTGCGGCATGTTGATTTTGATAAGGCTTGGCATACATGAAGTGTAAGGGGTCGGTGCTGGTCATAACATAGGTTTTGTGGTTGAGTAGGTAATGGCGGAGTTTGGTGGAAACGAAAACTAAGGCTAAGCAAAGTTTTTTGGGATGGGTGTATCGGGTTTCATAGTCCAAAAGAGTATGACTTATGTAATAAACCGCATGCTCCCTGTGTTTTTCATCGCGATGAGTGAGCATGGATCCCAAGGAGTGATCGGTAGCTGAGATGTATAGGTAGAAAGTTTGATCGTATTTAGGTGGAATGAGTATGGGTGGTTGGAGAAGGTATTGTTTTAAGGCCTCAAAAGATTTGTGGAAGTCATCATCCCATTTAAAGGAGACATCCTTCTTGAGAAGATGATGAAATGGTTGACATCGATCAAATAATTGTGAAATGAAACGGTGAATAGACTGTAACTTACCTTGCAGGCTACAGAGTTGTCTAAGGTTAGTGGGCGGAGGAATTTCGAGAATGGACTTGAATTTAACAGGGTCAACTTCTATACCACATAGGGAAACGATAAAGCCCAGGAGTTTTCCTGAGAGGACAGTGAAGACACACTTCTTAGGATGAAGGCGAACACAATATTTAATGAGACGGTCAAAAATGGTTTTGAGGACGACAAGGTGCTTGGAGTGGCATTTAGATTTGGCCAAGAGATCATCCACATAATCTTCCAATATACGATGCATGATATCATGGAAGATGTAAGTCATAGCCCGCTGATATGTGGCACTAGTGTTTTTAAGTCCAAAAGGCATGAATCGGTAACAGAAGGTCCCCAAAGGGGTGATGAACGCATTTTTGTGTTGATCCTCTAGGGAAAGCAGGATTTGGTTATAACTTGAGAAGCCAACCATGAGTGATAGCATCTCGTGACCAGCGGTAAGGTCAACCAATTGGTCAATACCAGGTAAGGGGAAGTCATCTTTTGGGCAGGCTAGGTTGAGGTCACAGAAATCCATGCAAATGCGGAGTCCCCCTGTCACCTTAGTGACAGGGAAAATGTTATAAATCCAATGAGGATAATCAATGGGTAATATGAAGGAAACAGAAAAGAAGGCACTGAAGTTCTTCTTTGACGAGAAGAGAAATGCATGAGGGTGCATTTTCCTCAGCTTTTGTTTGATGGGTTTGGAATCATGAATGGTTACGATATTATGTACCACTATGGTGGGGTCAATACCGGGCATGTCTACGTAAGACCAAGCGAATGCATGGTTATGATCTTTGAGAAAAGAAGTGATAGCTTCCTGTTCAACAACATCTAAAGATTGACCGATCTTTAGGATGTGCGGGTCATCATGAGTATGAATGTATTTGGATGTCGATTCTAACATGGATGTGTCTGATAACGGCTGATGAATATATGAATCTTCTGCACCAAGGTAGGTGAGTATAGATTCATCATCCTGACATTAAACGATGTTAATGGAAGGTGTATCATCATCGATCATTTCAAGATACATGAAGGGAAGAGAGGAAGGGGCCTTGCCCTCACGTTGATAAGTCATAGGCCCTCAAGAAATGGTGTTTATGAAAAAAAAAGTTAGGACGGATAGATTCTGGATCCATCGACTCCTTTGGCGAGGGCAGTGATGAAGGTGGAACGGGTGAAGAAGGTTGAGAAGGGTTGATGTTATTGATGAGTTTAATGCGGGCCTATTTGGTAGGTGGTTCAAGAAAGCCGATACCACTACGATCATTATATTTACGGGTGGTACATGGGATAATGGTATGGCAGCCTTGCTCGTAAAAGCCAAAACCAAAAACCTTCCACACACATCGGTACAAGACAGGTGTGGGAAAAATGATGATTGGTGAGAGACTGGAAGTTAGCAAAAAATGGGTGGGTTTGTAATAGTGGTTCGGGTGTGTATGTGGTAGAATCAAGTCCCCCATAGGTGAGAGTAATACAAAGATGAGGAGGACCATAAAGGAGGCGTTCTCCTATGCAGTGATCATAATGATGGTGTTGGTGAAGACTTCCATACTCTTGTGGAGTAAGGAATGTGTTGACACTATATAGGTGGTTTTCCCCCAGAGTGAGGCATTAAAAAACACCTTCCAAGGGATTGGTAGTTGGTATGTGGGTAGCAAGAATAAATGATGTGTCAGAGGTCAATGTGGAGGTGGAGTTAATAGATTGGGAGACTGATGGGTTGGCTGTGGAGGTTGTGGTGGCGGTAGGAGTGAAAGAGGTATGTACGGTTGAGGTGGCGACTGTAGTGGTAAGTGGAGGTGTAGGTGAAGTGGTAGTGGTTGTGGAGGTAGATGCCTTACTGGGTATGAGCACATCATTAGGTCGGTAAAGCATGTTGCATGTTTTAAAAGGTGATGGATCAGCTGGAATGGTATAGGTGTGTCCTTCATGCTCAAACTTTACACAATGATGCAAAGTGGAAGGAACACAACCCATGACACGAATCCAAGGTTTTCCAAGCAACAAGTTCTATTGAAATTCCCCATCCAAAACGTAAAATAATTTTGGGACAGTGTGGGGGCCCACTCGAACGTGGACGATGACAATGCCTAGTGTAGAGGTGATAGCGTCATTGAATGAAAGCAACATGATAGATGTTTATACATGCAATTGTCAGGTATGTGCATTTGAGCGAATGCATGGGATGAAATGATGTTAATGATAGTGCCCCCAATAATCATTACACATTGTACAGGTATATCATCGATGTGGACAAAGATGAAGAGGGCTAGGTCTGGGTCATCTATTTGGTGTGGTGGGATCTCTTCCTCTGAGAAGCTAAGGGAGGCTATTTGGTGAGTAGGGTGAGGTGTGGATAAAGGTGGTAATTTGGTGAGAGAGGTTACATGATGGGGTGTGATAATGGAGGCTACGGGTGTAGGTTCATTGGGTAAAACCTCAATAGATTGAAGAACCTCCATGAGAGATTGAGGATGGGATTTTGAGGTTTGGATGAGGTCATATAGGGACATTTTGAGGGGAGACTGGTGTAATTGTTTGAGCATGGTGCGATGTGTGACCCCATTAGAAATAGGGTATGTGGGTCCATGGATAGTAATCTTAGGTGTGGGTGTAGATGGTATATTGGGTATAGGATTGGTCGGTGAGTCAGTTGCCTTTTCCTTGCCCTTATCCTTTTGAGCACGTGTAGTGACATGTATCATGTTGATTTGAGGGGAGTTGTTAAATGGAGAAGGTGTAGGATGAGAAGTATAATGACATGATGGGAAAAAACCTACTGGAGGAGAAAATCCTTGTGAGGTGAGCTAAGCGTAACAACATTTGGGTGATGGTGTAGCAAGTTCTCTGATGCAAACCATGTTAATTTCAAATCTTAGAGGTGGCTCTAGGATTTGTGGGGGTGGAGGTCGTGGTTGTTGAGTAAGCAGTGAGGGAAGGACTATAGGAATGGGTGTCAGTGAATTAGGGTCCTCATCAAGAATGTTGTAATTGTCAAAGTTAGCTTCCGGAGGACACAACTGAATAAGGATGGTTTTTAAGGCCTTGCAGTTCTCCACATCGTGCCCTTGCACACGATGGTAGGCGTAAATTTTAGTGTCATCAAACCCTTTTGGCTTGGGTTTGAGGGGGTCATAAGGTCTGAGTGGTGGTAATGTGATAACAGAAGTTTCAAGAAGGTTGGTTAATATTTTGGCATAGGACCCCGCTAGTGGATCACAATGGGAAGTGAAAGTGTGTTTGGGTGTAGGTGCGGTTGATTTTTGAGGGACGGTCCTTGTAGGAGGGGGAGTGGGTTGAGCCATGGTTTTGGGTGTTGGGGTAGTCTTGGGTGTTGGTCGTGTTTGTTTGGGTACGGGTATGGTAGATGAACGAGTAGGAGGGTATATGGTTTCTTTGACTACCTTATTGGAGGGTTGCAGATTTTTGTTTTTGGGTTGCACCTTCTTGGGTAAAGGTGATATGGGTGTACGAGATCTAGAAGGAAAATCAGACGAGGGAAGAGGGCGAGTTACCCAGGGGGATAACAAAGGTGCTTTGAAGGTAGATGACGTGTGTCACACAAGGGGTGTGAGGGAAAAATACTGAAGTGTAGTGGGTAGTGAATAATTTGCGGAGTGTAGTGGAGGTATGGGTGGTAAAGATGCTGTAGGTGTGGGTGTAAGTCGTGTTGGGCACTTGGGTAGGTTAGAATTTTGCGAGGAAGGGGTGGGATATTGTGTTTTTGATTTATTGATGGGTGGAAGTTTCTTGATTGTGTTGGGAGGTTGAGGTCCTAAAATGAACGGAAAGGGTGAAGGTGATGTAGGTATGATTGGCATCACTGGGGTATGAGTTATATGGGCTTGGTTTTTTTGTTTGGGTGTTGGATTAGGTTTGGTGTTGAATTTGGAGGATGTAGCTAAATCTAGTTTGATAGGTGGATGAGTAAGGTTGGTGGTTGGGGTGACTCCTAAGGTAGTGATAGATTTAGTCGAGAAATATGATGTAGGTGTAGGTTTGGATTTAGATGTATGTTGGGTTATGGGTAAGGGAGTATGTTGAGCGGTGTGGAGGGTTAACGAAGAAGTAGTGATAGAGGTGGTTGTGCTTGGTTCAACTGGCTGGAATATTTTTGGGTAGATAGTGGAAGTATCAGCAAGCAACATCTACATTTATGTTGAAACAGAAAGCAGAAGACACCCCCATGATAAGGCTCTGTCCACATAATCTAGGAGGTCAGCCAAACATGAGAATGACACGTCTGTAGGTGATTTTGATGAGGACCCAATGGATATTCCCATAAAATGTGTCTTAGAGACTAGAAATTCGTTAGCTTCAGCTTCTGTGGGTAAGAGAGCCGAAAGTAGGTTTATAGGATCTTGGGTAGCTGATGGAGAATGCTCACCTAGAGGAAAAGGTATCTCTACTGGATCTTTGATAAGTGGAGGAGATGATGGGTGATCCTCTATAGGTGGAGGAGATGATGGGTGCTCTTTTGTAGGTGGAGGAGATGATGGGTGCTCCTCTGTGGGTGGAGGAAGTAAAAAAGTATCCTCCATGGAGTGAAGAAGTACTGTGGGTGTCGATTCTTTGGGTGGAGAAGCCAAAGGTGAAATGGTCTCGATGTTAGCGGAAGGTTCCTCCATGGAGTGAAGAAGTACTGTGGGTGTTGATTCTTTGAGTGGAGAAGCCAAAGGTGAAATGGTCTCGATGTTAGAGGTAGGAGGTGAAAGGTGTTATTCTGTGGGTGGAGGAGTAAGTGAGGTGGGTTCCAATGCAGAAGGAGGATTTCGGGCTAGAATCTCCTCTATGGAAGGAATATGGGGTAATTGGGAAGCAACAGATGTGCCACTAAAAATAGCATGGACCTCGTGAGTATGGCTATCGTGAGTTGAGGTCTCGCTGGTTTGATCAGACAAAGGGGTATGATTGGGAAATGGTTTCTTGAAGATGTGTAGGTTTTGATTGGCAGGGGCGTTAGGGTTATCCATAATTAATTCACCTTTCTCAAGCATTTCTTGGACAATATTTTTGAAAGTGATGTAATTGTCATCAGTATGACCCTTTACTTGATGATAGTTACAGAATTTGTGCTCTTTATACCATGTGGGCATGGGGTGAGTAGGGTTAAAACCAGTGTGTGGTTTTATAGGCGGAAGGGTAATGGCCCAAACTTTGATAAGATTTTCTAAGACAAAAGAGTAAGGTTCCCCAATTAGGGTGTATTTCTATTGTTCTCGTCTGAAGTGAAAAGTCTAGACGGGTGAGAGATTAGATGAGGGGGTAGCCTGATTTTACAGATGAGATGGGCCAGCTTTGAGTACCACTACGTTAGCCATGCCCTTGGCCTTTGAATAATTTTTCTACAATTTAGAAGAATAAGAGGTATCATTCGACTTGAATGTCGAATTCTTACTGCGAAATTGGATTTTCTTCTCTTCAATGGCCTGAATCTCTAGCTTTCGTGTCATGGTGAATGCTTCATCAAATGTTTGGAAGGTTTAGACCTACAAGGTCGGTGAGATATGTCTAGCACAATCCCAATTGAAGAACTCGATGAGTTCTATTTGTGGCAGTTGGAAGGTGAGTTGATTGATCAGGCTACGCCAACGAGTGAAAAAATCTGTGATAGATTCATCCTCATACTGACGCATGGAGTATAGGTCAGTCATGGTAACCTTCTTGATGATATTGATGGAGAAGTGATCCAAGAAGGATTGGGCTACCTGATTAAATGAAAATATACAGTGCCTAGGTAACCCACTATACCAATCTAATGCAGGTCTAGTCAGAGACATGGGAAAGGTCCTTAAGAGAACAACATCATCGTGGGCGATTAGGTAGCACCCATGTTTGAATGACCATAAATGTTGTTGCGGGTCTTCCTTGCTATTGAAATGGTTGAATTTAGGCATCTCCCAATGTACAGGGTATGGACAAATAGGAATGGATGGTTGGATGGGCTCGTTGTAAATTTCATCATAGGTGAGAGTGTTGCGAGAGCTAGAGACCAATGCCTCTAATGTCTGCATCTTGTCCATCATCAATTTGATTAAGTTGTTAGTAGGTTGCGATGATTGGGTGCCTCTTGTAGCGTGAGAGGGTTTTTTTTGGGCATTTAATGGGGGTGGCATTCCAGCATATGGCACTGCCATGTAGGTTGATTAATAAGAAGGTAGTGAAATAGGGGGTACATACCCGGAATGAATAATAGATGAAACGGGAGGCTACTGATAGTACATATATTTAGGTGGAAGGGTCGTGGTAACCCTAGTGGCAATGGGGGCCAGTGAATGTGGAATGGAAAGGACCACATTTTGAAAGGGAGTGGGGCTCACTGATATGGGAGGTGGTTGTGTAGCTATGGCTATATGTGAGACAATGGGGGTAGATGTGGTTGTGTTTTAAATGGTTGTCAAAGGTATTGTGGATGTAGCGGGTGCAACGGATGTATCAGATGTTGTAGTCATAGTGAGTATAGGACCTAAATGTGAAACAACTGAGGCTAAATTAGATGCGGACAACACGGAGCCAGAAAGGGCTAACATAGGAGTGGGAGCGAGAGTCAGGGGGATAGATATGGGCATGCTGTATACCAACTGACCTGAGGCATCTCGATTGGACGAATGGGAAAGGTAAAACTATAATGCGGCAAGGTTTTGGTCAAGGAGTAGTGTAAACTCCTCATCTCTGGTAGTGATAGTGATAGGTTGGATAGGATCCATGGCGGGTGATAAAATGGAAGGTGGCGAAGGGCTAGGTGGGAGTAGTTAAAAATTGGCATGGAATACAAGGGTGCTAGCTTGTCGACACATCAGTACCATGTGAATAGGTACTGATCAAGTTGGGCTACCTTTCTATAAATGACACAAAAATACAAAGGGAATAGGAAGAACAAACGTCAATAAGTGGATTAGGTGCCAAATGTTAGCTAGAAAATGGCACAAGATAATTGATGCCAGTCCTGGTAAACCGACATCGGTTACGGGTAACCGTTACCGGTCACTGTGGGAGATGGGCAGTTGGTCAAGAACAAGGTATAAGGCCAAATCTGATAGGTATGCCGAATATTGACAAGATTTATAAGCTCAATGGGAATGATAGTAGTGATAGGGACTTTGAATAGATGAAGAAGGTGAATAAATGTCCTTTTGGGAAGGTTAACCAAAAGGACAGTGAACTGATTCTGGTTGGGAATAACCGACGACGGTCAGGGGGTAGCTGACGATGGTTGCTAGACTGGTACAAGTCACTATGGAATTGAAATAGTGATGAAAGAAAAATGGTTGTGAATTAAAATTTGATGTGGAATCAAACCCAGAATTCTAAGAATGATGAGAATATGGTCCAGGTACACTCAGAAGAAGCTGGAATACACCAACTATGATGAGAAGCGTGCAAGGAGAAACAAGAAAAATGAAGAATGTGACCTCTCACCTCAAAACGTAAGCCAAGCAGAGACACTAAGAAAAATGTGATGCTAAGAGTGCCTTTTTTATTATGTTTGTTTAGCTTAAGCTATTTAAGGACTGACTCATGAACTGTATAATAGAATTTTTTGATGAGGATGGCTTCCTATAAAGGAGGAGGTATAAAAGTTGAGGTTTTAGGTATGCTATGGCGGGGGTAGTCTTCACTCTAAAGTATGACTCGGCAGAGCAGCGAGCTGGGGAGTACCTTTCAATCCTCAGATCAGTGTGATCATTGACAGGTGTTCCTAGGAAATAATTTGTTTAAGAATATGTATTCATTTTGAATTTATGCAATTTGGCAAGACTCGGAGAGAGAGAGAGAGGTGTACTTTCTACGATTTGTTAGTCAACCATCAGCTGGACATGATTTCTAGCGTATAGGTTGTCCTCAATTAATGTGAGCTAATGTAGAAAATTAGAATGAAATGCAATGATTTTAAGCCCAAATCAAATTATGGAATTCGATGACACAAGTAGATGAAGAGGGAGAGGGATGCTCTTTCATTAAAATGCAAGAAACAAGAAGAAATGTTCTTTTTACATACAGCAAAAGAAAGGTTTCTTTTAGAACAAATAGAAAGAAAAATAAGGTTACCAAGGAAGAAAATTAATGTGTATGATTTTCAGAAGGGAAATAAACACACAAATTTTGCTAGGAATGAATAAAATGTAAGGAACCCCGAATGGGTCCCACCAGGCGTGCCAAAATGTTTCACCTGATTCTTAGAGGTTTCTTTGAATATTGACGAAATATATAGGGTAATGGGCGTAGGAGGAATACCTATTGAAATGATGGTTGTTGGGTTGTTGCACACATATGAATTCTAAATCCACATCTGATCATGTGATATTCCTTTTGGATAGGAGGAACTACCTGAAATGGAACACAAGACCACTAGATAGAGTTAAACAATATGTGAAGTGAACTGCCTAGCGTGTGCTAGATCCGGGAAGTGTGATACTTCCTAGATGGCTATCAGTTCACTGTTTAAAAAAATTTAATGCTGGTAAAGAAGTAAATCCTATTGTAATTTGAAATGATTTAGGTATCTCACTTAAAAAACAATAAGAAAGATCTAATCTAACAAGCTAGGTTAAGATAAGATCCAAAGGTCAAGTAACTGGTTCTGGGTCTCTGCAGGTCTAACAAAGGTCTCAGGAAGGTCACAGGTGAATAAGGGTGATGTGGGAATAAGGGGGTAAGTCACTGTTCTGGGATTTATTGGTAAATACAGAGACCAATGTCGGTTAAGGGTGACCGATGCCGGTTTGGGAGAAATAGTGCCGGTTATTATGGAAAACTGGGAATGCCACAGAATGAGCTTGGGATCTCCCTTATGATTGCACAAGGGACTAGGCTAGTTGGAGTGAGGTATTAGGCTATTTGGATGGGGTTTGGCGGGGTTTTAATGGGGATATGAAGGGGTGAGTATTAAAGGACGTCAATGGGTGACTAGGAGAACATAGGATGAAGATACAATAATTAAATGAATGAGCCAAAGGAGTAAACTATTCTACTTACTTGAAATCTTGTTCAGGGTGCTTGTGAGTGATGGATGAAGGTGTTGGTAAGAGGTTGAATGTTGTTGAGGATCACCAAATGTTGGAAATCTCATGCATGGGTTGCATGTGCATTCCTTTTTGCTTAGTTGGATCAAATTTGTGCTAGATGGTCACTAGATGGTTGTTGGTTGAATGTTGGATGCCTGTGCAAGAGAAAATGCTTGATCTCCTTCTTTGCATGCATGTTCTCCCATAAACTTGTTCTCAAAAGATGTGTTATCTCTTAGGAATCCACCAACCTTTTTCCAACCTCAAAAATAAGGTTTTTTTGGGGATTAAAAGGTGACCAACGGCAGTTCCGGCTTAACTGGCGACAGTTAGGGGTAACCGGCGTCAATCAAGGAAGGATTTCTTAGGTTTACCAAACTAGGCAGATCCCCTTGATTTTCTGGGATCTCGTGTCGTTAATCCGTGGATCAGACTTGAAGCTTCCTTTAAGTATGTGGGAATGTGGCTAGAGGGAATGTAGGCCTTGATTTTTAGGGTTTGGGTAAGTCTTAGTTAGTTATGGCAACTTACTAAGAATAGGTCTTAGGGTGAGGTGGCTTGATGAGGTGTCTAGGTGAGGTGGATATGTAGGCATTATCTAAGCTAGGATATTTAAATAATAAATATAGTGAGGATAATGAATTAATTTAATTTAAATAATTAAATTAATAATATAGTGAGGTGAAGGGAGCCATGGCTAGGTGGATGTGTTCAAGGTGTTTATTTGTTGAGGGACCAAAGGGAGTGTGACCCAATTTTTGTGTCTACACTAATATTCCTTTTTGGGAAGGTGTTAATGCCATAACAAGGTAATGGTATGATTTTCAAGGCCAATGACATGAAAAGATGGATTGAATATGAATTTTTGAACACTAAGAACCCTTAATATTTAAAACAATTGAGTTGACATGCCTAAATTCCTACAACATGCAATGTTTCCCCAAAAATTCCAAAAAAATCTCCCTCTAAAATTCCAAAAAAGTATAAGGTCCCAAATTTGACTTCCCTCCAAATCCTATTTAGGCACATAATACGTCAAAAAAATTAATTTTTATGGATATTATTAGATTTTATTTTAGATAAATGAAAATTTTAACATTATTTATACAACCTAAAAAATCGTAAAATTACTAAGAACTTTATGTGCATCAACAATTTTTTTTGAAACACTTATAAACAAAGGTTTGGTAAAAAAATATCTAGGCACAAAAACAACAAAAATTATTTTTTTTCTAATATCCTATACAAAACATTACAAGTGACTCTATAATTATGGAAAAAACCTATACTTATTTCTTCTAAAAAAAACTCAACATCCCTACTTGTGTACACATTTTTGTTTTTTAGATCCATCGCTCTATAACCAAGAGCTTCGTTACTATACCCTAAGAAGAAGTATTTCTCAGCTTTCATGTCAATATTTATTATCTTATTCTTGGAAATGTGCATACTTTATTTACATCTAAAAACTATGAGATGTGCAATAAATGGATTTTTCCCTTACGATGGCTCATGTGGTGTTACCCCATTAAGATAAATAGTGGGAACTCTATTCAGTAGGTATACTATTGTTTTAATGGCTTCAGCCCAATATGTATTCATGAGGCCAGAATCATTGATCATACATCACACCATCTCCAAGCTAGTATGATTTATCCTCTATATAATATCATTTTTCTGTGGTGTATGTGGAGGATGCATCTATAGAAGAATTACAAGAGTTTCCAAGAATGACTTGAACTTATTGATGGTGTATTCTTCCACTTGATCTTTTAATAACCCCATTGAGATTCTTTTGATAACCCCAATGAGATTAATCTCTTTTGAGGTGATGGAGGTACACTATAAATCACTCAGTTTAATATAATTGAATTGTATCCATGTTAGATATAGCATATAATAATCATTAGAACATAAAATATAACCATAGGAAAAAACTATATAGAACTTGGCCTTGAAATATATTGTATTATTGAAATCACGGCATAAATACATAGCACACAATAAGAATACAACTATAAAAATTTATAAGCACATAAGAATACAATTACAACAATCAATGTCACACAAAAATCCAAGGGAAACATGCAAGGGATGTGAAATAGTTTCCTACACATAACCAAGGGGAAAATGACCACACAAACAAATGTAATCAATGATATGGTAGAGAAATTACACAACAATAATTATTTGTTAATTATTTAATCAAACTATTTACAAATATATAGTCTTTCATACTCCTATTTTTAAGGATACATAACAACATTTCCTTCTAACTAATAATATTCTAACTGCGTGGTTAAAACTACTACTAGACACACAAATCTATTATGAGTTTTATAATAATATCTCATTTAAAATGATATTATAATAATAATATTAAAATAACCCATAAATATGGAGCACTAACATATGAATTACTACCATTCCCCCCTTAGTTAGAACATGGTAGAAAAATATTCATACACTCATCCGGAATATGATCACCCTTGTGGCATGTCCAAATATGTGACTCATGACCTTGATACAAACAAAATGATCTCTCCTTCTATGGTTTTAATTATGCTTACAAAAAACCTTGACATTAACAAGACCCATCAATTGTCCATCTTGTATGGTTTTCTAGATCTCCCACAAACCTTTTTAATATCCATGAAATGTATTATGCTAGTGCTTTCATTCTCTACAACATTTTTACATCGAGGGATAACATAGGAATTACTGCTCACTTATTAGCAATATGAATAAGAATACTAACACTAGAAAATATTTCACATTACATCCATAAGAATAAAACGTTCATAATTATAGCCAATGTTTTCGATCACTGCCACTCAATCTCGAACAACATATAAAACTACCAATGTAATTGTAAGTTGCCCTTGAATTTAGAAAGTTTGGTGAATAATGGAAATGGAACATTGGTGTCATGTTACCTCCCCCCCACAATGTGAAATTTCCACTTAGGAACACTAAAAATAAAATTGTATCATACCGCATACTATTGTATGGATGTTGTTGCACATGATCACCATTTCTAGTGAACATATTCACTAGTCAATCATATTTCAATGAATTACAACAATCAAAGGAACTCCATAGTTAGAGGATATCTATAGTTAGAGTCCTTCCTATACATTTATTTTCCATCATCTACAATACACATAATACAAGAACAATAGGAACATTGGAACATGAAGTACTAAAAAATGAAAAATAAAAAAACTCAGACCAAAAAAATTTCCACCATAACATATATACGGCCCCATCGTTGGCGAAAAACGAGAGGTCATCAATCAAACTACTTTCTTTGATGCCCCCATCCTCAAATTTCATACTGCTAGTTGAGATGGATGTGATCATGAAGCTCTAAAAATACACCCCCCCCCCCACACACACAATTTGGATATCATGTTCAAGCAATAATGCATCTAGTTAAATTACGGGTTTAGTTTTCAAAATTATGACTCTCTGATGCACAATGACTCTATTTTGAAAGTATAAATGACAATGTTTAATGGAATTTTGACATTTGGACTACATAAAGACTTTGAAAATGATAATACCATGAAAATAATGAATCAAATAAAATTGAAAACTTTTTTGACACTTTTATAACTTCACGATGTTGATTATACTTTTCCTTGACTTTGTCGATGAATAAAAAATTTGGTAAAATAAAATTTATTGAAACTTGACTCTTAATGGAAAAGACATGAAGAAAAGTGAACTCTTTTTACGACACAATTTGATAGTGAATCTAAAAAAATGACAAGATAAATGAAAATTAATATTTAATTACTTTTTAACACTTACTTAACTCACTGCTTTTATTTGTAATAATAATTCTATCTAATGTAGAATTAAATTTGACCAAATAATACTTTACAAAAATATAAATTCCTTTTACTTATTGAAGTCACAAGTTGGGATCTGGAGGATACTTGGAAGAAATTATTTGTGACCTATGCACGTCAGAAAATATAAGAGAAGGGATCACAACCATGAGGAAAGAAGAATCCCTAATGGATGGGATGATGTGGTAAAAAAAACATTCACCGCCACATGTTCCTATAATTATTGTGGGTCAATAACATAAAAATGTGAGTGCCAATAGAATGAAAGAGTCATGGAAGGTAACAATTCATAAGTGGAAACCTTTGATGAAGATCAAAACATAGAGTTGTGCATAGATTGGAGATGCTGAGTCTATTTTTTAAACGCTCAGAGGAATGCAACTAGATCATATAAATGCACCTTATTTGAACCTACATATTCAAATTGGGTGACCAAATGATAAATTAGTCCCTGGATATACCTGAATAAGTTCACATTTGTCTAGATTGTAATTTTGATCAACATGATGAAGATGACCATGAGTAGATATGCTACCAAAAAGAGACATGGGAAATATACAAGGAATGCACACTTATAAAATGAATGAATTCAATGCATGAAGAACATAACCATTATCCCTGTAATTTGAGTGATTTTGTTTCCATATACAATGAAGACATTAGTATTAACAATGAATTTTATATTTATAAAATGAATTAAATATATTCTCATTCAAATATATTCTAAACTGCCTAAATAATAGCTTATAAATAAAGTATAGAAACTGAATAAGAAAATATAGAATTTATAGATGGCTAGTACTAAATATTTAACAACACAAATGATATAGCAATTAAGTATAAAATATACCCAAGAAAATAAACAATTAAGATTTAAAACCCTAAGTGCAAATGAGGAGATAAAATGAATTAGTTATTTTGCTATGATCCTGAAGGTGCACAAAACTATCAAACTATAAAATATGAAGTGTAGAATGTCACAATGAATCCCATAAAAATGAAGAGGTGATATAATATGTTGTAATGAGGTTCCTATAGAGGGTCAATGGTGCTTGGGGTGTTGTAGACCTATTCTAGGTGCCCATGACTACTCAAAATCTTTGAAAACCAGTTTTGTTGGGTTGTGAGATGTTCATTGTCCTTTGTTTCTTGTCTCTAGTATGTTGTACCAAGTTCATAGATGTCATATGTAACCTACAATGAAGAAATGGCCTACAAAAATCCAAAACACATCAAATAACAAAAATAAAATAATGCAAATGAGGGGTCATATTGTCCTCTCCTATCATGCAATGAACTTATGACCGAGCATTGCACTACATATCAGACCTAATGTAGGCTTATGTGTATGTGTGCATAAATTTTCTGTAGGTGGCTTTTGTGCGTGTCGCACTTGATAGTGAGAAATAGCTAGATGTATAAAATGTAGATATATGTGTGCATGAAAGAGTGAACTTCCCTACCTATGCATGTATATAGAAGTATCAATCCCTTACCCTTGTGTGTGGATGCTAGATGGATTTTTAAGTGCTCTTGTAATGGATTTTTGAATGCAACCTTAGGCGGTGGTAGCTAATGCTTAGTTTTTGGAACTTTATTATGATCTCATAACTTTGTATTTAGATGATTCCCTTTTTTGAATTTTGTAATTAACCACTAAAAGGCCAACTAATAAAAAGTAAGAGGCCCAAATGGCTAGAAAATACCTAAAAGATGTGATCTATGTACAAAGTGGTTAGGGTTGTCTAGAGGGGATGGGGGCATTGGTGCCCTAGTTGGGCACTAGTGTCTAAAGTGATAAATGTTGAAGCATGAAAAGATAGACTGGGAAAGAAGGAATGTAAGACCAAAAGAGTAAACAGAAAGAAAGAAAATATGGCCAAAGATAGTGATTAATTAGTACTTTTCTCGTTTAGGAATTGCATGAATAGTAGTATGTGATCAAGACTAGATAGATACCCAAAGTGTGAGTGTCTAGATTTTCCCCCTCTTTATGTGAAATCTTGATAACATAAAGTAGATAGAACATGTGTACCTGATAACCATGTAGATCGATGGCAAAAATCATTCTGAGAGACAAGGAAAAAGTGTGGAATGATAAAAAATGTGAATCGTGGAATCTAGAGAAGAGGAAGTGAAAAGTGGTGATGATGATGACCCTAGGGCCAGAGCATATGCATAGATTTAGTGATAGTAATTGTTTTTGGTGTTGATGTTGATGTGATTGATTTTGTTTTTTATGTGACTACTGCTTCCCAGAAGGACAAACTTGCAAAAGAGAAGAACAATCAAGTAGGGAAATACGCGAGTATATGATCAAAACGAGTAAAAATTATGTAAATAAATATGTGAAAATTCAAAAAGGAACATGTGCACCTGATCCATGATGAGTGAATGAGATATAAAGGATCCTAAAGATGATGTAAAAGATTGCATTTTTGGGTGATCTCATGCCAGTTGCACTATGTGTGAGTTTTTGATCTCACACCAAAAATGGAAGAAATACAGTGAGAAAAGTTTTGTTTCATCCTCTAACCTTTACTTGATTCCCAAAGTGTGAACACCATTACAGATGGTGCATAAAAATCTGATCCATTTCAAATAGTTTTGATCCAATGTGGAAGTAGAAAATGTTGTGTAGTGCATGCATGTCGAGTGCTCAAGGACTACTATCCTGTAAAATACACTATGTGAATTGTTATAGACTGTGTTGAAATGAAAAATGATGTATAAATACCCCTTGGTCATAGGCATCTAGGAAGGGTCAAGGGTACTTAGGCACTACTGTCTGGGTTTGGGCATTTGTGTCTGTGTTGTGTTAAGGACCCAAGTCAGGATCTGGGCCGTTGATATGACTAATGACTATGTTATGTGATGATTGTGAACTACTATGTGTGGTGAATGATTCACCCAAATGATTCCCCCCTTGTTTGGGGTACATGTGATGTCACTGAGGGATATGGGGCCCAAAAGAGGACCTAATGATGTGCTGAAATTTTTCCCTGTAGGGGGAGGGAGTGTTCTTGGAAGAAACTAATGCACACGTAAAAAAAATTCTAGGAAATAAAATGTTAGTGCAACCAATACAAATGCACATGTAGTAGACAATATGTAAGCTATCAAGAAAGATGATAATGTGTAATCTAGCACACAAGAAGATAATGTAGATTGTGAAAATTAGGTTGCAAACATGGGACATCACTCACGAGGTTGCAAGACAATCGAGGGAAAAATAGACAAAAGCATACAATGTGCACATAAGAAAAATGACAAATAATAACAAACAAAGTAACATACAACCATGGTGGAAAATAGTTCCTATAAGACAAATGCTACACATAAAGTACCTGTTAGCATGTTAGAAAGATAAAATGTATGTCAAATCATGTATGGTCTGATAATAGTGTGTTAAGATGAATAGGAAATAATATAAATAAAAAAAATAACACTTGTAGTGTACGAAAGTGGATGCCCCCAAGAGCCTTTGTGGGATTGGTATGAGTTACTGCACCAAGCATCCATATTGCATGTATCGATCAGTAGAATATATTATCACAAATAGAAATAAAGTGAATGTGCATGTGTATATGGAAAATATAATGACATACAATGTATCTAGCTAACATAGTAAGCAAGATGTATCATGCGAGTATAAGTAAGCAAGAGTAAATGTGACCAAGATATGTAGTATGTTGTGGATGAGATGGAATGGAATGCAGTATGAGTGTGATAGGATCCTTGTTCCCCCTGAGATAATATGACTGAGTGTGTATGAGATTAAATTCATTAATACATGCCCCCTAAGTCGTCAAGAATGAATTGTAGAACAAGAGTGCATCATTGGGAAATGTTTTTAGTTGTGTGCATTATAAAGATGTGAGTGATAAAGTGTAGAGCATAGAGAGAGTGTGTGAGTGAGTGAATGAACACATGAGTGTGGTGATTTCCATTTTAGATGTATAATCTCAATAGTAGAGTATGGACCATGGAACTAGAGTGTGTAATAAGGTAATGAGTTCATCTTGTAGAATTAGATGCCATAAATATATGTCATGAATGCATAGAGTAGATACTACATAGAAAGAGATGAATGCGTGAAATGTAAAGTGTGTAGTGTGTGAGGTTCATGTATCTAGTATTCCTCAAAATTCAAGTGTAAACTGTACGTACCCAAAATTGTAGGGTACTGCGCTGCCGGAACAATGTAACACGTACCCCAATGATGATACAAGTCTCCTCGCAAGGTGTTCGGGATCCGGAAAAGCTCCCCATGTGTGTGTTAACATCCTGCATGCCCCGCTTAGCCCCCACGTGCTTTTTTTTCTCTTTTTCCCTCTTTTCTTGGCATTTTTATCTTCAGTTACGAAACCACCACCTTGCCTGGGTGGCGGTCTTGTGACTGCCGCCCTAAGCAAAGTGGTGGTCTTGTAACCGCCACCCTACTCAGGGTGGTGGTCCTTTACACATTTTCTAGAATGCTCTTTTAACATGAATCATGTAAATTTCAACATTTACCATATTTTTTTCACCGCCATAAGCTTGCATTAATGATTCTGGTTCCCTAGAATAGTGTTTTACCATTGTTTATAGTTTAAGAGATCAATTTGGTTTTTACCTTGGGCAAATGCAAATGCTATAAATAGTTGGCTTGTGCTCAAGCAAATGGCCCCTCAAATTTGCCTCTGAATTTCTCATTGCAATAGATTAGTCTTTCATTTTATTTAGAATTCTTAGTTTCTTTCATTGCATGCCCAATTAGTGTTGTTTTGCTGTTAGGAAGCCACATATCCATCTTGTGCAAATGTTGTTGATATTTCATCCAATCCATTGGAGTAAATAGTTTTTTTTCAATAGGAAGCCATTAAATTTGCACGTTCTATTCTTCAAGCAGAATAGTTTCAGGTTATGGACGTTTTGTGTTACGTGACTTGCAATAAATCCCGCTAGGAATTACATAAGCCAAGCTCTATATGCTTGCGCTATCTCTCTCCTACTCACATTATATTCAGTCTGTATCCTAAGCTACATTTGTCCCAATATCTACTTCTGTTGATGCTAGCGTTACACGATTTTCTGGATCTAAGTGAACAAAAAGGAACGAGGAGATCACACTAAGGGGATATAGCCACACACACCATCGGATTCACCACTGTTCTGTAGAATCCAGGTTCTAGCTTTCAAAGTTCTAATTAAAAGCATATCAAATAGAGTATCCAATCACTTTATTTCAGTCAATTTTACTTCCGATATTGCCAGGGAAGCTATGGGGATTGATAGTTTCTGAGAAACTATGATTCATTTCTCACTTCTGAGGTAGGATCGAGAGTCTTGCAAATAGACTAGATCAATTGTTTCATTATTTAGAATAGGTTCACAGTTGCACAGACAAATACCTATACTCGGTTATCTTGTTTGTTTTAATTTTTTATTCTAAATTGTCAATTCTAGATGTATTAGATAGTTGTTCTTTAAATTTTGTTTAGTAGATAGATATATCAGATTTAGGAATATACATAGACATATCTTTCACAATTAGTTTATTTTGGCATTAGTTAGATTTATATAACTTTCTTTTGTATGACAATCACGGGACCTAGAGAGCCCAGAGAATACGTATTCAAGCCAATCATGCCCCAACCCAATCTCATCACAGCAATAACTGATATAGATCAAAATCTCAGGATCCAAGTCTTCTGAACAATGGTAAACTTACAACAAATTGGTTCCCAGTTAAGTGGGTTAAACATAGAAGACGACAAAGCACACACATTTTGGTAAAATCAACCAAACTACAAATTACCCTAGGTATATATCCACATGACTGTAGAGAGGCTTAAAAGAGAGAAAACATTCATTTATGACCCTTTGGTCCCACAACCAGAAGCAGTGGATATTCTCACAGACATAGATACTAGCTTGAGAATTCAGGTTACACAAATTCCTGTAAGATACTCTGAGAAGATCGCACAATTATTAATTCTGAATATAGAAGCTGAGAAAGCATACAATTACTAGATACTAGGGATTAGGTACTGATTCTACACATGACCATAGTAGGACCACAACAACCATGAATCTACGGTTGTGACCCACAAATCCCTCAACCCAACGAATCTTCTGGTCAATCTGACATTGACGTTGGCTTACGTACACTAGTATTCAGATCTACTCCACTTCCACCTATCATTATTGAACAATTATCCTTGTTAGACATAGCAGCTAACGAAGCTAAGGAATTCTGGACTAAGCCAGAGAATCACCCATAGAGTCAGATATAGTTACCATCCACCCTATGACCTTATCTAGAAATATACATGAAACTATCCCAGGTCATTTTCCATGTATTCCACAACCCATAGACTGAATCACGTCAGAGCTCAATATTTATTAGAGCCTTCGAGCAGTCATCCTTGCTGATTGATCTATCACACCAGTTCAGGTTAGAAGGGCCTTCTTTTCCTTAGATTCACAATTTCCACTAGTGCGTGTCGAAGACATCAGATTGCCTAACTAGTTTGTCTACATCCCACGCATATTCCATCCCCACCGGTTGTCTCAGCACGACCTCAGGAGGTGGGGTGTGAGGAAGAGTTGCTTGTAGATTCCCACACTCACTTATAACTTTTCCATCATACATGAACCATAGCATGAGAGTGCATCATCAGTTAATGATGATATAAGAGTGTATTAAGATGTGTAAGATACATATGAAAGATGTGATATGAAGTGTATGATATATAAGACACCTGATAGTAATAGAAAAGAGGGGGAGATAAGTAAGATGTCCCAAATGAAGGATTATTAATATGATATCTAATGATAGTGAAATACAAAGGTCCTCTACCCGATGCTTGTGGAGATAAAAGTGTGTGACCATGTTCTAATATGGGTGGTGTATGAGACACATGGTGTGTCAGTAAATGTGCATGATAACTAGGCGACGATGGAGACCTAGGTGAAAGCTACTATGAAGGTGATGTTCATCTATGTGGAGGAGAGTATAGAGGTGATTAAAATCTATGTGGAGAATACGACAAAGACAATTGAGAGTTTTGTTCAAGAGAGCGAGGAGGTGATGAAAACCTATGTGAGATAACACAAGGTGGTTAAGTATATATATGTGATGGAACTATCCAAATGATAGACCTAGATTTATGTGATGAACTAGCAGACTGATGAGACCATGTATATTGTACATGACCTAGATGCTCTAACAAGTGCAATGGAAACCTCAAGGGGAGGCTATGGCCATAGATTGGATGGAGAAACACCATTGATAGTAATGACTTATATATTATGAATGAACTTTAGACATAAATTATGCATGGATATGATAGCCTTAGTGGCATGGAGCCAGGGGAGACCTAAGAGCATGTCACACCCTTTGACTGAGGTGCCACAAGAAAAGGCACAAAAAAGGTCAAATTACTAAATGTTATTGTAATCTTAACATATCCATATGAATTAGGAAATGGATATGAAATCTGTGAGAGTGGATAGCCAATAACGATAAGAAATTTGATAGAACATGCACTGATGTGAAATGAAGGATCGACCATAGTGTCATTGATAGAATTGGACCCAATAAAAGTGCTAATGTGCAAGAAATCAGGAGATAATGTAACATCATAATACTTATCAGAGAAATTAATAATCGGGGGGGATATCTCAGCATGAGAAACTAGAAAATCAATAGCCCTTCATGCAGGAGGAGGCATTGCGCGATATTTATGATTGGATGAGGAATAAACCACTTGTTTATCATGTTTTGGAAGATGATTGTTAAATACCTTGAGCTTACAATTTTCATTGATAGGTTCTGAATCCATAGGATCAATTATCTATCATATCTTGAATGAGATTGTGAAGTTTTAAACAATGATTTGTAGAATGTCCAACACATTGGTGATAGTCACATCTAAATTTTTTGTTGTAATTATGACCTTTTGCATGAGAAGGGTCCAAATTGAGTCTAGAAGGAAGCGTAATAAGGTTTCTTTCAACAAGTTGTGGTAATAGAATATGTAGAGTGATAGTCAATTTTTTACATGTACACTTAGTGTCAAATACAATTTTTACAATGGCTTTAGATTCAGTAGGTTTTTCTGAGGGCTTGAAAGTTGTTTTTCTTTGAAAACATGCCAAAGTTGAAGCATGTTTATGATACTTAAGATTTCCTATAGATAAGATTTTAGTTTCACGTAGATTAATAATATGACACAAATTATCAAAGTCCACAAGCACATTAGACATCTTAATTAAGTTTTTTTTTATATTGCAAGACATAATCCATTAGATGTTTGTTAGATCATTTTTTAAGTAATGTGAGTTAAGCATATGAGATCTCAGAGCTGATATTGATAGAGAAGTTAGAAATAAAAGCATAGGTGAGATGCATGAAATGTGTTAATGTGTGGATAGGTAGATCATAGAACCAACACATTACATAATCATGAAGACTAGAAGGAAAGAGTTTGGCTAAGAGAGTATGGTCATCCATAAAATCTAGACATGCCAGATGAAATACTCGAAGATGTTCTTGGGGGTCACCATGGCCATTGAAAATGGGTAGTTTGGGAGTGGAAAAATTAGGTGGAAGCACGTAAGTGGAAATGGAAAGTGATAAGGGGAATGGAGTAGCAATGTGGAATCTTGAGATGGAGATGCACATGAAGTAACATGTTGTAGTTAATGGATTTTAACTTGGAGGTCCTTATAAAGAGATGATAAATTTTGAGTGCTAGCAAAAGGAAATTTCTACGTATGAGAAATAAGATGCAGAGTGAAGTGATTGGTGGGAGTATGGACATAAATAGGAATAGTAGAAGTGGGAGGAAGAATGGAAATGGGAAATTGAGTAACAATGGAGGTGGGGATAGTGGTAGAAGTATTAAGCTCAGCAAGAGTGGTGGCCTCCTCATGAGAAACAAATAAAAGCAAGTCTATATTTTGAGGTTGCGGAATAATATGATCATTAATCTCTTGGAGATGGGCCTCATTAGATTCACCATAATATTGAGCCATAATGAAAGAGAATATAAAATCCCTAGAAGCAAAATGTGTTCAAGCGACATGTTCACCAAATGATTAAGAAAACATAGAATTTATAGATTCCTAATACTAAATATGTAATAACACAAATGATATAAAAATTAAGTACAAAATAGACCAAATAAAACAAGAAAATAAGATTTAAAACCCTAAGTGAAAATATGGAGATAAAATGACTTAGTTGTTTCGTAATGATCTTGAAGGTGCACAGAACTATCGAACTGGAAAATATGAAGTGCAAACTATCACAATGAAGCCTAAAAAATGTAGGGGTGCTAGAATTTGTTGGATTGGTGTGCCTATGGAGGTTCAAAGGTACATAGGGCACTATAGACCTATTTTGGTCACCCTTGACTACTCAGAAGCTATGAAAACCAATATCCCTGGGTCACGAGATGTTTGTTGTCCTTTGCTTCTTGTCATTGGCATGTCCCACTAAGTTTACATATTTTTCCTATAAGATGAAATGAAGAAATGACTTGAAAAACTCCAAATTGCATCAAATCCCAAAAAGAAAATAATGTAAATGAGGGGTCAGACTGTCCTCGACTGTCAGAAGGTGAACTTACGACTGAGCGCTACACTGTCTTAGATCCAATGTAGTTCTATGTGTGTGTGTACAAAATTATGCTATAATAAAAATGGACTAAGAGGGGGTGTGAATCATTCCTTATTAAATAAATCAAATTTCAGATTTCTTATTCAAAACACAAAACAACATAACCATTCAACCATGTATTCACACCATCAAATACCATATATGGAATGAAACATCAACACGAGAATCAAATCCAGACATAATATATGATTTGGAAACCCTCAAGGGGGGAAACATCCACTGAAACACAATACTTATATTTATATGCTTCAAATTTACTGAGGCACCAACCCCACAAGGATCACCAACCCCACAAGGATCACCGACCCCTTATAACCCTACAACGAGCACCGACCCCTAGTTTTGTGAAGCACCAACTCCACAAGGAGGATAAAACCCCCAATACAATAAAAAAACCCACTCAACCACATTATGAAATTCTTATCTCTAAAATATTTCTTCCAAAACTGATATATACTAATGATTTAAATCTCACTTCTTCAAACCCTTGTTCGAACCCTAGGTCTTCAATCTTTCACAATCAAGCACTTTCTTCACTCTTCAAGCTTCAAACCCTTGAAAAAAATATTTCAAAAATTCCTCAACTTATCACACACTTAATCAGATCTCAATTAAATCTCACACACCTGCAAAAATCTCACACCTAGGTCGCACTTCTTGCACACACACAACTATCACAAAAAAGCACCGAAAACTATGCTTTTATAAGCTCCTTCATAGTTAAAATTCAAACTCAAACATTTTCCCTTCTTTGGCTCAACCCATACATTTTAAAAACATCCCAAATAATTTTCATAAGAGTTACAAGTGACCCAAGTAGGTCGGCCTAGCCAAAAACAACCTTCCATGCACCAAAAGGACTCAAATCCCCATGGGTAGAGAGAGAAATTTCATCTAACACTAAAACCATGCTTTGTAATAAATCCTAAACCACCACACATAATTAAAATAACATTTAACATCCATAAATGGTTGCAATTTTAATGCACCAATAAAAATATTTCATTAAATGGTCCCAATGCAACTTATTCTTCACAAAACAACACATTTCAGGAAACTTGTCTTCACCTTTGGGCATCAAGATAACCCAAGATCAAATCAGCCATGGCATGCTACCACTCAATGTAAATGGAAGAACCTGTATAACACTTATAATAAAGTTATAACTCTTGAAACAACCCTAGGTTTAGACTATATCAATGTTTTCCTTCACCAAAACAAGTTGCCCAAAACTCAATTTTAAAAATGCAACTAGTTAACACCCTCCTTAATACATTCAAGACCTAAAAATGGATTCATTAAATTCCAAAATTTTTCCTATTCATATTCCAATTTATTACAAGCATCACCCAATCCATTTCATGCTCCAAACAACTCAAACATTCAAAAAACATTGTCATGTTCCAGAGTAGCAAAAATATTCATGTCCAAAACCTAACTTGGAAACCATATCAAAACTCATAATTGTGAAAAAAAATTATATCAATGGAAATATATGTTAATTATCTTTCCAAAAAAACTTGAATCACCTCCTAATTCCTTTTGTAGCTCCTGAAAAGTCAACTTTACTGAAGATTGCTTTTAAATACCCCAAAACTACCCTTTGACTATTCAATCTTCATAGGGCACACTTTTCCATTTTTATGCGTCCTTGTGACCTGAAATCTATTTTTACATCAAGAAAAAATCACATACTCAAAACAATTTCAATTTATTCAGCAACTCTTTTGGACAACTTTCTCCCAAATCAAATTTATTCATAAAATGACCTGTTTGAGTGGGGTTCACTCATCACCATAACCTTTGCCATACCTTTATTTAAATATTAATGATCCCTCTACATGTTCCAATAATCATCCATGAACTAGGAATTAATTTTGGCCACTTAGAATTAAAATCTCTCAAACCGCTTCCAAGCTAGGATTTCAATCTCATAACAAGATGTTTACCTTCTTAACATTCATTCATAAAAACCTAATGATGAAATGACCTCATTATTTTTATTAAACCATCTACACTCAATTTATAAACATACCTAACATCCAAAAGGTGTCATGAAAATAAAAAAATTCAGGTTGAACATCAAAAGTTCCAATTCAATATGGAAATAGCCTTGTTCTTGACCATGTTTCATGTAAAACATCATATCTTACAAAATTAACATCATGGGAACCTAAAATATTTCCCACAACACAAGGACACACTCTATATACATCTCTAATAATCAACATGTCACAAATATTTCTCAAAATTTTGATCTAATCTCATTTGTATAGCTAGCCCTTAGGGTTTTGCATTGTAAAGGCTAGGGTCAACTTAAAGAACACTATAAATCATAATGAAAACACTCCAAATATTCCTATCATACCTGATAAATCATAATATTATTGAATACATGCATCCATGGGCTCATATAGCTCCATAAATCATCTTCATACAATCTATTAGCCATACCTACTCCAAATGAGCACCTGTAACATGGTCACCAACTTGTATCTACACCCTGAAACTCATGTGATTACCCAATAAATCCATAAATATTCTATTCGTAATTCAAAAATTATTCTCAAGCAACCAAGAAACTCCAACCTCCATGCTCCATCACCTAGGCTAAGTAGGTCACTTGAATATGCTTGCAAGAGAAATCAGTCCACACTAAATCAACTAATATCACAAATATCACATTGGAATAATTATTTTATCATCATTATCAGCATGTTCTAACCCTATTCCATCATCTAATTTATCATTAATGAGGTTTTGCATCAACGACAACACCTAAACAATAACATGCCAACAATCTCGCCCTTTGTCATTGATGGAAAACTACCTGAACTTCTACCTCTTTTTACATTAATGACATAGGAATACCTATACCTGCATGTTTTTAGTCTTCCTCAACTTTATAGATTCATTTTTTTGTTAGAAGCATCAACCAAATGTCTTAAAAAATCTCAAAATCAAGAAAAGTTCTCTCAATACTAATTTTGGCATTATTTCAAGCATGAAAGCACAGAACTCCCCCTGGGAAAAGCATATATGACCCCTAAACATGCCAATAAACATGAATAAATTGACATCTTACCTCTTTCTAGGATAAATTACACCATCATCCACCTTCAAGTTATGCAAAAGTTTTACATTTTACCTCCAAACTTTGTTTTTCACATCATGAGGCCACTATAACTGACTATCTTCAAACCATCAACCTTACCTCCAAATATAGTTTCAACTTATCAATAATTTTCCTCTCTATCACATGAAACCTCTAAGATTATCTTCAATGAGTGATACATGGACTCCCCCTAACATGAAATCTTCCTTAGAACTCTGAGAAACACTTTGTTCTTCATATAACAATGTAGCAGTGTGTTGGACCTCCTGAGGCCCATATCATTTTGTTGAAATATAGACAAATAGACTAAGTCAATTTATTTTACATAGCCATATTCATCTTAGTCATCATTTTTAATTCCACCAAAACATCATGAAATCTTCATAGGAGACTTTCACCATTCATAACCATCACCTACAAGCCTATGGATTCTCATTCATTCTTCAAACAACACAACTTTATCAAAAGTGACTAAGGTCTTACCTTTATAATTAACATTGATCATTAAAATATCTTGATTATGATAGAAATTTAAAAACCACTTCATGATAGAGAGCATGTCATAAATTTTGAGCTTGTAGACATCCATACTCTGCAATATGTGCATATACTCTACATCTGTAACACATTTTCTTACTTAGAAAGTCACAAGTAGACTATAAAGAAATGTCATGTCAAATTCATCTTCTTTACACAATTTCAATGATCAAAATACATTTACACACACATATACTAGTTTCTAAAGATTCAAACTCTTCAAAGGATGTTGTAATTTATCTTTCATACTTGTAGCCTTAATCATTCATCCATCAATACTGTCATGGAGTACCTCATACCAACTTTATTTTGTGATTTTACACATTTGAGGAAGATGACCAAGTATACCATGTTTCTCTTATCATGAACATAATGTCAATTCCATTTACACTCATACACACCAATTTTGAAGACTCTGAGCATATAGAAGTCACCTACAGGCCTATGACAGGCCATACATATTCAAATCAAGGCTAGGAACACCAAAACTGAATCACAAGAGAAAATCACCGCAATTTGACATTATACCATCCTTTTATACTTATTCAAGGGTTTCATATTCTTTTACATGCCTGAGAATCAATAAATTTCACAATACCTTATTTAAATCTCTAAATGCACAGTCATAGATTACTAGCCCTTGATGTAATGGCAACTACACCTAACTTTTGATGCACAAAATTTTATGATGGTATCAATCCTAATATGAATACCAATTTGAATCTAATATCATATCCTTAATCCTTAAGTCAAGATCATGAAGACCTCTTACCCAATTTGCACTTTCACCCATTAGCAATTAGGTTTTTTGCATTCACACTATCGATCTCACTGTACTATTAAGGATTCCCAGAAATTGATTAACTAAAATAGGGTTATTCTAGTGTGATCTAATGTAATAGGAGAAGTAAAATAACTGAATAAATTACCAATAAAATATAGAAAATATACCCAAGCAAACTAAGCTTGAAAATGTGAAACCTTAATGTGCAAGAGAGGGTTAAGAACCCTTAGCTGATTCGCAGATGTCACAAAACTATGTCGCATTATAAAATAGGTGAGCAGGTGGAGGACATGACTACACATAATCCTAAGAAAACACAAATATGAGATATTTAACTGTACTAGGGTGTCTAGAAAGGGATAGGGGCACCCTAGTATGAGATCTGGGAGCCTTGGTTTGCGGAAATGGATAGAAACCCTCCTCTAGAGTGTTGTTGGATGTTCACATGTGTTCACTTTTTATCACACTAATGTCACTGAACTACGCCAGATGTCACTGTGAATAGGAGATGGAAGAATCACCTGTAAAACCCCATATAAAGCATCAAAACCCTAAAAAATAAAAGATGTATATGAATATTTCAAACTATCCTCAAGTGCCAAAATGATGGAATCATCACTGAACACTGCACTACATCTCAGAACCAATGTAGTTCTAGGTTTGTGTGTGTACAAATTGTGCCCTACGTCACTCTTGTGTTAAACACACTTTTTGAAGTAACGAGCAAGTAACTATATGTAGAATGTAGTACATGTGTGCATGGAAAAAAAAGGCTCCCCTATTATGAACTGTGATGCAAATGAACTATCCTTGTGTGCTTTTTGATGGAGCTAGATGGATGCAACTCTATATGGAGATAGTAGATGCTTAGTGTTTGGTCCCTCATTATGGTCACATAACTTTATATTTATGTGGTTATCTTATTCTAATTTCATAATTAACCCCGAAAAGGACAACCACTAAAAAGATAGAAATATCAAATGGTTAGAAATTTCCCAAAAGGTGAGAGTAAGGTGTAAAGAGGATCAGGGTGCCCCAGAGGGGACCAGGGCACTTGGGTCACCCATTCCTAGTTGGGCATCCTAGTCATAAATAAGAAAAAGTGAAGAATGACAATACAGACTGGGCAAGTGCAGGTGTAAGATCAAAAAATGTCAGGAAGCAATGTAAAAATGACCAAAGACGGGTTAATTACTACTCTTTTGACTTAATAACCATATGAATAGTAGTATGAGACCGAGACAAAATAATGACTCAAATTGCGTGATTTTGTGTCTATATTTGCCCCCACTTTATGTTGGTGAGTGGAAATATCAGTAACATAAAGTAGATAGATATGTGTACCTAATAAATCCATGCACAGTGATGTAACAAACATGCCAAAGGACTAGAAAAATCATAGAGTGAAAAAAAGATGGAGCATGGAGACTAAAGATTTAAAAGTGTAAAAATTGATGAGAATGAACCTAGGGCAGAAGCACATGTGTAGATGTAAATGTGAGTAGTTTAATTTCTTGGTTAGTACCATGTGTGTGATGTACCCACGATGTGTGTGTGTTGTTTTTTGTTGATTGCTCACTTCTCATACGGATGAACCTATAAAATAAAAAATGATCAAGTAGTCAAATACACATGTATATGTGTAAAAACACATGTATAAATGTAAAAATAGTACGAAAATGACAATAAAAAAGAAACATGTGCACCTGATCTGTGATGAGACAAAAGGGTGTAGAAAGGATACCCTGTAACTATCGGTAAATTGTGAGTTTTTTGGGTGATGTTGCACTACTCTAGCCGAATAATTGTAGGGAGAAATATGTGTTATTCTCTAACCTCTAACTTTTTCCCTGAGAGTGTGTGAAGAGATTTCTGTGATGTTTGGTTTTTTGGGAAATTTGATGCCACTTGACAACAAAGTGTAAGGAGGAAATTCCCATGTTCCTCTAACCTGTAACTACTCCCCAGAATTCTATGGAAAATATGCCGTGTAAAATATGTTGTATATGGAGTTATATAGACTAGTCCAAACTCACTCACTATATAACCCATTGTGTCATGGACAAAAACTGAAAATTGAAATGTACCAGTACTGTGTTGTGTAGTGTGTAAACCCAAATGATTCCCCCTCTTTGGGGGTGAATGTGACATCGCATATAGGATAATGTGGTGCCAAAATAGGATCGACCGTGTAACTAAAACTCTGCCATGCATGGGGAAGGGAATGTGCTTGGTTAAGACTAGGCATACGTAAACATTTGTCTAGAAAATAAGTGTTATTGAAAACATGCATGTATAAAACAAGTGTAAGCTAAACAAATAATGTGTAAGATAGAACATATGTAGACAATTTAAATGCCCAAAAAGACAATGTAGGCTACACAAAGTGGGTTGCAAACATGGGACAACACTCACGGTGTCGCAAGACACTCAAGGTCGTAATGACCGCAAAATAACAAGCAAGTGTGCATACCAAAAAAGGGAAAGGGCCACATACAATAGAAAACAAGAGAAGATAATGTAACAAACCAATATGGAAACAATTATCCATGAAAAATAAATGTTGCACATGAAACACCCATTGACATGTTAGAAAGATAGAAATTAGGTCAAAGCATATATAACGTGATAATGAAAAGTGCCAAGTAGAAAAGGAAACAATAACACTTGTAGTGTATGAATGTGGAGGCCCCCAGAAGGTAGTGTGTCAAGCAGTAGTGTTGTGTATAGAATTTTTGTATCTATGATCAGAACTAGAAAAGGACGTGAATGTGCATGTGTGTATGGTAAATATAATGACATACAAGATATTTATCTAACATGTGAGATAAAGTGAACATGTAATAGCAAGTGCAATTAAGATTAAATGAAACCATAAAATGTAGTATGTTGTGGATGGATGGAGTGGAATGCAGAGTGAATGATAGGAGCCACATGCCCCTAGTGAATGGAATTGTATACAGTGAGCTTTATTTAGTATTCCCCCTTAGAAGTTAAGAATTAACCACAAATGATAGTGTGTCATCGGGAAATGGTCAAACTATATGTTGTATATAACATGATGTGATGAGTGTGTAGTGATGAAATACGACATAGAGATGATGTATGAAGATGCGTGATGATTTAGCCTAAAACTTATATCATGATGAGATAATCAAATGAGGTGGTGATTTAACCTAAAGCATATACAACTAAACCATGTAAGCAAATGTGATGATGTAGCCGATCACGAGATGATGGTAGAAGAAGTGACTTTATAGCCTAAAGCGTATATCTCTAATCCTATGAATGTCACATGAGAAAAAGAAAATGATGAATGTGTGAGTGTGATGTGGTCCATTTGTGATGTTAACTCTCAATAGTCTAGTATGAACCATGAGAATAGAGTGCATCATTGAGTAGTGAGTGCGGCGCATAAAGGAGAGTATGAAAAATGTGTACTATGTGTGGTAGGATGAACAATATGTAATGTTTTATATGTAGATGACCTAAGATGTGTAATTGTAAAGTAGATGTAAGATGACATGTATGAGGTGTAAAAACACATAATATGTGATATCTATGGGATGATGTATGTAGGAAAAGATGTGAAATGTAGAATATATGAAGATGTGTAATGTTTATAGCCTATGATGTAGTGTGTAATGTGTAGATGATGTAGGATCATGTAATGATATTTAATGCCTAATGTGTAGTGACTACTATGTAGTGTGTGGGGTTCATGTGTAGAGAGTTCCCTCAACAATCAAGTGTGAACCGAAGCAAAAGAGTGAATTATAGGGTGGTGGTGATGCTAATGTGTGCATGATGGTGCTTATGCTAGGAGGTTGCTAATGCAAGTATGAACCATGTGTCGATGCTAGGATGGTGGGGGTATGTGTGAATACTATGCCCCCAAGTGCGTGTGAGTGAAATAACTAACTAATGAAAGTGAAGGATGAATTTCCCTCATCTGATGTTGGTGGTGATGAAAGCATATGGCCATGTGCTATTAGTGGTGGTATAGTGGATAGGAACTACATAGGTGAGTGAATTCTATGTGCATGTGATGGGTGAATATATGATGAACATGTAGGTGCAACAAGATGAGTAGGTGATGGAGACCTATGTGTAATAAAATGATGTGGTGATCGATGTCGAGATGTAGTAATTGTGTGAGAAATGGGCCTATGTCTATGTGTAGGACTAGTAGAGCAGTGAGTATGAGTAGATGGTGTGCGAGTAGGTGAAATAGGAGTAGATTGCACTTTAAGGAATAGAGATCACAATGTGCTAGATGATGTAGGAATTACGGTGATCGGTGCTCCAGGAGATGACTACCATGGAGTAGATGGAGGTACACTGACAATAGAAGCAACTTGGTTGATATGAATGAATTTAAGTCATAAAGGATTCATAGAGATGATCAACTTAGACCTATGAATCTAGTTGAGACCTAGAAGCATTTCACAACCATGGACTATTTTTCCAGCAAGGAAAGGTACAAGAATAGTAAGGGGTCCTATCGTAACATGAATTTTGACAACATATGAATTTTTCATCGGATATGAGATGTGAAAACGGGGAAAACCAATATCATCAAGAAGTGGTATAGAACATGCACTGATAGGCCATGATGGATTAACCTTAGTATTATTGATGGGGACCACTCCGATAGATGCACTAATGTGTAAGTGATTAGAAGTAAAATTGTCATGATAGTCGTGGTTAGAGAAAGAAATGATTGGTGGAGAAGTGTCTGTGTTAGAAACTAAGAAATCAAGGGCCCCCAATGTAGGTGGAGGTACTACATGATAAGTATGATTAGTTGTTAAATCAATGGTTTTCTTGTCGTGTTGTGGAGGTTGGCTATTAATTATTTTGAACTTATGATTTTTTTAACTAGTGCAGAGTCTATAGCCTCTAGAAATTCAAGTTTTTTGTTATCGATAAGATCTTCGATGATGGTGAAGAGTTTGAAAAACCTATTGGTAGAGTTCCCCATATAGCGGTGATAATCACATTGAAAGTTCTCATTGTAATTTATTCCTTTTGGTCATGATGGATCCAATTCAAGTGATGGAGGAAGTGTGATAAAATTTCTTTCAAGAAGCTACTATAATATGAGTTGTGGGGCAATAGGAAATTTTTTGAATGTATGCTGAGGTGGTTGTGACTAAACTTATTTATGAGTACAACCACATCGAAAGTGATTTTTACATTAGTAGGTTTTATGGAAGAAGCTTTAAATGATGAATTTATTTGAAAGCATATAGATGATGATGCTTTATCCTAATACTTAAGATTTCCAATGGATAAAAGCTTGATTTTGCGAGGTTTGAGGGTATGAAAAAGTTTATTAAATGAAGCATATGTCTCAAAGAGTACACTTTCTTAGAGGGGCAATTGTAGACTTTGGATGAATAAATCCTGAAGGTCAGATTCTGAAAGAACATTCAACATCTTAGCTAAGTTTTTTAGTAATGTAGGACATAACTTGCTAAGTGTTCAGTAGATCCATGTTTAAGTTGTGGAAGTTGGGAATAATAGATCTTAGAGCCGATGTTGATAGATAAATGAGTAATAAAATCATTGGCAAGATGCGTGAAAGAGACTACCAAATGGACAAGTAGGTTGTAACACCAACACATCACATAATCATGAAGGATACATGGAAATATCTTAGCTAGGTGAATGTGATTATCCAAAAAATATAGACAAGCCACATGGAATTCTCAGAGGTGATTTTGTTGGTCCCCTTGGCCATTGAAAATAGGTAGGTATGTGGTAACGAAATTTGGTGGAAGAAAATAAGTGAATATAGCGGGTGAAAATGGAGTATGCAATAATAGAGTGGAATACAAATATGGATAAGCATGAGAAGTATCCTACCGTAATTGGTGAAGTTTTTCTTGAATGTCTTGATAAAGGGAGGATGGATATTGAGTGCTAGTGGAAGGATTCTAAATAGAAGGGAAAAAATAGGTGGGGTATAACTGTTAGGAGTAGGAATAGAAATGGGAATGGTAGAGATGGGTGGAAGAGTATAAGCAAACGGTTGGGTAACATATGTGGTGGGAATAACTATAGCTGAATTAATCTCCACAAGGTTTGTAGCTTCCTCATAAGAAAGATATAAAATAAATTCTTGAGCTTGGGTGGTGCTTGTGTATTTTATTAATATAAAAATCAAGCATTACAATCAAAAGAGAGAGCTACAATATTTATAGATATTGGACAACTTCTATCTCTTCCACAATATATGGAACAATATCAACTAAACTAAGTAAATATGCAGGAATAACTTATTGCCCCTAACTTCCCCTATTGCCCCTCATGGAAATCATTTGGGAACAAAATATGCAAGATAGAACATGATCCCACAAACCAAGGGATAAGACAACTAAAAGACAACTCACTAATAATTGACTTTATCTAAGCTAACTTAAGTAATTAAAAAATTACTTTATTACAATATCACTTTAACTCATACGATAAATTAAGTGTTAGTTTATTTCCAACATTCCCCCCCCCCTTAATTAATCATACTCTGAAGTGAACAAGAGAGAAAAAAATATGAATGCCTCAAATTTTGGACGTGTAAGAGACTTTGTGAAGATATCTGCACGTTGATGTTCTTTCGGGAAATGTTGGAGCTAGATGTTGTTTTTATGAACATGTTCATGAATGAAATGTACTTGCACCTCAAAGTGTTTGGTACATTCATGAAAAAATGGATTTTGAACAAGTTTTATTACTCCTTCATTGTCTACATGTAGGATTGTTTGATCTTTCTGTGGTATTCCCAATCCTTCAAGTATACATCAGATCCATATCGCTTCACAGACAGCTCCATCTGCTGCACGATATTATGATTCTATGGAGGATCTTGAAACACAAGTCTTCTTCTTACTCCCCCATGATATCAGTCCAGATCCCAAAAAGAATACAAATCCTAAAGTGGATTTCCTATCATCTATGTTTCCTACATGATCTGAATCTGAATATCCTGTCAAGAAGAAGTTATTGTTCTTCTTGTATTCTAGGCCATAGTCCATAGTTCCTCTTATGTACCTTAGTATCCTATTTGTTGACTTTCCAGTGAGAAACCCTTGGTTCTTAAATGAACCGTGAAATATAGTTGACTGCATAGCTGATATACAGCCTAGTGTAAGTCAAGTAGATGAGACTCCCGATCAACTGCTGATAGAGAGTTGCATTTACTTGTGGTGATGGATCTATTTGAGACAGTTGAAGTCTTGTCTCCATAGGTGTGGCAATTGGTTTATAATCCATCATATTGAACTTCTCGAGCATTGTCTTGGCATATTTCAATTGTGACACAAAGATATGATTTTCTCTTTGCCAAAATTCAAGTCCAAGACAATAATGCAGAAGCCAAGATCGGTCATGTTGAATGATCATGTTAGATCTTTCTTTGTTAACTCAATCATCCTCACTAATCCTCTAGTCATGACTAGATCATAAACATATACTACAACGATCACTATCTCCTCCCTTTATTTTTTATATAGATATTAGGATTGTATGGACTCTTGTTGAATCCATGTTGAATGAGATGCTCATCAATTTTAATATACCATGCCGTGGGAGATTGCTTTAAACCACATAGTGATTTTATGAGTTTACATACCTTTTTCTCTCTACCTGGTATGAAAAAACCTTCTGGTTGAGTCATGTAAAATTCTTCCTGTAAATCACCATTAAGAAATGCACTTTTCACATCCATTTGGTGTATTTTCCAACCAAATTGTGCAGAAAGAGAAAAGATTAACCTGAATGTTTTTATCTTAGTTGTGGGAGAAAAAGTATCCTCATAATCAGTTCCTTATTTTTGAGCATATCCCTTAGCAACTAATCTAGCCTTGTGTTTAGCAATTTTTCCATCTACTTTGTACTTTGTTTTGAAGATCCATCTACATCTAATCAACTTTTTCCCTGGTGGAAGATCTGTAAGTTTCCATGTATTATTTTTCATAAGTGACTTATATTCTACATACCTAGCATCTTTCCAAGCTTTAGACTGTAGGGATTCTGAAACTATGGATGACTCAGTAGTTTCGACAACTTTACCCATTTAGGCCAAATTGACCTCATTTTGAGCCATACTACGAGTCCTCATTCTATGGTAGATGTGTCAGGGGCACTATCCAAATTTTTATCTCTAATCATACTTGTATACCATTTAGGCATACTTTTATTGGTTCTTGTGGGAGATTGAATTTCACCATCTTCCCCATCATCAATGTCATATTAAAGTGATTACCATCCTTTTTTTTCACTGTAGGGATGATTTTTTCATCATGTGAGTGTATAGAAGGAGAATCTATCTTATTTCTTCTCAAAGAACTCAACATCCCGACTAGTGTATACCCTTCTTTATTCTTGGATCCATAAGTATGTAGCCTAGTGCTTCATCATTGTATCCCAAGAAGATAAGTTTTTCTGATTTCATATCAATCTTAGTTCTTTGTTTCTTAGGAATGTACATACTAGCTTTACATCTAAAAAATTCTAAGGTGTGAAATAGATGGATTATGCCCTGACCATGATTCTTAAGGTGTTACTCCAGCAAGAGTTTCAGTGGGAACTCTATTTAGTAAATAGACTGCTGTTTTAGTTGTTTTGGCCAAATTTTTTTTTGATAAACCTACATCATCAATCATACATCAAAAAATATCCATGATAGTATGATTTCACCTTTCAATAAGACCATTTTTTTTTGGTGTGTGAGGAAGAGACATTTGAAGATGAATGCCATATTTTTCCAAAAAATCATTGAACTCATTGCTAGTGTATTCACCCCCTCGATCTGAAGGGAGTGTTTTGATTTTCCTGCCAGAACTCTGTTTCAACAAGGACTTTGAACTTCTTGAAAGTTTCAAAATTTTGGTCTTTTGTAAGAAGACAATATATCCAAATTTTCCTTGAAAAATCATCAACAAAGAGCATGAAATATTAAAACCCAGAGTGGCTAGGTCTCATTGGTCTGCACAGATCAGTATGCACTGAGTCAATTTTTTCCTTAGCTAGAAATGTACTATGTTTGAATGGTGCTCTATGTTGTTTTCCTACCAAATAATGTTGAAATTTATTTGTACCCTTTTTTATAAGTGACAAACCTCTAACCATATTGTATTGATGAAGTGTGTTAAGATAGCCAAAACTCGCATCTCCAAGTCTTTAATGGCATAGTTGAGTTAATGATGTATCCTTGGCTACAAGTGCTTGATCATTTCATTGAACAAAATCCAACTGAAACATTCTTCCCACATTCGAAACTTTTACAACAATTTTCGAGATTCTTGACTTATCTCGAATTAAACACATATTTTTACCACCTTTACAATCAAATTCAATTTTGAGATTGTGATCTAATAATTGACTCACTGATAACATATTTTTTGTTAAACCAGGGACATAAAGAACATTTGTAATTTTACAATTATGTTTCCTAAGTGGTAGTGAAATGGAACCAATGCCTTCAACAATGTATGATGTATCATCCCCCAAAGAGACATGATTTTTGGTGGGTGTTTTACTCATTGTGAAGAACCAATATTTCTTTCCTGTCATGTGTTGAGTTGCACCCGAGTCGACATACCAAATTTGATTTGTAGAATTGGATACTTCATTTGACTGTGCAGAATATAGGAAGTCATCATTATCAAATTGATCTTCCTGTTCAGCTACATTTCCTTGTTGAGTTGGTTTCTTTTTCCACTTTTGATTATTTTGTCCCTGTTTATTCTATTGTTGGCTTGATTTTTTTTTTGGTAATCAATATTTTTTCCACTTGATGATCCTTGTTGGAATGTGTTGTACCAACAATTCTTTAACTCATGTCCTTTTTTACCACAAATAAGACATTTTAGTTGGTCCTTTTGGCCTTGTTGAGTATTACCTTGCTTCTGAGGTTGTTTACTAGACTTAGCCTTGTTTTTTCCTTTTTTATTAGAAGCAAGTGCTTGCTCTTCAGTTTTCAGTAGTTGAGTGAATAGCTTCCTCTTGTTGTAGCATATTCACTAACTCTTCAAAAGTTGTTGTTTGACCAGTTATGTTTAACATGGTCACAAAAATCCTATAAGGAGGAGGAAGACCTCTCAATACTATAGGCACGAGTGATGTGTCAGTTACTTATTCTT
This sequence comes from Taxus chinensis, assembly GCA_019776745.2. Classification (NCBI taxonomy): domain Eukaryota; kingdom Viridiplantae; phylum Streptophyta; class Pinopsida; order Cupressales; family Taxaceae; genus Taxus; species Taxus chinensis. The sequence continues at coordinate 461,473,927 of CM034151.1, forward strand.
CCAAAGCTTGAAGTGATGCACACAAATTTTCTACTCTTCTAAAAAACATTTCAACTTTCTTAGTTGGTTGCATTTTCAAGCTCAATAGTTGACTCTAGAGATGAAGTATTGTGTTCTTATTTTTGGACTCATATACTATTTTCAACTTGTCCCAAGATTCTTTTGCTGTTGTGGCCTCATGAATATGAGGTTGTACCTCATCTGAAATACTAAACAAGATTATTAACTTTTATTTTTGATTTATATGATCAAATGTAGCTTGTTGTGTAACATTTGTTGCAGATCTTGTTAATTTACTAGAAACAATGGACTATATATTTTCAAAATCAAGTTGTGCGTGGAAATTTTCATTTTCCATGCTGGGTAATTATCATAACGTAAAATTTGAGAATCTGGCAAAAAGAATTTTGGTGCTGTAATTGTAGCCATTGTGAAGATTGATAAATAGTAGAAGAAAAAATTGAACACTTTTCCCCCCTTAAAACATGCACACCCACCCAAAAAAAATCTTTTATTCAATTTGGGCTCCTTTTCAGCTTTGTATAATAAATTTTTGGCACCATTGGCCCTGTTACAAATTTGGATCTGTGGCCGATTTGCAAAAATGTATTTTTTGGACTCTTTGGCCTCTTTTCAAGTACAAAAACCTCTAATTTTTGCAATTTTTAAAAGATAAATGTTATTAAAAGCTAGAACAATATGTAGAGCTCGCAAAAACACACACTTTAAAAAAATTGACACCTCAATCTGAGGTACCAGTTGAAAGTTATGACTTGTTTAAATTCCGATTTCAATATCTTTCCGGGCCCCTTTCCAAAAATGGAATTTTTTTTTCTATCCTTTTTTTTTTTTCGTAAAATCCAAAAATGGATATTAAAAAACACCAATGCAGCCCGATTAGGGCTTATGTGGCTCAACCTGGTACATTTTAGGGCACAATTACAGTTCGACCACTTTTCCTAAGCGTTATAATAAACCTTGGTCACCTTTTTTATTATTTATTTTCTCCTTGCTTTGGCTTCACACAAGTATATTACTGGGACACAGTTATTTATATTTCCCCTAAGCTTTGGATGCTGAATCTTTTGTAGGCAACGTTGAATTTATTGCTTCCTCTATAGATAAGGCTTTGGAATGGATTTGTTTTCTTTGTCTTTATAGGAATGTCTTCTTCTTCTCTTGAATGCTCTTGATCTGTGAATGCAATCTCCAGGTTGATTGGAGGCTTCGGGAGGTCGCTTTGGACAAAGATCTTCTCACAGGCACGTATAATTATCTTTCCCGATATATGAAAAGACAGAGCATAGAGAAGAGGAAGGAGAATTTATGTGGGGAGATTGAAAATCTTGGGTCCCCACAATACAAAAATATTGTATATATATATTTTAAAATGCTTCCAATTTTAAAAAATAAAATTACAGGTACATGTAAACATTAAAAAAAATAGAGAATGAAACAATGTCACCTTTTGTGATAGAGTTGCATCTAGGTCTGTAAGGGCCTGTGATTTCACTCTAGGTGTTCTTCAACTACAAATCAATCTGTGAACTGAGGTGTGGATTTGGGTAGGGGCTGTGAAATGGCTAGGGGCATCTATGGCTCCTCCAAGCTCTAAAATTTCTCCAGGTCTCCCTAAACTTCCCTAAAACTTCCTACACTCTCCAGATCACAAATAGGCTCTTTCTCTGATACCAAATCTTGATAATGAATACTTGAAAAGAATATTTGACACATAATCTTTACACAGAAACAAGACGATGCTTATGTATTTTATTAATATCAAAATCAAGAATTATAATCAAAAGAGAGAGCATGTAATATTTATAGATATTGGAAAACTTCTATCTCTTCCACAATATATGTAACAATATCAACTAAACTAAGAAAAAATGCAGGAATATCTTATTGCCCCTAACTGCCAGCCACCTATTTCCCCTCATGGAAATCATTTGGGAACAAAATATGCAAGATAGAACATGATCCCATAAACCAAGGGATAAGACAACTAAAAGACAACTCACTAATAATTGACTTTATCTAAGCTAACTTAAGTAATTAAAAAATTACTTTATTACAATATCACTTTAACTCATATGATGAATTAAGTGTTAGTTTATTTCCAACCTAATGTGCAAGAGAGGGTTAAGAATCCCTTATTTGATTTATAGATGTCGTAGAATTGTGTCGCAGTATAGACTATGTGAACAGGAGGAGGAAAGGACCACAAAAAAGTCTAAGAAAGCATAGATATGAGCTATTTTACTAGAATGGGGAATCTTGAAAGGGATAGGGGTTCCCATGGGCACACTGGTTTGAGACCTAGGCACCCTTGTCTATGGAAATGGAAAGAAACCCTCCTTTAGAGTGTCACTAGATGTTCACCTCTATTCACTTCCTATCACACTAATGTCATAGAACTATGCTAGATTTCACTGTGAATAGGAGATTGAAGAATCACCCACAATACCCCATACAAAACATCAAAACCCTAAAAAATAAAGATGCATATGAAGGGGTCGGACTATCCTCAGCTGCCAAGTTGATGGACTTATCACTTAGTGCTATACTACATCTATATCCAATGCAGTTCTAGGTGTGTGTGTGTGTGTGTGTGTAATTCATGCCCTAGGTCACTCTTGTGCCAGTCAAACTTTGTGAAGTAGCGAGTAAGTAACTATATGTAGAGTGTAGTAAATATGTGTGTGGAAACAATAGACTCCCATATTATGAAGTGTGATGTAGATGAACCAACCTCGTGTAATTTTTGATGGAGCTAGATGGATACAAATTCAGATTTATATGCCCTTAATGGATGTAACTCTAGATGGTGATAGTAGATGCTTAGTTCTTGGTATCTCCTTATGGTCAAATAAATTTATATTTATATGGTTCTCTTGTTCTAATTAACCTCGAAAATGCCGACCACCAAAAATATAGAAAGCTCAAACAACTAGAAAGTTCCAAAAAGGTGAGAGTAAGGTGTAAAGAGGATCAGGGCACCTAGGGCGCCCCAGTCCTGACTGGGCATCCTAGTCAGAAATAGGAAAAACATAGAATGACAATACAGACTGGGCAAGTGCAGGTGTAAGATAAAAATACATCAGTAATAAATGTAAAAATGACCAAAGACATGGGTTAATTATTACTCTTTTCACTTAAGAACCATATGAATAGTATTATCAGACTGAGACTAAATAATGACTCAAAGTGTGTGATTTTATGTATACAAAAATATATCTCTCTTATTGGACATAAAAAACTAAATTATTGAATACCTCCATGTCTATATGATTTGTAAAAAATTTTGGCCTTGGACTCCACAATTTTGATCTTCAAATGCCACATTCCTTGCATACCACTTCAATGTTCACCATTTGAACCTAGTCAGGGTAGATAATTCTTAAAGATGCATGCATTTTGATTTCAAGGGCAGATACATGACCTATAACATTGTAATACCACCAGTTGATGTCATGCATCACTTTTAATTGGATCTATCTTAGCTTGCATTAACATCCTTCAAGAACACATGCACAGACCATGTTCTCCATAGTGATCAAATAAAGTTATCATACTTGATGACTTAAAACATCTTCAATTACCCTATGATATCTACCTTATCTTCCCCCCCAGGGTAATTTTGATAACATGCATCAGAATATCCAAATCCCAAGAAAATTGATTGATTCAGAGCAAAAATCAGGTTTCTAGGGTCCCTTCAGGAAATTTTCTAACTCCCCAGGCCGAAGAAGGAGGGAGCAAGCTCTGAGAAAATGTGAAAAAGTTGCAGAAAGGCAAATAGGTTGATCCAGGAAAAAGTGTAAAAATTGGCTAAGTCCTGCTCAAGGGAGCAACTGGGACATTTGGGACGTCAAGGCACGGATCGGCCGAAAAGCCTCCAGGTGGCCCAAATTGCATTTGGGACAATCGGGCCAGAAGTACGCGGCGGGCGCGAAAAGCCGATCCGGCCGAAGGAGGAAGAAAAATTGGCTAAGTGTTGCTCAGGACGTTTGGGCCAAAAAGGCCCGAACTGGCCGAGTCGAAAAATGATTGGGAAATGAGCACAGGCAGTCAAAAATGATTGGGACAAGCAGGCCAAAAAGGCGCGAACCGGCCGAACCGGGTGAAAAAGGGCCAAGCAGTCCGAAACAAACTGGGACATTTGGGACAAATGGACGCGAACCGGCCGGTTCGCCCGAAATCAGCACAAGGAGCACTGTGCCATCTGGGCCAAATAGACGCGAAGGGCGCGAAAGAGCCGGCAGGGCCGAGAACCAATAAAATCATGCCACGTGTCACAAGGAGAAAGGTCAAAAAAGTCAAAGGGTGAGTTTTCGAGCACCGATCCGAACCTATGGGATAGTGCCACGTGTCCCAGCTAGGGCCCACAGAAATTTCAAAGCAAAGCCCGCCGAAAAGTAGAGAAGAGAGAATTATTCAGCGAATCAGAGCATGCCACGTGGCGTCCAGGTGGCAATGCGCGGGAAAATATTTCAAAATCCGTTTTCGCCTGTTCCGTGCCCTAAATCTTCAGATCGACATATCTTTCGATCCAGAGCTCGGATTTGCACGTTCTTTATATCAACGGAAAGCTCATGAAATTCTCTACATGATTCTGGGGTTATTCTTGAATTTTGGTGCAGTCTGGAGGGAGAAAATTGAGAAACGCCTCTGGCACGAAATAACAAGCAGAAGTAATGCTTCAACAAACAACTTTAATGCAGCAGACAGTTCGCCGCTTCTGTTAGGCAGCCCGCCGTTTTGCCAGGATCCGCCGCTTCTGCCATGATGGACGAATTGAATGCAACCTAGAGATGGTTGGGGTAGATTTGGCTTTCCCTCCTCTCTTTCCTCTCTCATTTTCTTTCTATATATTGTAAAGAGGAGCTTCTTTTCAGGGTGGAACATTTTTTCTGTTTTGCCTCTCCCTTTTTTTCCTCAGGCGAATTTGTGGAGTTCGAACCTCTCATTTGAACTGTAATACTATTCTGCCTCTTAGCATTCTGCAGTGTATTGTATCAATCTTTGGAGCAAGTAATACATGTCTGTGGATGATTCTCAACCCTCTCTGTGTTCATTTTGCATCCTCCTGGTCTTTTACTGCAGTTTCTGTCATTTGTGCATGATCTTGTATCACATTCAAGTGGTCTGTGTTTATTGGCAAAATAAGTGTTCTTCATTCCTCGGTGCATCACCTCCATTAGTTTAGATTTATTTTTACGCATTTTCTTACCTTGTCTCCTTGGCAGATTAGATTAGGTTTTAAAAAAAGAAAACCCTCTGTATATTTCGTGTGCATCTGAACAGAGGAATAGGAACCAGCCTTCTCTGGAGATTCCTTTCTCACTCTTCAAGTCCCACACTTGGAGAAAGGATTCAATGTTATGCAATCACACTGGATGTTAGTATGATCAACCTAGAAATCTGATCAACATCCAGGGGTGCTGTGATTTTGCACTAACAGTTTTGGCACGCCCGGTGGGACCTAGAGGTCTCATTTTTTATTGTAGCAAAGTTGATATGCATCTGCTACAATTTTCTTGCTTAAAAAGAGCTATTATTTGCATATCTGGCGACTCCAAGGGGAAGAATCAACTGGTTTCAGCAGTACAGGCCTAAAAGCTTATGAGAAGAATCACAAGGTCAAGAGTTGGAGAAGAGGAGGTGCTGTTTGAATACCTGCAATTATCTCCAAGAAGAAGGCAAAGAGGAAGAAGGATTCAAAGGTCTCCATCTCCACCAAACAGAACTCTCTCAACTCCTCCACCTGACAGGCCTTTCTTTCAATATACAAGGGTTTTAAGACCAATCAGAATGGCGCAACCAGTAAACCCCTATGTCAACTTCACAGGCAGCAGCCCACTTGCTCTCAATGCACAAAATCCAATCCCAGTTGCAGCACTGAAGAACATTCCATACTTTACTGGAGAAAATCAGACCACTCCTGGTGATCATGTCAAGGACATTGCTAACATTTGTGCAATCCATGAGATTAACGAGATGCAAGTAGCTGTCAAATTGCTGGCGTCTTCATTCAAAGGGAAGGCATTGCAATGGTTTAGGAGCCTTGAAGCTGCTTCTATCACGAACTGGAATCAGCTGTGTATTGCACTTCATAATCAATTTGGAGAGAAGGGAGACAACTTGTCTCTTTTGGAGCAGCTGACAACCATCAAGAGAGCTTCCAATGAGCAGCTAACTGACTTCAACTTCAGATTTCAAAGATCTTGGGATAGAATTCCAGTAGCAGTCAGGCCAACAGCAGAAGGTGCTTTTCTATATTACCTTAAAGCTTTAAATTCTGATATTTCTATGTTGGTTCAATCTATGGGAGGCACAACTATCCCTGCTGCTTATAGTATTGCCATTAGAGCTGAAAATTGTCTGATTCAAGCTGGCAAGCTAGCTCCTAGGCCTCCAATGCCATTATATCCAAGTTTAGAGAGCCCAAGTACTAGTCAGGCACCTGTCTTAGCTCCTTCTCCCACTCCTAGAAATCAGAGTTCAAATGAAGCTTCCACTTCATCTCCAAGTGCCCCAAATGAGCTTCAAGAAGTCATGAAGCAACTGCAAAATTTAGGTAATGAGCTGGTCACACTCAAGAGACAGCAAGCTCAAGGTTTTAGACCTTCGTATCAGCCTCAAGCTCAACCTAATAGGCAGCCATACCAGCCTCAAAGACCACCTAATCCAGCCACAAATATGAATCAAACAAGGCCTCCTGTCAATAGACCTTTCCAGCCCTATAATCCAAATGCCATATCTGCCTCTAAGGCATTAGTACCAGCACAAAACAACATTGCCCAGGAGTATGATTGGTGTTTTCCATGTAATGAACCCCATAACCAATCCATGTGCTACAATGGTGCTTTAACTCAAGCTTTAATGGTAACAACTACTGGTGTGGAGGGTGAAAGCAATCAAGAAAACGGCCAACAACAAGAAACATTCCAGCAGCAATCTGCCCCAAATGACACCACATTGGTAAATTGGCAGGCAGAGGATTTCTGTGGTATGAATCAGGCAGTCTCTCAAGGTGTTGCAGCCAACACAAGGTCAAAAAGGAGAAATTTGGGTGAAGAACAGCCATTAGCCCCAGCCAATCCACAACCTTCCACAGCTCCACAAATGATTGGCAAGCAAAACCCAGTTTCAAATGCACAAGGGCAGCCAAGAACAGCCCCTAGGCCAACTCAAATGCCAGCTGTTGCTGCCCACATACAAGGAATAAATGTGCAAACCAAAGGACAGCAGAGAGATCCTTCATCACCATTCAGTATCATTGATCAGATGAAGAAGACAAACGTCAATATATCTATGTGGGAATCCCTATCCATCCCAGGCCAAAGAGATCTGCTGCAAGCTGCTATGAAGGACTGGCCAACTTCGAATCAGCAGGTTCAGAGGCAAGACAAAGTGCTTACAAATGCTGCCCAGCCTGAAGGAAATCATGGAGCACAACAAGGTAAAATGTTGAAGCCCCCCCCTTTTTATGTTTCGTTAATCATTGGAAATCAGCTAGTGCATAATTGCATGATAGACTCCGGGGCAAGTAGCTCAGTAATGCCTAAACAGATAGCTGATCAGTTAGGGCTCCAATATGAAATAACATCTAAGGGAGTAGTGCAGCTGGATGGGACAGCAATAGCAACAGTTGGAGTGATTAGAAATTTGAGTCTTACCTTGCATGCATGTCCAAATGTTGTTGTCTTACAAGATGTATCAGTCATAGACCTTCCACCACTCTTTGCCCTATGCTTGTCAAGGGACTTCACAGCCAAGATTGGGGGATATTTGTCCGCTGATTGGTCTCACATGCTATTCAGAACAAGGTATGGAACTAAGGCCACAATTAGATCAGAACCTATTGCAAACTTCCACATTGAGCCCTATACTCCAAGTAAGATTAATGCCAATTGCTCGGCATTTGATCAAGAAGATCACCCTAGCACTGATGAAGCTGACACTAAGGTTGGAAGTATCCCAGATTTGACTCTTGATGAATGGGCAAGCAAGGTGCATGCTTTTGATCCTTATCAAGGAATAGAAGAATCTGAGCTAGGAGTCTATTGTATACACGAAGAAAGTCAACCTATTCCTAGCATCACCAAGCCAAACCACAAGGATGACAATGAGGTATGGCAGCTGCTTTTTGATGGATCAAGGAGTAGACAAGGTGCAGGAGGTGGAGCCGTGCTTATTTCACCTCAAGGAGTAAAGTATTATTCAGCTTTTAGGTTTCAATTTGCATGCTCCAATAACACTGCTGAATATGAAGCCTTGGTGCAGGGGATGCATTGGGCAATCAAAAAAAAATAAAGAACTTGCAAGTTTTTGGGGACAGTGAATTGATTGTAAATCAGGTCAAGGGACAGCATGCTGCCAAAAATGATCTACTCAGATGCTACAAGAACAGGGTGTGGGACCTCATGGAAGATTTTGAGGGTTTCGGCATCAAGGCCATTCCTAGGAAAGAGAATCAAGCTGCTGACAGGCTTGCAGCAGTAGGGGCAGCCTTTGACATTGTAGAAAACATTCAACAAGACAAGGTACAGCCAAACATCCACGTGATTGTGAGGCCTTCAGTGCCGGATAACGATGTCAGTTGGCAAGTATTTGAGAATGACCAGCAAATCATCCACTTCTTGCAAGAAGAAGCTGAGTTCTCAGCTAAGAATCAAGAGAAGTTGGAACAGCAATATGGTGACCAGGTGATACAGCTGAGAACTGACAAGCTGCCCAAGGGACTTATCACCTTGGAGTCCATTTTTAACCCCAATGATCAGTTTAGAAAGGAGAAAGCAAACATTCAGGTCAAGAGGGAAGATTCGGTATCCATCTTGGTAGAAGAGAACAAGCCATTGCAAATTGGAAAAATGACAACTGAGCAAGAAAGGTATGAATTCATACAGCTTTGTCAAGAATTCCCTGACGTGTTTGCTTGGAGCTATGAAGACTTGAAAGGTTTCAATCCCAACTTAGCTCAGCATACCATCGAGTTGGATCCAAATACTAAGCCTGTCAGGCAGAAACAAAGACCAGTCAATCCACACATGGAGCCTCTCATGAGGAAAGAACTGGACAAGCTGATTGAGTCAGCAATTATATTCCCTATCAAGCACTCAAGCTGGGTTGCGAACTTGGTTCCGGTCAGGAAGAAGAGCGGAGAAATCAGGTTGTGTGTGGACTTCCGAGACCTCAATAGGGCATCTCTTAAGGACCATTATCCACTCCCTTCCATGGAGCAAATATTGCAGGTCGTAGCTGGTTCAGAAAGATTTTCACTACTTGATGGATACTCAGGCTTCAATCAAATTATGGTGAAGGAGGAAGACCAGTTCAAGACAGCCTTCACAACTAAATGGGGCACGTATGCTTACAAGAAGATGCCATTTGGACTGTCGAACGCCGGAGCAACATTCCAGCGAGCTATGGATATGGCATTCAAAGGCTTAATCAATAAGATAGTGCTGATATACCTAGATGATATCACTGTCTTCTCAAAGAATGCTGCAGACCACCTCTTTCACCTCAGGCAAGTGTTTCAGAGGTGTAGAGAGTTTGGAGTGTCTTTGAATCCTAAGAAGTGCATCTTTCTTGCACATGAAGGGAAACTCCTTGGCCATATTGTCTCCAAGGAAGGATTAGCAATTGATCCAGAGAGGGTTGAAGCCATAAGGGCTCTACCATTGCCAAGTCACAAGAAGGCTCTTCAAAGTTTCCTGGGAAGGATAAACTTTGTTCGGAGGTTTGTCCCAAATTTTGCAGCCCTTGTCAAGCCCATCACCAAAATGTTAAGAAAAAGCATGGCTTTCAAATGGACGGCAGAAGGCAAGGAGAGCTTTGAAGCAATCAAAGAATCCATCTCCCAGGCACCCACTCTCATCAACCCAGACTTTTCCAAGGATTTCATCCTCTATGCATTTGGAGGTGATGACACTATTTCTGCCATTCTGGTACAACAGAACAAAGATAATGATGAACAGCCGATTGCCTTCTTCAGCCAAAGCCTAAATGACTGCGAGTTGAGGTACTCTTTTATTGAAAAACATGTGCTTGCAGTAATCAGGAGCTTGAAGAAATTCAAGCATTTAGTCTCAAACAACAAGGTCCAGTTGCTGGTCTCACATGCTGGGGTTAAGGACTTCCTCCTCAACAAGGATTTGAATGAGAAAAGGGCAGGATGGATCACCCGTGTCATGGAGTATGACATTGAGATCAAAATCACCAAGCTGGTAAGAGGCAAAGGTTTGTGTGAGCAGCTCGCTTCCAAACAACCAGACAACCCAGAAGATGAAGAAGACGCTGTCCTGCTATTACAAGATGATCAAAAACAGGAAAATGATGATGTGTCCACTCCCTGTTGGACTCAGAATATGATACATTTCCTACAGACGGGCATGTGCCCTCTAGAAATGAGCAAAGCAAAAAGAAGACACTTCAGGTTGCAGGCTATTCCATATACCATCATTGATGGAGTTTTGTTCAAGAAGGACGTGAATGGAGTGCTGCTGAGATGCATTAACACAGGTCAGATCCAAAGGGTATTAAAAGAGTTTCATGATGAACCAGCTGGTGGCCATTTTGCACCAAGAGTGACAGCTCTGAAAATCATAAAGGCTGGTTATTATTGGCCTAAAATATTCAGTGATTGCTATGCATGGATCAAGAGGTGTAAGAATTGTGCATTCTTCACAGGAAAAGAGAGACTTGCAGCCCTCCCATTACATCCAATCTCAGTTGACCAGCCATTCATGCAATGGGGTTTGGACTTCATTGGAGTCATCAATCCCAATTCGAGCCAAGGGCACAAATGGATTTTGACAGCCACAGACTACTTCACCAGATGGACAGAAGCAGTAGCAGTCAAAGAGGCGAATGAGTCTAGCATCTTGGACTTTTACGAGGGAATAACTACCAGATTTGGTGTACCTGCTACAATAGTCTCTGATAATGCATTGGCATTCATTGGATCTAAAGTGACTGAGTGGGCTGTCAAGAACGGGATTTACCTGAGCACTTCATCAAACTATTACCCTCAAGGTAATGGCCAGGCCGAGTCTACAAACAAGAACTTGTTGAAGATCATTAGGAGGACTCTTGATGAGACTCAGAGAGCTTGGCATACCAAACTGAAATCAGCCTTATGGGCTGATAGGATAACTCCCAAAAGATCCACAGGTAACTCTCCATTTAGGCTTGTCTACGGAAGAGAGGCAATCTTGCCCATGTCACTTGAGTTGCCAACGTTGGAACTCATGAAACAGCTGGAGTTGCTAGAGTTTGGGCCCATGGAGGTGAGATATGCAGAATTGATGGAGCTGCAAGAAATCAGAGATCAGGCATTCCAAGCAATGGAAAAGGATCAGGCTTTGATCAAGAAGACCTTTGATAGGAAGGCCAAAGATAGATCTTTTCAAGTAGGAGATCTAGTATTGAAATGGGATGTGGACAGAGCAAAACCAGGAAGGCATTCAAAATTTGATGCCATTTGGAGTGGCCCATACATGGTCACAAAGTGCAAGAACAACAATGCTTTCCAATTGGCTTCATTGGATGGTGAAGAACTGCAGATTCCAGTAAATGGAATCTATCTCAAGCGTTGCTTCTAGAGGGAGGTTCACTACATCTGTAAATACTAGATTAGATTTTCTTTCCTCCAAGTGCTTGTGCACATTGTTTTGCTGTAGGTTAGTTTTGTTTTCCCTAAGTGCCTTGGCACAGCTTGCTGTCCATGGAGATGTTTAGCATGTCTTTGCTTTCATCAGGTCACATTCCATCTTCCTCCTCGCACATTCTGAGTCAGTTTGGATTCTAACAGAATATTTGATGACTCCATGCCCAATGGATTGCTTCAGGCAACTGGTCTTTTCATCTAGCAGGCAGATGATCCCGCTGAGTCGCCAAATTGTTATCCAAAATTCACCCCCCAGGGTAATTTTGATAACATGCATCAGAATATCCAAATCCCAAGAAAATTGATTGATTCAGAGCAAAAATCAGGTTTCTAGGGTCCCTTCAGGAAATTTTCTAACTCCCCAGGCCGAAGAAGGAGGGAGCAAGCTCTGAGAAAATGTGAAAAAGTTGCAGAAAGGCAAATAGGTTGATCCAGGAAAAAGTGTAAAAATTGGCTAAGTCCTGCTCAAGGGAGCAACTGGGACATTTGGGACGTCAAGGCGCGGATCGGCCGAAAAGCCTCCAGGTGGCCCAAATTGCATTTGGGACAATTGGGCCAGAAGTACGCGGTGGGCGCGAAAAGCCGATCCGGCCGAAGGAGGAAGAAAAATTGGCTAAGTGTTGCTCAGGACGTTTGGGCCAAAAAGGCCCGAACCGGCCGAGTCGGCCGAAATGAGCACAGGCAGTCAAAAATGATTGGGACAAGCAGGCCAAAAAGGCGCGAACCGGCCGAACCGGGCGAAAAAGGGCCAAGCAGTCTGAAACAAACTGGGACATTTGGGACAAATGGACGCGAACCGGCCGGTTCGCCCGAAATCAGCACAAGGAGCACTGTGCCATCTGGGCCAAATAGACGCGAAGGGCGCGAAAGAGCCGGCAGGGCCGAGAACCAATAAAATCACGCCACGTGTCACAAGGAGAAAGGTCAAAAAAGTCAAAGGGTGAGTTTTCGAGCACCGATCCGAACCTATGGGATAGTGCCACGTGTCCCAGCTAGGGCCCACAGAAATTTCAAAGCAAAGCCCGCCGAAAAGTAGAGAAGAGAGAATTATTCAGCGAATCAGAGCATGCCACGTGGCGTCCAGGTGGCAATGCGCGGGAAAATATTTCAAAATCCGTTTTCGCCTGTTCCGTGCCCTAAATCTTCAGATCGACATATCTTTCGATCCAGAGCTCGGATTTGCACGTTCTTTATATCAACGGAAAGCTCATGAAATTCTCTACATGATTCTGGGGTTATTCTCGAATTTTGGTGCAGTCTGGAGGGAGAAAATTGAGAAACGCCTCTGGCACGAAATAACAAGCAGAAGTAATGCTTCAACAAACAACTTTAATGCAGCAGACAGTTCGCCGCTTCTGTTAGGCAGCCCGCCGTTTTGCCAGGATCCGCCGCTTCTGCCATGATGGATGAATTGAATGCAACCTAGAGATGGTTGGGGTAGATTTGGCTTTCCCTCCTCTCTTTCCTCTCTCATTTTCTTTCTATATATTGTAAAGAGGAGCTTCTTTTCACGGTAGAACATTTTTTCTGTTTTGCCTCTACCTTTTTTTTCCTCAGGTGAATTTGTGGAGTTCGAACCTCTCATTTGAACTGTAATACTATTCTGCCTCTTAGCATTCTGCAGTGTATTGTATCAATCTTTGGAGCAAGTAATACATGTCTGTGGATGATTCTCAACCCTCTCTGTGTTCATTTTGCATCCTCCTGGTCTTTTACTGCAGTTTCTGTCATTTGTGCATGATCTTGTATCACATTCAAGTGGTCTGTGTTTATTGGCAAAATAAGTGTTCTTCATTCCTCGGTGCATCACCTCCATTAGTTTAGATTTATTTTTACGCATTTTCTTACCTTGTCTCCTTGGCAGATTAGATTAGGTTTTAAAAAAAGAAAACCCTCTGTATATTTCGTGTGCATCTGAACAGAGGAATAGGAACCAGCCTTCTCTGGAGATTCCTTTCTCACTCTTCAAGTCCCACACTTGGAGAAAGGATTCAATGTTATGCAATCACACTGGATGTTAGTATGATCAACCTAGAAATCTAATCAACATCCAGAAACAACCATATGAATATACAAGACCATGCACAAGAACATGAAATGACATACCTTATCCTTAAGGAGGATATAAACACATTGACCAAGACAAGTCCCCCTTACTCCAATGCTTTATATGGACTGATATATCTCTAAGAAGCATAGTAGATGAATATGAACACCATGAAGACCTAAAAAAAGGTATTAAAGAGGTCCCAAGCCCGCTTAGACACATGTATAAATCATTCTTCTTATCTCTTCTGATCTAAAATTTTTGTTATACCTTTCCTTCCTTCATCACTAGCTCTTAATGAGACACCAAGATCTCTTCTAGGTTCTCACACTCTTCCTTGACTATTATTATGCATTCTAGGCCTTCGAAAAATGTCACCTTGCATTCTAGGACCTTGAGAGCTTTTATTTTGTCTTGAGCATCCATGGAAACAAAACATTGCCACATGACCAATCTCATTATAGTTGTAACATACCACTGATTTCTTCCTCTTGTAGCATTCATCTTGATTAGATGGATCATACAAGCGAATTCTAGCAACATGACCTCATTTTTTGCAATTGTAGCACACCACGCTCTTAGAAAACTAACTTCTATTGTACCTACATGGATGATGATCTCTAGAGGAATTTCTACACTCTTTTTACCTATGACAAAAACCATTACAAGTAAAACAATGACCATTCAAAGATCTCTCAGACCTTAAGGCATTAGGATTCCTAATTGATCTTGGCTTCACATTGTCCTTTATGAGTGTCTCATTCTTTTCTTACTTAATGATAGGTTCACATTCTCCCTTTCTTGGAATCGTGACTTCTTGCTTCAAATCCTTTCCTTTAGATTCCTCTTTCAAACCCAAACCAACTCTATCACCTGCTACTCTTTTTTTGCTAAGTAGATCATCTAGGTCTTTTGCAGTTTTTTCAAACTTATGAAAGGACATAGTTTTCTTACTAACCTCAAGTAGCTCAACCCTTAGGAACTCTATATCTTCTTCAAATTTTGAACACACACTTTCTTTATCTTGCAAACTTGAAACAAGATACTTTACCTCTTATTCTCATTATTTGATTGACTCAAACTTGTAATTCTCTTCTAGCTTGTTAATTTGATTTTTATATTCCTTGACCTATAAAACCAAATTATTATTCACTTTCTCAACATTCTTTAACTCACTTTTAATTCCCTCAAGATAATCCTTTAAATCCTCTTCATCTTCATTAGAATAGCTATAATAACCTAATATAAAATCTCCCAATAAAGAAGAACCATCACTTGAATATCTTTTTGCATCATTAGTCATGAACAATACCTCATTTCCTACCTCCTCATGATCTAATTCAGATTTAGAATCTGAAATACCACCGCTAGGATCAAACAAGAAATCATCCTTATTTGAGTTAAAACTTCTTTTATCCTTCTTCTTGTAGTTAAACCTCTTGAAGTTCTTCTTACCTTTACCAAACTTGTGATTCTTATTTCTAGGTTCAGCCTCATGATCTTCATCATCATCTTCCTTATCGTGCATATGAGGACACTTAGCAACAAAATTGCCTACTTCACCACTATTGAAACACTTGAATGGAATTTTACCACTATAATTACTGGATCCAAGATTCAATATTCTCGCCATCATAGAAAATATCTCTTCATCTTAAATTTCAGAGGTAGCATCATCATCCTTCACCTTCTTTCTCTTATCCTTCATTTCATATTTGAAGTCAATCTCTTTCTTGGATGGTTTAGAATCACCTATCCACATCTCATAAGTAATAAAAGTACCATGTAACTCATCCATCTTCAAAGTAGTCAAATCCTTTCCTCTTCTTTAGTAGATACTTTAGAATCAAACTTAGGAGTTAGTGACCTTAAAAATATTTAAACAATAAATTCTTTCACATATTCACCTAACCCTTTCATATTAGTGACTAATTTTTCAACTCTAAGAAGATATTCAGAAATAGACTCATCATTATTCATCTTAAGGATATAAAAATGATTTCTAAAATTTTGAAGCTTAACAATTCTTACCTTTGAGTCACCTTCATACAAAACTTATAGTTGTTCCCATGCCTCTTTTGTTGACTTGCAGTGCATTACCTTTCCCATTTTAGATTCACCAAGACCACATATGATGGACCTAAAATCCCTTGAGTTATTACTACATTCCTTCTTTTTTGCATCAATACTTGGAGTAGTAGAAGGAGAAGTATAGAAAAACTCCACATTTTCCCAAACATCGAACCCTAGAGACATGATATAGGTATTCATCTTCAAGCTCTAGAAAGAATAATTCACACCATAACACAATGGTGTCTTACCAACGGAGGAACCATTTTCCATTTTTATGCTTCAAGGATCTCCTTTAAAGTGATAAAAACTCTCCAAAAGGGCCTGATTTGATACCAATTATTGGAATCACATTATAATGAGGGGGGTGTATCAGTCCTTAAAAAGTAAATCATATTTCATATTTTTTATTCAAAACAAAAAACCACTTAACTATTCAATTATGTGTGCACACCATCAAATACCATATAAGGAATGAAACATAAATAAGAGAATAAAAAAAAGACACAAGATATAAGTGGGAAACCCTCAAGGGGAAGAAAAACCACTAAAAAAAATCCTTATATTGATATGTTTATAATTTAGTGAGGCACCAACCCCACAAGGAGCACCAACTCCTAATTTAATAGAGATAAAACCCTACAAAGAGCACTAACCCCTAGTTTTGTGAAACACCAACTCCACAAGGAGTCTACAACCCCTAAGGAGATTAATCACCCACTCAACCACATTATGATGTTCTTATCTCTGAAATATTTCTGCCAGAACTGATATATACCAATGATTCAGGTCGCACTTCTTCAAACTACTGTTCAAACCCTAGGTCTTAAAACTATCACAATCAAGCACTTTATTCACTCTTCAAGATTCAAACCCTTGAAATTTTTTTTGAAAACATTCCTAAACATGTCACACACTTTATTATCTCTCAATTCATGCTCACACACCTATAGAAATATCACACCTAGGTCATACTTTTTGCACACAAACGCACCCAAAACTATGATTTTATAAGCTCCTTCATAGTTGAAATTCAAAATCAAACCTTTTACCTCATTTGTATCAACTTATGCATTTTAAAAACATCCCAAATAATTTTCATAACAACTACAAGTGACCCAAGTAGGTCGGCCTATCCAAAAACTACTTTACATGCACCAAAAGGACTCAAATGCCCATAGGTGGAGAGATAAAATTCCTCTAACACTAACCATGATTTATCACCACCCCTAAATAACCATTAATTTTTAAAATGTAATTTTACATCCATAAGTGGTCGAAATTTTCATGAACCAATCAAAACATTTAATTAAATGGGCCTAGTGCAACTTATCCTTTACAAAACAACACATTTCAAGACCTTGTCTTCACCTTTGGGAATAAATATCACCCAAGATAAAATAAACCATGGAACGTGAAAAATAAATGGAAATGTAATAACTTGTAGAAAATTTCTAAGCAAGTTACAACTTTTGAAACAACCTCAAGTTCAAACTACATCAACTTTTTCTTTCCCAAAAACAAGCTACCCAAAAACTAGTTTTCAAAATGCAACTAGTTAACACCCTTACTGATACATTAAATACCTAAAAATTGATTCATTGGATGAAAAATTAATCCATATTCACATTAAAGGTTATTTCATGCATCACCCAATCCATTTCATTCTCTAACCAACTCAAACATTCAGTAAACACTATCTTGTCCTAGAATAGAAAAAAAATTCCTCTCCAAAAAATGATCTAGAAACCATATCAAAACTCATCATTATGAGGAAAAAATTATATCACTAGAAATATTTATGAATTATATTTCCAAAAAAATATTAATTATCCTCCTATATCCTCTTGTAGCTCCTGCAATATCAACTCAACTGAAGACTAGTTTTAATTGCCCTTTGACTAATCAACCTTACTGAAGACTAGTTTTATCTGCCCTTTGACTAGTCAACCTTCATAGGGCACACTTTTAAATTTTATGCATCATCTTGACCTTAAACCTATTTGGAAATAAATAAAAACTTGCATACTCAAAACAATTTCTATTCATTTAGCAGCTCCTTTCAAAACCTTGTCCTAAATAAAACTTCTTCATAAACTGACTTATTTGAGTAGGGTCCACTCATCACCATAACCTATACCATACCTTTATGGAAATATTAATGAGTCATATAAATTTTCAAATCATAATACATGCATTAGGAAGAAACTATGGCCACTTATAAAGCAAATCTCTCAAACCAATTTCAAGTTAGGGTTTCAAACTCATTACAACTTGTTTACCTTATTAACATTCATTTATAAAAACATGACGATGAAATGACCTCATTATTTTTGTGAAAAATTATATAATAAATTTATAAACATCCTTGAAAGATACAAGGTCCCATCAAAATCAAAAAATTCAGTGTGAGCATTAGAAGTTCCAATTCAAGTTGGAAATAGCCTTGTTCATGACCCTTTTTCACCAAAAACACCATATCTTGCAAAATTATCACCATGGTAACATTAATTTTTCCCACAACACAAAGACAAACTCTAAATACATCTCCAATCATCACCATCTTACAAATATGTCTCAATATTTCTAGACAATATCATTTACATAGCTAGCTCTTAGGGTTTTGCATTGTAAAGGCTAGGGTTAACTGAAAGAATATTATAAATCATCATGAAAACAATGCAGATGGACCTATAATAATTAATAAATCATAATAAAACTAAATAAATGTATCCATGGGCTCATATAAATCCATAACTCATCCTCATATAATCTAACAACCATACCTGTTCTAATTGAGCACCTAGAACATGGTCACCAACCTGTATCTGCACCCTAAAACTCATGTGAGTTCACAATAAATCTAAAAATATGTTATCCATCATGCCAAAATTATTCTCAAGCAACCAAGAATCTCCAAACTCCATGCACCATCACCTAGGCTAACTAGGTCACATGAACAAGATTGCAAGTGCAAGTAATCCTCAATGAATCAATTGATATCACAAAGAGAACATGTGAATCATCATTTTATAATAATTATTATCATGTTATGAACCTAATCCATTATAAAAAATATCATTAATAAGGTTTTACATCAATGACAACACCTAGAAAACAACATGCCAACAAATTGTGCCCTAAGTGGCTCTTGTGTGTGTTGCTCTTAGTAATAAGCAATAAATAGATGTAGAAAATGTAAATAGATGTGTGCATGAAAAAATGAACTTACCCTCATATGTGTGTGTGTGTGTGTATAATTATCAGTCCGTTTCCTTTGTGTGTGGATGCCTAAGTGCTCTTGTAATGGCCTTTTTAATGCAACCTTAGGTGGTGATAATTAATGCTTAGTCCTTGGTCCTTTATTATGATCACATAGCTTTGTATTTATATGATTACCTTATTTGAATTTCGTAATTAACCATTAAAAGTCTGACTAGTAAAAATTAATATTCCCAAACGGATAGAAAATACCCAAAAGATGCAAGATAAGTACAAAGAGGTCGGAGGCACCTGTGTGTTGGCGTCCTAGCTGGGTGCTAGTGTCCAGAGTGAGAAATGCTGAAGTATGAAAAGAAATATTGGGAAATAAGGAGTGTAAGACCAAAAGAGGAAATAAAAAGAAAGCAAAGATTGCCAAAGATAGTGATCGATTAGTACTTTTCTCGTTTAGGAATCATATGAATAGTAGTATGTGATCAAGACTAGATAGATACCCAAAGTGTGTGATTTAGTGTCTACAAAAACATTACTTTAGAGAAATGAAGAACATAAAAACTGCCCCTCATATAAGTATTATATTTCCATGAAAATATCATAGGAATATGATAGATTCTCTGATACCAAATGATTTGGTAGAGAAATTACAAAAAATAAATTCTTTATTAATAATTTAATCAAACTAGTTATAAATATATAGGATTTCATAGTTCTATTTTAAGGAGATACAACAACCTGTGAGAAATTAAAATTAACATAAAAATGAAAGATAAATAAAATAAACAACAATATACCTCAAGTATATTTGTGAAGCACTTGGGCTTGTGAAATATTTGGATTTAATTGATTGTGGGTTCTCTTGATATTAATCTCCAAAATGGATTTACAAATACTGCAAGCTTAGATACACAAGGATGCAGGAGGAAAATTGGTAGAAGTTGGATGCACATTTCTCAACGCTTCCAGGGATGACTTTCCAAAGGAAATGGCCTCCTCGTATAGCTGAGGGTAAGACCATAAAAGGTGGAGTCAAATTTGACTATGTTTTAGGGTAATTATGGTAACTAATTGAGAAAAGAAAGTAGATTGAGTCTAGGAGTTATAGATTTGAAGGGGAAATAGACACTTAAAATGACAAAAGTTACATCCAGATATTTAATTATATGTATAACTCAATTGCCGCCACCTTTCTAGGAATTTAGAATTGGAGTCCTAGTGTAATAGGGAAGTGGAGTTCCAAGTGTAGTTAACTAGGATAGGTGGAATTAAATAACTAATTAAATTAATTATTAATTGTGAGGAGATAATTAACCATTTAAATAAATACATGTTTAATTATATTAGTTAAGAGGTGTAATAATTAATATAATTAATTCCAAGAGCATGATAGAATTAAATTAATTGATTCTAAGGGGGAAGGAATATGATTTAACTAGTAGAATTAATTGAATTATTTCTAGAAGAGTGTATTATAGTGGGGTAAAATTAATTTGATTAATTTTAATTGGATAGAAACGAGATAGAAATATGGATGTATTTGTTGTATATATCTTCCCCCCGGGTAGATATAGACAAGCGGAAGAATATGGAAACCAAAGAAATTCAAACCTCAGCCCATGGCGCACAAAAGGGGCGCATAACAATGAGTGTTGACAGCAAAATGGATGCGCCCATGGCGCACAAAAGGGGCGCATAACAATGAGTGTCAACATGAGAATGTATGCGCCAAGGGGCAGGAAAGTGGCGCACAGAAATGGATGTCGACAATGTAAAGGATGCGCCCTTGGCGCACGGAAATGGCGCATAACAATGACTGTCAACAGGGAAAAATTTGCGCCTTGGCGCACATAAGAGGATGTCGACACAAATGTAAATGCGCCCTTGGCGCACAGAAGAAGATGTCAACATAGAAATAGATGCGCCCTTGGCGCACAGAAAGGAATGTTGACATGGGAAAAGTTGCGCCCTTGGCGCAGGTAAAGTGGCGCACGTAAACATGTGTCGACATAAACATATTTGCGCCTTTGGCGCACAGAAAAGAGTGTTGACATGCAAATGAATGCGCCTTTGGTGCACAAAAAGGGTTGTCAACACAAACATATTTGCGCCTTTGGCGCATGAAAAGGATTGTTAACATGCACACGGATGCGCCTATGGCGCACCTTCAGGAGGCGCAACATTCTGAGTGCTGACAGGAAGCAGACCCTGACCCAGATATTCAGATGGCCATAACTTTTGACTGGGAGCTCCGATTCACACAAGGTTGGAATTTTCAGAAAGCCTACGGCGTCCTCTACCTAACTACGACTGGATATCTTTAATTGGGTGGGAACAAGTTCTTAAAAATGCAAAAATACAGTTTGCCACTTTTGGGGTTTGATATGGTCCTCACCTACCACCATAATGAGATGAATTAAATACAACCTGAGGTGGTTGGGGTAGATTTGGACTTTCTCTCTCTTCTCTCTCTCATTCTTCCTATAAATTGTAAGGAGGGGGCTGTTTTTAAAAGGTTGGACATTCTTGTTTTGCCCCTCCCTTCTTCTCTTTGGCAGGTGAATGCGTGGAGTTAAAACCTCCCATTTAAAACTGTAATGCAGCTTTTCCTCTTGGCATTTTGCAGTGTGTTGTATCAATCTTTGGAGCAAATTAATGCATGTCTGTGGATGATTATCAACCCTCTCAGTGTTTATTTTCATCTTCTTGATCTTTCACTGTAAATCTGGTTATCTGTGCATGATCTTGCATTACATTTTTTTGGTCTGTGTTTATTGGCAAGACAGGTGTTCTTCATTCCTCGGTGCATCACCTCTGTTAGTTTAGGTTTTATTTTCTACATTTTCTTACCCCTGTCTCCTTGAAAAATTAGATTAGGTTTTGAGTAGACCCTCTGCATTTTTACGTGTGCATCTGAACAGAGGAATAGGAGCCGGCCTTCATCCGGAGAGCTTTTCCGATTTCGCAAGGTCCCACACTTGGGAAAAGCTCCATGTTGTGCAATCGCACTGAGATTCTCAACCCATCGAGTTGCAGAGTCCCAGGGGTGCTGTGATTCGACACCAACAGTATTTTTAGGGTGTCTACATTTGCCCCTC
Organism: Taxus chinensis; assembly: GCA_019776745.2. Lineage (NCBI taxonomy): Eukaryota > Viridiplantae > Streptophyta > Pinopsida > Cupressales > Taxaceae > Taxus > Taxus chinensis. The sequence goes on from CM034151.1 coordinate 461,496,035, forward strand.
TTTAAATTGATATTGCAAAGTAATAACATTTTAAAGGTAGTAGATGCATGCAAATAAACAAGTGGAAAGTGGTGAAGCATTTGGATGCCCCAAAAATAGAAATGGTAAGGGAATTCCCCCTTAAGCGAGTGGGTGATACAAAAAAGTGGTGGATGATCGCTTAATAGAAATAAAATAAGAAATTTGAAAAATTATGGAAGGAATTGTGCTCGTAGCATGAAAGTTGTTGAGAGAGTGGAAATATACAAGCAACTTTTATTTTGTTGTTGCATAATAGAGTTGTCACCATGATTATTAAAGAATAAAAATGGTTAACCTAGATATCCGTAAACAAACACACATAGAGAAATGAAAATATGAAAAAAGGAAAACATAACCAATATACAAATTAGGTGTAGGCATTAGGGTTATAAAGGAACCAATATGTTATCACACTACTTGTAAGTTGTCTAAAAAGTAAAGATCAACAATGCAACACAACTTTGGAAAAGAAGACAAGAAACTATGCTCCCATAATGAGTATATAGATGCAAATACCCCTAAGTTGGAATAGGTTCAGACTAAAGAGCAAAGTAATGATACTCCTTATGAAACTCTTTTTGGATGCAGTTAACAAATAATCTAAGTTTATTTGCCCCAAGCAGGATTAGGAATCATACAAAGGGAGGAAAGTGATAGTGGTAAAGATTAGAATGATCACTAGGGTAGCAGATCAAAGTAGGAATTTATCAAGATTGTGTTGAAATGTTGAAAGATCCACTTCATGGGTTTTCCAATTGTACGATTTCTGTGATAAGTGAATTTTTGTTCATTTTTTTAATAATTTGTGATTTTTTTGAATTTTTTAATATTTGATTTTTTTTTTGGATTTTTTGGTTGTTTTAAGAATTTCAGAGGAAAGAAGTAAAAATTATGTGTTTAGAACACTAGATGTGTTATAAGAAGCATGAGGATGCCCCAACGAGAGCAAAGAGGGATGAAAAATCTCCCATTCAAAGGATTGAGCATCATGATGAATAGAAAAGTGAGGTGTGCAAGAGAAGAGAAAAAGAGTTAGGCGAAGAAAAATTAGTGTTCTTGAGTGTTTGAGACAAGAAACGAGAAGAATTAGGATTTTGGCGGTTATAAATAGAAGGGTGGGAGGGTTTAATGGCATCACAACCATTTGTGTTATAAACCCTTTATTGCTAATTGAGACAGATTTGAACTTTGAGTTATTGGAGAGATGACATGACAACAATAGCAGCAAGATTGTGCCGGTCATGTTCAAGAGTATGGGCGGAGAGCAGACGAGGGTGTGACAGTGAGTACATTGATTTTTTTAGTGTTGAGTGCATTTATTTCTTGTTTTATGTAGAATAAAATTTAATTTTAATGCTAGCGCATACACTCAGGTGCATTGACATAGCCCAAAAAATGTGCTAGCATATAAGTATATGCGCTACTGTATAAGTGATAGCGCGAGTGTTAAGTGGGAAGTGCGATAGTGTGATTGAGACATTCACGTACAAGTAGTAGAATACGCATTAAAATGCACGCGCTAGTGTGCGTTCATTAGCGTATAACTAGAAGCGCTAGTGTTGAATGCGTTAGCGTCAAAGTGCACGTGCTAATGTGTCAAAGGGTGCGTTAACATCCTAAGATGATTTTTAGGAAGATTGTTGAAGTTTAGAAGTGAAGAAATGATATTTTTTTATGTTTTTGGATGAGTTTTAGGAAAGAGTGTTGCCATTAGATGTGTGGGAGCACCATGGAAGTTTGTAAACCTTTCAAAGGACCTTTTCTTGGTGAGAGAAGAGGGGGTTAGTTACGCTACTAGAGGTGACAAGGTTGAGATAAATTGTTGAGATGTCACACCCCACATATTCATTTTATAATTTTGAAAGGGTAAGTTTTAAACAAATGATTTTAGTCTTTAATGTTATGTGACATTTATTTGGCTTGAGTAAACTTGTTATATTAAATATGATCTTTGACTGATGCGACTTCTTTATAAGAGGTCATTTCTTAGAGTTAAGGTACGAATTAACTACCTGGGAAAGGTCCTTATCATAACCTCTGCTGAGATTGGTGATCGTAATTGAATGTATTAATGACATTAGAAAGTAATGAGCTTGATATAATGTATTAAGGAACATATTGTAATTTTTAACAATATGGTAGTATGATCATGTTGTTTTATTTTGTACCTGTACTATGTTTTAATGAAATCTCACTTTGGGCTTAGAAAAATATTCAGGATTATGATTGCTCATGTTTGATCAAATGATGAGTTGTGATATGAGGTAACATAGCAGGCCAATATAAGTCACATTATTCCCAACTTAATAAAGAGGGGTGGGGGATTCAGGGTCACAACCCATAAGGTATTGTTGACAATTTTAATAGGTTCCAATCCCATCATGTACACTCTCACAAATATTTAAAAGTAAGTAAATAAGATATATATTTATGTATTAGTTAGAAATAAGTAAAGGTGTTCATGGAGTGTTATCATTGTAAATAATTACTATGGATATGTTGGAAATATCTAATCTTGTTCTAGATAAAGTTTAAACTTTATGGAATTCAACTTTATGTAAAATATATTCACATTTATTATGAATATTAACTCCTCCAAAATATCAAAAGATATTGTATATAATATCTAGAAAATATCAAGAGATATTATATATATCTAGAAATGTCTGGGAATATCTATAAAATATCCAAAAGATCAATAATATCTAATATAAGATATTATGAGATATTATGAGATATTTTCTAAGGTAGAAGGTTGGAAAACTTCTATAAATAAGAGGTTTCATTTTGTAATTCAAAAAGCAAGAAAAGCAAGAGGAGGCACCGAAGTGCTCTAGAGTATTTTTAATACAAAGCCTTGTTTTTATATTTCTTTTGTGAGTTTGTGTGTGTTCATAATATTGTTTCTATTTGCAACACACACCCTCTAGGTTAGAAGTTAGATATAATTCATTCAAATTGGTATCAGAGCTAGGTTGAGCTTAAGTTATATGTTTTTATTTCACTCTATTAGTCTAGTTCAAAATGGCGAGTATGAGCAGCAGCCTCACTCAAGCCCACATCCCCATATTCAATGGGAAGAACTACGATTATTGGAGCATAAAAATGAGGACCTTATTTTGTTCACTAGATGTGTGGGAGCTAGTTGAGAATTGGTTTCCAGAACCTGCAGATTTTCAAGCATTTCAAGCACTAGCACAAGTAGATAAGGATTTGTTGAAGGAGAACAAGCATAAGGATGCAAAAGCCTTGTTTCAAATTCAACAAGCAATGGACGAGTCCATATTTTCGCGTGTTGCAGCAGCAACTAGATCAAAGCAATCATGGAAATGTCTTCAAACAAATTATCAAGGTACTAGTAAAGTAAAAGTTACAAAATTACAAAATCTTAGAAGAGATTTTGACAATATTTACATGAAAGACTTAGACTCAGTAGATTTATTTTTCACCCATGTGATGAGTGTAGTAAATCAAATTAGGTCTCATGGTTAGACTTTAGAGGATCAAAGGATTGTAGAGAAAATACTGAGAAGTCTTCCTAGCAAGTTGATGTGATTGTTGTTGCAATAGAAGAATCAAAGAATCTAACCCAAATGCCTGTAGACGAATTAATGGGATCTTTAATATCCCATGAGTAAAGATTGAATAGATCAGGTAGCTCATCTCTTGAGCAAGCCTTCAAATCACAAGTTTCAATTGGTGGTAATAAAGCAAGAGAAAGATCGAGCTTCAATAGAGGCAGAGGAAGAGATTTCCAAAGAGGATCTGGAAGAGCAAACACATCTTATGAAGGAGGAAGAACAAATTCAAATTTATACACTACAAGTGCTAGAGGCCGAGGAAGCAACCAGAATCATACTTATGGTCAAAGGTATAATAAGTCACATGTTCAATTTTATTACTGTAAAAGGTATGGACACTATGCCAATGAATGCAAGAAGAAACATTTTGATATGAGTAGACATAATGCACATTTTTCTGAAGAAAATCAGTCTAAAATTTATAACAATGGTTCAATGTTTATTACATGCAATGTTGCTCAAGATAGTACAAAGGATATTTGGTTTCTAGATAGTGGATGCAGTAATCATATGATTGGATGTAAGGATATGTTTGCAAACATAGATGAGTCAATTACATCTGAAGTTAAGTTAGGAAATGATAATAAAGTTGTAGTAATGGGAAAATGAACCATAAATATTGAAACAAAGAAAGGTGAGAACAAACACATTCTAGATGTGTATTATGTCCCTGGTTTGAAACATAATCTAATGAGTATTGGGTAGTTAGTGTAGAAGGGATATAAAGGTTATTTTGAAGATGATGCATGTGTTATTCTAGATAGAAATCCAAGTAAAAAATTGATTGCAAAGGTTGAGATGACAAGAAACAAAATATTTCCATTAAGAATTCAACATGATTTGTCATCTAAAGAGCTTTCTTCACTAGCATTTAAATTTTTTTTAAAAGATCAGACTTGGTTGTGGCATTTGAGATTTGGACACTTAAGTTTTTGTGGTTTAGATTTATTGCAAAAGAAGCATATGGTGAAGGGTTTGCCTTTGATGGAGAAACCAAACAATCCTTGTGAAAGTTGTATTCTAGGGAAGCAACATAGGGAAAACTTTCCTGTTGGAAAGTCATATAGAGCTAGATCTCTTCTTGAGATTGTCCATTCAGATCTATGTGGACCTATGCAAACACTATCAATTAGAAGGAGCATGTTTTTTCTGACTTTTATAGATGATTTGAGTAGAAAAACTTGGGTTTATTTCTTGAAACATAAGTTAGAAGCCTTTAATGTGTTCAAAGAGTTTAAGGCCATGGTTGAAAAGCATAGCAGTTACTCTATAAATGTGTTAAGATCAAAAAGAGGAGGAGAGTATGTTTCAAATGAGTTTTTAAATTTTTGTAAATTTCATGGGATTAAGAAGCAATTTACAACAAGGTACACACCTCAACAAAATGGTGTAGCAGAAAGAAAGAATAGAACAATTATGAAAATGGAAAGAAGTATGTTGAAAGCCAAAAATTTACTAAATGAGTATTGGGCTGAAGCAGTAGCTTGTGCGGTTTACATCTTGAACCGATGTCCAACAAAAATTATGAAGGATAAAGTTCCTCAAGAAGCATGGAGTGGAAAGAAACACAGTGTATCACATTTAAGAGTTTTTTGATGTGTAGCTTATGCACATATTCCAAATGAGAGGAGAAAGAAATTGGATGATAAAGGAGAGAGATGTATTTTTGTAGGTTATAGTGAACAATCAAAAGCCTATAAATTGTATAACCCCATCACAAAGAATTCTATTATTAACTATAGAGATGTTCAGTTCATTGACGAACAAGCATGTGATGGAAGTGTTGATAAGCTAACAAATATCACTGCAGGAATACCTCATCATCAGAATGAGTTTGATGAAAAGATCACACAAAATGTTCATCTAGCATCTCAAGGGATCAGTGCAGTGATGTCTTCTTCAAATAGCACTCCAGTTTCAAGAAGCATCACAAGAGGTATCTCAAGTGGATCGTCATCCCCTCCAGCAAATTTACATCCTTATGAAACATTAGAGCATGAAGGCAATTCTTCAAATTCAAAGTCTCATAGCAGTGACATATTAGATCCAGCATTGGCAACACAAAGGTCTCACTACAGGAATACCCCAAGAAAGACAAGAAGCTTAAGGGAGATTTATGAACAAACTCAAGGTGATGAGAATGTTGATTTATATTTTGATTTTGCATTATTTTCTCATGATCATATATATATTTTAAAGATGCATTTGAAAATGAAAAATGGGTAAAAGCTATGGATGAAGAAATTGATTCTATTGAAAAGAATCATACATGGGATCTTGTGAGCCTTCCAGAAGGAAAGAGTGTAATTAGCGTGAAATGGGTCTACAAGACAAAATTCAATGCAGATGGAAATGTTGAAAAATATAAAGTTTATAATGAGACTTTTGCTCCAGTAGCTCAACTAGACACTGTCAGAACTGTTTTAGCATTAGCAACTCAAAATAATTGGAAAGTCTATCAAATGGATGTCAAGTCTACATTTTTGAATGGCATACTAGAAGAAGAAGTTTATGTTTTACAACCTCCTGGATATGAAATTGTAGGTCAAGAACACAAGGTCTGTAGATTGAAAAAAGCCTTGTATGGTCTAAAACAAGCTCCAAGAGCATGGTATAGCAGGATTGATTCATATTTTTTGAAAAATGGATTTAGAAAAAGTGATAGTGAACCAACACTATACATCAAAATGAATGATCAAGAACAAATTCTAATTGTATGCCTATATGTTGATGATCTAATATTCACAGGAGATTTGTCAATTGACTTGTTTAAGACAACAATGAAGAAAGAATTTGAAATGACAGATTTGGGTCTAATGAAGTTTTTTCTTGGCATAGAAGTCAGTCAATCAGAAAATGAAATTTTTATATGTCAATCAAAATATTCCAATGATATTTTGAAAAGGTTCCGGATGATGAATTGCAATCGAGTATCAACACCAGTTGCCATAGGATTGAAGCTAAGCAAAGATGATAAATGTTGTGATTTTGATCCAACTATATACAAAAGACTTGTTGGTAGTTTGATGTACTTGACTACTACAAGGCCTGATATCATGTATGGTGTAAGTCTTATTTCCAGGTTTATGGAATCCCCAAAGGATTCTCATTGGCAAGCTGGAAAAAGAATTTTAAGATATGTTAGTGGAACAAAAGCTTTTGGTATTTTATATACAGCTTCTAATATTGTCAAGTTAGTTGGTTACACAGACAGTGACTGTGCAGGAAGCATAGATGACAGAAAGAGCACATCCGGCTATGTTTTCCATTTTGGTTCAGGAGCAATTTCATGGGCTTCTAAGAAACAACCTATTGTCACTCTCTCTTAGGCCGAAGCAGAATATGTGGCAGCCACAGCAACAACATGTCAAGTAATATGGATGAGAAGAGTATTATCAGATCTAAAGCAAGAACAAGAAGCATCAACAAAGATATTTTGTGATAACAATTCAGCTATTGCATTATCAAAGAATCATGTTTTTCACAAAAGGAGCAAGCATATTGATACAAGGTATCATTTTATCAGAGAGCTAGTCAACAATGGACAAATATTTTTGGAGTTTTGCAGGTCTGCAGAACAATATACTGATATCTTCACCAAGCCATTACCAAAGGACACATTTGAACACATGAGAGATTGCTTAGGCATCATAGGTCCGTATTGCTCCAACAATACATGAAGAATCAAGATTATGAGGGAGTGTTGGAAATATCTAATCTTGTTCTAGATAAAGTTTAAACTTTATGGAATTCAATTTTATGTAAAAGATATTCACATTTATTGTGAATATTAACTCCTCCAAAATATCAAAAGATATTGTATATAATATCTATAAAATATCAAGAGATATTATATATATCTAGAAATATATGAGAAAATCTATAAAATATCCAAAAGATCAATAATATCTAATATAAGATATTATGAGATATTTTCTAAGGTCGAAGGTTGGAAAACTTCTATAAATAAGAGGTTTCATTTTGTAATTCAAAAAGTAAGAAAAGTAAGAGAAGGCACCGAAGTGCTCTGGAGTATTTTTAATACAAAGCCTTGTTTTTATATTTCTCTTGTGAGTTTGTGTGTGTTCATAATATTGTTTCTATTTGCAGCACACACCCTCTAGGTTAGGAGTTAGATATAATTCCTTCAGGATATTGGGTCAAAATTGATCCCATGCTTGTAAACCCCCGCTTGTGATGATTGTTCTAATATTTGGTCAACCGACTATGTTAGAGTGAAGTTTATAATTTGATATACTTATTATTTATAAGGTCGATTCAACCGACCACATACAAGGTTTTAATGGGGTTAGTAACGGTTGCAGTTAATTAAAATCCCTGCCAAATCTGGTGGAAAGAACGGTGGACGGTGGTGGCGAAGTATACGAAGCCACAACATGGATGAGTTTGGTTTGATGCATTTAATACTAGTACTGCTCATTGGGGAACTCAAAGCTTCCACAAAAAGCCATCGTTCATTCAAGATTGAGTTCCATTTTTGATTATTTGTTAGAGCCATTTAGTTCTGCATGTGATTTGTGGTTTATTTAGCTTGGCTGGAAGCCATGCAAAAAGGATAGTCATTGTATCTTTTAAGCCATTGTCACTGATTGTAGCTATTGTTAAGCCACAGTACGAGGATTCTCTAATGATAAAAGGAAATGGAGTTTTGGTTGTGGGTTTCTGGCAGTGATTCAAAGAAGAATCCGACTCGAATGAAGGTGAAAAGTACGGGAAAATGGAGGAGATCGGGATTCTTTTTCAGGAATAAATTGTTCGTTTCCTCTCTCTTACAGCTTAATCCCTTTCGTGATTGCTTTAATGTGAAATCTTTGCAGTATTTTATTTGTCGACCTTGTTGAGTTGGGTTGTTAATTGTGTTTACCTCTGGATACGGCTGTACTATGAAGATATTGCTGTGTATTTATTTGATGGATTACTGTAAAAGGAAGATAGATGTGTTTTACTATTTCTGTGTTAATACTGTAATCCACCTTTGGGTTTCTGCGATTACCACTGTACGGGTACCCACTTTCAATCAAGGTTTATTGAAAATGAGAACCTTTAGTTTGAATATGGATATTCTTTGCAGTTTGTAATGGATATTCCGCGTCTAAGTTCTTCTGCAGAGATTCACTGTACCATTTCGCCTACCTTGCATAGCATAGGTGTAATTTGATTATCACTGGGACCAATGCAGTTAGCTCTCCATAATTTTTTTTACGTCTCACCATTTCATAGAAAATCGATATCATGTTGCAAAGTCTATGTGCCCTATTTGTCAAAAGTGGCAGGGGTTATCTATGAACCTGCCAATCGATTAAGGAGATGCGTTTTATTTTAGTATTATTATTGAACTGGCGAGTTGAATTTTGTTCTAACACTGTGTTTGTGAAACCTTACCTCGATGCGCTGTGATATCTACACCATTTTCATATCAGAAAACTCCTGGTGTTAAATGCCTGACTAATACGAGTTCTCTCTCTTAGTGGATTTACGTTGAGGTTTTACTACGAGTCATCGAAAATTGACTTAAGGGTGATTGGAAAGTATTACTTTAAGGTCTTTGAACATGTTTCATATACTTATAGGACTACCTGTTCTGGGTCGGTGGTTTAAAATAATCTAAGTATGGATATTATGAGTTTACGAGTCAATAAGTACTCAAATATACTGTATACTTATGCAGCTCAGGTTTGGATTTTGCAAGTCGTTTAGACGATTTTAGTCATTTTAGATGTCAAAATACAGCCACTTTTAAAATATGACCGTTGTGATTGACATGTAAAAATATAATTTAAACGTCAAAATGACATGTATATTATAAATTTGACTGTCTATACATATATATATGTATGTATGTATAGAAAGTTAATAAATTAAATACTAATTTTTTTTAGATTCATGAAAAATACAATATAAATTAAAAAAAAAAAATTAAGATATAAAGAAAATAAAAATAATAAAATCTTACTATTTTATTAATCATTATGAAATAGAAACATCTTTTAATTTTGATTTTCAATTAGTTTTGTTTGATTTATTTTTTTAGTTTGATTTGATTTTTTGTTTAGTTTTTTCTATTGATTTTTGATTTGTAATTGTTTGTTTTATTGTTATTTGTTTGATTTTTTACAAATAAAGATTGGAAATTCCAATGATTGCACTAAATGTGAAATTTGAGAACTTGGATGTAAGAAGATAGCACTCATTTTATAATTATTTATTTCAATTTAATTTTAGAAAGTCAAAAAAAATTATTGTTTCAATCTTGTGGATGTAAAAATTTACTCAAATTTTGTATTTTATAATAGTTATTATAAAAATAAATTTGACGTGTATATTAAATTTTGAACTTCAAATGACATTCATATAATTTTTTAGACCGTCAAAGAAAATTATTGTGACAAGTAACATTGAACGTCAAAATCCAGCACTGCTTATGCTAACCTGTTTTGACAGCCACATCATAATTATTTTGGAAAAACAAATAATTATTTGCTAGTGGTTGGGCATTCATTTCAGTTCAAGGGATATGAGGATTCCCTTAATCGAACCAATAGCCCGACATAGGCTATAGAGCAGTTATCTGATTATTAACCAGTTATGTATGGTATGTAATGATTAATTGATGCAAATAATTGTTAAACTGGTTGAATATAAAGGAGACCTTGGTTGATAATAAGGATATTCATTTGATTCTTGTATTATTGTTATGTCACTTTGATATTACTCTCAAAGTATTAAAACATAATACAATGTATAATTATAGTGAGTACAAGTTATAAATCCTAAAGGATCCCACAAGTGCGAGCACCTAGACTGTGGAAAAAGAGGAGAAAATACCTAAATGGGTGATCATTAAAGTTACAGGAAGGAAGGATGGCATGCTGGGCACCAGATCCTGCTGCAAGGCTATGGAGAACTAATGGCTGTACTTTGGCCGCCCTTTTGTTGGTCTTGCTCCTTTGTTCTGTTGGTTGCTTTTTTTAGGTTTTTTGTTAAAACATGTAATGTTTAATATGTAGACTTTGGGTGGTCTGGCTTTGTTTTGTGGTGGTTTGTTGTCACTTTTTTTGACTTAGCCTCCCTCGTTTTTTTAGTTTTATTGCTAAAACTGGCTTCTATATATGTCCGAGGTTATTTGTTCCCCTTAAAAACCAAACTTATTTTATCTATCTAGATATCTTGAGTTTAAGTTGATTTTTCTTATGGGATAAATTGTGGTTTTATGAATATGTTTATTGCAACTTTTCCCTTATAAAAATACTAAATGGCTTAAACTATTAAAGTGGATAAAGGAACCTTTCATTCCAGTCATGTTGGACCAACCTCGTGCAATTTTGTACATTAACAATTTTAGTGCAGGTTGTAAAGAAATACGACATGGATAAAGCATTGGTTACGATTTGCTGTGATTAATTCTCTACTATGTCATCTAAATGTGATTATGAAAGTGTGCATGCATTTAATGAAAGGGAAGAATGAATTGATTATTTGTGCTTACTTTATGAGTGTAATAAATGTACGTATAGTTGATGATAATTGATAGGCTTCATTAAGATGAAGAGGAAATTGTACTTCATAGGAACATGTAATCCGCTGTGGTAGTCTATTATTTAGCTATGTTGTAAGTCTAACTCTATATATATCAAATGAAGAGATGGTCATTAAAATTGTGCCTTGAACTTGTTGAGGATCTATTGTCACCTATCCATAGTTTAGTATGAACTATTATTGAGTATAAATGGGAAATCAATTATAATTGATCATCTTTGATAGCATGGAAGTCATAAACTTATAGTTGGAATAATATATCGTTATTTGTGACAGTAATATCATGATTAATTTTTATATTAGTGAATGATAGAAAATATCCTTATTAAGGATAAGGGATTATGGACCTATTTTACTTTCTCTTTCTTAGTATCTTTTTTGGCTGAGAATAAGTATTAAATTATAAGATACTTAAATAACTAAAACCTTGTTTAGATTGGGCATCTGGCTTATTTGGGAAGGTTGTTATTTAACTGGTATTATATAAGTATCTTAGGAAGGGCATGTTTATTTAACAAACTAGTAAATACTAGATAATGGTCTAGTGATGAATGATCTTGGAATGTTTTTGTAGTACCAAGAGTCTTACTTTGCTATATAGAGTATTGTAAAAACATAAATACATCATTTGAGCATGCCATTAAAATATATAAACCCAATGCGTAAAATTAGGAAGAACAAGGGTACTCTATTTAATGGAATAGTTGCATGGATCATATGTTGTGTAATATGTTGTATTGGTGAATGAATGAACATAACATATTAGATGGACAAAAAAGGAATAAATGTGTTATAATTACTAGCTTTGGTAAGAATATAAAATACTCGCTTCTATTTATTCATATAGTTATGTGGTTAAAATAAGATAACTTTTTGGGAATATTACTATGCTTGAATAAATAGAAAAAGTTAGTTTGGTATAGTTATGCAGTAATTAAATTTACATTTACAATTAGGCAGTATAAAGGAATGAGAGGTACAATAATGAACTACAGTCAAAATATTAGGTTATCTTGACATAGGACCTTAGGTACGATTAATTTGTGGTGAAAGTATCATAATATCTAAGGTAACGTGTTGTGATTTAATTAATTAATTTGAAATAATTAAGATATGATGTTCCAATTTAAGACACTTAGAATAATAACAATTGATTATTATTGACTGAAAAATAAAACAATTGGTATACAGTACTTGATACACTTGTGTTGCTGAATCAACAATGTATCTACTGATTAAGTGTAATCTATGTGAAATGCTTCATAATCATAGATGTCTCATGTACTGTAAAAGTATCCTCAAGGGTAAAGTAGTAGAACGACATCAAGTAAAATAAAAGAAAATAAGCATGTCTATTAAAGTGAGCTCAAACTCTTAAGAAATAATCAATTTGAGTCATGTTAGGGGTTTATGACCACAACATTCCTAAGAAGGATTAGGTTTAATGAGGTCAATAATTTGATATCAATAGAAACAAAAAATGAACCTCTTGGAGGCACAGAAAGAAGGTAATGGATATAAGAACTTATATATTATCCTTGAATGACTAAGATGATATAATTAAATCTTATTTGATTCAACCAACGATAGTTTTATTAATACTTTGTGTTGACTAATGAAAAAAATAATGATTAAGACTATTTTTCTTTAAATAGTAGTGCCATCTAGTTTAAGTGGTAGTACCATCGATGTATGACTTAAACATGATGGAAGGGAATGAAGAATAAGGTACTTCATGAACTCTTAAAATAGTACAAATGTACAAATCAAGTCTTATTGAAATTAACTGACGTAGTATCCCTACATGAACATCATTGCTTACTTATGAATAGTAACCTTGAACTCAATAACTTAAGCAACTGAATAAACCTAGTAAATATGAATAGACATAAAAGAATGCTTAAGTTGTTAATTATGAACAATTAATTCAATTCTGATCACTAGATCGAGTGATATGGTGATGGGACATGTTTCGATTGATGAATGTGATGTCATGAAACTGAGCATGACATACATGACTCTAAATCTTTAGCTGAAATAGTGTATGGTAGTACACTTTTAGGATGCACCTAGTTCTAGTATAAGTGTGTGATGCCGGATGGGATTGGATTGATTGAAATCCCATTATACACTTAGAACAACACTTGTAAATAAATTCCGAGAAGGGCACTATTGGTATACTTTGTATAATGACTTGAAAGTGTTTTATATGGGGGATCAAATAGGATCTAGTTGACCCATAATCTTTCACATGCTTTATTGATTTGTTATATGAAGTATTGTAATTATATTATGTTAGATTTTAGTTTTGGCTGTACATTTAAGTAATTGAAGGAAAATGTTAGAATCGAGAAAAAAAATCACATGAATTGAAGTGACAAAGTGGGTGTTACATTTTTGTATCAGATCTGAGGGTTACAACTCTTGGACTTATTAGGTACTTACGCTTACTGAATTCTTATTTTTATTAATAAGATAAAATAAATGTGAGAAGGATGTACCGTGGATAACGACCTAGATCAAACTATGTATCAGTTTCAGTGGTAAGAAGACTGGATAACACTCTAATAGTCCTTTGTGACACATGAAACCAGAAGGATGCTGGGAGCAACTGGTAAGTGTAAACATGATAAACCAAGGCAAACAACTTAAGCTGAATGATAATAATCAGTAGAGGGTTGCTTGATTAATTGAAATATCTTAATGACAGATTTGGAACTTAAATCCAATACGAAATAAAAACCTGCACATGGTAGATGAAGTAGATAGGAGAGGACTATATGTTATAGGGACATTAACTTGAAAGACTAGTTAGGCTAGAATGAAATCTGCAATAAATGTCGACTCTAAAAGAGTAAAAGTAAAACAAGATCATTGGCTCACCTTCGGCATTGAATTTTAGGAAGAAAGTTACGTGGGAGATAGAGCCTGAGATGCTCAAGGATTTGTAAACTTGATGAGTAATAAATCGAAGTATTTGTTTTAAATGATCCTTTAATATATAGATTTCTCAATCATTGTGACCTGTGATTTTTGTAACTTGCATTAGAGTCTTAATGTGTTGTATGGATTTAATGGCGATTTAAGCATGAGAAAGGTTTCAAGGCTATGGATGTGTTTTAGTAAAGAAATCTTCAAGGTGGTCACTGGTACAGTGAACAATGAATGCTTAGGGAAATTTAGAGAATTCAGGTCATCATCACTAACTTTGGGACATTATTTACTATGGATGGAAGAAGACTACTAAGTTAATTATGATCCTTTCATGCACTTTTTGTGTCTTGAAAAAGATAAGGAAGGAAGAAATGAATACTGAGGGTAAAATTTGTACTCTCACGCCTGAGGCGGAGTTGAGACCATTTCATGTGAATATTTAACATACTCAACATTTATCTTCCATTCCTTGATAAACTTGATTTCGAAGGTTGAAAATCATATGTTTAGGCTGTGTACATGGTGCTAAGACCTACCAATAAGTAATGGTAGATCAAAATGTAGATCACTCCTAACTCAGGTCTGCAATTGTGTGAAGGTTAGTATATAAGAAAATAAAAGTGTGGTTTGCTAAGTTTTATGCTTGAAGTGCATCTTTACCTTGTGGAAAAGCTATAGGATGAGTCATTCTAGGTATCTATAGGAATTAGGAACTACTGGAATCACTATTCACCCTTTTTCATGTGATTGAAGACTCTTTTTGGTGAGTAGGGTGGACTCCTGATGGACATGAAGGAAAACTTACAAATATAGAAAAGTAAGCAAGTAATGAAACAAAAACAACTTAGGAGGATCAATGGTAAATTGAAAACAATGTTTTCCTTGTTTGTAGCTGTGTGATATGGCTTGTTTTTACTATCGATATGATATATTTAATAATATTACACTTTAAGACTACTTATAATGACAAATATTTTGTCATGTTGCTGACTGTGTGATGGTTTTTTTTAGTTGGCAGGCTATGACAACCAGTAAATGTGAATTTCTGATATGAGAAATTGCAATTTTTCGTGGAAAATTATGATTATTCTCCTAAATTAAAAGGTATGATTATGTGCTTAAATGATTTTATTATGATTAATGAGTGAAAATCATCGTGATGATGATTTATTAAGGGGGGAAGTATATTACACCCCAAAGATTCATTTTATAATTTTGAATGGGTAAGTTTTAAACAAATGATTTCAGTGTTTGATGTTTTTGTGATATTTCTTTGGCTTGAGTAAAGTTGTATTAAATATGATCTTTGACTGATGTGACTTCTTTATAAGAGGTCATTGTTGAGAGTTAAGGTACAAATTCACTACCTGGGAAAGGTCCTTATCATAACCTTTGTTGAGATTGGTGATCGTAATTGAATGTATTAATGACAATGGAAAGTAATGAGCTTTCTATAATTGATTAAGGAACACATTGTAATCACTAGCACTAGGGTAATATGATCATGTTGTTTTAATTCGTGCCTAGACTATGTTTTAATGAAATCTCACTTTGGGCTTAGACAAATATTCAAGATTATGATTACTCATGTTTGATCAAATGATGAGTTGTGATATGAGGTAACATAACAGACCAATATAGGTCACATTATTCCCAACTTAATAAAGTGGGATGGGGGATTCGGGGTCACAAACCATAAGGTATTGTTAACAATTTTAATAGGTTCCAATCCCATCATGTACACTCTGGAAAATATTCAAAACTAAGAAAATAGGATATATATTTATGTATTGGTTAGACATAAGTAAAGGTGGCCATGGAGTGTTATCATTGTAAATAATTACTATGGATCTTGGGTCAAAATATATCCCATGCTTGTAAACCATCAGTTAAAATGATTATTCTAATATTTGGTCAACCGGCCATGTTCGAGTGAAGTTTAGAATTTGATATACTTATTATTTATAAGGTCCATTCAGCTAACAACATGCAATATTTTAAGGGGGTTAGTAATGGTTGTAGTTAATTAGAAGTCCTGCCAAATCTGGTGGAAGGAACGGTGGGTGGTGGTGGAGAAGTATACAAATCCACAACATGGTTGAGTTTGGTTTGATGCATTTAATACTGGTACTAATCGTTGGGGAACTCAAATATTCCCCAGAAAGCCACCATTAATACAAGATTGAGTTCCATTTTTGATTCTTTGTTAGATTCATTTCGCTCTGCATGTGATTTTTGGTTTATTTAGCTTGAATAGAAACCATGCAAAAAGGATAGTCATTGTATCATTTAAGCCATTGTCATTGATTGTACCTATTTTTAAGCCACAGTATGAGGCTTCTCTGATGATAAAAGGAAATGGATTTTTGGTTGTGGGTTTCTGGTAGTGATTCAAAGAATAATCTGGCTCAAATGAAGGGGGAAATTAAGGAAAAATGGAGGAGATCGGGATTCTTTTTCAGGCATGACTTGTTCCTTTCCTCTCTCTTTATAACTTAATCCCTTTTGTAATTGCTTGAATGTGAAATATTTGTAGTAGTTTCTTTGTCTACCTTGTTGAGTTGAGTTGTTAACTATGTTTACCTAGGGATATGGTTATACTATGAAGATATTGTTGTGCATTTGTTTGATGAACTACTGTAAAAAGAAGATAGATGTGTTTTACTATTTTTGTGTTAATATTGTAACCCGATTTTGGGGTTTCTACGATTACCACTATACGGGTACCCTCTTTAAATCAAGGTTTATAGGTTTATTGAAAATGAGAACCTTTAGTTTGAATATGGCCATTCTTTACAGTTTGTAATGGGTATGTGTCTAAGTTCTTTTGTAGAGATGCACTGTACCATTTCACCTTCCTTGTGTCACATAGCTGTAATTTTATAATCACTAGGACCTATATGGTCAACTCTCGATAATAGGTTTTACGTATCACCATTTCATATAAAATCATATCATGTTGCAAATTCTATGTGCCCTATTTGTCAAAAGTGGCTCAGGTTATCTATGAACCTGCCAATCGATTAAAGAGATGCATTTTATTTTAATATTATTATTGAACTGACGGGTTGGGTTTTGTTGAAGTATATTCTAGCACTATGTTTGTGAAACCCTACCTCTAAGTTCCATGATCTCTGCACAATTTTCATATCAAGAAACTCTTGGTGTTATATGCTTGACTAATACGATTTTTCTCTCTTAATGGATTTACGTTGAGGTTGTACGAGCACTGTGTGTTTATTTTGTTATGAGTCATCAAGAGTTGACTTAAGGTTAGTTGGAAATTATTACTTTAAGGTAATCAAACATATTTTTGTATTATTACATATACTTATAGGAATACTTGTTCTGGGTTGGTGGTTTGAAATAATATAAGTATGGATATTATTAGTTTATGAATCAATAAGTACTCGAATATACTGTATACTTATGCTAACCTACTTTGACTGTGACATCATAATTATTTTGGAAAAACAAATAATTAATTTCTAGAGGATGGGTATTCACTTGAGTTCAAGGGATATGAGGATTCCCTTAATCGAACCAATAGCCCGACATATGGTATATAACAATTAT
Organism: Taxus chinensis; assembly: GCA_019776745.2. NCBI lineage: Eukaryota > Viridiplantae > Streptophyta > Pinopsida > Cupressales > Taxaceae > Taxus > Taxus chinensis. Next base: position 461,513,704 of record CM034151.1, read on the forward strand.
CTAATTATTAACCAGGTATGTATAATATCTAATGATTAATTGTTGTAAATAATTGTTAAACTACTTTAATATAAAGGAGGTCTCAGGATATTGATCTAATTCTTGTATTATTGTTATGTCACTTTGATATTAGTGTTAAAGTATTAAAATAAAATACAATGTATAATTATAGTGAATACAAGTTAGAATCATCTTGAGTTTAAGTTGATTTATCTTGTTGAATAAATTGTGTTTTTATGAATATATTTACTACAACTTTTCGACTATGCAAATACTAAATGGCTTAAATTGTTAAAGTGGATAAAGGAACCTTTCATGCCAGTCATGTTGGACTAACCTCATGTAATTGTTTACTTTAAAAATATAAGTGCAAGTTGTAAAGAAATGCGACACGGATAAAGCGTTTGTTATGACTTGCTATGATTAATTATGTACTATGCAATCTAAATGTGATTACGAAAGTGTACATGAATTTAATGAAAATGAATAAAAACTTTATTATTTGTGCTTACTTTATGAGTGTAATAAATATAAGTATAGTTGATGATAATTGATAGGATGCATTAAGATGAAGAGGTCATTGTACTTCATGGGAACATGTAATCAGCTGTGGTAGTCCAATATTCAGCTATGTTGTAATTTTAACTCTATATATACCAAATGAAGAGTTGGTCATTAAAATTGTGCCTTCAACTTGTTGAGAATCTACTTTTACCTATCCATAGTTCAGTATGAACTATTATTGAGTATAAATGGGAAATCAATTATAATTGATCATCTTTGATAGCATGGAAGTCATAAACTTATAATTGGAATAATATACCATTATTTGGGACAATAATATCATGATTGATTTTTATGTTAGTGAATGATAGAAAATATCCTTATTAAGGATAATGGATTATGGACCTATTGTACTTTGTATCTTTCTTAGTATCCTTTTTGGCTAAGAATAAGTATTAAATTATAAGATACTTAAATAACTAAAGCCTATTTCAGATTAGGCATGTGGCTTATTTGGGAAGGTTGTTAGTTAACTAGTATTATATAAGTATCTTAGGAAGGGCATGTTATTCTTAAAAACTAGTAAATACCATATAATGGTCTAGTGATGAATGAGCTTTGAATGTTTTTGTAGTACTAAGACTCTTCCTTTGCAATATAGAGTATTGTAACAAAAATAAATCCATTGAGCAAGCCATTAAAATATATAAACCCAATGGGTAAAATTAGGAAGAACAAGGGTACTCTATTTAATGGAATGGTCGCATGGATCGTATGTTGAGTAATATGTTGTATTGGTGAATGAATGAACATAACATATTAGATGGACATAATATGAATAAATGTGTTATAATTAACGGCTTTGGTAAGAATATAAAATAGTTGCTTCTATTTACTCAGATAGTTATGTGGTTAAAATAAGACAACTTTTTGGGAATATTACTATGCTTGAATAAATATACAAAGCTAGTTTGTACGAGTTATGCAGTAATTAAATTTACATATGCAATTAGACGGTATAAAGGAATGAGAGGTACAATAATGAACTACATTTGAAATACTGGGTTATCTTGAGATAGGACCTTAGGTATGATTCATTCGTGGTGAAAGTATCAAGAGATCTAGGGTAACCTATCGTGATTTAATTAATTACTTTTAAATAATTAATATACGATGTTCCAATTTAATACACTTAGAATAAGAACACTTGATTATCATTGAATTAAAAATTAAACCATTGGTATACGGTTCTTGAGACACTTGTGTTGTTGAATCAATAATGTATATGTTGATAAACTTCAATGTATATGAAAGGCTTCATAATCATAGATGTATCATGTACGGTAAAAGGATCCTTAAGGGTAAAGTAGTAGAATGACATTAAGCAAAATAAAATAAAACAAAAATGTCTATTAAATTGATCTCAAACTCTAAGAAATAATCAGTGTGAGTCATGTCAGGGGTTTATGAACCCAACATTCCTAAGAAGGATTAGGTATAATGAGGTCAATAATTTGATATAAATAGCAAAAAATCCAGAACCTCTTAGAGGCACATAAAGAAGGTAGTGGATATAAGACCTTATATTTTATCCCTAAATGACTAAGATGATATAATTCAATCTTATTTGATTCAACTAGTTAGATTTTTATTCATGCTTCATGTTGACTAATGAAAGAAAAATTATTAGGATAGTTGTATTTTAAATAACAGTGCCATCTAGTTTAGGTGGTAGCACCATCGATGTATGACTAAAACACGATGTAAGGGAACGAAGAACAAGGTAGTCAGGTTGAAATCTTAAAATATTACAAATGTATATATCAAGTCTTAGGGAACTTAACTAATGTAGTATCCCTAAGTGAACATCAACGCTTACTTATGAATATAAACCTTGAACTCAATAAATTAAACAACTAAATAAACCTAGTAAATCCTAATCTAGATAACAATAATTAAGTGTTGGTGAAAGAAAAGTAATTCAATTTTGATAACTAGATCAAGTGATATGGTGATGGGATATGTTTTTATACATGAATGTGTTGTCATGAAAATGAGCATGGCATACATGACTCTAAAACTTTAGCTGAAGTAGTGTATGGTAGTACACTATCTATGATGCACCTAGCTCTAGTATAAGTGTCACGATGTCAGATGGGATTCAATTGATTGAAATCCCAGTAGACACTTAGAACAACACTTGTAAATCAATGCCGAGAAGGGCACTACTGATATACTTTGTATAATGACTCGAAAGAATTTTCTTTGGGGGATTGAGTAGGATATAGTTGACCATAAATCTTGCACATGCTTTATTGATTTGTTATCTAAAGAATTGTAATTATATTATGCTGGATTTGAATGTTGGTTGTACATTTAAATCATTAAAGGAAAATTTTAAAATCGGGAAATTTTTTTCCCAAGAATTGAAGTTACAAAATGGGTGTTATATGAGATTCCACACATTTTATTGGACCATTGCTTGTCAAATTTATTAGTGGAGAGATGTTATAGTGAGAGTCAAAATTTTAGACTACCCACTAGTGAGATGACAATGATTTTAGAGGATGTATATAGGATCCTTTGGGTTCCGATACAGGGGAGTTTGGTAGAGTATGAAAGGAATGTGGTACGCATACAAGGACACATTGGGGATTTTTTTGTGAGAGGAGATACCTAGAGAGGGGATGGAGTTGCACCTATATCAGTGATTTGATGAAAAAAGGGTGGCCTGGATTCTAGTTTATCTGATGGATCTTATAAGTGGCTATTTTTTCTTGATAAGACGAGGAAATATTTTCATCTTGGGTTGATAGGCATCATGGCGATACTGGTGCAGGGAGATATTTTTTCATGTGGAAAATTTATCCTCACACATTTGTAAATAGACCTTACTTTGATAACATACAAGAGCATGCAGAGTTTGAGCCTGATGACATTGTTATAGATATGGGAATGACATCATATTGCCACCAGAAAACCATTAGGGGTATTGAGAGCTAGAAAGATGGATGAGCCATTGTACATGGGATGGAAGACAGTAGGTGTAGTGCACAGAGTCCATACGAGTGACCTCACCTTATATAGGTAATATTTTGATGACTTAAAGTTACAGATGATTACATGGCATCCATACAAGTTATACTAATGGGCCATAGATGCTATGGAGTTGTGCACTGCAGAGGTGGACTATTACATCATAGGCAGTCATATCCATATTATGGAAGTGTACAGAGTAGATAGAGTCTAACAATAGTTGGGCATCATACAGGGTATTCCAGGTAGTGAGCAATGGTACACGCTTGTAACATGTGAGGCTTTTGACTTTGGGCCATGTATTAGAGTACATATAGCTATACATAGATTTTTTGGAGTCATCCTAGAGGCATGGGATGTTCACCCACAGGTTGTGGATTCAGGTACGAAAAAAGACTACAGTTCATGGTATGTGATGATCATGCCTAAGAGGATCACTATTCCTCATGAAATATTAGCAGAAAGGATAACAACAGTAGTAGTTGGGGTTGGTCCACAAAATTTGAGAGATATGGATAGACTTAGCTAGGAGGAGGAAGAGGGTCAGGGATAGGGCCAGGTGCAGGGATAGGGTCCAGTATCACAAGCACAAATTTAGGGATATGGCCCATAGGTTTAGGGAGTGTAGGGACCGCTAACCAGAGGGATATGGTGGACACATTCCAGTGGCATAGGTAGTGAAAAAGGTTCCTATACTATAAAAATTCATATAGTAGATACAAAACTGATTATATAAATAGATATATAACAAGTGCCACAATAAACACCAGGATTACAGATGCAGGCACCTAGATTGGTACCTTTGCAGATGCTACCCTCACCACCTAGAACAACTAGTCTAGGTGTTCTAGGAGGATAGGCAAGTGAAAAAGGAGATGGAGGACATGGAACACCATAGATAGTGGTACTAGGTTTAGCAGGTGGGCCATTTATGACCACATTGTAGGAAGAGAGAGACATGACCTTGTTGTAAGGTGATACTGCTCTTATCACCATACATACTTTGTAGATGTTGTTCGAGAAGTGAGTCGTGGGTCAAGGTTCCTTTAGGAAGGAGAAGGAGAAGAATATTACATAGAGGGATCAGGTGAGTATAGAGAGAGATAAATTGAGGATCCAAATGTAGCATTTGACAACACACCAAGATGCTCTATAGCATATTGTGATAATGGGTGGCCTATGGGATTATACTAGAGCTTGTAGTGACATATGGGGAGGTTGGATATTACCTAGTTTTATATCAGGTGGTAGTACTGGAGGCTCATAGAGATCCACCTCATAACTATCAGTTAGGAAACTGATTAACGAGGTCACAGAGACCATCTAGGTCAGTGTGGTCAGTTCAGATTCCACCACCTAGTCATAGGGCAGGCAGTCCTGGCGTAGGGGAGAGTTAATAATGACTTAGATTAGATGATATATATGTTTTTTTACATGCCCCATGATGAATGCACACATTTTTTGATCGATTCCCATGGTGGCATACCAGGATGCATATGAATTTGATTGAGATACATTGGTAAATGAACATTATTGATTTTGTTAATATATAATAGACATTATGGCACCACATGTATGATCATATGTTTTTGTTGTCTCATGTTATTGATTATATGATGTGATGTGATGATCATGATTTGGTTTTTGATGATGATGATATCGTGTGTTTCTTATCTTGATGTTCATAGCTTAGCATTTATGTTGATGATGTATGATGATGCTATAGATAGATGATGTGACGATGTGATAAGTATGATCATGATAACAAACAAAGCACATGGAAATAACAAAAGTACAAAGAAAAGTTAACAAATTTAACACACACGCATTCTAAATAAGGAAAAAAAATCATGGGTTATATAATAAACCAAGACCACAACACCTAATGTAAATGAAAGCAAAGAGACAAACCCAATATGAACATGAATTATCTTACAAAAAATTTATATGTGAACTAATATGTCATTAATTCATCTACAATTGGTCTATAAACTCATCAATATTCTAGACACACAAAACATTGATTAAACTAGCTAAACAAGAGAATGTGTAAAACAATTTAACACACACTTGCAAAAAACAAATTTTGCTATAAAAAACATTCTAATAAGAAGAATTGATATCAAAGCTAACAAGTAAGAAACAATGTGACACAACCTGTAAGAACCCTAATGTGTTTCACATTGGAAAATAGATAGAGGAAAATGCCCCTAAGTAATGATGAAAATATGCAATAAGATTCAAATTGACTTAGAAAGGGCCAAAGCCAAGTGTGCCCTAAAAAATGTGACATTGCAAGGGATTAAATGACTTCCTTGATAAGTAAAGATGATTTGGATTCATCAGACGATGAAATTGATGAGTTGAGTTATACAGTTGCCGAGATTTTTAGGATTTTGATCAGTTTTACACTATATTTTTGGGTTTTTGGGACATTTTTCAATGTTTTTTGAGTTTATAACCACACGCCAAAGGAAAAGGAAAAGGGGATTCCAAAACCATAGCTGACATGAGATGAATGAGTGATGCCGATGGAATCATGGAAAAAGTTGAACACTATTGGAAGACCATAGGAATGAGACCTGACCAAGTTACATGCAACATAAGATATGGTGGAATGACACAAGTAGAAGACAAGGTGAAGAAGGGAATAAAATGTTTGCACTGATATACCCCTAGAACAAGGGATTATTCTTTGAAATCTTAGGAGTACAAATTTTTAGATGAAAAACATTCATTGGTTCCTTAACCATTTTTCCTTTCTTAGTAGATAATTTGTATGCGTCAGATCCAAACTTTGTAGTGATGATATAGGAACCTAACTAGTTAGGTTAAATTTTTCTCTTCTTCTCACGTGGTTTGGTGGTGTTCTTATGATTTTCTTCTTGGAATAGTTATTTGATCTTGAATTCTCAAAGCCTAATCTTTCTGTTATAGTTACGTCGCAGTCGATTCTGGTATACTTGCAGATGATCCAAGGAGTTAATACATTTTTCATCTAGTGGTTCAAGTTCAACAAGGTGTACACAATGGTAATATTATTCATACACCAATTTTTAGAGGGATACACAAAGGGAAGGAAGTTCAACTTCAATATGCAATATGGCTTCAGATCCATATACCAGGGAGAAAGGGGTAGCTCCTGTTAGAGTGCTAAATGATGTATGATAGGCCCAAAGGGATGGATATAATTGTGTATGCCAATTACGTCCATGATTATCAATTGTCTTTTCCAATATGGATTTGATATTATTGTTTGAATATTCAAATTGGTTGGTGTATTTCAGATAGTAAGGAGTGGCCCATTATAGGGAAATATGATACTTTTAGGCTAATGTTTTGACATTATTTTTCTTGAATAAGGTACCATTGTCAATGAAAATGGATGTGGGAATGCCAAAATGATAGATGATATGATTGAAGATAAATATGAAATTATTACACCCAATGACATATGTAAGAGGCATAGCCTCAATCCACTTAGCGAATTATTCAGTAGCAATTATGATAAAGGTATAACCATTTGAGGAGGTGGGCTTTATTTTCTGATTAGATCAAGCCACCATTTAGAGAGAGGCCAAGGTGAAGTGATGGGATATAGAGCTTGGGAAGGAGAATGAATCATATTACAGTGCTTTTGACACACTTGAAATTTATGAACATAATTACATGTGTTAGTCTCCATAGTATGCCAATAATAGTCCACATGCAAGATATTCTTTGCAAGAATCATTCCACTGGTGTGTGTGCCACAAATACCCTAATGTACTTTGGCTAGTGTTTGATTAGATTCATCCTGGTTAAGACATATTAAGAGAGTCCCATCATAGAATCTTCATTACAAGGTGTCAGTGAGGATAGTGTAACACAAAAAATGTTGTAAAAAGGATATTTTATTGGTTGAGTTCATATGTGGAGGATAGGATTTAGTTTAGATGAAGGTGTATATATCATGATACCAAGGGTAATCATGACCAAAAATATCATAGACCATGGTGGTCTCAAGAAAATTGTATGCGGACACAAAATATGTTATACAAGGAACTCATTGTGAGTTTGATTTGTGTCAAATACAAGAAGGGATGTGATAGTTTTCATGAAATACACTGCTTTGTTCAATAATCTATGAACTTGTTCAAATGTGATGATCCAGAAATACCCTCTTAAGCTATTAACCTCTTATAAAGAAGAATCTTCTCATTTTTAACCTGCTACTCACTATTGACCTTCTTGATGATGAGAATATAATCAATGAATACGGTCAAATCTTGTAATCACTAAGAAATAGAAAATCCCAATCCTACTATCAATGCTTCATAATAAACAATATTGTTTATATAAGGAATTTCGATGTGATATGATTTAGAGATAAGATCCCCATATGGTGTGTGTAAGACAATTCCTTTTCTTGAGCCATGTAAGTTGTAAGAACCATCAAAGAAGAGACTCAAGAAGGGAGTGTGTCAATGTATAACATGTCTTCATCTAGAAATTCAAAGCATAAGGGTTGAGAACCTGACAGTGGTGTTATGACCAGTTGATTTTCCAATGCTTGAACTTTAATATATTTTTTTATTTACAAACTCAATATTAAGCTCACCGAGGAGCATGATCTAACTAGAAATCCATATTTTTATTGCTGGTCTTGTTAGCAGATATTTGAAAGGGTTGATTTTTGCAATAATCTTTGTAGTATGGCTCAACAAGTAGTGTCACAACTTTTGGAAAGTGAATGCGACTTCCAAACATAATTTATCTACCTATGAATATTTTTCTTCATGTTCAAGAATATTTATGTTTAAATAATACACATGTTGTTCCTTCCCCTTGTCATTTTGTTGCACAAGTAATTCCCCAATGGTACACTTAGTGGCAGAAGTGTACAAAAACATAGGTTTGTCTTGGAAATGTGACATGAGTATTGGTGGAGTAGAAATGTACTCTTTTATCTTGGTGAAAAAGTCTTGATAGTCCTACATCCATTTGAATTGGACATCCTTTTTAAGTAGTTGGTTAAAATGATGGCACTTGTTTGCAAGCTGAGAAATGAAGTGCCATATAGATTACATCTTACCTTGCAGCCCATGTAACTGATGAAGATTCTATGGAGATAGAATGTCCATGATTGATTTTAATTTGGTAGAATCCACTTTGATTCCCCTTCACAAGACAAATAATCCCAAAATTTTACCTAAAGTGACACTAAAGAAACTTTTTAGGATTAAGGAGAACCTTGTATTCCCTTAATCGTTAGAAGATACACCTCATAATGGCTGGATGTTCAACTCTAGTTTATTATTTGTAAAGGATGTCATCAAGGTAGTATTCCATGATATTGTGAAGAAGGTCATGTAAGATGATAGTCATCACATGGTGGTATGTAGATTTGGCATTGTTAAAGGACAGAAGGCATGGACTTGTAACAAAATTTCCCCCATGAGGCTGTGAAATTAGTCTTGTACTGGTCCTCCTCATCTATCTGAATCTTATTGTACCCTAAAAATCCATCCATCAAATATAACATCTCAAGGACCATAATAGATTCGACAATCATGTAAATGTTGGGAAAAGGTAATTCATCCTTGAGACATGCCTTGTTGATGTCACAAAAGTCAGTGAAAATTTAAATTCCAGGGGTTTTCTTTACAATTGGTAACATGTTGGATATCCACTTAGAATAATCGATGGACCGTATGAAGACATCCTTTAGTAGTTTCAGAAGTTCTACTTTGATAAGAAAGGAACCATTTGATGCATTTTGCATACTTTTTACTTCACAGGTTTTGTATCTAGGAGCACCACAAGGGAGGGGCACAATCATGGTATATATTTTTAAGAACAAGAAAATACATCTTGAAATTTAACGATAATATCTCTTAATGCCTTGATTTCTATCTCAGAGAGGCTAGCACTAAGCTGCAATAATTTAGGTTGATCGGATGTTCCAATGATTATACTAGTGGTACCTTCTACCAATAGCTTAGATGTATATTTTTTTGAAAGGATGCCATAGGTTTGTGTAGACCTTCTGATATTTCGATAATAGAATCTCATCTTTCTAGCACCTCATTAAGGTTTTCACTAGGAGATGCATTTTTTCTTTCTATTTCTTTTTCATTTTTTTCTTTTTACATAACTCCTCAGAAAGGTTTTCACTATGAAAAATATGTTTTTTATTATATTTTTATGAACTAGAGAACTCAAGTTCCTCACTGAAGTAGGAAGTAACATCTAGGTTGATATAAAAACCCTTCTTTTGATTTGACAAGGGAAATGGGTCTCGAGCCTCAAGGAACTCTTGGACGACCTTATAATTTTGAAAGTGGTCTATGAAAATATAAATTTTTTGATCCTAATCAATGACTAAAGGGTAGGAAATGTCAAGGGTATAGATGGATATATTTTCTATAAATATGGTGGTTTTCGCAAGGTTCTTAAAGAGGCTATGGTGGAGCCGGTCTTAACTTCAGAGTCTGAGTCCTCATCACTAGTCAATACATCAAATATTATAGGCCTCTTCTCAAAGTTATCATATCCTATACCATGTGTGTAGAGATTATATTTGACTTCAATAGGTCCGAGAATTCCTTGTCCTTTTGGGCCAAGTCCTCTACCTTTCCAATTCATATTATTCATCATTTTATGCACCTTGGTATAGTCATTTTATTTGAAGCATTCAACCGTATTATCATTGTATACACAAGAGTCATTGGAGCCTAGAATTTTTTCATCCTCCAAAAATACGTATCGCCTCTAAAGAGTGTTTCCAAGGTAATAAGCCAAATATTATCCTAAGTGGGATGCATTAGGTCGATTGTAGTTGTATGGGGATGAAGGGATATGAATGAAATGAATTTTTTTTCCAAGGGTATACCCATCAATAACTTGAGGGGAAAATTTTAGTTGAGGTGACATCTTACACGTAGATGGTTTTGACATGGATACAGAGGCATGTGAGTGCAAAAATGTTTTTCAGGATCAATGTAAGTGTTAGAAATGGGGATAACATGGGATTTAACCAGGATGTCGATAAAAGGATAATAGTTAACAACATTATACCTTTCTTCTAGGAGTTTTCAGTACTTGAAGGTTTTGGCATCGATAAGAAAGGTAAAATATTTTCCATTGTACGGAAATGTTATGCATTTATGGAAGGTTGAAGGAATAATTTGCATCAAATTTATCCAAGGTCTACCCAAAAAGATATTATACGATGTTTCTACATTGATGACATGAAAAAGGGTGTCAAGAAGATGAGGATCCAATTTTATAGGAAGGGTAATGGTGCCATAGGATTGTCACTCATGGTTATCATAACCACAAATGGTGATGGCATTAGGTTCCAAGTCCTCCTCTGTTTGACCAAGATAACACAAAATTTTCATAGAACAAAGGTTTAGGGATGCCCCATTATTGATAATAACTCTTTTGACTTTGTGATTGTTTATGTATGCTTCAATGCATAAATAAATATTATTATGAAGGTTTGGGATCAACAAATCTTGGGGACTGAATGATAATATGGGTTTATCATACGATAGGTTAGTAATAATAGTTTAGAATTGTTGAACATCAAGGTCTTCAGAAACATGCGCTTCATGAAGACCATGAGTAATAATGTCTTGTAATATATGAATTTTTTTTTACTATTGGTAAATAGTTTTTTGAAAGGGACTATACCCTTGAGAACAAAAGAGGGCCTAGAAGCCAGAATAGGAATGAGAATCAGAAAAAAAAGGATCAAGATCCAAATGTGACAATGAAAACCAAAGTTGCACAAGAGCAGCTACCCTATTGAAACAAAAAAAACATGAGCACTGCAGAAAAGAAGTAAAAAGACAGCAAAAAAATAGCAATAATTACAAAGAAGTGCAGTAAAAGCACCCACAATTACTTCTTGGCTGCTTTATCAATGTTGGATTTGATATTCTGCCAAGAGGTGAACATAGCAAATGTCATCATATGGGAATAATCAGTAACATCCAGCTGTTCAATGGTCCTTTTGCTTTCTTTATCAGTGCCCCAAAGGGTTACCAGAACACCGCTGAGATTGGAGACGCTGCGGACATGTTGTTTAATAAACTCTTCAATTGCATTAAAAATGGCCATATTATAATCATGGTGAGTCTTGGAATTCCCTAAATGAGAGTCTAAGGAGTTCAGCTTCTTGTATATATCTTCAACCTGGCTATTATCCATAGCCACCTCCTCCTCCTTCTTTCTCTTACCTTTTTGCTTAGCCAAGTTTTTAACCTCTTCCTTCAACAGCTTCATATTAGCTTCTAAGGCTTCCAGCCTTTTTGTTGAGCTCTCAACATGTGCTTCCTGAGAACTAGCACTACTAATATGTAGGAGGTTATGGGAAATTTCAATCTCTTGAGGATCCTTCCCCACAGCAGGGGTATCAAGTTTCAGCCTTCTACAGGATTTGGTAACTGGTATGGCCAAAGTGGAGGCGTAGGGGTTGGGAGCAGAGGTGAGGGGAATGGAAGATGGAGCTGAGAATCCCGGTAGAGGGGTGACAACAGCAGTGGCGGGGACAGAAGGTGGAGAGAAGGGGCTAGTGACAATGGCACCAGGCAGAGGAGGAATAGAGCCAGGGGAGGAAGGGAAACTGGGAGAACAAAGAAGACACAGTTCATGTAGCAAAAAGATGAGTCCCTGGTGCAAAGGAGCAGCATAAGCATGCTTTTGAAAGTCCAAAATGGAGTGTTCAAGAGAGTTTGTAATATATGAAATGTTTTTAATAACTCCATAAGATATATATGTGCAGGGTTTGTCGCTAACAATTTTAGTAAGTCATAGGGAACAATAAAAGATTTGCATTTGAAGTCAAATTTTAGTTTTATGGAGCCATAGGGCAAGACCCTTGAGGATCCGTAGACAATGTGGATGGTTTGTTTACCATCAGAAACTATATTTTCTTTTGATGTGTGGTCACAATGTTGTTTTGGGGTTTAAAATTGATGGTAGCAATAGTCAAAGTAACTTCTTCAATAAATGAAATAATTGACTCATTATTGGAATATTGGCATTTGTCAACAATTTTTTTATTGGTACCATGTTGTGGGTGTTAGAGTAGGTATTTACCTTAGCTCATGTTCACCTAGGTACTTTATTTACCTTTATTTTATTTATCCTCACCCACTTATGTGTGTGGATATTTCTTTTATCTTATTTAGATATTAGGAGATATTATCTAGTTGTTCTCTCCTAAATATATGATCTATGGTATTGACTAGATCCTTGATGTATAGTTCTCTCCTAAATATATGGTCTTGACTAGTTCTTTGATGACTAGTTATTTCCTTGATTTATGGCTTGATCTACGACCTTGATTGGTTCTTATATTGTTATTCCTTGCCTATCTAAGCAAGGCCCATTCTCATTGTATTGCATTGAGTTCCATAATAATATATGATATTGTTGCTCATTTGTTTGCAAAGGTTTATGTAAAGTTATTCTGGCGAATTACTTTCATCTTATTGATTGTGCTATTTGATTAGCATCTGTGTTCTTGGCTTGGTACGATATGGTTATCGTTCCTTTTAGTGGGAATGGATTAAAAAACACTCTAGGTTATCATTTGGCATTTTATTTGAGGTAGATTCATCAACCATGATATCTCTGCTATCGATAAGATCTTGAATGTAACTACATATTTGGATGTATTTATCCATTGGATGACCATCGATGTAATGGAAATAGCAATATGTGTCGGCCTTTTACCAACTTGGTTTAGGTTACCCTTCAAGGAAAGGTTTCATAATAGGGTACGTCACTATGTTAGAGTTGACAAGTATGCATAAGACACTTGAGAGAGGCTCTTCCAAATATGTAAATTAACATCATTTTATGTCACGATAAGGTGGAGATTCTCTACTAAGAACAATAATGGGTTGTTTCAATTTGTTTTGTTTAGAATAATTATTTTGAATGTTATGAACATTTTGGATATTTGTGACACCGTCGTTGATAAAATCATAGTTTCAGTTGAGACCCTTATATTTATTATGATAAGGAACATTTTTATTGTGAATATGATGCCCACTTTATTTTGAAATAGGTTTAATTAACCATATAGTTAAAAAATATTTCTCAATTTGGGATACTTTCTCTATTACTTCCTCAAAAGTTATAAAGAATTTTTCGATTTGGGATCCTTTCGATTGAGGAAAGGATAAGTTGTTGGTGAGGTTTGGAACAAAGACTCTCACGAGTTATTTTTTAGGGATAGTGCATGGGAGTTGGCTAGCAATCTTGCACCATTGTTGTAGGAATTTTGCAAAGCATTCATTTGAACGTTTCTTGGCATTACACAAGTCCATCATGGGTATTTCAAAATCTATGTTAAAGGAGAAATGTTTAACAAAATTATTTGAGAGGTTAAAAAAAGTGGTTATCGATCCATTGGGAAGGTGTAGGAACCAATCCAAGCCTCGTCCTCCTATACTACGAGGAAAGAGACACAATAAGAAGATGTCAGTATATGCCACTTCTTGGCATTCCATGAATAATTTTAATGTGATTTTTGGTACCCAAATATATCTATCCCATTTTTATGCCCCTTTTTTCCCTTCAATTTTTTTTTCAAAGGAGATAGATCTACCCAGGCCTTAATTATGAGGATTATTTCTTTTCCTTGACATAAACGTTATGGCTAGATGGATGATTGAGCAGTTGATCTTACTTTTTCCACGAAAAGTTCTTGCAAGTTATGAATATTTAAAGTATATTATAGATTGAATGGTTAATGTAAATTCGAGATTTCAGGTGTACATTTCCAGAATGCAAGTGTGATGGGTGTAATTTCCCCCAAATCCCAAAGTATGGATATTTCCATAACTATAAGACCTAAATTTATAAGTAACTTGAAAAGTTTCTTCGGAACTCTGAGTCAGTTATACCCCTCATCGTAAAAGAGGATGAATGTTCTCCAATTCTAGGTCCCATCCGGGAATGGTCTAAGGAAAGTTTCTCCAAGAAATCCTAGAAGAGGATTTTATTTTGTTTCTTAAAGTAAATTACTTTTTGGGATCCAGGGCCTGATTTTTTTTTTTTTGGATTTGGTATGATTTACAAGTGTTGTTCTGGACCTGACCAACTGATTTAAAACTGATGGAGGATACAAATAAAAATACAGTTTCACCCAATTAGTAAGAATGATCAAAGTGATAGGAACCTATTTTTCTCTCCTACATTTCTTCTTAGTTAAGTATGATGCAATAAAGCACGAAGGCTGAATAAAATGTTTATTTTGAGGGAATTCTTATTTTCAAAGGATAAAAACAGGAAAACATGTAGATATACTAAAATTGATAATAGTTGCACATATCCAAAAGAATAATTCAAGGCAACATTTATGGTAACAAAATGGGGGTTATATTTAAGCGGCCCCAGCCCTCTACGGTGTAGTATATAGGAGTAAAATGAACTAAATATATGACTTGGAAAATATTGGGTTATGTCATCAATGACGTACACAAGACATGGTGGCAGTTGGTGAAATTAGCGGCTATTTAAGAATAATCATTTGTGGTTTCATGAAGACCCAGAGAAGTTAGAAGTAGTGATAGTTTGTTTGGGTATCTGAATGGAATAATCCCTAAAAGCCTAAGAATATAAGGTGATATATATGAAGCAAGAAGAAAAAAGAAATAAGGAGCCCCTTTTGTGGAGGAGGGAAAGAAAATGGCGGGAGGATCTGTGGGGGTGAAAATTTTGGTGGGAATTTGTAGAGGCATTGTGAACAAGAGGAAAATATTGTGTTATGATGAAGGTTTTCTTTGTATTACCCAATTATTAGGAATTTGTGTTAAGATGATTGCATATTATAAGTTATTAATAGACTTTGAGAGCATTAATATATGTTTCCCTTGTCTTTTCCTAATTTTAATGGTTATTACTTGATGAATTTGTCTGGATTCATGTTATTTATTTGTTATGTCACAAAATTATATTATGTGGGAATGATATGTGTCTTTTGTTACAATTATTTGCAATTTATGGCTGTAATTTGATTTTAAACATCTCCTGTACTTGCTCGGATCTCTTCTAGGAAGGGTGCGAGTATTTGACGTTTTGTGGGGTACCTAAAAACCTCATTTCTGAAGCTTGTAAAAATATCCCTACAGACTGAGTAGGGTTTGGGGGTATAACTTGTAATTTATTAGGGGTCCCTTGATCCATGCTATTTAACATGATCATGCATAAAATGGTCCTGCCTTAGGTGCACTGAGCTGGATTGTCTAGAATTTGGATATTGATTTTCCCGGAGCTTTCCTTATAGACAATTTTCCATGCAAAGGGGCATATTAATACCCTTCTCTAGCATTCATGTAGTTATAGGAATAGATGATAGTTGGGATTTTTTTATCTCGATTTCCCCCATCTCCCTTAATGGCTCTTTCCCTCTTTTACCTTACCTTTTATGTAGAGGTTCCCTTCATCCCTACTGAAAAACTCAAACAACTTTTCAACAAGACCGTAACTCATTTCGTGGGTTTCAGATCACTTTTTTCATATCAGATTGACCTTTCTGGAGAACACACTATTGAATCGATATATCTTGCTTGTTATCATATCCGATCCAAAGTCCTTTATTACAAATTCATGCATTAAACTTTAAGAAAAAGGATCTTGGGTCAGATTAACACTTCCCCTTTGTGGTTTGTATTGCATCCTTGGGTGTCTACAATTCTTGGTGACCACTCTATTAAGTGAGCATTGTATTTAGTTGTTGTGCCCGAACCTGATCTATCTCTCTTAGAGTTCCCAGATTATCATTCCAACTCCACGTGCCAACCTCTGTATTTCCTCAACCGCACTCTCGGGTCCTCTCACCTTGACTTGGGCATATTCAAAAGAAGCATGGATCATAGCCACACCTTTTTTCTGGGTTCCTCCCCATCACTCCCTCAGGAAGGGTGGACCGGTGACCAGAGGGAAACTTGTCCCCCTGTTATAAGACAACGCATCATAGGGGACCCTCCATTACCTAGCCTTCCACCACAAGTCCTCATTTCTTCTTCCCCCCGGGGAGTGTAATTCTGGGAGCCAACACCTCTTTTGGCACCATTTTTGGGGAATCAAAAACTTTCTGGTACTCATCTGGGTTCTTGATCTAACATCATTTTGTTGATTCTCATGAAATCGGGAAATGTATGTTTATTTATAATTTTTTATTTTGATGTCATGTGATTCATTTCTCTATATATTTTACTCTATTGGTGACTCCATTACCTTTTTTATTGTAGTGGATTAGTGGCCTTTCATTTTGATCATGTTTGACTAAATATGTATCTTGTTTTAGCGTTGTACTATGGTTATCATGTTTTTCATCTAGACTTTATATGCGGGTGAGGGTGTCTTTGTAAGATTCATTTTCTTGTGAAGTTTCCCATGAGTATTTTTGATAATAATGAGGTTTGTTTTCCCTCTAAAGATCCTTTCAGGATAGGTTTATTCAAACCCATGGATTTTGAGAAAATGTATGGATATCATCATCAAATTCCAACTAAGATCAAACTCAAACTACCCATATTTTAGAAGATATGGTAATATTTCTATGGAACAACATAATTCCATGTTTGAGGAAATGATGCATGAATACCAGGTGAGATACGAAGATGTTTTTATGAGGCTATTTGTGCAAATGCTACAAGGAGATGACAGAGGATGGTTTAATTATTTACCTTAGAGCTCTGTTCATATGTGGGTAGAAATGGTAACCTTGTTTGTATAAAAATTAAGTGATGATCATGCTTCTTTCTTTTGTGAATATGATAAAAATGCCTTATATTCGGATGAAGGAAGAAGGTTCATATGTTTCAGGAGTGAAGAAATTGACCTGGAAAGATAGGTATCAGTTGTTAAAGTACTTTTGGATGATTATATTAATCAAAGTGATTAGTTTGATTATGCTTGTGGCTGGTGTAACCAATTCTGTATGGCCCATGCCCCTATGTTGAGGACAATGTGATTGGTATTGACAATTAAAAATGGAGCATTAAAGAAAAGGATCTATTGCATGGGTCCCTAAATCAATGTGGTGGGGTGTCTTCTACTAACCTTATACTTGCCCAAATAGCTGGTGAGTTCTGGGATGTTCCCTCTAGGGTATGTGAGGAATTAACCAAAGGTTTTGATGCATTTTTTTTAGACATAGGTTACACTTATTTTGATTATAATCTTGTTTTGGTAAAGAATGAAATGATTTCCAAATATAATGGAGGTGAACCTTCAATACAAGACAAATGAGTTTTGATTTATATAATAGTGGAACACGAGAACTATCTCAAACTATTGTATGAGTTGCCAGAAAACTAGAATGATGATGAGTTGATGTCCCCACATGCTCTTGAAAATGGTGTCATGACCTTTTCTAGAAGGGAGAGCCATTTATACAACAATTTTGAGAATGCAGTATCATTCATTGAAAGCCATGAGGTTATTGATATGTTTTTAATCCCAAAATATGTTGAAAATGAGGTGTTTATGAAGCAAGGGATACATATCATTTATTCCTTTTCAACAAAGGATACTGAGATGTATGTGGAGTTTGGTGCCATTCCCCCACCTATTAAAAAAATTTAATAGAAATAGGTGATCTCTTTTCAATGGCAGGTATGGTAGACAAAAACATATAGGTGTGTATGTTGATCATTATCTTGATGTATATATCGGGTTCAAAAAGAGTTGGATAAATGGAGACTTATATACTTTGGAAAAGGAGAAGTTCATCATCCAACTTGAGGAACACATGCAGGTCATTGGATTTATGTATTGTGTGGTGTGTTGTGGAAATGTAGTTGTGTATGACTGGGACATCCTTAGGGGGCAGAGTAGATTTACAGATTTTAATGGAGATATGATTTTTTTCCTATGAGACAGGGGGTTCCTAGATGATGGCAATCAGTTGGTGACAAGTTTTTTAGTTGAAGAAAGTGTGATTATTGCCTTTAAGAGTTGGCACAGTAATATGTGTATCTAGATGAAAATAAGGTGCATATTATGGGATCCTGAAGGGAATTGGTAGAAACGTTTGGGTCCTTGGACCCCTCTAAATTGTTTGTATAGTTTATAGTGGTATGCTTTGTTCTTTTGGGGTTTCCTATTGGTGTTTTTGTTGTTGTTTTTTTTCTCTCTTTATGGTGAATTGAAAATTTTGAATCATTTGTTGACTATAATTCCCAATGGATAAGTGAATGATCTCCTTCTTCTAGTATTATTTCTATTGTTCTTTGGAAACCCACAGGGGGAGTCCATCCTCGAGCTGGAGCTGATGTTGGTACCCAAAAATATATGTCCCGGTTTCTTTCCCTTTTTACTGTTTAAAACTTTTTTCAAGTGAGATAAGCCAATTTGGGTCTTAATTTTGAGGAGTATTTATTTTTCTTAACATGAGCATTATGATGTGATGGGTGATTGATCAGTTGATCTTACTTTTTCGACAAAAATTTCTTGAAATTTATGTATATTTAAAGTATATTACATATTGAATGGTTAATGAAAAGTTGGGATTTTGGGTGTGCATTTTCAGAATGCAAGTGTGATGGGTACAATTTGACCCCGAAGCCCGGAGGCTGGATATTTTTAGAACTATGTATGACCTAAATTGCTAAGTAAATTGAAAAGTTCCTCTATAACTACAAGTCGGTTATACCCCTCATCGTAAAAGAGGGAGAATATGTTGTCTACTTCTGGGTCCCATTTGAGAATGGTCTAAGGACAGTTTCTCCCTAAAATTTAGGAAGAGGATTTTATTTGGTTACTTAAAGTAAATTAATTTTTAGGATCCAAGGCCTGATTTACTTTTTTCTAGATTTGGTATGATTTACAAGTGTTGTTCCGAAATTTACCAACTAATTTAAAACTAATAAAGGATACAAACAAAAATACAGTTTCACCCAGTTAGTAAGAATGATCAAAGTGATAGGGACTTGTTATTTTATTTTATGTTTTTTCTCGGTTAAGTATGATGCACTAAGGCACGAAGGCTGACTGGAATGTTTATTTTGAGGGAATTTTTAGTTGCAAAGGATAAGAATAGAAAAATGTGAAGATATACTAAATTTGATAAAAATTTCACATATGCAAAATAATAATTCAAGGAAACATTTATGGTATCAAAATGGGGGTTCTATTTAAGGGGCCTCAACCCTCCACTATGTAGTATGTATGAGTAAAATCATAAAACTAAATACATTTAATAGATACATAATTATAGTGGTAGTAAGGTCAGATCTCCATTTCCTCAGACACGTAGGGTACATCTTTCAAGAGCTGGTCTCGCTATCGAATGAAGTCATCATGGGCCAAAACACCAAAGACAAATTGTATCACCCTTGATAATCCCTTGTACATCCCTTTCTCATGCAGTGCAGGGATACTTACCCTCGACTCATTGATAATATCCACCAACTCCTTACTCCACTTAGGTGAGTTCACCCATTCAAGAAAAGTGATCCCCCCTCTATCGTATGCCTCTGGGATGCCAAAATTTAGTTAGGTGGACCTCTAGAACGGGTGTGACTCCACTAGTTGGAGCACCCAGGAGAGAATGAATATTTTGAGACAAAACTATCTATAGCCTAACCAAAACTTGAATATCCTCCATGGTAGATTCTAAAGTAGCAAGCCACTCCTTTGTTCTTCTCACATGACCACCTGAGGATGGGCCCTCATTTTTTAATTCCTGAGGATTAATGGAAAAGGGGAGATATATTTCTAGAAGTGAGGGGGCATAGTAGGCCCTCATCATGTGCCAATGGTTATCATGAACACACAGGTAGTGATGTGACTAATGATTCCTCATGGATTCATTATCCAAGTGGAATTCTAGGTGGACCAAATGGAAATGTAGAGTCTAAAAGATTGGAAAAGAGGGACACATTTCAGTCTAGGTTGTTCATGAAAGACAGTACCAGGGTAGGTTGTTGAAGGCAATCCTGGGGGTTAGCCCTAGCATTTTGCATGTTAAAAACTTGGAAAATTAGGGCCTCATTTGGTCCTGAGAGTTGAAAAAACTGGCCCATATGGGGAAGTTCCTCCCCTGATGGATTTTCACTCTTAAAAGATGAAGCCATTACTAGGAATTTTGAAGTGAAAAATAAATGGATTTAGAAAGTCCTATAGAAAAATTTGAATGGGATGGGTGATAAAGGGAAAATACTGGTAGACCATTTCAATAGGCATGGAAATGGCATTGATGTGGAAAGGAAAATCATTTCACTATTAATTCCATATCAAATTTCAATTTTTAGGTACGTGTGGAGCTTAAATATAGATCAACTATATGTGGGGAATGTGTCAGTGAAAAACGATTAATTTCCCACATAATTTGAGAATTTCTTGTTACATTAACCCTTTTGGACACATCATGATTGTACAAATGTGGAAAATTTTAAATGTTAAATGTGGTATGAATTGGAAAATATTGGGCTATGTCATCAATGATGTACATAAGACATGGTGGCAGTTGGCAAAATTAGCGGTCATTTAAGAATAATTATTTATGGTTTCATGGTGGCCTAAAGAAGTTGGAAGTAAATGATAGTTTGTTTGGGTATCTACATGGAATATGCCTTAAAACCCTAAGAATATAAGGTTATATATATGAAGTAAGAAGAAAAAATAAATAAGGAGCCCCTTTTTATGGAGGAAGGTGGGAAAATGGTGGGAGGATCCATGGTGGAGAAAGTTATGATGGGAATTCACATAGGCATTGTGAACCAGAGGAAAAGATTGTGTTATGATGAAGGTTTTCTTTGTATGACCTAGTTATTGGGAATTTTTGTTAAGATGGTTTTATATTTTACAGTCATTAACAGACTTTGAGAGCATTAATATATGTTTCCCTTGTATTTCCCTTAGTTTAATGGTTCTTACTTGATGAATTTGTCTGGATTCATGTATTTATTTGTTCTTTCACAAAATGATATTATGTGGGAATGATATGTGTCTTTTATTACAATTATTTGTGATTCATGGTTGTAATTAAATTTTAAACATATCCTGCACTTTCTCGGATCTTTTCTAGGAAGGGTGTGAGTATTTGACATTTTTGGGGGTACCTGAAAACCTCATTTCTGAAGCCTATAAAAATATCCCTGTGGACTGAGTAGGGTTTGGGGGTATAACTTGTAATTTCTTGGGGGTCCTTTGATCGAGGATATTTAGCATGATCTTGCATAAAATGGTTTTTCCTTAGATGCACTGAGATGAATTGTCAAGAAGTTGGATATTGATTATCCTAGAGATTTTCCTATAAACAATTTTCCATGCAAATGGTTACATCATCCCCTTATTTAGCATTCATGTAGTGATAAGAATAGACGATGGTTGGGATTTTTTTATCTCGATTTCCCTCATTTCAGCTCATGGCTCTTTACCCCTTTTCCCTTACCTTTTCTATAGAGGTTCCCTTCATCCCTACTAAAAAGACTCAAATAAATTTTCAACAAGACCCTAACTCATCTCACAGGTTTCAGATCACTTTTCTCATATCAGATTGACCCACCTAGAGAACACACTATTGACTCAATATATCTTGTTTGTTCTCATATTCGATCAAAATTACTTTATTAAAAATTTGTGAATTATACTTTTAGATAAAGGATCTTGGGATGGATTAACACTTCCCCTTCATGGTTTGCGTCAAGTCCTCAGGTGTCTACAATGTTTAGTGACCACTCTTTCGAGTAAGTTTTTTATTTACTTGGCTTCACCCATGGCCCTGATCTACCTCTCTTAGATTTCCTGGACTATCATTCTGACTCTATGCCCTAACCTTCATATTTCCTTGACTGCACTCTCGGGTCCTCCCACGTTGACTTGGGCATAGTCAAAAGTAGTAGAGATCACAACCACACATTTTTTCCGGGTGCCTCCCCATCACTCCCTTGGGAAGGGTGGACATGGGACTGGAGGGAGACCTTTCCCTAGGATATAAGAGGACACATCATAGGGGTCCCCTCTATCACCTGACCTTCTACCTCAAGTCCTCATTTTCTCTTCCACCCGAGGGGTGTAATTCCGGGAGCTAGCGATGCTCTCTTAGGTCATTATGTTCCTTGAATTGTTGAACTTGGTCATTTCAAAGGATTTGGGATAGGGTAAGTGTGTAATATATCCTTGATGAAGGGATAAGGACACCATTTTAAAATTTGAATTGTTTTTATTGGTGTTTCATAGCCGATATTATGTTTATAATTTTCCATTCCTTAGCAAATGGTGAGTCATTTTGTTGGATAAACGATGAACCATTATTGTCGGTCAATTTATTGTACGTATTAGATGACTCGTCACTTTTATTTGATGAATCTTAATTAGGAGGTTTAGTAGTGACTTTAGAGGATAAGAAAGATAATTGTTTGACCATTGCATTGATTGATCAAGCAAGGCTTGGTTAGGATTAGGTACTTAATCAATAGATTTACCATTGTCCCCAACATTTTTTTTGTTAGGTATATATCCATCATTATTATTTGGGATAAAAAGGTATTTTATTCATTTTACATGATCCATTTTCATCATTATTATTAGATGAAGATGGTATTTCAATCATTCTACATGATCCGTTTTCATCATTGTTGTTATATGAATATGGTATATCATTTTTGGGATTGAGTTTTCTAAGTAATGTTCTCAAAACATCCTCGTAAAATTTGAAAGGTAATTTTACACCCATCTCAAGGAGACAAATCAAAAATTGGTCTTTTTGTATGCATAGGATATGTTCGATTTGGGCTTGTTCCTCAGCTGAAACATTTTTTTTGATGATCCTCAAGGTTATGTTCATCTTAATAATTGAAGTTTCCAAGAGGATTTTAGATTATTTCGTGTCTTCCAAATAGACTATAATATTTGTGTCATGTTCCCACCATTTTAGAAATAGCGAGGAAGAAAAGAGAGATATGATAGATAACTCAACCCTTAGCAAAGTGAATTCCAATATGGAAGAGGGATCTAATTTTTATTTAACGTTGTTTTCCTCTAGAAAAGTGAATGCTAGAAGGAAAAAGGTGATGAAAGATACTCTACTTCTAGAAAAGTGAATGCTAGAATGAAAGAGGAGATGAAAGGTAATCTACCTGTAACAAAGTGAATTCTAGAATGAAAGAGGAGATGAAATATACTCTACCTCTATAAAATTGAATGTTATAATGAAAGAGGAGATGAAAGGTACTCTACCTCTAGAAAAGTGAATGCTAGAAAGGAAGAGGAGATGATAAGAAATTAGTCATGATAACGCGAATATAATAACTTAATATGTAAGTTGCAAGATGAAAATGCTCGAGTGAGGAATTGGATATCCAAAAATCAAGACTTGATGTCAAAAGGAGACAAAAGCTTAAACTTTGGAAAATGTGAGCCAAAGTTTTAAGATGATAATGAGGTTTAGGAAACTCAAGATGAGAAGGATAAAAAAGGAGAGATTCGATGATATCCCCAAATAAATAAGTGGTAAATGGAAGATTCAAAAGGAGAAGGAAAATTCCAAGGATTTAATATTAAATAAGATTTGAAATGATGGTCCAAATAAGGAAATAATTGGAAATAAATGAGTTATAGTGATGATAAATCCAAATATGAGATATAAGGATTTTGGGAAAACATGAAAAAGTGGACCCAAATAAATAACTATTTAGAGTTCGTGAAGAAAGATGATGATAAATCCAAATATGGGATATTTGGGAAATGTGATAAGAGTGAAAGAATGATTTCAAATGATGAAAAGTTTTGGAAAGGATGCACTATCCAGAAGGAAGTTTGAAAAATTATGAAAAGGAGATAGTGGATGATTTCCAATAAAGGAAAAGTGAGATAAGAAAAGAAATGAGAATAAGTTTGAATGAGGAAAAATTTGGAGATTTTGGAAAAGCATGAAAATGAGCCCAAATAAGGAGTATCTGGGAAAGATTAAAAAAGATAAAAAATAACAATGAACCCAAATAAGGAGTATTTGGGAAATATTGAAAATGAGATGAAAGTGGATCCAAATAAGGAGTATTCGAAAACATAGATAAAGTGATAGGAAAGATAACCCAAATAAGGAGTATTTGGGAAAGATATGAAGATAAATCCAAATAAGGAGTATTTGGAAACACAAAAGAGATACGAAAGTGAGAATGCAAGATACGAGTGTGGAACAAAACTCACTAAAACAAAAAAGAGAAAAAGAAAAAGTGAAAACAAAAGTTTTGCTTAAGGATTTTTTTACCTCTACCTTAGATTGGATTGGTTAGTGTGTTTATTCCTAGGTGGTTCTCTTAACTAGGTGTTAGCACTATACCCAATAAAGCATGGTTCTATTGCTAGATGCTAGCTTTACTTTACCCCCTTTAAAGCAATGAGAAAATATCTTGCTCAAATTAATTGTACTAGGGTCGCCACTATTGGATATCTGTGACTCTAACTCAAAAAGGAATAATATTCAGGAAGGATGGGGGTACCCATTTCGTCAAATAGTTCCCTCAATGTGCCGACTACTTTGGGGTTTTTTGGTACTCCTCACAAAAATTTTTATGGCTTGATCCAAATCACTTCCCATAGTTATAGAAAATGGGAAATAGCCTTGTCACCCGTACCTGTAAATACAATGTGAATTATACATTATATCTTGATTAGAGATGAGATTTTCTTAACTACCCTTCTTTGACTGAGGCAACCTGTAGTTAGTAAGTTATTGTAAATTTCATTCAAGGCAACCTAAACTTAGTAGTTTAGGAATAACCTCTTCTAGATTTGGTCCTAAAACAAGGATTAGTATGTTTTTATGAGGTAGAGAGGACAAGACGAAAGAAATAAGCCCATGTTTATAATTTCCAAAATCACTTGGAAAGTGTGAGGAAAGAGCATACACACTAAAATCACTTTAATTAAGAAAATAAAAAAGGTTATTTCCCAAAAACACTTAATAAATGACCACGTTTCTAATTTCCAATTTCACTTAAAAAGTGTGAGGAAAGAGCATGTGCATGATTCTTTCATGATTAAGTAAATAAAATGTTAATTCCATTTAAAAATGCTTAAAATAGTGAGGAACAACACATATACAAAATCAAAATACTAAAATAGTATAAAATAACGGTTAAAGACAAATAGAATGCTAGAAAAAGTAGAAATTTGACAAAACACATGCAAGCTATGCTAGCACATATAATGGTATGCTAGCACATGTAATTTGGATGCACTAGTGCTAAAGAGGATGCTAGCACATGTAGGGATGTGTTAGCATTACATAAACTTGTCAAGACAAATATGTTAAATAACAAAAAGTGATTGAAATGAAAATGAGTGCAATAAGACACTAACGCAGGTTGATTGATGTTAGCACACGCAGTTTAAAAAAACACATGAAGTTAGAAGAAAACACATGTATATTGATGGTAGCTCACTCAGATGGATGAAAATACACAAATTAATGGTAGCACGTAAATTTTGAATGGTAGCACATATAGATTGATTGTAGAAAAATGAAATGAACGCTAGCGCAGACACTTAGAACAGTAGTGTAAGCATTGTGTTGGAAGCAAAATGGAATGAGTGGGGGGTGAATTAGTCCTAAAAATATCTTATTTCATTAACCATTAATTTGAGAAACCATTAACATTAATCCATTCAAATATATTAAACCATTGATTATTTAGTGTGCACAATACATTCATACAACCATAACAGATGAGAAGAATCAAATAGACACAAGATATAAGTGGGAAACCCTCACGGGGAATAAAACCCACTAAAAATATACTAATATTACACAAATAAAAGAGATTTAGCAAAGAACCAACTTCACAAGGAGCACCAACCTTAAGTTTAGTATAACACCAACCATACAAGGAGCACCAACCCTTGATTTAGTGAAGCACCCACTCCACAAGTAGGCTACAACCCCCTAAGATGACCAAACACAAACCCAACCACCTAATGATGATGATGATATCTAATTTTTTTTCCTGCCACAAGTGATGGAGATCATTATTTCAGCTCACACAATCTTCTTCAAACCCTCATTCCTCTAGTTTTCTCTATTTTCTTCCTCTTTAGCTTTTATTGGCTCTAAAAACTTGTAAACATGTTATCAAACCTTACTCAACCTGTAAAAAATATGATCATCCTTCAAAACATGCCTTAAAACCTACAAAAATATTCTACTTGGGTCACACTTTTTCCTCATGTAAGACTAGCTCACAAATGGACTCAAAACACTAGCTTTATAACCTTATCTTCCTTCTAACCCAAGATAGGTCGGTCCTTAATATTTTTCAAGACCAATACAACTTAATTACATTCCATTTGAATAATTAAAATGGTCACATATAACCCATATAGGTTGGTCATGGCCAAAACCTTCATTCATGCACCAAAAATCCTCAAAACCCCATCACTGGGACGAGAACAAGGGAACAAGGGAACCCCATGCATGCTAGCCTATCACCCAGTGGGCTCTAGGTGCTCACCCAAGGCATGAACGGGAACCGATTATGTATTTTATGTGAGTTAAGTGGGAAACATCATCTATGATAGGAGCTTAAAAAGAGTGAGTGGGAACGAGACATGCATTTATCATAGAACTCAGAATGACTTCTAGACAAATGCAGTCATCCCAAAACAAATGGTACTTAACATATTATAGAGAGGATCCAAAATAGAAAGGAAATGCATAAGTATTTATATTCATTCCATAAACATTCATGAATCATAACTGTGAGCTATAAACATCGATCAGAAACATTAATAACCATATTCATCAAGTCTAGTAACCTCATTATATTCATTAGATTCATTACAGACTACCACAGCTGTGCAAACTGAAGTCATACATCATAGCTGGATTTATACCCATCAGTTCTCAAGAGAAAATTTACAATCCCAACCCCTTATTACATCCTTTTTCTATAGATCCCTACCCAACTTATGGAGCTCTCACAACATTCCTACATGGCTTCGCTTCCTTTTGATTCTCTCTTCCTCTCCTCCTCTTTTTCTCTGGCAGGTGCTTGTATTTATATCACTTCTAACCATCATCAAGCCTTCATGGGAGTTGTCGATCTGTTACCAAGTGTACAAGGTGGTCCTTCATGGGAGCATGCTTCTTTAGGTCCAAGATCTCCACTCCTTACAATGATGGTCTTCTAGAAACTTCCATTGAAAGGTATATTCCTTCTTAGGTCAACCTATCGCCAAGATGGAACCTTATCTATTCTACATGCACACTCGATTCACGCTTTTCTCGTGCTCTGCCTAATGTGTCAAATATGGCTAAGTATTGAAACATTTTTTCTATATTGCATGCATGTCACTTGCTCTATTAAACTCTACTAGAACCTTGTCCTGCGCACTTTCTCCTTGTGCACCCTTTCTTGATTAGGCCTTGCATGGCCATGCACATTCTTTTACTTGGCTAATATTTTAGGGGCCAAAAATCACCCCACACTATGCCTATTCTCCACCCATGGGAACATGCCCTCAAAGAATAAAGAAAGAGAGAAAATAATGATGGAATTGAAGAATATGGGAAGAATGAAAGAATAGGGGAAACTCCGGCTACCACTGCAAGAGGAGAGGGAAGTTATTCCTTAAGTATGCTTCCATTTTATCCCAAGTATCCACCTCATTTTGCTCTTGTTGACAAAGGTTTCTAGCTAGGGTGTTCACTTCATCAAAACCCATCTCCTCTCCCTTGTTACTCATAGTTTTGACAACCTCGTCTACCTGTCTTCCCATATCCTCAAGCGCGTCCATATGACGAGTGATCTGTGGATATAATTATTTAAGCTGGTTTTAATTAAGCCTTGCAAGGTATGAATAGCCTATGATTTCTTCTCCACTTCAGTTAGAATTTTATCCCTCTCAGCCCTATTCCCCTTGTTCTTTTTCTGAAAATTTTTTAGCTCTTCCTTGTAAGTGGTGACTGGGATACTTGCCACCCTATCTCTATCTGCATAGTTGTTATAGGAAGCCTGTGCTACTAATGCAGAATCCTTTACATTGGTGAGGATCTTGTTGTATTGAGAAAAAAACTACACCACCTTCATTTATCCTCCCTTTTTCTGGCGCGCCAACACCTCTTCTAAAGATTCCAATGCCAAAGGTTGCCTCTCCATGGTGAGGATGTGAGTTATATCTTCTAGGCACTACAAGATTGATTCATATTTCTGGGTGTTTGGAGTCATGTCAGGATGTTTCAAGATAATAGTGCTTGTGATCATCTCCACCTTCTTGGATACCTCACGTACCCTTGCCTTTTCTTCCTTTAACTCCCACCTTAGCTGAGCACTAACTAGTTCTTCATGTTTTAACTCCTTATTTATTTCTAGGAGCTCTTCATCCTTCTTCTCGAGATCTACCTCTAGAACCTTTACTCTTTCATTCCTCCTGAAGAGTTTGGCTTCAATTTCAACTGAGAATTTGTTCAGCGCATTGCAAACTTACTCGTCAGATAGTTGCTAAGTTTTCACCAGGGGGTTAGTTCCTTTAGAATCCAACATTTCCATCAAATCCCCTTGGTTCACTTCAAACTTTGTCTTGTCAATGTGGGAATCAAATCCCCATGAAAGCATTTTCCTTGTCCACAGGTATGCACCTTCCACATTAAATGATGTCATGACAAGGAGTTGCTCTATTGGAATGGTGCTTTGGAAACACACACAAAACATCTTGTTTAGATCATCAATATAGTCCATTCTTGGTCTCTGAATCTCCATGCACCTTCCTCCTATGCACGTGCCCTTAGGATTACATACTGTTAAACTAGGGCCTCCTCTTATGCTGTTGTGATATTTTTTCACTCTTTCTTCCTTATCTTCATTCATTACCAATTCAACGTTACGTTCCAACTCTTGTTATACTAAGGCTTCATTGATTTTTGTTGCTTCTTTTTCTGCCACCTCGTTTATCTACTCCTGTGTGAGGCTTGGAGTCTAATTTTTTATACTCACTTCTTTGCTTCCTCCCTTATCTTGGGTGCCTTCCTCCTCCTCACTACCCTTCCTCCGCATGAAGAGAAACTCATTTTCTTCTTCTCTTCCCTCTTCCTCTGAATCATGCACATCAAACATTGGTGGTTCCTGGGATCCTTCAGGTTCATCTTCTTCGTAATCATCCCTTTCACCTCTATAGGCCTCTAATTCCTCCACATCCTCCGAATCAACCTCCTCTATCACCTTCTATTTCTTCCTAACTGGGGATTCTAATATAGGAGATTTTGTTCTTTCTTCTTCCTCCTCTGGTGACTTCTCATTTGTGATAGGATTTTCTTTTCCTGGTGCCTCCTCTCTGACTGGGGACCTCTTCCTACACGTGTAAGTACTAGTTCTAGTGTTTTTCCTTAGGGCACCCACTTGTGGCGTACTTTGGACACTTGGTGCCTTCTTCTCTTGTACCTCTTATTTTCCTTTCTTTGTCAGTGCATGATTCTTTCTTCCCATGGGGTCTTCAGGGATGGAGACATCATATTCCAGGTATTCACCCTTCTCAAAATTTGGTCTTATGTGCAGATATACCCTTGCAGTGGTCTCTCCTGCTATTGGAAAATTAAGGGGCTTTGTCATTTGAAATTTGTGGGAGACATACCTCTCCATGTACATGCACTTCTTAGGGTAAACGAGATTTTTGCACAACTCCCTGTGGTATTGATCTACCTCACTAAGGTAGAACCTTAGTCTTTTGGATTCTTTAAACCTATTTACCCCTGCTTGGAAATATTGAGCGGTGAAGGAGAAGGGAATCTTGCACTAGGGGCCCATGTTTTCATTTGTCAATTTAAATCTGCTAATGCAGAAATGCTGGTACACTAAAAATTTGGATTCTCCATCAACGAGCATTGGAAGATACTCTGGGATCCTCCACTCCACTCTGAATGCATCCCTTAAGAGCTTATAACATTTTTCTAGGCATGCCTTATGAGAAGCCATCATGCTATCGCAAGTGTACTTTGTAAATATTTTCGCAGGAAAGGGGTCTTCCTCTAGATATTCCCAAACAAAATTATCTACCACATCTGACACTCCAATCTTTGAAAACACAATTTTCAAGAGGACATTTCCAAAGATTATCTTGTCTCCTTCTTGCACACTGCTAATAATTTCATTTGTGATGAAGGCAGATAACTTATAGATGGTGCCTTCTGATATTTTCCTACACAAGTTGTAGATTTTCCATTTAACAGATGGAAAATCAGTGCCCTATGTTAAGCCCTTGAGTGAAGAAGACCTAAATAGAATTTATGTACATTTCATTTGGGATCTAGAGGTGCTTGAGCCATGTAAAGAAGGAATAATTTAGTGGGAGGATTTATAGTCTATTAGCGATACTACAAGTGTTGCTTGTGATAATTGGGCTCATAACACTTATGAGCTGGTATGGCATGAAGTAAAGAACATATTTCCTAAGGTCATAAAACCACGTTATGTCAAGAGGATAGGTAACAACTCGGAACCTTGTTACACGGGAGAAGGAGATCCTATGGTATTCCTACGTGCCATGGAGGAATAGTGAATAGACCCACTGGAAAGAATAAATATGCTAGCATATACACTATATGGGACAACAACATGCTAGTGGGTGGCCCACAAGGATAATATTGTAGGATGGCATGAAATTAGGATTACTCTTACTACTAGGTTCTTCAAGAGCAATGCACCTACTCAAATATGCACATATCATGGTAATCAACTTGTTCAACACCACGTTCAGAAGTGTGAGAGAATTTGGACAAAGGGGCAGGAAGCTTTACCACCTTTGCTATGGGTGAAAAAGTTTTATTCCACTTTATAAGGCTACGTGTGTGCTTGGTATGTATATGTAGAGCTCCATAGAGAGACTAGAAATTAGCAGGATTTAATTAAAAGAATGGCCTAGAAATTTGAATTCTTTTCTACTAAACCTTGAGTGAAAGAAGCATTAAGAGTCATAAAGTGCTTAACTATGGGGGATAGTGCAAAAGTTGAAGAAATCCTTTAGAAGTTATTAGATGAAAGAAACTCAGGAGAGCGTCTTGTTGAAGAGACATAGGCTGATGCCACACTACTTCAAAGTGCTTCGCTTGAGAAAGAAAAATGAAAAATGGTCTACTTATTGGATGATGATGAAGTAGAAAATATGGATGTAAACCATTCAACAGGTAGGCGTGAGGTGTTGGACAGTGTAGATAAGACCATGTGCACCTATCATAAACCTATGAAGACAAATAAGGTGAATATTGGGTCAGATGTTGAGCCTAAGAAAGCCATAATTGGAGACTAATGGTCAGACTCTGAAGTGGAAAAAATCATAAATTTACTTAGGGATTATTAGGAATTATTCCGTAGGGGGTACCATGAAATTAAAGGTGTGAATGAATCATTATGGGAGATGAAGATAAAGCTTAAAGAGGGTGCACACCCAGTTAGAAAGAGACCCTACAAGATGAACCCAAACTTGCGTAAAAAGGCCAAAGAAGATATTGAAAAAATGTTGAAGTCTAGGATTATCAAGCCCCTTGGTGAGTCAGAATGGGTTAGTCCAATGGTGATCAATATCAAGAAGGATGGACAGATTAGGATCTGTGTGGACTATAGAGACCTGAATTTTGCATGTGTGACTGATCCCTTTCCTATGCCATTCATTGAGGAAATACTAGAAAGTGTTGTAGGGTTCGAATTCTAATCATTTACAGATGGGTTCTCTAGGTATCATCATGTTAGGATTTCCTAGGAGGATCAGGAAAATACTAATTTTTCTACTGAATGGGGTAGCTTCACCTATACTGTAATGCATTTTGGTATGAAAAATGTGCCTATTGTATTTTGGCGCATAGTTGTTCAAGCGTCCAATTAATTTATTCATAACTTCTTACAGGTTTATTTGGATGATTGGACGGTGTATGGATTAGTTAATGTTCATTGTGAAAATCTATGTTTAATGTTTGAAAGATGTAGATAATTTATTATCTCTTTGAACATCAAGAAGTACATATTTACAACACCATTTGGAATACTATTAGGACACATAATCTGCAAGGAAGGTTTGTTGGTTGATCCAGCCAAGGTTGCAGTTATTATAGGGCTAAGAGAGCTTACCAGTCAGAGTGAGGTGCATGGATTTTTGGGTCATACAAGATATTACATAAAGTTTATCAAAGGATATGCCAAAGTTACTGCACTATTGGAGGATTTACTGAAAGGGAAAGGTACATTCTACTAGAGAGAACAACAGTAACGTGCATTCGAGACATTAAAGGAGAAACTTACTACCATGCCTATTCTAAATTTTCCTTTGTGGGACCAACCATTTCATTTACATGTGGATGCCTCTGGCATGGCCATTGACATGGTGTTGGCTCAACCTAGAGAAGGTATTATAGATCATCCTATCTATTTTTCTAGTAGAAACCTGACTCCTGCAGAACAAAATTACACAACTACAGAGCACGAAGCTTTTTCAATGATCTATGCACTACATAAATTCCAACAATACCTACTAGCTACACCATTCATCTTTTATATAGATCACATGGCATTGAACTATTTGGTAAACAAGCCCATTTTACAAGGGCACATATGTAGGTGGGTTCTCTTATTTAAAGAATTTGATTTCACAGTTGTGGTAAAACTAGGGAAAAGTAATTTTGGACTAGACCATTTATCTAGAATACAGTTAGGAGAAGAAGCACATAAAATTGAAGATACCATGCTAGATGCAAAGTTATACAGGTTATAATGAGCACCATCAAAACTAGAGGAAATTGATGTCTTTCTATAAACATGTATGACACTAGAAGGAATGAAATCCTTGGAGAAGAAATTTTTTTCTATACGTGCAGATCCCTAAATATTTATTAGCGGTGACCAGTACAAGCTAGGCCCGGATGAAGTATTGCGTTGTTACGTACTATAACATGAACGTACAGACATCATGGAGGAAGCTCATGGTGGTATTGCAGGTTACCACTATGCAGGTGATGCCACTACTTTTAAGATTATACTTGCTAGATTATGGTGGGAGACCCTATATAAAGATTGTAAGGAATTTTGTAAGGCATGTGATCATTGTCAATTTCTTGGGAAACCAAGTTAACGAGATGAAATGCCTCTAAGAACTATTGCTAGTGTAAAACCGTTTGAGAAATGGGCTATATATTTTGTGGGTCCTATTTCACCAGCCACGCGTAGAACTAGATCACGCTATATCATAACTTACACATAATATCTGATAGGGTGGGTAGAAGCAACACCTACAAAGGATTGTACAATTACTACAACATCCAAGTTCATATGGGATAATATTATTACAAGGTATGGATGTCCTTTAAGTTTGACCAGTGATAGGGGCACACATTTTCTTAATGAGACAACTAGAATTTTATTGGATGAATTCATGAATGCACACCATAAGACTACACCTTATCATCCTCAGACTAAGGGGACTTCTGAGGATTTCAACAACATTTTGAGCCAGACATTGAAAAAAATTTCTGATGTTGGAAGGAAGGATTAGGATGATAAAGTATCTGCAGTACTTTGGTCATATATAACAACATATAAAATGTTGAACAAAGCCACACCATTTTAGTTAGTGTTTTACACAGAAGTAGTTCTTCCTATGGAATTTATGTTACCTTCTTTACGTATTACACATGCTAGAGGTCTAGCTGATGAGAAAGCATTATAAGAATGGATTAAAAATTTAATTAAGCAAGATGAGTGATGAGCCATAACACGTTGGAGTCAAAAATAAGAGAAGATCAGACATAAAGTATGACATGACAAGAACATTAGAGATAAAAAGCTTGCGATATGATAGATGGTGCTCCTTTATGATTCTAAATTTTTGCGCCATCTAGGAAAAATCAAGGTACATTGATTGGGGCCATATATTATTACCCACATATTCAAATCAGGTGTTTGTCAATTAGAGGCA
This sequence comes from Taxus chinensis, assembly GCA_019776745.2. NCBI lineage: Eukaryota > Viridiplantae > Streptophyta > Pinopsida > Cupressales > Taxaceae > Taxus > Taxus chinensis. Next base: position 461,548,150 of record CM034151.1, read on the forward strand.
CTTGATCGAATACAGTTACCTGGTTACTTCAACAGGAGTAGGCTAAAGCCCTGCTATAAATAACTTCTTGGAGTTTTTAATAAGGTAGTATTTCCATTTAGATTAGGTTTTCAATTCTGTATTTCCTTAATGTGTTTCCTTCTTTGTCACTATGCTTTGTCAATTTAGTTGGTGTGTTTGTGTAATAAGCGCGTTTACGCGCCAGAAGCTAATTACTATTTGAATAATTTTTATGCATAGAGGACTGCACATACCCTTAGTGTGGGGTAGGTTGTTGATATTCAAGTATAGGACTGATGAAAATAAGTACACATGAAAGGAACTATCTACGGGTGCTATTCAAGGTTGGAGAATTAAAAAAAGAGATTGCTTCTAGACATAAGGACCATAGATAGAGAGTAATGAAGAAACAAGTATAACATGAGGTAAGCAGATATTGTGAAGAATACCAGTGGGAGGCACAATGACGAGGTACTCAGGTGCATGGAAGCACAATGAAGAGAATTCTACAGCCAAAAGGTAGGAGGATGTGCTAGAAGGTTATAGTTTGGGCGCAAAGATGTACCACATGGAAAGAATGAAAATGGTCGATTAATGAGAGGATTATTGGTAGGTGGAGGAGAAATAAACACACTAAATTTTTGAAATTATATATAAGGATGGGATGGGAGTTCATTTTTACTATTGTAATTAAGATAATTTGAAAATGGCTAAGTGCAAATGATTCGAGAAATCATGTTGGGGTGCGAAGAGTGTGAAACTAGACGTGGAGAGAAGGGTTGTGCCAGGATAAACTTGTGTTCCCATAGGTGAAGGGTTTGAGTGAAGTAGACATGTTACAAATGAGCTAGAGAACATGATTTCCATGTTAGGAATAATATTAGATATTGTGAACATTATTATGAGTGTGGAAATAAATAATATAGTGTAATGTAATACAACTATTTATGAGTTGTTAACTCATGTAAATAGTTGTAACTAGATAATGTTTGTTGTGAGAGAATAATGGGATTGAGAGTTTGAGTGAGATATTGTGGGGATTAGGAGAGATATGTGGGATGAGTGTTGACTCCTAGAATCAAGGAGACCAAACTCTATATATGTAATCTTCCTCTATGTATTTGATGTCCCGAATTAATTGAATTCTGTGTTTTTTTTATATAGTTTATTTGTTTACAATATGGGTGAAATATAATATTTGGTATCAGAGAAGGGATTCCAGAATGAGAGTCTTTAAAGATATTTGAGATTCATATTCTGCTGGAAGTGGGTTCGAAGTGGTTTGACGTTCTGATCCTGTGTATTGGGGCATTCTGTCCGTAATTTGAATCATTCTGCATGCATAGTTGTTTGTGTGTATTTCATCATCCTATTTCCTGCACATTTTATCGAATGACCTGCATATTACGTCACCATTCTGGTAATTGTGATCGGCTTTATCGCTGTTTTTGGCAATTGTGTGTTTTTTTGTTTTTTTGCCGTTTTTGGACATACTGAAAAAAAGGGTCCAGAAAGAAGTTGGACTTAGAACTTAAAAGTGTCATATCTTTCACCTCGTAACTCAAATTGAGGTGATGTTTTTTTTGAAAATGTATGTTTTTTCAAGATATTTTCATTGATTATATGCTTTCTACTGCCAATTGAAAGTAAAATTTTACTTTATTGTAAGGGTGCATTTTCGACTGAGTTCGACATCCATAATGGAAATCCCATTACAAAAATTCAATGGAAAAGAATTTCACACATGGAAAGTGTGAACTTAATTACTTTTGATAAATAAAGACTTGTGGGAAATTGTTGAAGGTAAAATTTCAAAACCAACTGATGTTGATGAAGCCACCAAATGGGAAAGCAAGGATAGGAAAGCAATAGCAATTATTGGTCTTGGATTTTCTAATGCTTACTTGCATCATATTGATTTATCAAAAAGTTAAAATTTCATATGGACTACTTTGAACAAGCTATTTGGATCTTAAATAGGGAGTGCAGCGGTGACACTCAAGAAAAAACTATTCGGGCTCAAGATGGAAGAAGGTGAGAGTATGGTTGATCACATAAGTAAATTTCATTCTATTTAAAATCAACTAGCTGGAATAAAAATTAATGTGAAAGATGATGATGCAAAAGTAGTATTGTTAAATAGTATGCCACCCAGTTATTCTAACATTGTATTTACTTTGAGTAGAGTAAATCCTAGTTTAGAAGATTTGATTTCATCTCTCATGGAGGAAGAAAATAGAACAAATAAGAATATTATTTCAAAAGAAACAACAATGTTTGGTAAAAATAGGTCATATGATAAAGGAAGATTCAAGAAAGGATCTAATTCTAGAGATACAAAGAAACATATCACTTGCTACTATTGCCAACAATCTGGACACCTTTCCAAAAATTGCATGAAAAGAGCAAGAGATTTACTTGATGGAAAAATTGAAAATGCCATGATTGCCAATGAAGAAGAAGACGATGATAAGGAAGAACTAGAGGGTGATTTTAGTGGTTATGATTCTAAAAACTTCCTTCTTTAGATAACTTTCAGATGGAGTCCAGAGGTAACAGAGGAAGGAGGTTGATCAGCGACCTCTCGTCAGGCACCATCGATGAGGCTGCGGTACTGATTTGGTGACCAATTTATTTCAGTTATGTGTTTTATAATAAGAACAGAAAGAAATTCTTGTTCAATTGTGGATTCTTTTATAAACCTCCTTGATGTAATGTTTGTAATAGAAATAAGAAAACACAAGTACAAAGTCAGCATTATGATACTTGAAGGGGATGAACAGAGGTTCATGAACAGGGTTCTTACCTTGGACTGAGGTCCATAGTTGTACCAAGATCATGAGCAAACAGGGGTGTGCAAGCTACAGAGAAAGTGTAAACTATTATTTTCTACATTGTTCAACATTAGGGAGTGTATGTGTGGAACATAATAATGTTAACAATAGGGAGTGATGTTAGGAATAATATTAGATATTGTGAACATTATTATGAGTGTGGAAATAAATAATATAGTGTAATGTAATACAACTATTTATGAGTTGTTAACTCATGTAAATAGTTGTAACTAGATACTGTTTGTTGTGAGAGAATAATGGGATTGAGAGTTTGAGTGAGATATTGTGGGGTTTAGGAGAGATATGTGGGATGAGTGTTGACTCCTAGAATCAAGGAGATCAAAGTCTATATATGTAATCTTCCTCTATGTATTTGATGTCCCGAATTAATTGAATTCTGTGTTTTTTTTATATAGTTTATTTGTTTACAATATGGGCGAAATATAATATTCCACTAGGGAACAAAGATTTAAACTAGGGTTTTGACCTACTCGATTATAGAAGGAAGAAAAGAGATATTTTTTAGATGGCACTAAAGAAAGAACCCATAGTAGGAGAAAAAGGGAAGAAGAAGGTTGAAGTGGAAGAAGAAATTTCTCTAGAGAGTAATTTCTTAGAAATGTAGTATTGAGAAGGTGTGATTGTGGGACAAGAATGGGATTCCCACATCTGTCAATGTAAAATCAATGATTACAATCATCAAACATCAGATAATAAGAAGGATCTTGATGCATTACTGAGCACAAGAAGGAATAAGCACACAATAGAAGATATGCCAGTGTACGATGACGCTGGTGAGAAGTTACTAAAGAAAAATGGAGTCTACCCATCATATGATCTTCCATACTTTGGAAAGTATGAACCATATTTTTTTTTTTTTTTTTTTTTTTTTTTTTGTTTTTTTTTTTTTTTTTTTGGTGGTTGGCTGGTAGATCCATGAGGACTTCTTTTACTTTGTAGGAAAGAGGGTTAGAATCATAGCTGATTTGATTTCAACAGTGACATGACTAAGGGTATCAAGAGTGGATCTGAATAGCGATTTAACTGATAAGGTTGCAATCCTAGAGACTAGGAAGGAGTTGGGTTACCAAGCACTGCATGGACATTGACAAATAAAGAAGTACCCAAATAGTGCAAGAAGCTACTACATCTTATAACAAAGTTGAATGACTAAGGAGATAGTTGCAGGTAAACAAAAATGTGGCTCACCCGTTGTACATAAGATGCCGCAAGGATTGTTTCCCAGTTGCAGATCACTAGCAAAGACCCCAAATTAAAGAAGCACAGAATAGGTGACAGGATAATTTTGCGAAACTATTTTTTGTCTTTAGGGTTTTGGAGATTGGCGTGCTCGATGGGCCAAAGGCAGAAGATTTGGGAGTACCCTCCCGACACACAAGTACATGTAAAAAGATTTGGCAAGTACTTGTGTAAAGGATGAATGAGCAGCCATTCAAGCAGAGGGAGGGAGATGTGGTATAGAATAGAATCCACATGGAATTGCAGACGCCGGCACATACCAAGGATGTTCCTTTAGTGGTGGGTAAGGCAGTGCAGTTTGCAATTTCCGCCCCACCCCATGAATTCTTACATCACGTGATTTGCGATGAAGGATGAGGCTTGGAGACCATGTGCCATGTAGTGTAAATTCACCGCACCCACCTTACCCTTTAGATTGCTATTGGAAAATGTCAAATTTGGTGTGACTGCCACAACATGGAGGTTACATAAGTGGGGGACCGTAACAATTTTCCCCTTCCCTCCTTTTCTTTCCCCGCTGCACTTTCCACCCTCTCTTTCCCTGTTGCTCTGACGCTTTATAGTTTCCCGGAAAGATGCCAGAAAGGGTTGGTTCATCTTCCTAGACTTTACCTGCCACAAGCTATTCCAGTGGCACGAAAAGGCTAATCTACTCCTAACTAAAACTCCAAGGAGAAAGGGAGACGGACACAAGGAAAAATAGAGCCCTACACTAAAATGATGATACAAATAGAGAAGGAAAGTGTTTGAGTATATATAAAAACTGCCATGAACAAGAAGAGGGAGCAATGGAAAGGTGGACAAGTGATTCCTAGACCAAGAGGATTCACACAGGAAAATTCCAAAAATCCATGGAAATAGCTCCAAATCGTAATGAACATCAAAACATGCACAAAAAACTTGTAATGAAGAGAGGTAGGAAAAACCCACGCCCCTGCGCCAGATGGATAACTGCTCCCAAAACCACATTTTTTATTTCTCAAAATTTACACAGTGCATCGTTTCCCTGGTAAGAGGGAAAAATGCCATTTACAGAGAAGGGTAGGAGGTTCAAACTCAATTTTTTACCTGGGGAAGAAAAGAACGGAGAGGCAGAGATTCAGGCGAACACTAATATTGAAAAATGAGCCTTTTAAAATAGATAGTAAATGCGAGAAGGGAAGGAAAAAACACGGGATTTTCTCAACCACTTCAAAATGGTTTGAATTCTTCATTTGTTGATGGGATTGATGCAAAAGCTCATATTTCCATGCATCTTCCTTTTAGCAACAAAAACTGACCCCTATCATTATAAATTAGTGGTTGGAACAATATGAGAAAAATATATCTCATATTAATAATATAGGTTTTATATATTAGTTGTGAGTTTGTTGTATAAACAACTTCACGTTGGTATTTTTAGGGATTAGTTGAGTGTGTTGAGATAACTAAGGGATTGAGAGAGATTAGTGGAAGGTTGAGAGATATGTGGGATAAGATAATAGGAGATCCATATTGTGTTAATTGTATACCTCTCAATGTAAATGAAGATATATCCCGAATGATTTCTAATTCAATATTCTATATTTGATGTTTTTATTATTGTTTTAAGATTATTTGTAATAATCTGGACCAAAATTATATATTTGGTATCAGAGCAGTGTTTATAATCTTGTGGATGTGCATTTGTGGCTTTTTGGATTCAATAATTCCCATGTAAAGATAAGATCATAAGTTTGGTTTTTTACAATCTGGGTATCTGTCATTTTTAATGGGTTTGAAGAATTGTATCTGAGAAAACTACCATTCGAATTTCAGCCAAACCCACATTACGGTTTAAGAGAAAAACGTGAAAAAATTTGACGTCCGAAGTAATTTTTGATTTGAGATCACAATTCAGATGAATGTTGCATAATCTTGCATAGTGATCTTTTACGTTACTTCAACAGGAGGAGGCTAAAGCTCCTGTAATAAAATAAACTTCTTGGAGTTTTGTAATAAGGTGTATTCCATTTAGATTTAGGTTTTTCAATTCTGTATTCCTTAAGGTGTTTCATCTTTGTCACATGCTTGTCAATTTAGTTGGTGTGTTTGTGTTAATATAGATGCGTTTTTTTTGTTTTTACGCTGCCAGAAAGAAAGCTATACTATTTGATATAATTTTTAGAATAGAGGAATTGCACATACTTAGTGGGTGTAGTTGTTGAATTCAAGTATAGGACTTGATGAAAATAAAGACACATGAAAAAGGAACTAATCTAAGGTGCATTCAAGTTGGAGAAGTAAAAAAAGAGCTTGCTCTAGACATAAGGACCATAGATAGAGAGTAATGAAGAAACAAGTAAACATGAGGTAAGCAGATATTGTGAAGAATACCGTGGGAGGCACAATGACGAGGTACTCAGGTGCATGGAAGCACAATGAAGAGAATTCTACAGCCAAAAGGTAGGAGTGATGTGCTAGAAGGTTATAGTTGGGCGCAAAGATGTACACAGGAAAGAATGAAAATGGTCGATTAATGAGAGGATTATTGGTAGGTGGAGGAGAAATAAACACACTAAATTTTTGAAATTATATATAAGGATGGGATGGGAGTTCATTTTTACTATTGTAATTAAGATAATTTGAAAATGGCTAAGTGCAAATGATTCGAGAAATCATGTTGGGGTGCGAAGAGTGTGAAACTAGACGTGGAGAGAAGGGTTGTGCCAGGATAAACTTGTGTTCCCATAGGTGAAGGGTTTGAGTGAAGTAGACATGTTACAAATGAGCTAGAGAACATGATTTCCATGTTAGGAATAATATTAGATATTGTGAACATTATTATGAGTGTGGAAATAAATAATATAGTGTAATGTAATACAACTATTTATGAGTTGTTAACTCATGTAAATAGTTGTAACTAGATAATGTTTGTTGTGAGAAAATAATGGGATTGAGAGTTTGAGTGAGATATTGTGGGGATTAGGAGAGATATGTGGGATGAGTGTTGATTCCTAGAATCAAGAAGATCAAACTCTATATATGTAACCTCTACTCTGTGAATAATGATATCCTGAATTCATCCGAATTCTATAATATCATTATATCAGTGTATTTTCTCTGTGCAAAACTGGTTGATTGAAATGTAATATCTGGTATCAGAGCAGGTTGATGGTCTGATGGGAGAGATGGAAGATCCGCCACGATAAAAGATATTTGAGGAAAATATTCTCATGGATCCGGTTGTTCCAAGTGCTCTGACGTATCTGATCCTATATCTTGGGGCATTTCATGTTCACGCACAGTCATGAATTCCCCAATAAGGAAACATGCATAAATGATTTGTAAAGGGAATATTGTTTAGAATCCTATTTCCTGCATATTGAGATCTGGGTGATACTGTTATATTATTGTCACCATTCTGTTTCATTGTGATTTGGCTTTGGAGACTACACTGTTTTTGGCTATTGTAGTGTATTATCACCATTGTTTATTTTCACAGCCATGTATTTATGGACTTAGCTGAAAAAAAGGATCCAGAAAGAAGTTGGACTTAGAACTCAAGCCAGTGTCATGCACAGATCTACCATTCATAACTCAAATTGAGGTGAAGTTTGTGTTTGTATAAATTGTTAATGTTTCTGCATGATGATCTACTGCATTCAAATCTAGTATGTGATCTTCATAAGTGGAGCCTGCTTCTATCTTAAAAGCTTAGAGATTCTACTTTGTTGGCTTTGCACAGCATGATCACCTTCAACTTGAACTACGAAATCAACACTCAATGGAAATCCCTTTGAGGAACAAAAGTGAATACAAAACGCCATATCTTCATCTCATGCGATTTGAGTGAGAACTATAATGGTGCGCAATAGATTAAATAGCAACAGATTAATGATGATGGCACTGAATTGTTCACATGTCTGCATACATCTCAAAACCAGTCGTCTGATGTTGATGAAACTCACCAAAAGGGAAATGGTAAAGAGTAGGAAACGTACCATATTTCAATTCATTCGGCCTCCCTACACGTATTTTTCCACGTGCTTCCTCCTGCGGGCTCATATTGATTTGCTCAAAAAGTTCCCTCTTTCCATCACGTCGACTCACTAATAAATCAAGCTATTTCCACCTTAAAAAAAGAGTGCAGCTATGATCTCTCATGAAAAAACTATTCGGGCTGCAAGATGGAAGAATGTTAGATTGACTCGGGTGTGTGATTACAAAAGTACAATTTCATTATATGTTGAAGGTCAGTTAGCTGGAATAAGTTTTAAGTGTTACTTTGTTTATAATGCATCTAAAGTAAGTATTCTTACGTGAGGTCTATAGCCACCCATGTTACGGTATAAAGACAATGTCATTTTCATCTTGAGTAGGGTCATTGTGCTTTGTTTAGAAGATAAGATGTCAAAAGTCTTCTCATTAATTGTAATGTCGTTAAAAGTATTGTTTTAGTCAAATAAGTGTTATTATTTCAAAAGTATCAGTAATTTTTTTGTAAAAACAGGTCAGATGATAATTGAAGATTCAAGAAAGTGATCTAATTCTAGAGAAAAAAAAAAGGACAAATGACTTGCTATTTTTCGCCAACAATCTGGACACCTTTCCAAAAATTGCATGAAAAGAGCAAGAGATTTACTTGATGGAAAAATTGAAAACCGTTCCCGGCTTTGGGCACAATGCCCCTCGACCCCACCCTTGTATAAGCGACATGGAACTAGAGCGTGATTTCAGTGGTTATGATTCTAAATACTTCCTTACTGAGTTAGTAGTGACATTCAGATGGAGGTCCAGGAGGCAATGGAGGAAGGAGGTTGCAATCGGTGACCTCTCGTCAGGCACCATCGATGAGGCCGCAGTATTGATTTGGTGGCCAATTTATTTTAGTTGTGTGTTTCATTGTTTGTAATAAGAACAGAATGTCACATTCCTATTCAGAATTGTGATTTCCTTTTATAAACCTCCTTGATTTAAATATGTTATAGTAGAAATATAAAAGCACAAGAAAAAGCAACATCATGTTTTTCTTGAAGAGGATGAACAGAGGTTCATGAGCAGGGGCTCGTACCTAGGACAGCGGTCTATTTTTGTAGAACAAGGGTTCGTATTGATGAACAGAGGTTCATGAACAGGGGTTCTTACCTTGGACTGAGGTCCATATGTGTACCAAGATCATGAGAAAATAGGGGTATGCAAGCTGCAGAGAAAGTGTAACTATTCTTTTCTACATTGTTCACATTAGGGGAGTGTATGTGTGGAAATAATAATGTTAACAATAGGGGAGTGAATGTTAGGAATAATATTAGATATTGTGAACATTATTATGAGTGTGGAAATAAATAATATAGTCTAATGTAATACAAACTATTTATGAGTTGTTAACTCGTGTAAATAGTTGTAACTAGATAATGTTTGTTGTGAGAAAATAATGGGATTGAGAGTTTGAGTGAGATATTGTGGGGATTAGGAGAGATATGTGGGATGAGTGTTGATTCCTAGAATCAAGGAGATCAAACTCTATATATGTAACCTCTACTCTGTGAATAATGATATCCTGAATTCATTCAAATCTATAATATCATTATATCGGTGTATTTGTTTACAATCTGTGCGAAATACTGGTTGATTCCACTAGGGAACAAAGATTTAAACTAGGATATTGACCTACTCGATTAGTAGAAGCATGAAAACAGATAATTTGTAGTATGTCACTAAATCCAGTTACATCCATAGTAGGAGAAAAAGGGAAGAAGTGGGTTTATCATGTGGAAGAAGAAATTTCTCTAGAGACCCCACTACATAGAAAGGCTGAGTCCAATGAGAAGGTAGTGATTGTAGGGACAAGAATGAAGATTCCCACGTTCGTTTCAATGTAAAATCAATGATTACACATTTCATTACACTTTCTAGATTTATTTGAAACACTCTTGATGCAATATTGTAGGCACAAGAAGGAATAAGCACAGATTTCATAGATATGCCAGTTTACGATGACGCTTGTGAGTACGTTACTAAAGAAAAATGGAGTCTACCCATCATATGATCTTCCATACTTTGGAAATTCATGATACCATTATATTGCTGAATTCTATGAATAGATTCCATGAGGACATCTTTTACTTTGTAGCAATATTTTGTTTAGAATCATAGCTGATTTGAATAACACACCAGTCACTAAGAATATAAGGTATCAACTTGTGGACCTGAAATAGCGATTTATTTGATAAGGTTGTCCATACCTTCTGAGACTAGGAAGTGCCAGTTGGGCTATACACAATTAACGTCCACATGGCATGGACATTGACAAATTAAAGAAGTACCCAATAGTGCAAGAAGCTACACATCTTATAACAAAGTTGAATGACTAATGAAGATAGTTGCAGGTAAACAAAATGTGGCTACACGTTGTAAATAAGATGCCTAAAGGAGTGGTCTACAATGTTGCAGATCACATAGCAAAGACAAACATTAAAGAAGCACAGATAGGTGACAGGATAATTTTTGGAACTATTTTATTGTCTTTAGTGTTTTTGGAGATTGGAGTGCTCGATGGGCCAAAGGAGAAGATTTGGGAGTACCCCACGAAACACAAGTCACATGTAAAAAGATTTGGCAAGTACTTGTGTAAAGGATGAATGAGCAGACCATTCAAGCAGAGGGAGGAGATGTGGTATAATAGAATCCACATGGAATTTGAAGAAGAATGGCACATACCCAAGGATTTTCCTTTAGTGGTGGGTAAGGCAGTTCAGTTTGCATTCTACATGAATTCTTACATCACGTGATTTGCGATGAAGGATGAGGCTTGGAGCCCATGGTGCATGTTAGTGTAAATTCACAGCACCCCCAAATCGACCTTTAGATCTGCTATTGGGAAATGGTCAATTTGGTGTGAATGCACAACATGGAGTTTTCCATAAGTGTGGGACCTTTACAAATGGGGAAAGCTCGCCAGAAAGGGTTGGTTCCTCTTCCTAAACTACCTGCCACAAGCTATTCCAGTGCAAGAAAGCTAATCTAATCCTAATCAAACTTCCAAGGAGACAAGGAGAGGAAGGAAACAAGGAAAAATAGAGCCTACACTAAAATGATGATACAATAGAGAAGGAAAGTGTTTATTATATATAAAAACTGCCATGGAACAAGAAGAGGTGAGCAATGGAAAGGGTGGACAAGTGCATCATAGACCAAAGATGGATTTCACACAGAAAATTTTCCAAAAATCCATGAAAATAGCTCCAAATCCTGTAATGAACATCAAAACATGCACAAATACCTTGTAATGAAGAGAGGTAAGGAAAAAAACAAAGAAAATGAGCCAAGGATGGATAAATGCATCACAAAACACATTTTTTTATTTCTCAAAATTTACACAGTGCATCGTTTCACTGGTAAGAGGGAAAAATGCCATTACAGAGAAGGGTAGGAGGTTCAAACTCCATTTTTTACCCTGGGGAAGAAAAGAACGGAGAGGCAGAGATGAAGGATGAACAATAATCTTGAAAAATGATGCCTCTGTTACAATAGATAGTAAAATGCGAGAAGGGAAGGAAAAAAACACGGGATTTTCTCCAACCACTTTTCAAAATGTGTTTTAATTCTTCATTTGTTGATGGGATTGATGCAAAAGCTCATATTTCCATGCATCTACTTTGCAGAACAAAGAAAATGACCCATACTTCATTAAATTTAGTGGTTGGAACTAGTTTTTTATCTTTTCCATGCCAAAACGCATTTTGAAAAATTTAACCCATAAAAATCCATAAATATTTAAAATTTATGGGGCCATAGTGTAGATAATTTCAATAGCTTTCCAATGATACCAAAATCGTGAAAAACTAAGCTCTGGTTTGAAAGATATGGCCCTCTGAAGATTTAGGGCAAAATTGGTAAAAAACAGAGTCAAAATTGGGGCAGGCGGGGTCAAACATTAAATTATTACCTTTTCAAAAAATTTCTTAAAAATCTCCACATCCCCTTAGGTTCACATGACACATGGAACCTTCTGGATGATCTGCAACTTCAAAAAATTTGTTTTTCCCCTTTTCACAAAATTGGAAAATTTTTAAAAAATCCTTCGCATACCCACTCCTCCGAGACACGTGGCACTTTCTAATTGGTCTACGGCCTTCAAAATAACATTCTACCCCTTTTGCCCATAAAGGGAAAACTTTCCCAAGGCATCCTATCAGCCCAACCTCCGCTGCTGATGTGGGAAGGTGGCGCATTCTGATTCACCGCAGAGATGTGATACAACTTTTCACCTTTGCGCTTTTAAGGTTTTGGCAAAAAACTAAAAATCCTTCCGACTCCATGACTCCTGCTTTGACTGCACACCTAGAACCTTTTGCTTTTTTGACAGGGATGCACTTCCATGTTTTCCTTTGATGCATTTTGACCAAACACCAAAAAACTAGAAGTCCCTCCGATGCCTGCTGCTCCGCCTTGACACGTGGCATCATTTCATTGGCTGCAGGCCTTAAGCAATTTCGTTTGCTTTGTAGGTTCACGGGAGTGCAAATTACTTTTACACTTTTATCCTAAAAAGTGCTAAGTTCTTAATTCCTTCCTCCACTCTGCTGGCCCGAGCCTCTTTGGCACAAAACTCTCCCAAGCTCTGTGGGCCCGCCTTAAGAAAATTTCCCCTCCAAACTTCGCCGAGCCATAACTCAAAAAATATAAAGAGTTAGGAGGACTTCTTTACCTTTTTAGAAAGGGGAAGAAATTATCTATCTATTGAAGCAATTTCTTTAATATTTTGAGTGCTTGCAATGTTTTAAAATTGAATTTGAAGCACAACGAAGGAAAGAATGAAGGTAAGTTAGCCAAAATCAGTAGGGGCTCATTTTGGATAGCAATTTTGGCAACTCAGATGGGTCATCTACCTACTATATGAATGATTAGTGGCATTTTGAAGCATCCATTAGGAATGGGGTCAATCTTGATAACCAAATCTGATCTAAAATATGAAAATCTGACCTTTGAGCCACTTGGAAACCCACTGAAACTTGGAGTTGATCTTCATCAAAATGCCACTGAAATGGACTGTCCAAGAGCAAAACCGGCACCACAAAAACTATGTAAAAACATAAAAATCATACATGATCCAAATGGTACATGCAGAGTGTGCAAAATCACTTCTTCTACTAAAAGAAAACCTACCCACACTACTCTAATTGGAAGCAAAGGTAAACTAAACAAACCCTACAACTGGTTGTGCAAAATAGCTTCCCTTCTTCAAAATTGGAAGCCATGAAATTGATTTAGAGCTGATCATGTCTAGTTGGATGAGTGGAAAATCAACAAGAAGCTGGTCTTGTACCAAAATTAGCAAGGTGTCAACTAAAAACAAATTAGATACCTTTTTTATTTTCTCTGCATTTGGATTGTAGAGGTATTGTAGTTGATCCTTGGTACTTTGAAGCTCATCCTCATGCCCTGAAGTAGGCATGACTGTTTTTGGTTGCTCCTTTAGCTCCAATGAAGCCAAGTACCTTATTGGGCATGGTATGATCCTTTGTATGTGCCCATTTCTCTGAAATTCAACTCCAAAAATAGAGTCTTCTTGTGGACCTTCTTGGATGAATGACGTGGAAGAAGTGGTGAAAATCTCTTGCTCTTTCTCTTCTTCCTCTAATGAAGAACATGGAAGATTAATATCTTCCAACCTTGATTCCAAAGAGATGCTATAACATTTAGGCTTCTACAATTGAAATTTATCCTCCATGACAATGGGCTCATGTGCTTAGAAGGTGGATGATGAAGGAGAAAACAATGTGATTTCAACTAGTTCCTCTCCATCAAAACAGTCCTCTAAATATGATATATAAACTACCTCCTTGTTGTCCTGCTGTAGATGCTCAACCTCTTCCATGATGTTCTTTTGATATGTAACTTGATCATCATGGTTATATTCATTCTCAAAGATGAATTTTTAAAGATAAAACTCTTCTTTAACATTGGATCTTGAAGAGAATGAAGTAGAAGGAAGAACTAAAGGTTCTTGTATAGCCTGTTTTGTGTTCAAAGATTTTGGATCTGCAATTTTCTCCTCCATAGCTGGAATGTACTCCTCTTCTTTTGGATTTGGAGCACATCCTCCTTCCTCTGCTACTTCAAGACTATCTTTCTCTTGATTGAACTCTTCCTCTGGCATGAATTTTGTCAAATCAAACTCTTCAATCTGCTGCTCTAGAGGACAAGTTGGGGCTGCAATATCTCTTTTAGAGCTTTCCTCTTCCATGACTGATTGTCCAACTTCTATTGGATTAACATCTTCTTCCAGTAGAGTGACAACATGGAAACTACATTCTGAGAAACTTGATGACTGATCTTCTTACTTCTCTGCTACTATAAAATCAGCCTTGGCTAGCACTTGTTCTTCAACCTTTACCTCCTATGAAGGCTTAACCAGTAGGGGGATCTTTGTAAACCCAAATTTGGCAACCAAACTATTCAAGTTGTCTGTTATTTCTTCTTTTTTGGGCTCCACTTCTTGCTGTCCTTGACTGTATTTTTTATTATTTTCCCAACATGGGCTTGGGAAAGCAAGAGGAGTGGCAGGTTGGGGTTTAACTAGCTTCACAATTGTTTGTGGTAGGGAGGGAGGTGAAACTTCTTGTTTTTTTGGAGGGAATGAATGTTTAGAAGGGAAAAGGACAAAATAACTGAGATGAGGTGGAAGAATAGGGAATGGAGAAATGAAATAAACACTTGGGGCAACATTCAATGGGAAGCTTGGAAATTGAAGCCCAAATTGGGATGGTGCTACTTAAGGAATGGAAAGAGAAAAACTAGATGATGGTGTAGAACTTACCCATTGACAAGGTTTCTCAACACCAAATTCATAGGCCCCTATCTCTTCATTCCATTGTGCAAGTTGGGGCAGCATCTCCACCATGAAGTCCAGCTTCTCTTGAGGGTTGTAATTTATTGGAAAAGGGCCAACCCATGGACAAGGTGCCATGCAACCAATTCTGAAAGCCTTCATTTGAGCTATTTCTCTTGATTGCACCATGCCAATCTCCATTTTTTGGATCTTCTCCAACAGACCAGCATCTTTAATTTGATTTTCTTCATTGTTGGCATATCCCTACTCTTGGAAAGCTCCATATCCAAACTAATTTTGGCACTGCTACTCATAGGGGTAACCATGCTGATTTTGGATTTGCTCAAAATGCTGATTTGAAGGAGTTGTAAAGCACATTGGAGGTGGAATGTACTGCTGCTGCTATGAATGTGAATTACATGATGGAAATGAAGTCATGATTTCACAACTTCATGGAATGATGGAAAATAATGAAATATATGGAAAGAAGAGTGAATGGAAATGGATCAAAAACAAGTTTATAACTCAGATAATGAGTTATTTACTAGATGGATTCACCAGATGTGCAAACTGTAGCTTCTAATAAGCTGGAAATTGTAACAAGTGCACATCAATCTTGTTGCAATGAAGTGGAGACCTCTATGGTCCCACTGAGCATGCCAAAACTATTAGTGAAAATTCACAGCACCCCCAAATGGATCTTCAGATCTACTGTTGGGAAATAGTAAATTTGGTGTGAATGCACAATATGGAGTTTTCCCTTAGTGCGGGACCTTTGCAAACGGGGAAAGATCTCCAGAGAAGGCTGGTTCCTCTTCCTAAACTACCTGCCATAAGCTATTCTAGTGCAGACAATCTAATATAATCCTAATCAAACTTCTAATGAGACAAGGAGAGGAAGGAAACAAGGAAAAATAGAGCATATACTAAAATGGTGATACACCAGAGAAGGAAAGTGTTGATTATCTATCAAAAATGCCATGAAACAAGAAGAGGTGAGCAATAGAAAGGATGGACAAGTGCATCATAGACCAAATATGTATTTCACATAGAAAATGTTCCAAAAATCCATGAGCATAGCTCCAAAACCTACAATGAACATCCAAACATGCACAAATACCCTGTAATGAAGAGAGGTAAGGAAAACAACAAAGAAAATGAGCTAAGGATGGACAAATGCATCACAAAACATGTTTTTTTATTTTTTTGAATTTATACAATGCATCATTTCATGGGTAAGAGGGAAAACACCATTACAGAGCATGGGAGGAGGTTCAAACTCCATTTTCGACCTTGGGGAAGAAAAAAAGGGAGAGGTAGAGAAGAAGGATGAACAACAACCCTGAAAAATGATGCCTCTGTTACATTATATAGCAAAATGTGAGAAGGGATAGAAAAAAATGTGGGATTTTCTCCAACCAATTTTCAAAATGTGTTTTAATTCTTCATTTGTTGATGGGCTCAATGAAAAATCTCATATTTCCATACATCTACTTCGCAAACCAAAGAAAATGACCCATACTTCATTAAATTTGGTGGTTGGAACTGGTTTTTTCTCCCATTAAAATCTATCAAAATTTAAAATTAAGGGGTCCATCATGTAGAGGATTTCAACAACTTTCCAATGATACAAAAATCATGAAAAACTGAGCTCTGGTTCGAAAGATATGGCCCTATGAAGATTTAGGGAAAAACTGGTAAAAACCATAGTCAAAATTGAGGTCGGCGGGGTCAAAGTAAAATTTTTCCCCTTTTTCAAAAAATTTCCCAAAAATATATATGGCCCCTCAGGTCCACATGACATGTGGCACCTTCTGGATGATCCGCAGCTTCAAAACAATCATTTTCTCCCTTTTCATGAAATTGGAAAATTTACAAAAAATCCTCCATGGCCCTGCCGCTCCGAGACACCTGGCGCTTTCTAATTGGTCCAAGGCCTTCAAAATAACATTCTACCCCTTTTTCCTACAAAGTAAATTTTTTCCCAAGGTCCCTCGTTGGCCCGACCTCCGCTGTTGATGTGGAAATGTGGCACCTTCTGATTCATCGCGGAGATGCGGTCTAACTTTTTACCTTTGCATTTTTATGGTTTTAGACAAAAACACAAAATCCTTCTGACCCCCAACTCCTGTTACTGACTAGACATATGGCACCTTTTGATTTGTTAGTGGGGATGTGCTTCCATTTTTTCCTTTGACACATTTTGACCAAACACCAAAAAACTAGAAGTCCTTCCGACGCCCGCCGCTCCACCTTGACACGTGGCATCATTTCATTGGCTGCGTGCCTTAAGCAATTTCATTTCCTTTGTGGGCTCATGGGAGCACAAATGAATTTTTTCCTTTTAGCCCAAAAAGTGTTAAGTTCTCAATTCCTTCCTCTGCTCCACCAGCCCAAGCCTCTTTGGCACAAAACTCTCCCAAGCTCCGCGGGCCCGCCTTAGGAAAATTTCCCCTCCAAACTCCGCTGACCCATAACTCAAAAAATACAAGGAGTTAGGAGGACTTATTTACCTTTCTAGAAAGGGAAAGAAATTATCTATCTGTTGAAGCAATTTCCAGTATCTTTTGAGTGCTTTTAATGTATAAAAATTTAATTTGAAGTAAAAGGAATAAAATAATAAAGGCAAGTTAGCCAAAATAAGCAGGGGCTCATTTTGGATAATAGTGCAAACTTCTGTATGCATTCATAGAAAGATATTTCCAGGCATCATTTCACTAGTTTTCATATTTGCATGACCTAAACTTGAATGAAAATAAGGTAGATTGTGACTACCACACTTTGAGAAAGAAGTATGTATATCTAGGGTGGAATGCCTACAGGGTAAATGCAGGAAGTTGATGGACAAATATAGGGTCATCCGTGGACATCATATTGCAAATAACAACATAATATCAGCTTGTATGGATTATTAGCAACACATACACTCAAAATTAAACAAAATTATATTAATATGAATCGTAGAATCTAGAATCTAGTTTTTAAAATACTAATTTTTGTAAAAAATGGACAAGATTAGCTATTTTAAACACTCAAAATTCAATGACTTGGTATTTTTTTTTAAAAACGCCGATAACATTATAGTCCGTTTGCCCACAATTTGGATGACCAAAAATTGATATATATTTTTTTCCTTTGGTGATAAGTTATATGCCACTATCTATCTTGGGATGGATTTTATTTTGTATTTTTTTGAGTAATATTTTATTTTTTATGATTTTTTCCGTGAACGTGGTATGAAAACATAAAGAAAACAGAGCACTTTCCGTTTGCCCGCCATAACTTCATCAAAAATTATTGAAATCAAACAATTTTTTTTTTGAACATGTATATAATTTCACCACGGTTGGGATGGTATAAGTTTTATCACATTCTGATAAGTGAAACAAATTTTGCAGTCTTAAACGTAGACATAAACATTCACAGGAAAAAGTGTCTTAAAGACATACTATTAGTAAGAAATTATAAAATGATATTTATCCTCTTCTATTCACTTTAAAATCAGTATTTCTAAAAAGCCAATAGTCTCCCTTATGCAATGGTACCATTTTTATGACATAGTTTTTACTTTTCGGCATGGTTCAAGTCCGCAGAAGACTAAATTTGATGTTTTGTTGTTTTTAATGTAAAATTCAGGATTTGATGTCCACTTAATTGTCCCCCAACTTGGTGCACTTACCCTACATTAAGAGGCTCATATCTAATATTATAAACATGAAGCTTGCAAGATTGGAAGTTGGGGACACCAGAGCAATGCTTGTGTACCCGCAACTCAAACCCAAGATGGAGAACACTAAGTATGTGGAGAATGAGTTCACGATCCCAGGGCTACCAAAAGGTAAGCATACAATGGAAATGTTCCAACACCTAATCCCATAGAAACAATTAAAGTAGATGATGAAGAAGAAGAGCATGAAGATAGTGGTGGTTTGGACCATAGAGGTAGAATACATCCTCCAAATAATGAAGAAGATGAGTGCATGACTACACCACCTCAGCCACAAGAGGGAGATGATGAGGACTTAGATGCAATCTAAGGAGAGTGCCATTTCAAAAGAATATTAAGGAGAACAAGGACCCTAGGTACTACTCTATAATCAGTGCACAGATCGCCTCAACTCTCTCCATAGAAGGAGACAACTAAGAAAAGAAGAAGAAAATTGAAGCTGAATGAGGAAGCACAAGAGTCTAAGGAAATCCTGCCTAATTCCCTTACACCTCCAGAGAACGTATAAGAACCAAAGGACAAAGAAATTAAGGATGGAGAAGAGGGAGGAAAGGAAGCAGATGAGACATTGATCAAGACTTATCAAGACACAACAACACAAGTTCCAATTCTTGAAGCCCAAGTTCCTAAGTAGCCTAGATCAAAGAGAAAAAGTGGAGAATATCTTCCACCACTCATGGGATATGTCTAGGAAATAGGTAAAATTGTTTTTTCTTGTTTCCAAAGCACAATGACGCAAAAGGAGTTGTATGGCTGTGAGTTGATGGATGAAGATATGACAACTATGTGCACAAGGAATCAATTTTCATGGTCAATGCACACACACATGGATGAACTAGAATTTGATGTGTGTGAGGAGTCACGCGTATCAAGGAGGTTGAAGAATACACCTCAGGCTAGCCACATAATAGTTAAGCCTATTGTTATTGTAGATGAATAAGTGAGCAATGCTTTCATGAAAGTCTTGACAGAAGTGGCACGAAGGAATATGGATAAAGCTACAACAATTAGGGAACTGATAGAGGAGATCAAGACTAAGGATGAGGAAATATCACACCTAAAGAAGAAAAAATACTTGCAATAGAAGAAGAACGCTATTTTTATCAGCATGACAGATGATATTGGGGACAATGTCATGAAGGCTAGGCCAAACTTAGAGCTAAAGGTACCCAAGATGTTTCCTTTGGCAAATAAATTATATAAGTACATTAGTGGACTTAGTGCTTGCAGATGAACCTCTGTGCATGCCAGTGCCAAAGGATCCAACATAGGAAGGAGAGTGGGAAAAGGCTTCAGTGATGTGAAAGATTGCATCATATGAGGGGTTGCTTCAAAGATTGTAGGAGGAACTAAAGAAGGTAGATCAAGTGTTGAATATTTATATAGTGCCAGAAGCCGTTATATGGACCAAGACCATTTTGGAAGACAATGAGGTCCAAAAGGCCATGAAATATGAAACATTGGGCTGCACAGAATGATTAGCGCTTGTCAAATAGAAGTGTGAGGCCCTTATAGTAGCACAAGAACTATAATTGGAAAGGCTAGATGAGGTTGGGAAACTCATCGTGTAAAATATGAACTTCTTAGAAGGGAGAATGATTGCCATGTCCAGCATTGTGTTGGTATTTCAAAATGAGAAAAGATAGATTGCAAAGGATGAGTTAGAGTCAATTGCAATGAATATTCCACTGAAGGAAGAGGCTGTGCTAAATGATTGGCATACTCTATAAGTGGAAATAAAAGAATAATATCCATAATTGATTCTGTAGATTGCAGTAGAAGAGACTACAAGATAAAGGCATTCTTTATCAAAATTATTTCTATCTCTTTATTCTCATTCTTTGATTCTTTTTGGAGACAACCATTTTTGAGGTGAAAATGAAACTAGTGTGGGGTAATATTGATCAGAAAAAATCTAGCACTTAGAAAAAACATATAAAAGGATCACGTGAAGAATTAGAGTGCATTCAAAAGTGTGGGAGGATCAAAAGGGATAACACACGAAGAAGAGAGATAGTTTCGAGACTTACACATTTACACAATGAGGATCTATTTTTGGAGATAGCGTGTGGAGCACACAAACCAATCAAAGAATTATGTGACACACCTTGGCTATTTGGGATGATCAAATATGAAGTGCTTTGTATGAATACATGATGAGAATAGATCTACTACTGTCAGTTAACTAAAAGGAGTCTATTGTTAGCACACTTATATGTGTGGCTATTTTTGTAACGGCGCATGGCTAATAATAGCATGCGACCTATTTTTGGATTAGATAAGAAGTGAAGGGAAAGTCCCCACCCTTATAAATATGTATTGAACTATGTAAGAAAAGAGAGAGAGTGTGTGAGAACTGTGTTATAGTGAGATTATGCTACTAAATCTAATAAACGCATGAACGTATACTACTATTATTGTAAGGAAGCTTCTGTGTATTACTGAATCTAATGTAATGGATATTATGGATTGAATTAAGGTGTTATCATGGTTATAGTTTAGTGTTGCATGCTTGATTTTATCATGGTTATCTTTTAAGTCTGTTATTCTCTAGATCTATATCTGAACATGCATTATAGATTGATATATTAGTCATAGATCTGAATGCGTTAAGTCTTCATCATGCTAACATCCTGAAACAACCCTAATAGGGGCTTGGTACCTTTGTGTACTTTGGTTGAGTGCTCAATCTAGGATGAGTGATGTGCTAGTGCACCTAGGCTTGTACTGGTGAATTCTAGGATGCATCATTGGCCACATCCCAACATCAAGTTTTATCTCAATCAATCCAATCATAACTCCTTAATTATATTCCCCCTTATCAACCACTTCCTCCTATACAAACACATAACCAAACTTACCAAACATATCAACAACCCAACGCATCTATGTCATATGCATCAAAATATCATCCTCTAACATCTTAGCCATCCAATGATCCCTTGCAAACAATTTTAGGTAGAATGACTAATCTTGAAGTTGCAGCCTTGGGATCTAAGACCAAATTTTCATACAAAAAATCTACATCAAACCCATTAACCCATCCATTCCTATTAAGCCTTATCATCCTCTTTGGGAATTGCCAAAATTATCCAAGTGTTATAGAAAATATGGTCCTCAACAACATCTACGAGACTTTAGACATGCATGTTACATTATCGCCCATGATCAAGATCTTATGCTTTGCATATTTCCCATGTCATTAACCAGTCTCACATTAGATTGGTTCAATTGTATCCCACAACACTCACTATTCACATTCACTAAACTAGTGAAATTATTCCTTGAAAAATTCTCGATAAACATTTCCCACAATATTACTATCACGGACGTCCATACCATCCAACAATATGATGAAGAATCCATTGCGGAATTCATCGCACGATTGTGTAGCATTATTAACCAAATATCATTATTCATTCCATAAAATAAAACTATTGAATTATTCTAATGGTATTGTACAAAGCACATCTCTTCAACTCTTGAAATTCAATATTTTCATACCTTTGAAGAGGCATTCACCATGGATCGAAAAATCAAACTCCACACCGTTGAGAAAGGCCACCTTAAGCTTAGAAAAAAAACCAAAGCCGAGTTCACCAAATATTCCACACATGGTGATAAGCCCAAAAGTTTTACCAATGACAGCATAATGAAATCTTTATTTACATCCACTTCTCACATGGAGCCTCCGTAAAGAGCTCCCAAACCACATCCTAACTATACCCCCTGGGGTAATCATATAGTTTCATATTTGATAAGTTGATAGTGGTCCACCTCATTCAACTTCCTTGTATTTGACATGTTGATGACTCATGATGAAAACCAGTATGGTATTGCAAGGGGCATTTTTGTAAATATAATCAAGTCCAAGGTCATGAAATTGAGAAGTTCCGTTCCCTCAAAGATCAGGTCCAACAACTTATCAAGTAGAAAATCCTAGCACATCACCTAGTCAACCCCATGATATCTCTAAACAACCATTCCCCAATTGTCTATTGAAAAATTAGATGCCACCTCCCACATCTTATAATCTTAATGCTAACATAATTATAACTATAAATAAAGAGCCTATGTTATTACCTACATCCACTACCTCATTTTCTACCACATATACCCTTAATTTAGAAACTTCTTCTATGACAATAACCTCATCAACATCCACACCTATCACTACACCTATCACATCTAAACCTATCACATATAGTCCCTCACCCACATCTATATCAAATACACCTACTAATACATCTCCACCACTTATATCTACAACTATCCCAGCTATACCCACCACTACTACATCCCAATCTATAATATACAATTCTTCATCAACACCTATCATTCCTACATCTATGCTCACTTCCACAACAATCACATTTCTAACATAACCATACCTATAGACACATCTTGAATTTCATGTATATATATGATGCCCCTTGAAACATTTATGATATAAAAACCTCTACTTAAGATAACAAAAAATGATATTCCTACCCTACCTATAAAATCAATCACCCATACAATGATCAATATGAAACTTATACAATCTAAAACCCCTTCTAATCTCGTCAAGCGCATCATTCAAAGACCCTATTCCTCATCAATATCCTCATCTTTGACACAACCCACATCATCAGGGTCTACTTATATAGAACCCCTGGTTGAAATTATAATAATTCCCATCAAGGGGAAGTCCTCACCTCCAAATACTAAGAAAAACAATATTACATCATCACTTTTGAAAGCATCCCCGCCAATTTTAGAGCCCGGCCTTCCATCTAAAACACCCATTAATGATCAACCCAAATCCAAGAAACCTACCTCTCCTTCTATATATAATCCTCCTTTAAAATCATCTAAGTCCCAAATAATCAAGACCAAATCACATATACCCACTCCTCCTTCTAGCTTTAAACTTATCACAAAGGCTCTCATGAGGCCTCATCAAAGAAAACCACCTCTTTCACCTTTGTTTACCAAATCCACTTCATCTATGACCTATTCTTCAAAAAAACCATTTTTTTCTATACTAAAACCTTTCAAAGACTCCTTCAAACCTCTATAATCATGATTCTTCCTATCAATTCTTTTAGTACACATGCTCCAAGACCTCCTTGGTTCGATCCTAATGTCGTGTGTACTTATCATCACACCCATGGGAATGACTCTAAGAATTGTAAGGACCTTAAAAATCTCATCCATAATATAATGACATAATATGACATTCTCATCCATGAAGGCCATCCTCTTCCTTCCATCCCATCCACGTCCAAATCCAACCCTCACCTCTTAAGGAATCTAAATTAGAGCCTTCATCTCATAAGGACTATAAGTCAAGTTCTTCATCTAAATCACTTGTCATAATCCCCCCTCTGAGCTCTATTTATCCTAAGGGGAGGTTCCCTCTATTTATTAACACTACCCACATTACCCATCTTTCTCTCCCTCATGATCCTCAATTGTATAACCAATCAAAACCTAGAGGAATCATTGCTCCTTCTTCGAATGATCTTACCCAATATCATTTTACATCCGCAAGATTTTCCATGTCTACACCCAAGTTTCCTAATTAGATGTAACATATCTCACTGGGGGAGAATCTACTCCTCTCTCTTATACCTCTTACATCTCTTCCTTCATATATATAACCTACATCATTTTATCCAATCTCACCTAATCTCATCTGAATATACCTATCCTTCATCTAATATGTCATCTCATTTTATCCAAATATATTTATTGATTATTGTATCTCATTCAACATCCACCTATTAGGCTATATTTTTTCCTCTCTTGGGGCACCATATCTCATCCTAAGCTCACTTTTGTGGCCATCTTCATCTCACCATAGATGTATATGTCTTCTCTATTCAAAAGATAGCTTATTATCTTTTTAATATCACCTCATCTAATATTTCAAAAGATATCATCTTATCCCACCCTTTCTCACCGAAAGGAACACAACTTTAACATCAGTGAGCTTGTTCTTAAATAAAATCAAAATGTCACTACTGTAGAAAGGATCTAATGTGGAAATTTTTCTCCCAATTGTATTTGACCTTACATTATCACACATAAGTATGGGTTTGGGGCCTATCGTTTGGATTCTCTTGATGGTAAACTAAATACAGAACCTCTTAATGCATTACAATTGTGGCCATTATATTGTTAGCATATATACCATTGTGTACTTAGTCATCCTATTGGTTATCCTTCCATCATTATCCATTCCATATTTCATCATAATGATTTGGAATTATGTGGTCTACCGTCACTTTCCTATATATGACCCTTAATATTAACACTAAAAATATGCTCATATCATATTCCTTATGGATATGTTCTTAATTATTGGTGAGAACTACATGATCATTACATCTATTACCCTCTTATTCACATATTGGAACCATGATAAGGGTCCACATGTGTCACTTGTACATTCATTATCCCCTCCTAAGTGGTCTACCTATCTATCCCCAAATCTTCCCCATAAAAAGTCAAAAGAAAAAAAATTGATCCCTCAAAGTAATTTTTTTCATAAAAGTATAAAAAAGTCAAAAAGTATAAATTTATCCCTTGAAGGATAACTATCATGCATATATTATCCCTATCACATGTGAAAATCAAAAGTAAAAAATAGAGTAAAAATTAGACCACTCCCTCGAAGGATGGATACTCTCTTTATATCATGTCAGAGAACGCTTCCCACATTGATCAACCTTCTATGTTATAAAGAAAATAATTAAAATAAAAAGCAAGCATCCTTAGAAAGCTTCCCACATTGACCAAATGTCTCATCCATAACAAACTTCCTGTAGTTTGCGTCCCATTACCCGGAGTTGGGGCATAGAACTAGGGACACCCACCTATGGAGAACCTCTATTACTACATACAAGTCACATCCAAACCCCTTTATGTCATGTCGATATTAGATCTATAAGTCCACTTTCTATATATTCCATATGATCCTTAAGATATCTAACTATCATTGGTTATGTGTTACCACCTATTATTGGTTGTAAGTGCATTACCTTAAGGGCTCCTTTTCTTGTTTACCTCTAATCTAGTTTGAAGCATTGTTTCTTTGTGTGATCCTTTCTACGATCACATGTTGTTTACCTTGTTGGATCAATTTTTATCAAGATCTCATCCTTGCATGTAATCCCTAATGCAAATCATGTCATCTATATCAATATGTTTAAATTTAAGTATAACATTTGTTAATATCATCCATAATTGAATTATTTTCTGCATCCATAACATAATTACTCTTTCATCCATAAGTCACATCATAAATTGTGCCCATCATAATTATTATAACAATGTTTCCAAAAAAAATCCATAAATTCATCGCATCTATATCTAATAAACATTAAACCATCCACATCTTATTCATATTAACACATGTAATTAAGTAAAAATAACATCTATACTATCACCATCATCATCAAATTAACATAATTAACTAGATAAATATAACATCATCATCAAAACCATAAAATATTTTACACACTACACATCATGAGTCAAAATACAAAATCATCATATATATCATGAGCCTAAAATACATTGATACATCATCAATATTAGGCCTCTAATAATCCTCTCACAAAGCATATACATCATCCATATCTGTAAACTATACATTAGAAAATATCAAGACCTCCCCTCCTGGAGCAGGTGTTGGGATGAATACTTGAGCATCGACACCTACCTTGTGACTTGCCTCTCATAGTGGCTGAGCCACACCCATAATACTCTATGATGGTGTTGCGCCACCCCCTCCATATCACTGTACCACTAGGTACTCTGTATATTTGAATTTTTGCAGCATTTTATTTGTCACAATATTCTCATATTATTTCTCCTCTACTGCGAGTGTTGTGTACAGAATCAGAGGAACAGTACTAGGTGGTGCCATCTATCCAGCTCTCTGTGATGCTCTTAGAGCACCACTGCTTGACTCAACTTCTAGGATCAACACAAGATCTCAAAATCTAGATCTATAAGCCTCCCTTTATCTCTTATACCTATGCCTCTGCTTCATCATTTAATCTCTCTCTCATCGTAAATTAGGGACCTCCTATAAAGTTTCCTCTCATTCCTTTAGAGTGGTATCTCTCTCTAAGTGAGAAATATCTCACTCCATGTGCATTTGTGCCACCTATACAATCTCTTCTCCATCATCACCCCCAACTTTGGGAGCTACTTACTCCTATATGGGTGCCTCCTCTTCCTCATCTCCACCCTCAGATCCCTCCACCATCATCCATGCTACCCAAGTGGTAGTCATCCACTCTTTAAAACCCACACCAACTCCTACATCATCATCATCATCCCATGACATCCCTTCCTCCTTCAATAGATCAGCCATGTCAGGACTAGGAATGTATCACTCTGACTCATTTCATTTGTACACAATGGGATCATTTGGGACTATCTGGATAGCTCTAAACTTCCTCCAGACCCTATCAAACTAGATGGCCTCAATCATATCCAACCTCCATCCCTATATCTATCTTGTCCATATCATTCCCATCAACTCTATATTATATTTAGGTCATGCAGGGAAGTCTTAGTATGGCCTTCATCTCACCTAATATATCTCAAGATCTAATAATATTTATATGTACCATGTTGCACCTCTCTCCTTCATATTACCATGAGCCTAATCGACTCACCATCTCAAAAATATGACCTCTAGGTGAATGTGATCGCCAGTCACCCATGGTAGTCCTGGTGGCCTAATGGCTATTATGTACTCATAGGCCCAATAGTGTGGAAAAAATACACCATCCAATCTAGTCCTCCTCCTCTCTGTGGGCATTCTCAACTCATGGTACACATGTGCCAATAATGCAGTACCAAATGAATACACTATCTTGTGATCCATAATATCAGTCAAGAATACTACTAACATCTATGAAAACCTAGCACTCCCTATAATCAGTAAGTACATATCAATATATCACCATCATCACTAAACATATCAATTATCCCCGAGGTACCCTACGATCATATCTCAACTTATAGGAAAATTCCCCTGAAGCAAATTTGATATGCTGGGAATCATCTCCAAACAATTGTGTAAGGACCTCCAATCTACTATTAACTGTAATGTGTACCACATGATCTCCTTATATCAGAAATCTAAGGATGTAACATCTTTGACAAACTATTAAAAATTTTCCCCTTTACACTCCAAGCGTTAATATGTGATTTTTCTTAAGAAGGTGTATTCTTTCAACTTTTGGACATCATGCTTGCAATGGGTAATTTTTTTGGTTCTTGGATTCATTTCACTGCAATATTATTTCTTACAAGAAATCCATTCTACTTGAGATCAGTAAGATTGTAAACTGGTGATGTTGTTTGCAAATTTATCTCTTAATAATAGAAAAACCTTGGATTAATTCCATTGATCCAAGGTATGCTTTAATTCTTCTTGTCTGATCTGTATGACAAACAAACATTCAAAAATTAAAGGAATTAAGGGACTGAGTCCTTAAATGTACACAATTTTATTGATCTTCTTGGAGGTCCTTTCTCCGAATTCTGCTATAAATAGTGTGCTTATATCTTCTTGTTAATCTCTTATAAAGTTGGTGGGCATAAGGAGGAAAAATGACCTACTTGTGGACTATTAAGGTAAAACCTTAATCCTAGATCTTTAAGATCTACCCTAACTGAAATTCTAATCTAAGTTGAGCTAGACCTACCTTAGATCTATTTCTAACTATGCATGTTGTACCCTAATCTAAGTTGTATACTCTACGGGTGTGGGATGTGAAGATTGCCTAAGCTAAAGAGAGGTCTATCTCTAACCTATTACCTAATATTGAACTATTATGGGATATGGTTTAATCTAAGTGGGAATGTTTATCTAAGGCAATATAAAAGACCTAAGGTAAATACTTTCTATCTAACCTAAGGTCAAATCCTAAACTAATGTTATCTAGCCTAAAATAATGTTAATTGAAAGGGGACCTAAGGAGTCGCATTGCAAGTTAGAGGCAATGGCGATGGTTTCAATAGCATTTAAGTGATTTGATTTGAATTTAAAAATTTGGTACTGTAAGTTTTGGTAGAGGCATGGAAATTAGATGAAATCCTAGTTGGCATCATCACTAGAGTTAAGTGATGCATGCTATCGTTGAAATTGGACTCGCCAACTTTAGATGGTGGCAGCGTGGAGATATAGGTGGGAAATTGGAATTTAATGGCATTGATGATCATTGGTTTTGGAAAGAAAACTACCTTGGAAACCATGCAAACGGATTTTTTGGGGGTTATTTGGTCTTTCATGCATTTTGATTTTTGCTTTGCATGGAGATATATGGTTCTTCAAACCAGAAGTTATGTTTTCAATTTGTTTCTATTTTTAGCTCCTTTGGACTATTTTTGATCCAATGGAGGTTTAAGAGGCATATGAGAAGGAAGTTTTTGGTTGTTGACTTCGTTTGAAGAAGAAGGAATTGTGGAGGCTTGGCTAGAAATATTCTTTGAATTGACAGCAGCACTATAAGGCATGATAGTCTCTATCCATTACGTTGTTATGATTTTCTCTAAACATATTCATTAAAAAACTTTGATCTCATGAAATAAATGGGTTTTTATTTTATGAAGATTACTATGCATTCTTGCCTAAAATTTTATGTATTTTTTGTTGAAGAATCTCTGCTTGATAAAATAGGAAATGGGTCATTTTCCTGATGAAGTTAATGGTGAATCGTACCTTTGTTTTGGGTTAGATCTTAAATAACATTGAATATATTTGAAACCTTCTTGTCTATTCAAAAGGGGTTATGGAAATGTAATATTGCTTTAAGATTAGAAATGGGTTTGTTTGTGATGGTAAAAAAAGAGATAAGAAAAATATCCTTCTCTGTCACATATTTGATTTGTTGAAGTTTTGTTACTCATGTTGGAACTATATTAATATGGATAATTTGACTCAGAGTTGTGTGAAATTGAATTTGTATAGAAAATAGTAGTAGAGTAAATTCTTCTTGAACTTACTATATAAACTCTCATTTCTTTGAATCCAATATTCGATGGAAGCTAGGTTAATAATGGGTGTTTGGATTTTCTGTATTTGAGGATTCAAACTTGTGTGGAAACATGAATGAATGTTTTATTAATCTCCTTACCCTTATTCAGTTAAAAATGAGTTTTTCAAATTAAGTTCTTTTATGAAAACTATATGATAATTGTTTCTTGGACACTTAGATTTTGAAGTTATCTCGTTGAGAATATATGTGTGTGAAGTCTCCTCCTTCTGAAATTTAAATATTGTTGGGTTTTTCTTTAAATCTTAGGAAAACTGAACTAAAGGTTGGATTGATGAAGCCCTATTTTGTTTGTGGATATTTCAAAAGTTGGTTTTGTCTAAGTTGATAATTGGGTTTATTCAGGTAGCTCTGTTGAGCTTGCTAGATGTCGACCTTTCCGTCTACTCCACTTTTGAGTTAGATGTTGTTGATTAAAAACACCCTTTCTTGATCTGGGTTAACCTCTTAAGTAAATTTCTAGAGTAAACTTGTTAAATCCTTCCTGTTGTGGTATCATGAAGCTTTAAGGAATGTATATTTGGATTTTTGGTTGACGTTTCGTGATCTAGAACTAACCCAATTGGTTCAAAATAAAGGGTTTTCTAGACTCTTCAATTTTTTTGATCTTTTAGTAAGTTGGAAGGAATAAAATAAATTTTTGAATTAGTAGAGGTGTATAGTTGAACCTATCCATAGAAATGTAATGAAAAGAATTTTTATCATCTCTGTTGATAGCTTGTGCACCTATAGCTAAGCCATTTTGATCTTGTTCTGCACCTTCTTTGAAATCAAATCATGATGGATCTTTCTCTATCCATTCATAAGATGTTTTTCCCTCAACTCTGTGATGATTTGAATGTGAGTCTTTCTCACCGATTGTTACACTATCGTCTTGAAGGAATGGAAAGACTATGGTTCCTTTAACTGAAACTTTGATGATTTAGAATGATTGTTGAAGGTTGTTAATTCCCTGTAAGTTTTTTAACAATTCCTATTATTACAAATATTTCTTGATGAGGATAGTAATATTGTTATTACTTTTTCTTCATGTTGGGTGAACCTTATCTAGAAACCCGACTTACATTTTGCGGTCGCATGATTCAATTTAACATATTTCGGTGCATGATTTCTATGTTTAAAATAATTAATGGATGTTATGATTGGTTCTATACCAATCCTTTAACAACCTTCTTTTCTTGTGAAGGAATGTTGGAATCCTCCTCTAATCATGTCGATTGAATCCTTTCTCTTTTATTCTCTGAGGTAAAGATTCATCGATGCCTCCTTGGAAACTGTAAGAGATTATGTGTTGTATTCTCTTTTCTGAATTGTGAAATGATATTCAGATTAATCAAATTAGAAGGGAAGTTCTAATTTGTTTATCTCAGTCCGTCCTTCCCTCTTTTGTGTAATCTAGTATATATAATTGGATCGGTATATTGCATTACTCTTTAGAATGCATCAAGTAGTTGTTGATACTTCTTTCTTATTCACTTAATTTGTATTGAAGAAATTAACGTTTGGAATGGGAAATTAATGTTATATTCCTTTTAATGAGTGAATAATTTCCTAATTCTAATGTGTGACCTAACTTGAGAGCTTAGGTTATATCATGGACTATGAATTTGGGTATAACATATGAAATGGGAATATCTTATTTTTATGTTTTAGATGATTCATCCTAAAACCTTTCAAGAAGATGGAATTTTCTTGGCTGTGGATGTCTTTTTATGGAATTTTGTAATGTCAAGTTTGTTGGTTCCTACTTCTTAAAGTAACTGTATGTTTGGAAAATAGTGGAGTTCATTTCTGTATTACTAATTTAGATTAAATTATGTAAGAAATAAGTGGTAAGTACTTTCATTTGATGTAGATAAGTAATTTGGTTGAAATATTACTTATTTAATATAATGCTATAAAGTGCTGATTATATCATGATCTTTTCTTAATGCTTATACAAGATGATCAAATGTTCTTCTTCTATGGTTGTTGTTAATAATGATTTATCTGTCTACTTGGCCTTACTGTTTCATAAAATTAGATTTGTTTTTATGAAACAATTAGTTGAAGGCACATCATTTTAATGCTTAGTTCTTATTATGCCCAGTTCAATGAATTGACCCGTGCTAGTAATTTTTACAGATGGACTTCGTAAGTGATAAAGGAAGGCAATAACTTACATGATGTATTAGTTTCTCAAAGTCTAGATTGTTTATAGAGAAATATGATTCATTATTGAAATGTACTAAAAGAATAAAATTTAAATTCTTTAATGATCTTGATGTTGGTTGACATGAAATATGTCTAAAATTCATGGTCTTGTAAAATATGTATTTTACCATGATTAATTGAAATAGATTGGGAATTACTTAAAATTTTTATGTCATAGATTGGAAATAGATATGTATTTTACCATGATTAATTGAAATAGATTGTGAATTACTTAAAATTTTTATGTCATTTCTCTTGTGCATTATATGAAGGAAATTTGTAATCTTATCTTCATTTTTTCCATTCTTACCTGATTGGATCCTTATTTTTGGTTATCATTAAATGAGTTGGAGGGATGAAATTTAATTACAATATCCCTTAAATTGAATTCAACTTGTTAAGTTGGCACGCATGGATGTTATTTTATCTAATCTGTATGGTTCACTAAATGATGTTAATGAAATTATAACTTAACTATCATGAAGTGTGAAATGAAAAAGGGTATAATAAACCCCAACACTTAAACAAAGGAAGAGGAAGGTTCATCACCTCTTGAGAAATACCTCCATAGGTTTTAAACAAATGTATGTTAAATAAGATCGTTAATCTATTTGACTTCACCTCTATGAAGTATACTATAATGAAACCTGTTGTGGATCTTAAAACACACTATGAATGGTTGAGTTGTATTGAGTAAATCTTATGACGGATGTTGTTTCTATTTTTGATTAATTGAATGTTAAGAAAACAATTAATGAACATAAAAGTAATCCTAAGTTTATAAAGTTCCGTATTATCTTAACAACTCAAATGGGGATGAAAAACTTAAGGGTTGTTGGAAGAAGGATTCAACAGGGTTGCTGTAATTTGAATCTTAATTAGAAAATAAATAGGTGTAAATGACCTCTTCTTGAGGTGTGTACGTCAAGATGAGTATTTCTATCAGATATTGGCACACGCCAACTATAGAAGTGTACCTTTGTGAAGACTAGGGTATTCATGAGGATACAATGTTTTAGTTGACATGTTGCAACACCCATCAACATTGGTTCATCTAGATCTACTCAAACCTGGGCTTGATCTTAGTTTCTCTATAGATCATATTAGGAATGTGATTTAGTACAGAAATTGAATCACGATGACTTAGAATAACTAGACACACCCAGTTGACTTAGGTCGACTGAGTATGTCTATATACCCTTAGTCATCATGAATGGGTTCCTATACTAAATCATGTTTATAACTAGATCTAGGGTCAAACCTTAAACAAGTGAACTGACAGAAGTCAGTAAAGAACATTCTAGATAATAGATGAGTGGGGTGAAGGTCGTATTTCATTGGTCAAGTATTCCATCTAGGAATAGTAACATGTACAGTATGTTGGAAATATTTTTCCAAAGTATCGCAAACTGCTGGATGTATTATCCTATGTCACCTAGTTTAAGAAATGAGATTTCAACTGAATATTGGTAACAAACATTCAGATATGTTTCTTAAACAAAACACTCAATACCCAGAACAGGGTAAGAGAACCACATATACTTATTATACATGTAGTATTCAA
Source organism: Taxus chinensis (assembly GCA_019776745.2). NCBI lineage: Eukaryota > Viridiplantae > Streptophyta > Pinopsida > Cupressales > Taxaceae > Taxus > Taxus chinensis. The sequence continues at coordinate 461,581,586 of CM034151.1, forward strand.
TACTTTAAGTTAACATGAGAAATCAATTAGAAACTAAGTCATGAAATGAGAGATTTGTAGTTATCTGAGTCATTTATAGCTGCATATATTATTTGTTATGAGATTGATTGGCATGGAATGTGTGTTCTAAATTATGATTATTTAGAACAAAAAACATTATGTGTAAAAAAATAAAAATTCCCTTGTTACTAAAGTCTAAAAATGGGAATGTTACATCTTGGTATCAAAGCTGAAGGATGTAGATCTTTGACCTACTGTGTCCATAATCTGATAAAAATTAAATTTTCTTGTTAACAGAAAATGGTTAGAACAAGAGGAAATGCTGCAAACAACCCACCACCTAGTGGAGAAGTAAAAACTACCCAAAAACTTGATGAGATCCTTGTTGCCCTGTTAGACACAAGGGATCATTTGGATTTACTTGAACAAAAAGTAATGGGAAATGAGGAGGAAGAAGATGTTGGTAATAATAATCAACCACCTCCTGTGGACAACGCCAATTTGGGAAATTTAGGTGTTGATAACAATAATGTAAACATACCTGATCAGCCAGAAAATAAAAAGGCAAGGCTGACAACTAAAATCACTAATGATATAAAAAGGATAAGTCCACCTAAGTTTGATGGCACCACATTAGGGGATGGAGCTGAGAATTGGCTCAGTGAAATGGAAAATTACTTTGCAATAAGGAACTTCTCAGAGGAAACAAAGGAAATATGGGGAGCATATCAACTATCCCATGAAGCATCTTCATGGTGGGATAGCCATAAGGTTGAGTTGAACATTGATGAAACAAATATTACTTGGGATCAATTTAAAAGTTATTTTAGTCAACATTGATTGTCAAAACTTTACTATGATTAGAAAATGACTAAATTTCATAACTTAGCCCAAGGAAAATTAACTATAATAGAGTACTGGGAACGGTTTACTAAAATCCTTAAGTATGTACCTCAGTATCAAATTGATGAGAAGTTAAGGATATAAAAATTTATCATGGGAATGAATCCCATTATAGGGGGAGAGGTGGATGTTCATATCCCAACCACTATGAAAGGGGTTGTTGAAAAATCCATAAGGCAAGAATAAAAATTAAAGGCAATTTCTGCTCATAAGGAGGAATTTAGAAAGTTCCAAACTCCTCTTCATCATCTCTTACACCTAAGAAAGGACCATGGAATAATTTTGGTACGAAAAATAAATTTTCAACAGATAATAATAAGAAAACAACAACAAATAATCATGTTGCTAATGTACGAAATAACTTTGTTAAGAACAATAATAAGAGACATAAGTCCTATGGAGGTCAGAATGATAACTTTAAGGATGGAAATAAATTTGAGCCTAAAAAGGGACCTGTAGGAGGATGTTATAATTGTGGCAAGGATCATTATGTAAATCAATGTCCTTTGAAAAAGGATGACTTTAATCAGTAGCACAAGATACACGCTGTAGTAGCTGACAAATAGGCTGAAAAGTAAGTCACACCCATAGAGGTTCCAGGTAAGTTATTTGGCATACATGTAACTATTATTTTTGATACTGGAGCTATTGAATTGTTTATCTCTAGTAAATTAGCATCAAAATTAACAAGAAAAGCTAGAAAAATGGATAAAACATGGGCTGTACATTATGGAAATAATGTTGTTCATACAATTAGTATGTGTCTTTTTGGAACAGTCCTTGATTTACCTAGTTTTTCCATAGAAGTTGATCTTTATGTTTCTTCTTTGGGGTCTTATGATGTAATCATAGGTGTTAATTGGTTAGCTGAGCATAAAGAAAAAGTTTATTCTTTTGAAAAACATATCAATTTTTTAGATGACCTGTAGAAAATAACAAACATTCAGGGTGTAAAACGTGAAATTTTAGTTAGGAAATTGTCATCTGTGCAACTTAAAAAGGCCAAAAATAAGGGTTGTACCTTATATGTAGTAAAAATTTCTGAATCTACTGAAGAAAAAAATGATTTCTTAGAATGTTATCCACTGTTACGAAACTTTAGTGATGTGTTTCCAGAAGAACTACCAGGTCTCCCACCCAAATGGGAATTTGACTTCACAATTGAAATCAAACCTGGAACCGAGCCTATTTCTAATGCACCTTATAGGATGACTACGATTATATTAGTAGAGATTAAGGCACAGTTACAAGAAATTTTGTCAAAAGGTTTTATTAGACCGAGTGTCTCACCTTGGGGAGCACCGGTAATTTTTGTGAAAAAGAAATATGGAACACTTAGATTGTGTATTGATTATAAAATGTTAACCAAGGCAATGATTAAAAATATATATCCACTTCATAGAATTGATGATCTATTTGATCAGATGCATGTTGCATTTGTATATTCTAAGATAGATATTTGATTTGGATATCATCAGTTATGAATTAAGGATGAGGACATTCATAAAACAACTTTTAGAATGAGGTATGGACATTATGAATTCACATGTTTACCATTTGGATTAACAAATGCACCTGTATCTTTTATGAATTTAATGAATAATATTTTTCAAGAATACTTGGACAAATTTGTGCTTGTATTCTTGGACGATATTCTCATATACTCTAAAAGTATTGAATAACATCATGAGCATTTGAAGATAGTTTTGGAAATATTGAGGAAGAGATGATTGTTTGGTAAGTTGTCTAAATGTTCTTTCTATGACATGGAAGTGCACTATTTGGGTCATGTTATAAGAAAATATGGAATAGATGTAGATCCCTCTAAAATTGTAGCTATAACTGAGTGGCCTGCACCAAAGAATGTACATGAAGTTAGAAGCTTCATGGGTCTTGTTGATTACTATAGGAAATTTGTTAAAGTTTTATCCAATTTTTTTGCACCAATAACTTCATTACAGAAAAAGAATAATAAATTTGTGTGGAATGAGAAATGTGAATCTGCATTTAAAACTTTGAAGGATCAGTTAACTTCAGCACCTATTTTGGCTATACTTGACCCTAATGGAGACTTTACTGTTGTAACGGATACATCCGGGAAGGTCTTGGAGGTATTTTTTTACAAAATGATCATGTCATAGCTTACGAAAGTAGAAAATTCAAGTTACATGAGATGAATTATGCTCCACATGATCTAGAGCTTGCTGCCATTGTTCATGCACTTCAAGTTTGGAGGCATTATCTGCTTGGAAAACTTTTTGAATTAAAAATTGATCATCTTGGGCTGAAGTATATTTTTACTCAGCCAAATATGAATGCAAGATAGTGAAGATGGTTAGATTTTTTATCTCAATATGATTTTGACATAAGTTACATTAAAGGCAAGGAAAATAGGGTAGCTGATGCTCTAAGTCGTAGGAAGCACATTTATGCTTTTATAACATTGAGAACTTAGTTTAAGGATGAAGTGAAAAGTGTTATGGAATTTGATTCTTATTTTCAACATGTAAAAATAACACTTGCTACATATCCAAATGATATGAGATATAAGGGTTTTCACTTTGATAATGAAGGAATCTTACGATTTGAAAACATGGTATACGTACCTTTGCTAAATGATTTAAGAAAGAAATTATTAGTTGAATTTCACAATTCACCTTTTTCTGGACACCCTGGTATTACAAAGATGCTTGCTAATATAAAACAACAATATTTTGGAAAGGGATGAAAAAAGATGTAATTGAGTTTGTGACATACTGCTTAGAATGTCAACGAGTTAAAGATGAGCATATGTATCCAGGTGGTTTATTGTATCCTCATAGCATACCACAATACAAATGGCAAGTGATAAGCATGGATTTTGTACAATGATTACCTATGTCAAGAAATAAACATGATGTTATTTTAGTTGTTGTTGATAAACTAACAAAGGTAGCACATTTTATTGCTGGTAATCTTAAGGATGATTCACGTGTTTTAGAAAAAATGTTTGTACATGATATTTTGAGATTACAAGGAGTACCTGAATTAATCATATTTGATAGAGATCCAAGAATGACTTCAAGATTTTGGCAAATAATTAACGCAGCTCTAGGAACCAAGTTGAATTTCAGTTCTACGTATCATCTGGAAATGGATGGACAGACAGAAAGAATTAATCAAGTTTTAGATGATATGTTACGAATGTATTACATGAATCAATAATATAAATGGGAAGAGTAATTTCCATTATTTAAGTTTACATACAATAACACATATCATGTCTCTTTGAAGATGGCACCTTTCGAAGCATTATACGGAAGGAAATGCAAAACCCTTGTTAGTTGGGACAACATTGAAGATAGAGAGGTGGTTGGACCTGAAATCCTTACGAAAAATTGAAAAAAAAGTTAAAATGATTCATGAATGCTTGAAAGAAGCAGTGGATAGACAAAAGAGTTATATCAACTTGAAGTGGGCTAATAGGAAATTTGAACTTGGTGAGAAGGCCTTTCTTTGTGTTAAACCAAAAAAGAGTTCTACAACTTTTGGTAAGGCTTCCAAGTTATCACCTCGTTATGTAGGAATATTTGAAATTGTTGAAGTAATCAACCCTGTAGCTTATCGTTTAACATTACCTCCTACTTTTTCATGAATGCATGATGTTTTCCATATTTCTTTGCTTAAGAAATATGTTTCAGATTTATCACATGTGTTAAATTGGAATTCCTTGTAGGTCCAAGACCCAGGAATAATCATGGTTAAACCTATACGAGTGCTGGAAACTTTCCTGTTGCACTTAAGAAATCATGAAATAAGACAATGTAAGGTCCAATGGGATTAGTTTAATGAAGAAAGTGCAACCTGGGAAAATATGGAAGATATGAAAACTAATTTTCCATATTTATTTGAACAAAATTGATTCTGTTAACTGATAAGTTTAAGTTTTTATTCTTTTTAGGTCAATAAATCTACCAGTTTTGGGCAGACATTTCATTATTTAAAATAAACAGCTACGTAAATGCTGATTTAGGAATTTTAAAATCCAGTTCTACTTTGGAACATATGAAAAGAAATATAATAATTTGATTTTTCCTTGATGTAAATTGCGCAACTAAGTTAATCATTGAGATGATGATTCTTTTTACGAGGGAAGTATGTAACATCTTTGAAAAACTGTTAAAAATTTTCCTCTTTGCACTGCGAGCGTTGATATGTCATTTGTCCTAAGAAGGTGTATTCTTTCGAATTTTCGAAATCATGCTTGCAATGGATAAATTATTATGTTCTTGGATTCATTTCACTGCAATATTGTTGGTTGCAAGGAATCCATTCTGCTTGAGATTGGTAAGATTTTAAACTGGTGATGTTGTTTGTAAATTTATCTCTTAATAATAGTAAAACCTTGGATTAATTCCATTGATCCAAGGTATGCTTTAATTGTTCTTGTTTGATCTATATGACAAACCGACATTCAGAAATTAAAGGAAGTAAGGGACTGCGTCCTTAAATGTACACAATTTTATTGATCTTTCTTGGAGATCCTTTCTCTGAATTCTATTGTAAATAGTGTGCTTGGATCTTCTTGTTAATCTCTTATAACGTTGGTTGGTGTAAGGAGGAAAAATGACCTACTTGTGGACTATTAAGGTAAAAACTTAATCCTATATCTTTAAGATCTACCCTAATTGAAATTCTAATCTAAGTTGAGCTAGACTTACCTTAGATTTATTTCTAACTATGCATGTTGTACCCTAATCTAAGTTGTATACTCTACGGGTGTGGGGTGTGAAGATTGCCTAAGATAAAGAGCGGTCTATCTCTAACCTATTACCTAATATTGAACTATTATGGGATATGGTTTAATCTAAGTGGGAATATTTATCTAAGGCAATATAAAAGACCTAAGGTAAATGCTCTTTATCCAACCTAAGGTTGGATCCTAAACTAATGTTATCTAGCCTAAAATAATGTTAATTGAAAGGGGACCTAAGGGGTTACATGGAAAGTTAGAGGTGGTGGCGATGGTTTCAATGGCATTTAAGTGATTTGATTTGAATTTAAAAATGTGGTACTACTAGTTTTGGCAGAGGCATGGAAATTAGATGGAATCCTAGTTGACATCATCACTAGAGTTAAGTGATGCATGCTATCATTGAAATTGGACTCGCCAACTTAAGATTGCAGTGGAGATATAGGTGGGAAAGTGGAATTAAATGGCATTAATAATAATTGGTTTTGGTGAGAAACCCACCTCGGAAACCATGCAAATTATTTTTTTGGGGGTTGTTTGGTCTTTCATGCATTTTGATTTTTTCTCTGCATGGAGATATATGGTTCTTCAAACCAAAAGTTCTATTTTCAAGTTGTTTCTATTTTTAGCTCCTTTGGACTATTTTTGATCCAATGGAGGTATAAGAGGCATATGAGAAGGAATTTTTTGGTTGTTGACTTCGTTTAGAGAAGAATGAATTATGGAGGTTCGGCTAGAAATATTCTTCGAATCGACAGAAGCACAATCAAGCATGATAGGCTCTATCCATTAAGCTATTCTTATTTTCTCTAAATGTCTTCATTAAAACAACTCTACTCTCATGAAATAAATGGTTTTTTATTTTATGAAGGTTACCATGCATTCTTGCTTAAAATTTTCTGTATTTTCTGTTGAAGAATCTGTACTTGATAAAATAGGAAATGGGTCATTTTCTTGATGAAGTTATGGTGAATTGTACCTTTGTTTTGGGTTTTGTCTTGAATAACATCGAATATATTTGAAACCTTCTTGTCTATTCAAAAGGGGTTATGGAAACATAATATTGCTTTATGTTTCGAACCGGGTTGTCTGTGATGGTAAAAAAAGAGACAAGAAAAATATCCTTCTTTGTCGCATCTTTGATTTGTTGAAGTTTTGTTACTCCTATTGGAACTACATTAATATGGATACTTTAATTTAGAGTTGTGTGAACTCAAATTTGTATAGAAAATAGTAAAAGAGTGACTTCTTCTTGAAATTATTGTATAAAATCTCATTTCTTTGAATCCAATATTCAATGGAAGCTGGGTTGATAATGGGTGTTTGGATTTTCTACATTTGAGGATTCAAACTTATGTGGAAACATGAATGAATGTTTTATTAATCTCCTTACTCCTTTTCAGTTAAAACTGATTTGCTCGAATTAAGTTCTTTTATGGAAACTATGTGATAATTATTTCTTGGACACTTAGATTTTGAAGTTATCTTGTTAAGAATATCTGTGTGTGAAGTCTCCTCCTGAAATTTAAATATTGTTGGGTTTTTCTTTAAATCTCAAGAAAATTGAACTAAAGGTTGGATATATGAAGCCCTGTTTTTTTTTTAATATTTTGATATTTGGTTTTGTCTAAGTTGATAATTGGGTTTATTCAGGTAGCTCTGTTGAGCTTGCTAGATGTCAACTTTGCTATCTACTCAACTTTTGAGTTAGATGTTGTTGATTAAACATACCCGTTCCTGATATGGGTTAACCTCTTAAGTAACTTGCTAGAGTAAACTTGTTAAATCCTTCTTGTTTTGGTATCATGAAGCTTTAAGGAATGTATATTAAGATTTTTTTTTGACATTTCATGATCTAGAACTAACCCAATTGGTTCAAAATAAAGGGTTTTCTAAACTCTTCAATTTTTTTGATCTTTGAGTAAATTGGAAGGAATACAATACCTTTTCAAATTAGTAGAGGTGTACAATTGAACCTATCCATAGAAATTTAATGAAAATAATTTTTATCATATCTGTTGATAGCTTGTGCACCTGTAGCTAAGCCATGTCGATCTTGTGTTGAACCTTCTTTGAAATTGAATCACGATGGATCTTTCTCTATCCATTTATAAGATGTTTTTTCCTCAACTATGTGAGGATATGAATGTGAGTCTTTCTCATCGATTGTTGCACTATCGTCTTGAAGTAATGGAAAGACTATGGTTCCTGTACGTACCCAAAATAGTAGGGTACTGCACCGTCGGAACAACATAACATTTACCCCAATGATGATACAAGTCTCCTTGTAAGGTGTTCGGGATCCAGAAAAGATCCCCAAGTGTGCGTTAACATCTTGCATGCCTCGCTTAGCCCCCACGTGCTTTTTTTTTCTCTTTTTCCCTCTTTTCTTGGCATTTTTCTCTTCAGTTACGAAACCGTCGTCCTACCTAGGCGGCAGTCCTGTAACTGCCACCCTACTCAGGGTGGCCGTCCTTTACGCATTTTCCAGAATGCTCTTTTAACACGACTCACATAAATTACAATGTTTACCAGATTTTTTTCACCGCCATAAGCTTGCATTAATGATTCTGGTTCCCTGGAATAGTGTTTTACCATTGTTTATAGTTTAAGAGTTCTATTTGGTTTTTTCCTTGGGTAAATACAAATGCTATAAATAGTTGGCTTATGCTCAAGCAAATGGCCCCTCAAATTTACCTTTTAATTTTCTCATTGCAATAGATTAGTCTTTCATTTTATTTAGAATTCTTAGTTTCTTTCATTGCATGCCTAGTTAGTGTTGTTTTGCTGTTAGGAAGCCACATATCCATCTTGTGCAAATGCTGTTGATATTTCATCCAATCCATTGGAGTAAAATAGTTTGTTTTCAATAGGAAGCCATTAGAGTTGCATGTTTTGTTCTTCAAATAGGATAGTTTCAGGTTCTGGACATTTTATGTTACATGACTCACAATAAATCCCGTTAGGAATTACATAAGCCAAGCTCTATACTCTTGCGCTATCTCTCTCCTACTTGCATTGTATTCAGTCTATAGCCTAAGCTACCTTTGTCCCAATATCTACTTCTATTGATGCTACCATTACACACTTTTCTGGATCCAAGTGAACACGAAGGAACGAGGAGATCACACTGAGGGGACATAGTCACACACACCATCGGATTTTCCACTGTTTTACAGAATCCAGGTTCTAGCTTTCAAAGTTCTAATTAGAAACATATCAAATAGAGTATCCAATCACTTGATTTCTGTCAATTTTACTTTCGATATTGCCAGGGAAGCTGTGGGGATTGATAGTTTCTGAGAAACTATGATTCATTTCTCACTTCTAAGGTAGGATCGAGAGTCTTGCAAATAGACTAGATCAATTGTTTCATTATTTAGAATAGGTTCACAGTTGCACAGACAAATAGCTATACTTGGTTATCTTGTTTGTTTTAATTTGTTATTCTAAACTATCAATTCTAGATATATTAGATAGTTGTTCTTTAAATTCTGTTTAGTAGATAGATATATCAGATTTAGGAATATACATAGACATATCTTTCACAATTAGTTTATTCTGTCATTAGTTAGATTTATATCACTTTCTTTTGTATTACAATCACGGGACCTAGAGAGCCTAGAGAATACGTATTTGAGCCAATCGTGCCCCAACACAATCTCATCACAACAATAACTGATATAGATCAAAATCTCAGGATCTAAGTCTTCCGAACAACGGTAAACTTACAACAAATTGGTTCCCAGTTAAGCGGGTTAAACATAGAAGACGAAAAAGCGCACACGTTTTGGTCAAATCAACCAAACTATAGATTACCCTAGGTATATATCCACATGACTATAGAGAGGCTTAAAAGAGAGTAAACATTCAGTTGTGACCCTTTGGTCCCACAGCCAGAAGCAAGGGATACTCTCACAGAAATAGATACTAGTTTAAGAATTCAGGTTACACAAACGCCTGTAAGATACTCTGAGAAGATCACACAATTATTAATTCTGAATATGGAAGCTGAAAAGGCATATGACTATTAGATACTAGGGATTAGGGATTGATTCCACACATGACCATAACAGGACCACAACAAATACGAATCTACAGTTGCGACCCACAAATCCCACAGCCCAACGAGCCCATAGGTGAATAAGACATAGATGCTGGCCTACGTACACTAGTATTCAGATCTACTCCACTTCCACCTATCTTCATCGAACAGTTATCCTTGTTAGACATAGCAGCTAAAGAAGCTAGGGAATTCTGGACTAAGCCAGAGAATTTCCCATAAAGTCAGATATAGTTACCATCCACCCTATGACCTTATCTGGAAACATATATGAAATTATCCCAGGTCATTTTCCACGTATTGCAAAACCCATAGACCGAACCATGCCAGAGCTTGATATTAATTAGAGCCTTCGAGCAGTCATCCTTGTTGATCGATCTATCACACCAGTACAGGTTAGAAGGGCCTTCTTTTCCTTAGATTTGTAATTTCCACTAGTGCGTGTCGAAGACATCAGATTGCCTAACTATTTTGTCTGCATCTCACGCATATTCAATCCCCACTAGATGTCTTGGCACGACCTCAGGAGGTTAGGTGCGGGGAAGAGTTGCTTGTAGATTCCCATGCTTGCTTGTCACTTTTCCATCGTACAAAATTGGTGAACTTGACATGAAAATTTCCACTCTCTGGTCTGGAGTCAGATTTCTACTGGTTCTTTCAAATTAAAAACAAATCTTTCATCTTTACTACCTCATTAGCTTTCACCATCACCTTTTCTCCTTCCCATTATTCTGCGAGTATTCATATACCCCCTGAATATATCAGGATTCGATGCATATGGTGGGCCTCTCTTAGGTCTTGAGGCATACTACGCTCAACTGAATGGACAATCATTGCCCTCGCTCTTGGTATGGGGAGACAACTATTCAGATAACCAATTATCAACACAAAATCCATCTCCAAGGATCAGATATAACTCATCTTTCCAAATAGAAGAGTTGGATCAGTTCACTCAAACACGGAAAATAGAGCCTTCAGGCTCGATCAATATGACGCTCATAGGAGAATTAAGTTCATCTCCTCAGGTACTACTTAGACCAAAAATTAGTAGACAACTAGACTCATACCTGGGTTTAGATGATGAACATTCGGTACGTTATACCAGGAATGAACAACATTCTTGAAGTATGTACCCACCTATAGGAGGTTTACAAACACCACCCGAGGTCTCTTTTCAAGGAAATACCTCCATGCCACTACATATAAGAAATGGCCTTGGGGAAACTTGGCAGGGCAACGATAAATTCATAGCAAGATATCACATGCCTATACAACACCATAATATACAATAGACGCCGCTAAGACAAAACACCGCGACTTCACCAAATGAATTCATTTCAACATTAGTAGAAAAAGTGAGGGGGTTAGAACTTGCCCAGGTAAGTCACCATTCTCAACTCATGCAGGCAGGAAATTCCAAACCTAGCCAAATAGACTTCCTCATAGGAATAGGTACGTTAGGTGTGACCCCTCAGTATTCACAACAAACACTGATTAGAACCACCATTTCTAAAACCGTTCCAATACCTCCCGGTCTAGCAAAAAATAATCCATTCTTGGACAATGCCCCTTCATACTTAAACATGTACTCCAAATCACCACAAGGGGATATGTTCTCCTCCCCTGGTATTTTTTACTCAACCACAGGGGTTCCCTTATGCTCCTACCAATGCATATGCAATGCCATATCAACAACCCATTCCACCTCCGCTCTCTCAGCAGGTACCATTAATGGTCGAAACCTATGCAATAGGGACATATTCAAAATACTTGAAAGAGCCCTTAGATTTCACCATACGAAGTGTCATGCTTCCAAGACCTCTTCCTGATTTTCCCAAATACAAAGGTGAGGGAGATCCGAATGCACATATCAAAGCTTACGCTATAGCCATTTGAGAATTACTCCCTTGGGATGGGGTTGTTGCTAAAATATTCCCCAAAACTTTGGAAGGTATCGCTCTCGATTGGTATTATAGAATACCTGAGGCTTCCATCCATTCATTCAAGTAGCTCGTGTCAGATTTCATCAAAGCCTTTGACATGAACAAAATATTAAGGACAGGAATCAGGGAATTCTTGCACATTAAGCAAGAACACAATGAATTTGTTGCCCATTTCATCCAGAGGTGGCACACAGTTCTCTATTCTTCAGCAAGTGCTTCGAACATGGATAAGATGGAACTATGTGATCTATTCCTTCATTCTCTCAGCCAAAAGGTGAAGGAAGAAGTCCAGAAGTTCCCACTAAGAACTTATGATGAAGTACTTGAGAGTGCTCTCTGAATAGATCAAGTGGAAATTGATAGTGGTTGCAAGGCATATGGATAAAACGGGAGGTTAATCACCTCCAACCAAAACACTACAACTTATCCTACTACCACGAGTGTCAATCAAGGTCCTAAAATACTTAACAAAAATCACGGAGTGATAACGGATGGAGTAACTGATCAGGCTAGAAAGACAAATGTTGTGAATACTCCACCACAAATAAACAATCAATGGAACAATAACTTTACTCCAATAATCAACACAGTGGATTTTAATCATCCATAATAACAACAATGGTGAATCCCTACACGGGATCCAAATCAAATTAAACTAGGTATCAAAACCAGAATTCAAACCAAAAACAACAACAAACGTAAAACTTTAATATGAAACAGTTTAATCAAAGTTTTAGGCCACAATATACACTGAGCCAACAAACTAGGAATTACAATCCTAACTCCTATTGTGGTTTCCAAAAAATTCGGGGCCATGACACTAGAACATGCTGTGACTACAATAAATTCATGCAATGTTTACCAGATGAACAAAGAAAAATTTTCATAGATATGTTCTTGGCAGATCCTACGTCACCAGCACCGAATACTTTTACAAGGGTAGTTTCCCCTCAAAATACACCCCTCAAGATCTTCAATGATCCGCTCCCAAATCACAACAATAACAAGTTAAATCCAAGTGGGACAAACAAGGGTGTAGTTACAGGAAACAATGATCATGAAGCTTCAACTTCACTAAATCCATTAGTTGCGCCATAACTAGGAAGTCAACCACGACCTAAGATAGTCAGATTAGTGGAGTTAGATGCTGAACTACCCATAGAAGCTGTAACAAGGACACAAGAGTATTACTCTCAGCCAAGTCCAAGCTACCCGCTAGAAACAGACAATATCCAACAAGTATTAATAAATCCCATGGGTGCTTATGACTTAATTAATGATCTAACGAAAACCTTCTCACACATCTCCTTTTTGGATTTATTGAAAAACTCCCCTGCTCACAGGGCTGTTCTTTTAGAAGCATTGGGTTTAGGTCATGTAATTAACATCACTCCACCTCCCGAAACACAGGTAAACCATATAGACTTTGATATCCATCCTCCGGGGCAGCCAGATAGGGATGTCAAATTCATATTCGAAATAAAAAAAATGCCAACAGATGCTGAGATTGCACGCCAAGGTGATCTGGCCTTACACTTGCAAGTGTGGGTTTATAACAATTATGTGAAATGTGTGATGGTTGACAATCGGGTAGTAGTTAACATAGACCCTTTTTCTTTCCTTCAAAAGCTAGGGTATGGAGAAACGAATTTTTCCACAACCCAAAATATGCTAAGAGGCTATGATAGCCTTAAAGCCACTTTAATTGGAACTATAGTACTACCGGTCACCTTAGGACCCAAAACAATCCTGACTGAGTTTTATATGATTCTGGTTCCCTGGAATAGTGTTTTGCCATTGTTTATAGTTTAAGAGTTCTATTTGGTTTTTACCTTGGGTAAATGCAAATGCTATAAATAGTTGGCTTGTGCTCAAGCAAATGGCCCCTCAAATTTTCCTCTGAATTTCTCATTGCAATAGATTAGTCTTTCATTTTATTTAGAATTCTTAGTTTCTTTCATTGCATGCCTAGTTAGTGTTGTTTTGTTGTTAGGAAGCCACATATCCATCTTGTGCAAATGCTGTTGATATTTCATCCAATCCATTGGAGTAAAATAGTTTGTTTTCAATAGGAAGCCATTAGAATTGTAGGTTTTTTTCTTCAAACAGGATAGTTTTAGGTTCTGGACGTTTTATGTTGAATGACTCACAATAAATCCTGCTAGGAATTACATAAGCCAAGCTCTGTACTCTTGCGCTATCTCTCTCCTACTCACATTGTATTCAATATGTAGCCTAAGCTGCCTTTGTCCCAATATCTACTTCTGTTGATGCTAGCATTACACACTTTTTTGGACCCAAGTGAACATGAAGGAACGAGGAGATCACATTGAGGGGACATAGCCACACACACCATCGGATTCGCCACTATTCTGCACAATCTAGGTTCTAGCTTTCAAATTTCTAATTAGAAACATATCAAATAGAGTATCCAATCACTTTATTTCAGTCAATTTTACTTTCAATATTTCCAGGGAAGCTGTGGGGATTGATAGTTTCTGAGAAACTATGATCCATTTCTCACTTCTAAGGTAGGATCGAGAGTCTTGCAAATAGACTAGATCAATTGTTTCATTATTTAGAATAGGTTCACAGTTGCACAGATAAATAGCTATACTCGGTTATCTTGTTTGTTTTAATTTGTTATTCTAAACTGTCAATTCTAGATATATTAGATAGTTGTTCTTTAAATTCTGTTTAGTAGATAGATATATCAGATTTAGGAATATACATAGACATATCTTTCATAATTAGTTTATTTTGTCATTAGTTAGATTTATATAACTTTCTTTTGTATGACAATCACGGGACCTAGAGAGCCCAGAGAATACGTATTCGAGCCAATCATGCCCCAACCCAATCTCATCACAGCAATAACTGATATAGATCAAAATCTCAGGATCTAAGTCTTCTGAACAACGGTAAACTTACAACAAATTGGTTCCCAGTTAAGCGGGTTAAACATAGAATACGAAAAAGCGCACACATTTTGGTCAAATCAACCAAACTACAGATTACCCTAGGTATATATCCACATGACTGTAGAGAGGCTTGAAACAGAGCAAACATTTGGTTGTGACCCTTTGGTCCCACAACCAGAAGTAAGGGATACCCTCACAGACATAGATACTAGTTTGAGAATTCAGGTTACACAAACGCCTGTAAGATACTCTGAGAAGATCACACAATTATTAATTCTGAATATAGAATCTGAAAAGGCATATGACTATTGGCTACTAGGGATTAGGGATTGATTCTGCACATGACCATAGCAAGACCACAACAAATACGAATCTACAGTTACGACCCACAAATCCCATAGCCCAATGAGCCCATAGGTGAATCAAACATAGATGCTGGCCTACGTACACTAGTATTCAGATCTACTCCACTTTCACCTATCATCATCGAACAGTTATCCTTGTTAGACATAGTAGCTAACGAAGCTAGGGAATTATGGACTAAGCCAGAGAATCACCCATAGAGTTAGATATAGTTACCATCCACCCTATGACCTTATCTGGAAACATACATGAAATTATTCCTGGTCATTTTCCACGTAATTCCATAACCCATAGACCAAACCATGCCAGAGCTCAATATTAATTGGAGCCTTTGAGCAGTCATCCTTGCTGATCGATCTATCACACCAGTTCAAGTTAGAAGGGCCTTCTTTTCCTTAGATTCGTAATTTCTGCTAATGCGTGTCGAAGACATCAGATTTCCTAACTAGTTTGTCTACATCCCACACATATTCAATCCCCACCTGCTGTCTCAGCATGACCTCGGGAGGTTGGGTGCGAGGAAGAGTTGCTTGTAGATTCCCACGCTTGCTTGTCACTTTTCCATCGTACAGTTCCTTTGAATGAAACTTTGACTATTTAGAATGACTATTGAAGGTTGTTAATTCCTTGTAAGTTGTTTAGAAGTTCTTGTTTTTACATCTCTTTCTTGATGAGGATAGTAATATTGTTATTTCTTTTGCTTCATGTTGGGCGAACCTTATCCAAAAACTTGACTTGCATTTCGTGGTCGCAGGATTCAGTTTAACAGCTTTCGGTGCATGATTTCTACGTTTAAAAGAGTTAAGGGATGTTATGATTAGGTTTGTACCAATCCTTTTATGACCTTCTTTTCTTGTGAATGAATGTTGGAATCCTCCTCTAATCATGTCAATTGACTCCTTTCTATTTTATTCTCTAAGGTAAAGATTCATCGCTGCCTTCTTGGAAACTGTAAGAGAATATGCATTGTGTTCTCTTTTCTGAGTTGTGAAATGATATTTGGATTAACCAAATTAGAAGGGAAGTTCTAATTTCTTTATCTCAGTTCATCCTTCCCTCTTTTGTATAATCTAGTATATATAATTGGATCGGTCTATTGCATTACTCTTTAAAATGCATCGAGTAGTTGTTGATACTTCTTTCTTATTCACTTAATTTGTATTGAAGGAATTAATGTTTGTATGGGAAATTAATATTATATGCATTTAATGAGTGAATACTTTCCTAATTCTAATGTGTGACCTAACTTGAGAGCTTAGGTTATATCATGGAATATGAATTTGGGTATAGCATCTGAAATGGGAATCTCTTATTTTTATGTTGTAGATGATTTATCCTAAAACCTTTCAAGAAGCTAGAATTTGCTTGGATGTAGATGTCTTTTTATGGAATTTTGTAATGCTGAGTTTGTTGGTTCTTGCTTGTTAAAGTAACTCTATGTTTGGAAAATAGTGGAGTTAGTTTCTGTATTACTAATTCAGATTGAATTATGTAAGAAATAAGTAGTAAGTACTTTTATTTGATATAGATAACTAATTTGGTTGAAATATTACTTATCTAATATAATACTGTAAAGTGTTGATTATATAATGATCTTTTATTAATGCTTATACAAGATGATTAGATGTTCTTTTATGGTTGTTTTTACTTATGATTTATCTGTCTGCTTGGCCTTATTGTTTCATAAAAGTAGAGTTAGTTTTATGAGACAGTTAGTTGAAGGCACATCATTTTAATGCTTAGTGTTTCTCATGCTCAGTTCAATGAATTGACCTGTGCTAGCAATTTTTACAGATGGATTTTGTAAGTGATAAAGGAAGGTAATAACTTATATGATGTATTAGTTGCTTAAAGTATGGATCATTTATAGAGAAATCTGATTCATTATTGAAATGTACTGAAAGAAGAAAAGTTGAATTATTTAATGATCTTGATGTTGGTTGACATGAAATATGTCTGAAATTCATGGTTTTGTAAAATATGTATTTTACCATGATGAATTGAAAAATATTAGGAGTTACTTAACCTTATTATGTTATTTCTCTTGTGCATTATATGAAGGAAATTTGTAATCTTATCTTAGTTGTTTCCATTCTTACCTGATTAGATCCTTATTTTCGGTTGTCATTAAATGAGTTGGAGGGATGGGATTTAATTACATTATCCCTTAAATTGAATGCAACTTGTAAATTTGGCATGCATGGATGTTCGTTTATCTAATCTATATGGTTCACTAAATGATGTTAATGAAATTATAATTTAACTATCATGAAGTGTGAAATGAAAAGGGGTATAATAAACCCCAACACTCAAACAAAGGAAGAGGAAGGTTCATCACCTCTTGAGAAATACCTCCATAGGTTTTAAACAAAGGTATGGTACATAAGATCATTAATCAATCTAACTTCATCTCTTTGAAGTATACTATAATGGAACCTGTTGTGGATCTTAAAACACACTATGAATGGTTGAGTTGTATTAAGTAAATCTTATGACGGATGTTGTTTCTATTTTCAATTAACTAAATGTTAAGAAAAAATTTAATGAACATAAAAGCAATCCTAAGTTTATCAAGTTTCGTATTATCTTAACAAATCAAATGGGGATGAAAAACTTAAGGGTTGTTGGAAGAAGGATTTAGTAGGGTTTCTATAATTTGAATCTTAATTAGAAAATAAATAGGTGTAAATGACCTCTTCTTGAGGTGTGTATGTCGAGATGAGTAATTATGTCGGATGTTGGCACATGCCAACTGTAGAAGTGTACCATCTTCACGAAGATACAATGTTTTAGTTGACATGTTGCAACACCCCTCAGCATCGGTTCATCTAGATCTACTCAAACCTGGACTTGATCTTAGTTTGTCCCTAGGTCATATTAGGAATGTGATTTAGTACAAAAAGTGAATCACGATGACTTAGGATAACTAGACACACCCAATTGAATTAGGTCGATTGAGTATGTCTATATACTCTTAGTCATCATGAATGGGTTCTTATACTAAATCATGTTTATAACTAGATCTAGTGTCAAACCTTAAACAAGTGAACTAACAAAAGTTAGTAAAGACCATTCTAGATAATAGATGAGTGGGGTGAAGGATGTATTCCATTGGAGGATTATTACATCTAGAAATAGTAACATTTACAGTATGTTGGAAATATTTTGCCAAAGTATCGCAAGCTTCTCGTTGCGTTGTTCTATGTCACCTAGTTTAAGAAATGAGATTTTAGATGAATATTGGTAACAAACATTTAGATAGGTTTCTTAAACAGAATACTCAATACCAAGAACAGGGTAAGAAAATCAGGTTTACTTAGTATACACGTAGTATTCAATACTTTAAGTTAACATGAGATATCAGTTAGAAACTGAGTCATGAAATGAGAGATCAATAGTTCTCTGAGTCATTTACAACTACATATGGTCATCTTTTATGAGATTGATTGGCATGGAGTGTGTGTTCTAAATTATGATTATTTAGAACAGAGAACATTATGTGTAAAAATAAAAAATTTCCCTTGTTACTAAAGTCTTAAAATGGGAATGTTATAAAGGATGTGGTACACATCCTCTAGAGTAATAGTCATCTCCCCCATCCTAAACCAATTTTTTCCTGTCCACACATCCCATCAATCCACCAACGCAATTATAAAACCCATCTCATGCAATCTATTGATAGTATCATAATACACCCAACCAAACTAATGCTAAGTGATCACACTCAACATATTCTATATAACTTATTATCTGCTCATAGAGGGCAGGAACTCTATCTCTCAAGTATAAGATCTCTTGGGCCTAAAAAACTAATGAAACAAGAAACCATCAGTATCATCATCATTAAGATCTCATTAAATAATCCAAGTTAAGAAAAAAAATATCATCCCTACCCCTAGTTAGAATTGACCCGACCTTATATTTTTCATCAATCTCCCTTTTCACCCTTTTCGATCAATCCTTGCTTTCTTCTTCCCTAAAGTGGCCTTCATATAGAATCCTTTTTGTATCCCACTTGGAATTTTTTATCCATCACATCTTTACTTTCATCCTTTTTCAGTTTTTTCCATCCTTGAGTTCCCTCTTAGGGCACCATTATTTTACATCTATTGTCTGTCCCACCCCAAACACATATTTTTTGATCCCACCCCTCTACTCTTATCGTGACCCTTGTCTCAACCATTATTCACATTTATTTGCGTATACTCAATGTCTTCCTTTAACCCATTGGTCACAAAAATTACACATTCATTTGAGTGGATTCCCATTAGTTTCCCTCCATTTTACAATGGTTTTGTATGACTCAGAAACCCGTAGGACATTTCCATTGTCTCCTTGAAGACCATACATTGTTCCCTACCAGAGTGATTCTTAAATCACAACCATATTTTTTATTTTAATTTTTATTTTTTTTCAATCCTCATCTAGGATATCTTATCCCCTCATCTTATTTTATCATCCTTTTCACCCTTCTTCATCTATTTATTTCAAACTTGTGATTGAATTTTTTTGTGTCTTCGAACCCTAGTTTAAGGGGGAGCACCCAATCAATTATCTTTCATCTCTTCTTATTTTTTTCTCGTGGCTTGCCCAACGGAAACCACTCATTAAAAAGAGGCAAATGTAGACACAAAAATTTGGTATCCCCACCATCCACCCCACATTCACTCTCTTTTCTTCATGGCTAACCATTCAAATTTCATATGCCCTTCTAAATTCAATTTATCCCATTGGTTTTCATTTTCTACATTTAATCATGAATTTTCCATTTTATTATTTATTTATGCTAATTATCTGTAAATAGCTATAATCCTCATCTCATTGTTTTTATTAAAGGTAAATGGTTTTGAAGGGACCATAACCTGATGTACAACCAAAAAGGCTCAACAACCAAGATATACAACAGAGAATAAAGTATTTTTTGATATGTGGGGACCACACCCCAACCAAAAGATAAAATCTAGATAAAAATATAAGTTTACTAAGGAAGGGGCCAACTGTCCTACAAGAATCCCAACAATAAACTGACAACAACAAAATAACAGTTCAAAAATAACACCACATCAGCTATATAGAGAACAAAATGGAAAAAAGGGCACTAGTTCACATATTTTTTATACACTTTAAGAGATACCCTAAGTTTCCATGTATAGATTCATAGTTGTCCCAATATTAGGGTCCTAATTGGAATGGACTCTTTGAACTTCTTAGTAATCCTCCCATTCTTCCAAGCCAAAGCAAGAATACCACTAATATCATAGATTTGTTTAATGTGAACCTAGAGGAGATCAAGGAATTCTATGTGAATGGCCAATTGGTTGTTAAATTTTTCTTCAAGAGTTCTGACTTGGCTAGAAAGAGTGGAAACTTCCTCCTTGAAGGTTGGTAATGGAATCAGGGTCTGAGGTCTTGGAGCTAGACTTGAGGAGAAAGTCTGACATTGTCTTCAATAGTCTTCAAAGCATCAACCTGTAGTTTAATTTTTTCAATAACAGAAGGGGTAATTTGATCACTAAGACTATCGTGGCTAAACTCAAGAAGGATAACTTCACCAATTTCATCCTTTTCTTTCTTTCTACTTCTGAGAACCTATTTAGGAGGGGGTTCACTGATAGGATCATGGAAAAGAGGATTCTTTGATCTAATACAGGGCTGCTAGGGAGGTGGAGGAGCTAAAGTAGGGTCTGGGTCATGTGCTACTACATCAAGGATAAACTGGTGGATAAGAAAAATGACTCCTTGATGGAGTGGAGCAAATCTCTTATGGCCTTGAACCTCTAAAATAGATTTTTCTAGGGAGTGCAGAATGTAATATGGAAAAATGACCTTAGATTCTTACCTGAAGTGATTGAGTAGAAATAAATGATGTAAATGAAGAGGGGAGAACCTTCCTTCAAGAATTATGTAGTGAACCATCATATGGGCCACTTCATCAAAAGGATGTAGAATAGAGGAGCAGATGATGCCTTCCCATTTGATTTCAATTTTCCCCCATCGTCTAAGAACAACATTTATTGCACCTCCTTATCGAACTTATTACAGAAGAACTCGTTTCCCTCCATGCTCAAACCCATGATGAAGGAGATAAATTCCTCATAGATGTTGAAATATTTTCCTTTAAACTTGATATTTCTATCCTTCCAATTTTCCATGAATTATAGAGAGATATACTGATCATGTCCTAAAATTTGTTGAGTGAAGTGTATGAAACCTCCAATGTTTAGGGTTTCCCAAAGTACAATATTTTCTTGCCATTTGGGGTTGAAAAATGGCTCAACTCTACAAGGTTCTCCACCCATCGTAGAAGAAACTGGTGACAAAGCTATTTTTAACTGATAGGAGCATCAGGTAAGGCTTATGACACCAATTAGACAACCAAGAAATTGAACTACTTTTCTAATGAAACCTATCACCTTTCTCCAAACCTTTTTGTTGTGATAAAAACCCTCAAGGATCAAGGTTTGGAGGAAATAATAATGATTGAATTTGATTTGCTTTAAGTACCTAGGAGGGGAGTTCCACATGTGTGAAATCCACCGCTCAAGGAGAAATGATGGGATGGGAGATAACTTCATTAATGATGATGGAATGATTTGCACGGGGGATTTATATGATTTCATGCCAATCACTATAATTATTTATATGAACTCCTACATTAGCAAGAGAATTTGCGGCCTTATTACCCTCCATATACACATGTTGGAACATAATATTAAGACCATTGCAAAGTATAGAAGCTTCATTAATGAAATCACTAATGGTCCTATTAGGTGTTTAGATTCTAGAGATATTGTTCATCATATCCATAGAATCCCCATCTAAAATGAGATTGTTAACTTTGAGCATCCTAGCCAATTTGATTCCCTAGAGAGAAGTTAGGTCTTCAACAAAATGATTGGATTGCTTACCCATGGGACCAGCGTAAGTAGAAATAAGATGACCCTGATGGTTTCTAATGATACCACTACCACCTCTACCCTTGGGTTTCCTTTAGAGGCTCCATTGAATTTTAACTTATGCCAACCATATTTTGGGGGAATCCACTGAACAAGAGATCTATCAATGTTTGGTATTGAAGTTGAAATATACTGAATATTAATGTTCCAGGCCTTTAAAAATTTCTCCTCTTCTTTAGGATAGTGAGTTTGGTTGGGGGGTTTAAAATTTAGGATGTTTTCTTTTTTTTGCAACTGTAATTTCATTCAAAATTCTCTTGATATATTTTTTGGTATCTCTAAAGATAAGGGAGTTTCTAGCCTTCCATATTCTCCACATAGTATGTGGGAAGATAAGTCTCCAAAGTCTATGGATTAGAGCATGTTTGAAGGGAGGCTACCACTGAATCGAGGCCTACATAATGTCATATGGGAAGGACCAAATAATATGAAACTTGTTGAAGATGAGCTTCCAAAGAGCACCAATAACAGGGTCATGTAAAAGGAGATGTTGGATGGTTTCATTATCAGTTTTACAGTAATAACATCTATTTGGTATGGTGGATCTCCTTTTGATAAGATTATTAATGGTTAGAATGAATTTTTTAGGACCATCCATGGAAATTGGTTTATTTTTTGGGTGAGTTCTTTGAACCAGAGCTTGTTCCAAGGAAAGTTATAGGTGGGATCATTAGCATATAGTTGATATCCTGATCTCACCATGTAGTTTCCATCAAAAGAATGAGACCATATAAAATCATCCTTGGCCTGAATTTGAATGATAGGAATATGTATAAGAATGTTTTGTAGGTCCAATAGATATTCCTTTTGGTTTGGGAGAATAGAATCAAGATTTATCCAATGTAATTTTCCTTTAGTATTATAAATATATCCATTGACTTATTGAATCAGAGCTTTAGTAAGGATATTTTAAGTTGTTCCCATTACTCATTATTATCCAGATTACTAAAATCAGCCCACCTATCATTCTAGAAATTAAAGTTTTATCCAGTGCCAAGGATCCATTTACAACATAAAACAAGGTCTTTTCTTATATTAACTAAATTATTCCAAAAGTTTGAACCATTGGGATGAGTGGCATTGGTGAAGTAATCTTGTACATTACCTTGATTTAGATATTTTTATTTGATAAGGTCTGTCTATGGATGCTCCTCCTTGATTAATCTCCATCCCATTTTTGAAACAAGAGATATATTCATAGTCTTTATTTTTTTGATACCAATGCCTCCTATTTTTTTATTGTTACAAACCTTATCCCATGCAACCAAGTGAATTTTGTTTCTCTTCTATACCTATCTAAAGAAAGTGTTTTTGAATTCTCTCAATTTTCTCTGTAAGTTTCGCATGAATGAATAAGAGAGACATGATATAAATTGGAATGTTTTGAAGTGTTCTTTTGATAAACAAACTTTTTACCTCACTAGAAAGGGTGGCACCTTTCCAACCAGCTAGTTTTATTTGAAACCTATCAAGAAAAGCATTCCAAACACTCATGTGCACTTTTTTAGTACCTAGTGGAAGACCAAGGTAAGTGGTAGGCAAGGATTTTATATCGTATCCTAGAATTTGAGAAAAATTCCTCTTCTTAGCAGGAGGAGTGTCAAAGAAGTATATAAAGCTTTTATCAAAATTAATCTGATGTCCTAAAGTTTTTTCATAGATTTGTAGGATATGCTTCAACATTTTGGATTCAAGAATAGAAATATGTAGAAGAAGAATAGTGTCATCTACAAACTACTTATGAGATACCGTAATCTCCAGAGATGTGGGCTTAAATCTGTGTAAAAAACCTAGGGAAACAACTCTCATTATGGTGTGGCTAAAACTATTCGCTGTGATAATGAATAGAATGGGAGAGATTGGATCTCCTTGGCAGATTCCTTAGCTACTTGAAAAGAATCCTAAAGGGGTGCCATTAAAAATTACAGAGTATTTGGAGGAATAAATGCAAGTATAAATGATTTTTTTCAAATGTACATCAAAACTAAATTTCTCCATCACTTTATCTAGGAAGACCCATGACACCCTATCAAAGGATTTTTTCATATACAAATTTAAAACCATTCATGCCTTCTTACTTTTCTCCACTGAATGTATAGTTTCATGAACCATAACTACTCCAACTTGAATAAGCATGTTATTCACAAATATCCCATGTTGGCTGGAAATGATGCGAGGGAGTAGCGATTGAATTCTAGAAGTAAGAATTCTAGTAAATATATTATAAAGGACATTAGTGAGATGAATAGGCCTAAACCATTTGAAATATTTGGCTCTAACCTTTTTAGGAACAAGAATAATAAAAGTTTTATTAATTTCTTTCATAAGCCTACCTATCCTAAAAAATTCATTGGCCTCTTTGAGGAGATCATCAACACAAATATCTTAGTATTTTTGATAGAAAAAGTAGAAAAACCATCAGGCCCTAGGGATTTGTCTCCCTCCATTGAAAAACTTTCCTTTTAAAGCTCTTCTATAATGGCAAGTTTGGTGAAAATGCTTAAATATTCATGCCTCACAATATTATTAGGAATATAGTCCAAAAGAGTATTTTCTTCTTTAGTTAACAAGGAGGGAGTGTCATTTAATAGGTTCTTATAAAACTTGACATCTTCTTTTTTAATATAGTTTAGATCAGCAGTGGTATCACCATTTTACATTATGAGTTCAAAAATCCTATTATGGGCCATGTGCTTAAGAGTTGTCATATGATTTTTTTTGTTTTTATCTCCTTCTTTAAGACATGCTACTCTAGATTTTTGTCTCCAGAAGGATTCTTCTCTAGCACAAACATTATGGAAATTTTCCAAAAGATATTTTTGTGGGCATAGTCCTCTTGATTCATTCCAAATGCTCCAAATCTCATTTTAAATGCTTCAATTTCCTCTTTGATATGATTTTTTCGAGTGAAGATATTACCAAAAACTGTCTTGTTCTAAGTCTTGACTTTTCTTTTAATGTTTTTGAGTTTTTGTACAAATTTGGATTGGGTTGTCCCTTATACCTACAGATCCCACCACTCCTTAATTATGTCTTGGACATCCGGATGATCAAGACACATTTTTTTGAATTTAAAATAAGGATGTACATGTCTCTCATTATTTAGCATGTTCAAAACAATGGGATTTTGGTCCGAGCCAATCCTTGGAAGAGATGAGAGATGAAAATATTGGCTTAAGATCCACTCAGCTGAGATGAGTGCTCTGTCAAGATGAAATTGAATAATGTTTTCTCCAAGTCTCTTATTGGACCAAGTGTAAGGATTCCCATAGAGTTCTAAATCAAAGAGATTGGAGTGAGAAATAAATTTAGCTAATTCATCCATACCAGCTGTATGATCAGTAAAGACTCCTCTTTTTTCACCAATGGATAGAGGTGTGGTAAAATCACCCATGAGAAGCCATTTCCAACTGGAACAACTATTTTGGAAGCTTTGAAGATCCTTCCAAAGTTTTCTTCTACCATGCACCATTTTAGGGGCATAGATAACTCAAAATATCTTGCTATAATTGTTATCAAGAGTATGGAAAATACGAGCAAGATGGGAATGAATGGAAAAAATTATTTTACTTGATAACTTGTTAGGGTCCCAGAAAGTAACCATACCACTTAAAGCTCCTCTTGAGTTAACAGTTTCCCAATCAACTTTTTTCCAAACTTTTTTACAATAAAACTCTAATGCTTCAACGCTCATTTTGAATTCTTGAATGGCCATAATAGTGGGATTGCATTTATTCCTTAGATATTTAAGAGTTTATTGTTGACCACTTCTATTAATGCCTCTAATATTCCAAGAAACTAGATTCATTTAAAGATACATGGGGAATAATGAACTAGATGGTCCAGAAAAGACTGAGTACCATTTTCTAGTGCCTTATTGATCTCCTTTTTTCTTTGATAATTTTTGGTAGGCCTACCCTTTGTAGTATTTTCCCTTGTATTTGATTGCCTTATAAAAGATATAGTCACCTTGGAACTGGAATTTGTCTAGTTTCCTAGGGACTTTTCTTATCGAAAAATAGGGCATCTGGGATATTTTCATAACCTTTACATTTTATCTTTTTGTTTCCAACTAGAGTATACTTAGGGGAGTCAATATTAGTGCATTTCTTCAAAATCCTACTCTTAGCAGGTGTGAGTTCTCCCTCTTCCTTATCTGGGCTAGGGAACTTTTTTAGTCCTTCAATGATTCTCTTTAAGGGAGGTGAAGGAGAAGTTACGAAATTACTAAAACATTGTTAGGAAGATTTTGTGCAGGGGCGGATCTTCGTTACTTTGGGAGCTTGAGGTGACTAAAATCTCAACTTTTTTACATAAAAATCCTTTCCAGAGAGAGTAGTTTTATTTTTTCCACCACTATTAAGAGAAACAAGATCTTGAACTGAGTTGTTAACCTTGGTGAATTCTTCAATGGAAATGTTAGATTTTCTTGGAAACATAGGTTACTTCATTGCTACTGTAGGGTTGTAACATAGAGTCACAACCTATGGGATGGCCTAAGGGATAGAGATTTATTCTTGAATTGGAGTCAATCTCATCTTATCAATTTGGCCTACACAACACTGTCAAAGGGTTTCCTTTACCATTTGAAGATCCTCATCTACTTTTAAGTTGAGATCTACAAGTTTTTTGTCTAATTCCACAGTAACAGTCGATCCTTTGTTAGGATCAAATTTCTTGATCAGAATTTCAAGAAAATATAGATTCCTTCAAACTGGTTTTTTTTTACTAGTGTTTTGAAGGCCTTCTCATGGGTTTGTTTAAAGAGGACCCTTTTTGGTTAATTTGCATTCTGAGTGTGAGCCATTTTTTCATTTTTATTACCTCCAACAAGGACCATTAGATCTTGAAATTTCCTGGTGAAATGACCCAGTTTCTGACATTTAAAGCACCTCGTCTGAAAGGATTCATTGATAACATCCCAATTCCAAGGTCCAAGCCTTATTTAAAGAACAATATGATCAGGTAGCTACTATTCCATATCAAAAGAGATATAGAACCTTGCATAAGCTAGCCTCAATTTATTTCTTTTAACACTATCTGGCCCAATGTGAGATCGAATCAATCTTACAATGTTTAACAAAATCTCATCATCCCAAAATCTCATCATTTTATTCTCCCTAAATAATTTTCTTATTTATCCTTAATCCTCATTATTTAATATTAATCCTCACAGGATTTTCCTCTAATCCTTAAATTTCCTCTTTTATCCCTAAATCTCCTAATTTTTCATCCCTAATCCTCCATTTAATGATTTTACCCATATATGGCCTTTATTTACTCATCCAAACCATCCACCTACCCATTTATCTTCCCTATGCATCCCCATCTCATCCCTATCCATCTAAACCCCAATCTTGCTTCATTTTGGCCTCTTTACCTTGAGTTCGACATCATTCCAATTCTCTAATAGACATATCTCCATAGTTTTCGGTGACTTACCTAGGTCGTCATTGACCCTATAAATTTCTATTTACCCCTCCTTATTCACGGATGCAATTTTGGAGACTCTCTCCTTCTTGTCATCTTTCCTTCATTCTCAAGTTCCTTTACAGCTACAAAAATCATTTTGGATTCCTCTTGGAGATCTTGTGCTTCCATTTTGGATTTTTAGGGAGATATCCTTCATCTTTGCATTATTGCTTCATTTTTATTATTTTATCAACCACATCAGTCTTTAACATCTTGTGTAGGTTGAGTTTTCATCAAGGACTCGGTCTCATTTATTTTTTCCATCTTCCTTTATCTATAGTTATTTATTTCAACCCACCTTTTTCATCCAAACCTGGATTGTAGTCGACCTAGTCTAGTCACTGTCGACCCAACCCATGGTGTATCTATTTCCTTGATATCTAGATCCACAGCCATATGTTTTTCATTGCTATATTCATCCTTCCTCAGATCTAATCATGTCACCTCTCTATCATTCCAGATCAAATTTTCTAACTGCCAATCTCCATTGACCCATCCAAGTCACTGCCAACCTAGTCCATGCTTTGACTATCTATCCTTAGATCTTTAATTTTCTTGCATACTTTTTCCCCTGTCTCAGGCTCTTTTAAAAATTTCTATTCATCATTCCAGTGCTACACCAGCTCTAGATCTGTCATCAATATTTTCAGATCTGTATTTCAGATCATTATTTCAGTCCATCTTCCTCAGTATCCATCGACTGGCCTTATGTAGTCTTGTGTCACTATTGAACTATGCAAGTTTGATTTATTTAGCATCTATTTAGATAAGATCTATACTTTCCTTACATTTTTACATTTCAGTATTCTTTTTATCTCAAATTTAATTCATATTATCCAGATCTTAGCTACATCAAATTTATCAATATCTATCTTTATCAAAACAAGGGTTGACATCCATTCTAGGAAGTTCTTACTTCTGGGGAATGATTCTGTCAAGAAACCCTCAAATTATATCTACTAATCCAATATTTTTCTATTGATTTATATTTATTTTTAAGTCACTTAGCTCACTATGGAAAATGATCATTCATTTTTTCCCGTCCATATCATCATCCCATCTCAAGGTCCATAAACACTTCATATTTTGGGTTGCTTTACAATCTTAAGTACTACTTCACTAATATGAGAAGGAAAGAGGAAATATTTTCTAACATGTAGGTGGGAATACAATAGTCTGAAAGATGAGCTGTCTAAAGCCTTGGTCAATATCATTCAATCATGTTTCTATGTTTGGTTGTGGAATAGTTGGATCATAAAATCTATGCCTTGGTTGACGTGGACCCTAAATGGTCATGTGGGCACTAACCAAGGAATTATGGAAACAAAAAAAACACACGAGGATCTAAAAGAGGTTGAAGTTAAGGTTGGATAACCTAGGTCGCTATGGAAATGTGAGGGTTGTTGTTCATTCCTAATCTAATTAAATATAAATCCCTATTTTAAACATAAAATGAAAGAAAATCTAAATTAAAAAAGTTGATTACTCTCCTTTTAATTTAATTAATTTTGAATACAACTAATTAATTAATCAAATGTAAAAAAATTAATCTACTTGTTTTTGATATTTTCAATGAAGCTTTAGAATGCAAACAAATAAACAAAAACTAACTAATTCCTAGGCTATGTTTTTGGATTTAATGGTTTAACGGAAATAAAAAAATCTACAGACAAATGGAAATTGATTCTAATTAAATGAAACTACTTCTATGCTAAAATAAAATAAAAAATAGGGAATAACTGAATGTGGATATTCCTCTATTACTGAATATGGATCTAATTTAACTAATACAGATTCTTTCAAAATTTTAATTGTGGATATCTATTATTTATTTTAGTGCCTCACCTCAGAATCAGTGGAAGAAATGAAGCTTCTCAGAAATAATTTCTTTCCTTGAAACTTCCCTAGTGAAACAGTCGATTGCACAGATGATTAATTTTGTAAATAAATACAACAAAGTGCATAGACACAAAGTCATCCTCAAGCTTATTTCTCTTACATATCCACAGGGATAAGAAGGGAGGAAAATATCAATGAAATATTTGTTTGTGTTTGTATTTAAATATAACTAATGAATGAAATTAAAGCTACAACTTCTTTTAGCTAAAGAAATAAAGAATTATGTGTACAATAACTTCCTCCAAATCCTTTCCCAGACAAATCAACAGGAATAAGCTAAGAAGGAATTATCAACAGAAGATAATTACAATGAATACATGATAATTCTACCTTTTTAAAACAAGATGGTGATTTGAATTTAAATATAAATTCTATAAATAAAAGAAATCTTTAAATAATTTGAATTACATCCCAACCTGGAAATGTAGAATTGTGACAATATATAGAGGTAGTTATGCTTTTCTTTATCCCCTCAGCTTCTTTTCCAGTGATAAATCCAAATATTCTAGGGAGCTATGCTAGTTGGTATGAAGAATAAGTTGTGTAGGTGTTGGATCAGACTAGATACATGCTAGCTAGTCTCAAATGTAAGCAAGGAAGTAATAAGGAAAGACTCTAGTTTTCTTGTGTGCTTATTGGAAATATTTCAACAGAGTAATGATGCAATCAAATTTAAGAGACTCCAACTAATGCTTTGGGAAAAATCTTGGTTTTTATTGAAATTTGGCAGGGAAATGGTCTAACACACTTTCCAATCAATAAGTAAAAACTCATCCACAAAAGGGGAAGTCAACTTATTAAGAATAGTAAGTAAAGAAGAAGAAATTCATACACATCTAACAAGATCATAATAAGGGAAAATGGTTGAGAAACGTGCAAGAAAATTACTGGGAAAATTGTAACATGCATCCAAAATTGGGAGTGTTAAGTCTCAGATTTAAAGTGCATAGAACCACTGGCCTTCGCAGACTGGTAGTTATGCAAATACCACGGCGGTTACATAACCGCCGCTCTAGGTAGACTAGTAGTTACGTAACTTAAAAGGAAAACAATAAGGAAAATAGGGATAATTTTTTTACGAAAGATAATAAAGTTTAGAAAATGATAAGTAAGGAAGAGTAAACCAAATATAAGAGTTATAAGAAAGGAAAAGGGACCTAGACATCATCATTTGATCTGGAAATGAAAATTTACCATCATTGGGGATTTTACTGTTCTAGCAATGTAGAACCATGTAATTTTGGGTGCATACATATTTCCCCCTCAGAGAATAATTTTAGTCATAAATGGGCATAAAACGTGAAGTTCGAGTATTTGTAGACACAAATATTGCACATTAGACAATATTTAGCCCGGTCTCGTACTACTATTTAAAAGGTTCTCAAGTGTACAAAGTACCAATTAATCCCACATTTTTTCCATATATGTTTTATGTTTTAATTCATCTTTCCCACATATTTCCTAATACTTATCGCCCCATTTTATAACTTCCCCGAGATTCTATCACTAATTCCGGGTGCTCCACCCTACCCCGGGGCACCCCGATCCCACTATAGACACCTCAATCTATGCTTATCCTCTTTCTCTCCTTTTTGGGTCACTTCTAGCCGTTGGTCATCTTTATCTTTTCCTCATTTGACATTTTCAGGATTAATTACAAAATTAAACTTGAGAGCCCTATAAATATAAAGCTTATAAGACCATAATAAAGGTCCTATGTCATGGCATCCTATCACTACTATCACTCCATCTAGGGCTGCATCCATTTGCACCATCTTGCATACACATAGCACCATACATTCAAGCAAGGAAATTCTGTATCACACAATTTCTTAGAGGAGGATGGATTCTATTCTACTATCTAAATTTTCTATAGCTACCATAGCTCACAATTTTACAAAGTACAAATGACACAAGAGTACCTAGGGCACGACATACACTCACTCACCAAAACTACATTAGGGTCCGTAATGTAGTGCAACACTCAGCGATAAGTCCACTAGTTTGGCAGCTGAGGCTAGTCCAACATCTTCTTCTTCTTCTTAAATAGGGCACCATCTAGTTCATTTGGAAAATCTGGTGCAACAGACACATAGTATTCATAGACCATGCAAAATTAGGGTTTTAAGCATTTATACTATTTTGAGTGCCTAGATTGTAGACCAGGGCACCCCAATACACTCCTAGGTGCTAGTGTCACTTCAGACAGTCCATATCTACCCTCTTCAGGGCCTTTGAGTCTTATTATGCACTACCGAGTTCCAGTTCTAGATTTACGACAACATGCAAATGTAACCTTCAATTAACTGAGTCATTTCCTTACTCACCTCTTGCATTCTAGGGTTTTATTTCCATTAGATCAAATCATTCAATTTATTTACATCACTTTATCATATTAGTTCACTATTATTTATTACTATTTATCCTCTTTATTAAAATATTTTAGTCCTCCTATTTAGATTAATATTAATACCCTAAATACCCCATTTAGGTCCCATTAAGGCATATTTTTGTTAATCATTTTGGCGAACCCATCGTTTCTTTATCACACTTTCTGAGGTGTAGTTTCCCCCTTTCCCAAGGCCCAAACTCATGAGGACTTTACCAAATTCCACCTTAAATCCATCAATGATCACCTTGTTGAACACCCATAGGATTTAGATTTACTTATGCATGTGGCTTGTGAAGAGGCCACCAACTTGGCTTAGCTCAACCCTTCTACAACCTTGCCCACTTAACCTCCTGTCTCTATGCTTCCACCCATTTCTATTGTTCTGGTTTTGGTTCCCACTCCCACTAACCACTTCACCCCTCCTTTGGTGTCACATCAATGAAAAACATCCTTAGTAATCAAGATTTAACCTCTTTGTATCATGATCTTTAGGCTCAAATCTGTAAGTTGCAACATGCAACCACATCTTCCTCTTTAGATTCTACCTTATTGTTGCATACCCCATTTTCACCTCTTATCTCTACTTACCCTCTTCCTCCTAACTTTGTCACCCATAAATTTCCCATTTTTGATGGACATGATGACCCACAGGAGCATCTTCATGCATTTCATGTTGCCTATCTCGATTTTGCTAATGATCACATCTTATTAGCTAAACATTTTCCTCACAGTATCCGGGACTATGCCATGCATTGGTTCTATGATTTACCTATTTATTCCATCACCTCCTTTACTCATATCGCCAATGCTTTTCTCACACAATTTTACATCAACATCGGTTCTAAGATGATCTACACCTAATTAGCAAAAATTAAATAGGGACCCAATGAGAACTTCACTAACTATGTTCTGTACTAGAAACATAATCTTGAAAAAATGACTATTGTCCTTGCTGATTAGGAGTTACAAGATTTATTTATACAAATCCTTTTACTAACTCTCTACGAAAGTGTTCTCTTTGAAACCTTTCCTTCCTTTGACAAACTATGTCATACTATTAAGCTTTGCAAATATAAGCTTCTCTCTATTGGTAAGATTAAGTATCAAGAAAAATCCTCATATTCTTCTCATTTTCTAACCAAGACACCATTTAAACCTTCTACGACTAAGACTATCAACACTAACCTCACAGTCAACACTGTTACACCTTCTAAGGAGACACCATCACAACCACCTTGACATACATTCACCACCCTCCCTGTAGAACCACATCTCATATTACAACAACTCCTTGATAGCAACCTCATCATGCTCCCACCACCATTAGAGTTAGACCCACCACATCCTAAAGGGTGCAATTACAATGAAAGATTCTATTGTGATTACCATCATTGTGTAGGCCACTCTACTAACCATTGTATGAAAATTTTGGAACTTATCCAAGATCTAATTGACAATGACCAACTTGAATTCCTTGAACCTACTAGCCCTCCTCCCACTAAGCACAAGCGTACAGTCAATTTTTTTACAAAGAATCCAACCATCGTGACAAAAATCCTACGGATTCCTCCACTAATCATGCATTCCATGCCACATCACCTCCTGATGTAGGATCACTTTACTTCTTAGTATCCAACACTAATATGACTCTGCGTGTTATTTCTTTCTCTCACGCTGACTATCACACTACATTCAAGTCCGACCATTTATACATATAGGCCCTTATCATCTCAACCCCCATCAAAAATACTAAGGTTGACCTATCCTCTCCTATTAGCACATGTTCATTGTCTCTTCTACGATCTATCGGTTACCCTCCATCGCAAATTGACTTTATATTCAAGAGGCCTTATGCTGTCGTTAAGTTACCTATCATAGTTTTTCCTCTCACTCTTCTCCTCCCTTGCATTTTTAATCAAGCCATCCACCACTATGACCTCCTTCTTGGCTTAAATTGGATTTGTAAATCCCAAGATATTGTCTCCATGAACCACTTGTGCCTTAATTTCATCCTTAATAATCAAGTTGTCTCCATTGATGGCATCTCTCATTCACATCCAACATCCTCGCACTCTTTTTCCACTTCTCTTGCACCACTTCCTCTCCCTCACAGAGCTCCTCTACAGTCACCATCAATATGTCTTGTTCCCAAGTAAGCTCCTCAATTGGCCCCCACGTGAAAACTCCATTCTCTTAGTCCTACA
This sequence comes from Taxus chinensis, assembly GCA_019776745.2. Lineage (NCBI taxonomy): Eukaryota > Viridiplantae > Streptophyta > Pinopsida > Cupressales > Taxaceae > Taxus > Taxus chinensis. The sequence goes on from CM034151.1 coordinate 461,615,434, forward strand.
CATCGGTATAGGCCTATTCCAAAGCTTATTCCCACCTCTCATCATCAATCATCACCTCATTTTATTCCTCGTTGATCAACCTCCTCTTTACGTGTGACATATCATCGATCTCCCTCACCTACACATTTTACTACGCCCCTCTATTAATCTTATATACACCCTTCACATGCATATTGGATTCATTCTCCTGTACAACGCTTATCTCCTATACCACCATTATTACAATATCCTTCTCCTTCATCCTCCTCTCATGTACGGGTGGATGGACATCCATCCCTCTAACTTATTGGTTGATTCATATTTCTTACCTGACTGTGGGGGCCTAGCCATTAGACAACCCCCCCTTGTTATCACACCCTCGTTACCTGATGATGCACCCTAGTGCTTAAGTTCACATTGAACTATTGAGGGATCACTATTATACTGAACCCCACACACTGCACTACCTAAACCATATGTTTACATCCTACATCATCCTATAGATACCTTATCTATCTCATACACACTACATTATTTGTTATCATATATGATTCTAGTTTTCTATGCCATCCATACATCCTATACATTCTATATGCTACAATAGTTTCCTTATACTTGGGTTTAGTTTTATCTATTATCATTATGTATTCTATTCCTATCTACACACCTATTGCATTCCACCTTCCATACCCACATTCCTTATATACATCCTACCTACTCTACAACCTACACTATATTTCCTTATACTCAAATATAGTTTCATCTATCATCAGTATACATTATACCTACCCACATATTACATTATATTCCACACCTACTACACACACTACGTTACATTTCCTACACCACATATTCACTCACATTGGCCATATACACTCTGATGTATTCTATGCTATGCACACACCACCCTATGATGCACTCTAGTTCCTTAGCCCATACTTGATTGTCGAGGGTTTACCAATCAATTGGACCTTACCTAAATGTGACATGTAATAACACATTTTAGCAGACTTGTGACCAATGCTCTAGGCTATATCATCACCCATACTCATCATCATATCCTGTAGTGGTATACACCTTAGGTTAAATCATCACTCCTTTCCCCATTCTACATTATCCTATTACATATGATCATCACCTATTCTATCATCCTCTTCTAATTCATTCTACCACATCATCATTTGTCCTACTAATCCATTACTGGTATACACTTTAGGCTAAATCACCACTCTTGCCTTATTCATCACATAGTGGTCTATTCTTAGTGCTAAAATCATTGTCTTCTACTACCCACTACCTACTTATCTATGCTTCATCCACCCTCATCACCCATCTAGTAGTGACATACCCCATAGGCTAGATCGTCACCTTCTTCTTCCATCTTGTAGTGATATACGCTTAGGGATAAATCATCACTACTTTATTCAAGCTAGTCGTGGTATATGCTTAGGCTATATGGTCCACACACATTTTTCCATACCTCTCATCCTCACGCATTCATCTTATAGTGATATACACTTAGGGATAAATCCTCACTCACACATTCTACAAGTCATGGTATATGCTTAGGATATAAGGTCCATGCACACCTTTCTATATGATGCATTCCCATTCATTCATCTTATAGTGATATACTCTTAGGGATAAATCATAACTCTCCTGATCAAAAAATTCATGATATACCCTTTGGCTATAATGTTCATGCACATCCTCTCCATATTTTTCATTTCATCACCACTACACATACACACTCATCAAAGCATACTAAACATAACCAGCACTAATAGACCATTTCCTGATGACACACTCTCATTTGCATTTGATTCTTGAATACTGAGGGGGAAAACAAAATAAACCTCACTGTATACACTTCCATACACTTGGGGGGCATGTTGCTCCTATCATTAGATCTTGCATTCCGTTCCATCCATTAATATCATACTGCATGGTCTTGGTATCATTTACTTTTGCTTAGTAGTCTTTTGTATGTTCACTATACTACACATGTTAGCTTGTTTTCCTATATGTCATTATCATACACACATGTCCATTCACACCTTTATTTAGTGTGATTGTAGATTTATGACATTTACACACTTCCTGGATGCTCACCTTCTACCATTACTATAGTGGTCATTGGGGGCATCCACATTCGTCTACTAGAGGTTCTATTGTTTCATATTATACTTAGCATCTTTTACTACTTGCTTACACACACTTTAACATGCTAATAGGTGTTCCATGTGCAGAACTTGTTTTGTAGGACTCCATGTCCTCATGATTACTTATTTCTACTTGTCTTTGTTGTTTGTTATGATATACGGGATTAACCCTTTACTTGTGTGCACACTTGTTTTCTTTTTGCGGCCATGATGGCCTTGCGTGTCCTGCGAAATTGTGAGTGATGTCCCATGATTTCAACCCAATTTATGTAGTCTCCTTGTTTTCATGTTTGTTTACACTACTTTTCTTAGTAGTTTTTACATTATTTGCATCTTTTATACTTATTTGCATGCATGCGTTTGGACTAACACTTGTATTGGATAGCGGTCCCCTTTTGTACGTGCCTTCGTATCTACCAAGTACTTTCCCTTTCCCCCTGTACGGCTGCATTGGTTACAAGGTCAAAGTGTGGTTGGTCCTCTCTTTGGGTTGAATTATCCTTCTGAGGTCATCGGATGAGCCCCAAAAGAGGGCAACATCATTGAGGATTTCTAGTAACACAACATATCTACACTGGTTAACACACATTGAATGAGTTTAGACCAGTATACGAACTCCATACATAGAGGCCTTAACAAAACATGGTGTCCTTTGAAAATTCTATGGAGCGGTCATAAGATCAGGGGTTACAGTGGGTTGTCTCTCTATACTTCTACATCCAATGATGTAGGATCACCCAAAAAACTAGTGCAGTATAGAGATCTCTTCAACAAATTGTAACAAAAGTGTTTAGAGTTAGAGGACATCGAGCTTTTCCTCCCTACACTTCATCAGCCAAGGTGGCATGAGATTTCCCGAAAAACTCACGACATTATCATATGATATCCTTCTACACCATTTTTTATTGACATGGATCAATTGTAAATGTTCCATTTTTCCATTTACACTTTCTATTCTAGCGTACTTTACATTTACATACTTTACACAATGTTTTTACATGCATACATATTTGACTACTTGATCATTTTCTCCTTGAAGGTCCATCATATGAGAAACAAGCACTCAAATAGGGGGAAACAACAACAAACAATGACAATGAAAACACACCGCAACTGTACTTTCCATACTAACCATGTAAATACACCACACACATGCAATAACTACACACATGTTCCGTCCTAGGTTCACTCTCATCACTTTTTACACATGTTTCATCTTTAGAATCAGCACTCCACATATTTATTTTTGTCATTCCATGCTTCTAGTCCATCAACGCACTTTCTTCTACACTCTGCATAGACATCAAGTACACTTTTCTATCTTCTTTATATTACCGAGTTGTTTTCTCACCAACATAGAGTGAGGGGAAATGTAGACACAAATAATGCGCATTAGAAAATATTTAGCCTATTCTTATACTACTATTTAGAAGGTTCTCAAGTGTACAAAGTACCAATTAATCCCACCTTTTTTCCATTTTTGTTCTATGTTTTACTTCTTCTTTCTTGCATATTTCCCAATAGTAATTACCCCATTTTCTAACTTCCTCGAGATTCTATCCCTAATTCTTAGTGCCCCACCCTATACTTGGCACCCCTGGGCACCCTGGTCCCACTCTGAGTTCCCTAATCTATGCTTATACTCTCTCTCCTTTTTGGGTTGCTTCTAGACGTTGGTCATATTTATATTTTCCTCAGTCGGCATTCTTGGGTTTAATTGTGAAATCAAATTTTTGATAGCCCTATAAATATAAAGCTTATAAGACCATAATAAGGGTCCTAGGTCATAACATCCTATCACTACTATCACTCCATCTAGAACTGCATCCATTACACCATATTGCATCCATATACCACCATACATTCAAGCTAGGAAAGTTTGCATCACACACATTCTTAGAGGAGGAGGTATTATATTCATTATATTCTACTATCTACATTTTATATAGCTACCATTACTCATCATTTCACAAAGTGCAACAACCACGAGAGAACCTAGGGCACAAAATACACACACTCACCAGAACTACATCAAGTTCCATAATATAGTGCATCACTCAATGATAAGTCCACTGTTTTGGCACTTGAGGTCAGTTTGACCCCTTCTTCTTCTTCTTCTTGTGTAGGGCATCATCTAGTTCATCTAGCAAATCCGGTGCGACAAACACAGAGTATTTAGAGACACTTAGTGACTTTTCCAAATTAGGTTTTTGAGCATTTATATTATTTCAAGCACCCAAATTGTAGACCAGGGTGCCCTGAGGTGTCCTAGTATAGTCCCAGGTGCCTGTGTCACTTCAAATAGTCTAGATCTACCATCTGCAGGGCCCCTGAGTGTTTGTCTGCATTGCCAAGTTCTAGTTCTAGATCTGTAAAAACTTGTGACCATCACCTTCAATTAGCTGAGTCATTGCCTTTCTCATCTCTTGCATTCTAGGGTTTTATTACTATTAGATCAAATCATCTAATTACTTTACATCACTTTAGCATATTAGTTTACTGTTTACCCTCTTTATTACATCATTTTATTCCTCCTATTCAGATTAACATTAATACCCTAAATACCTCATTTAGGTCCCATTAAGGCATACTTTTGTTAATTAGTATGGCACTCCCAAATGAGAAATTTAGAAATTATTCCTTACGCTCGTTTGTCGAAATCACACCAATCCAAGCTTCATATAACCTGTAAAATAAAAACGGGAAACAAGCACAGATAAAAGTTATAATCAACAAAACATTCTAAATCAAAATGACAAGAGTACTCACCATGTCAGTGGGGATGAGAAATATACCTACACCAGCACTCCAGCCATGTATACACACACACACACACACTCAAAAATGGCATTAGAAATAACTATATAAAAATCATTTTTTTAATTTTTAGAATTCCTTTACACTTACCCACGTAGTGAATTTTAGTGTTATGGACTACCTATGACCATTTCGTATGAGACTATAGTTAAAATGACGATAATTTCTAGATGATGGTAGCATAACCAACATTAGTAGCAGAGGGTCATGATCATGTTATTTATCTACATTTGTTTGTTTCTACCCTAAAATGTATGAATTGATCAAATCTACCTGTAAAAGCGATTTTTTTTATATTTTTATAGTTAAAATGACCACAAGGGGGGTGTTGTTTTGCTGAGGAAATGATCAAATTTTTATTTACCTGATCTTGCACCCTTGTAGGATTTAATTATTTGCTAACAATTTGCTCCTTTTATGTAACCAATTTCAAAAATTAATGCAAGACAATAAAGACGATTGCACAACGATTGATTACAGAGTTTTGCAATTGCCTACGTCTCCGGGTTCTTATCGAACCATTCCACTGGTCAAAAATTGTAAGTTAAAATAGTAATTTCACAAGAAAACCTAATGGAAACTATTAAGAACTTACTTAGAAGAATAACTAGACCTTCAGAAGACAAGGGTGAAAAATAGCACATGTCTTACCCTTTCCTAGCGTATTCAGAAAGCTCGATGGCACCAGCTCCAGTATTCAGAATCCTCCAGTTCTCGATCGGCCTTCCAAATGCTTCATAACGCCCTATGACACTTTGTTCGATATTCCAGGATTCACAATAATTTGGTGTGGCGCTATGGGCCAACTAGGTAGTATTAATAATTCCTAGCCATAATAATTTTAATTTACTATTACCTAAAAATAATAGGTTAATAATAATTAAAATAATAATGCCTAAATAAATTAGGTCTTCACACAACTATGCCCATGGCAACTAAATTTCCTCTTGGCTTGCTCTCTGCCTTTACGAGCTCTAGGAATGAGATTCTCCATTGCATTGTGTGTGTCCATTATAATGAAATGGGTTCCCTAATTATACAAAAATAGGGCCCTTAAAATAATGCATCAAATATTATCTAAGGCTAATATTAGCATAGCTCCTAGCAAAATAGATGGGATAATTTCCCATAGTGGGTGGATTACATTATTTAATGGGATAAAATCCCTTTTTTGTGGATTACACTTAGGAAGGGATTAATTCCCTTAGGAGAGGACATAGTTAAGTGGGGATTTCCCACATTTGGGGGAGGAGATAGAGTTTAGGCTTTAAATGGCCTTTCCCATGCATGTTTAGGTGGTCATGGGATGACTTGAGGCATAACCACCCCACCTCCTTCTCCTCACATGGAAGCTTCCACACATGTCCTTGCATGCCCCGACCACTCTATCACCACGTGGTATTGGAAACTAGATATGGGGTTAACGGTTTATGTGGGTGGCCGTATTAATGTTTGGCTGAGTCATGTGGTGTGCTTTGTGACCACTGAGATATGTGGGAATGTGGTCTCACCAAGATTCGACCCTAAACATTACAAATTGAAATTATATAGTACTATGGTGAATAATATAAAATTCAACCATATAATACCATGATATTCAAAATGAAAAATGGCTAAGTGGTGGCAAGCCACATGGTGGCTTGTGGAACCACCATGTCGATGATAATACCATAGTCCACACAGCGGTCAAGCTCCGCTCTGTAATAAAAGTTGAGCCTCTTGTTCTGACGAGCTATCTTTTTACGACCATTGAAGACCAGAGATCAAAAACCCACAAATGAATCCCTTTTCCTTTTCACCAAGTGTCATAGTGCCCTTGGTCCAATATTGACCAGTTGACCATAGTTAACTTTCCTGTTGATTGAAATTTGATTGGACATAACTAGAGCTCCCGATGTCTATTTATCACGTTCTCATAATCGATAGAAAGCTCTCAATATGATATTCTACACTGACACAATTTAGGGATGTTTAGGAAACTTAAAAATGATCCCTTGATCAGGAAATATATCTCAAGTATGGAAGAAAATAAGGTTTAGGCACGCGAGCACAAGGCGTACGAAAGAGTGTACAAGTATAGAAAAATAGGGGCACACCCAGAATAGTTTGGAAATAGGACTTAACCACTTTTGCAGATCAAGGATATTTTTGGGAAATGGACTATAGAGCACATAAATTTATGAAGATTTTTGGGCTATGCAAGGTTGTTTTAGATAAGCGGAAGATCAAGTGCTATGTAGAGTTTTGAACTAATAATAGGATCTACACTAGGAGTTAACTAAAGGATATCTATTATTAGAACTTGCATGCTTTTGTATTCTTATGTAAGGGCACATAGATATTATTAACATGTAGCCTATTTTTAAAAGGTGCATGGGTGGTGAAGGGAAAGTCCCCATCCCTATAAATATGTATTGATTTACACAGTTTAGTAATTTTTTGATTATTGTAGTATTATGTTGTGAATTTGTTAGCTTAAATAAAAATGGTGACTTCATGATGTATGTAACAAGCTTATGAGTTTTACAGTATTTAATAGAATGGACCTTATTAGCTGGATATTAGTGTTGGATGTAACTGAGCAAGAATATTGTATGGTAAAACTAGTTATGATGATTATTTTGTTATTCCTTCATATGGGTTATGTTGACGATTATATTTTCAGATGAACTGCCAGATTCGTTGGATACCTTAGGTTAGTGGGACATGTGAATTACGGTAACCTCCAGGTTTTAAATAAGTTGGCTCTTCTCCATGGTGTGAGATAGGGTTAGGATAAAAAATAAATGTAAAACTAATTAAGGTGATGCACCGAAAAGGGAATAAGTTAGTTACGAATACGACTACCTGATTTGGGAAGAGGTGAACAATGAAAAGGGTGGACGAAATGCACCATAGACCATGGATGATTCACACAGAGTCCTGCTTCAAACTACTTAAGAAATTTTTTGGAGAATAGTAATAACATTAAAACATACACAGTATACCAACATCAAAATAAAGGCTATCAGAAACAATAGAAATATACAAAGGATGGAAAAAATTCATCACAAGGGATATTATATTACTCAAAGAAGTATGCAGATTATTACAATAGATAAAAGGCAAGAAGAGCACTATTACAAAATCTCAGAGAGAAGGCTAGAGTTACAGACCTCTTCCTTTTACAAAAGAGGAACTGAGATAGGAAAGAAATTTTTTCTAACTCCCAATATGAATCATGTCTTTTAAAACCATTCATTTACAATATAATAGGATGGGAAGAAGATAAGAAGATCATTCCCGAACTATTTTCCATCTACTTGTTAATTATGGTAAATGGTGTGAAGTGACACAAGTATATTGCGAGATCTGTCTCACACTTCCCCATGATTTGTTTTTCAAGGAGTGATATCCATACTTATTTAATACATCTATTAACTATTTTACAGCCAACTCCCTCGGAGAAAACTTATTCTTTCAAATATTTATTACATATCTAAACTTTATGCATCCAACTCTGGGATCATGATTCCAAAGGAACCAATTTTTATATTATTATGTTAAAAATGACCCCTCGAGTGTAGGTGAAAAATTGAGTATTTAAAGGTTCACACTCTCCATACGGAACTATGCATTAACTTTATTACTGAAAAGACCAGTCGAATGACCCTTTGTCTTTGATCTTTTGAAAAGATATTGAGCATTTAAAATTTTTAGATAGGCTTCATAATTGCCCATACTAGGGTCTCTGCTTTCTTCGTAGCTTTTGGAAGTGCATTGGGCTGACACTTGGCATCGTCCATGAGCCTACTACTCTCCTTTGAGAAAGTAATGGAATTACCGCATATTAATGCAAAGAATTTTTCTTGGGCAGGACACTCATAGTTGACTCCACATGTAAGCCCCATGGGATTTTGAGACTTGTTCCCCCTTTTTCATTTTAGAACTTGCGTTTGGTTGACACTTGGCATCGTCTGCAAGACCGATGCTTTCTTTTGAGTTAGCTTGTCCCAACTTAGTTTTTTATCGTTGATTCGGCTAAGTATTTCTTCCATTTTGCTGAAGGCTTGACCCCTGGTGGAATTCGAATCTATAGGAATGTCAGAGCTTACTTGTTCAATTTTAGTAGTAATCTTCTTGTTATCTAATTTTAGCGGGTGGTAGAGGAAATTAGATAACAGTTCTGACAACTCACAAGGGACCATTAGCTTGCTAACTGGGAAAAACCCACTGTCTCCCACTATCTATTGGGCATGGAGTCAGTATATTTATCTTGAGTTGATTTGAACCCTGATTCCAGAGTATTTGAAGTGTCTTTGTTTGCTTTTAGAGCCTCTAGTTGATCCTTGCACCTTCATATTCTCACAAGGAAAATCTGTAACTTTGTTTTGTGAGAGTAGAGAATTGAATAATTAACAAAATTGCTCCCTTGACTGATTTTAGTTTCTCTGCATTTTCTTGGATTAAATCTTTCAACTTGTTACAGAAAACTGCCAATCCCCTTGTTGTGATCATTAGAGATTTTGGTGCATTTTATTGGATTAATACGAACACATGAATATATAAAGATAAATCATACATTCCTTAAACAAGTCATGCAGAGTGTGGGCAAGACCTTATTCTGCTAAAAGTAATCTACTCCTACTCCTAGGCTAACCAGACTTGTGAGAAGCTAAATAAAAACTGAAACAGGTAGGGAGAAATAACTTCCCTTTCTTATAAAGTACGACCATGCAATTAATTTAACCATAGATATGACCTGTAATAAGAGTGAAAAATTACTTTTCACTCTTCCACCCATGGTATCAACAAATAAAAAATACCTCTAGATGCTTCTCATTTGGTTGGAGGTGTTGCAGTTGATCCTTGGAGCTTTGAAGATTATCCTCATGCTTTGAGGTTCGCATGATAGGTGTTGTCTTCTCCATGAGCTCTAGTGTGGCCAAAATATTGATGAGGTGGGACTCGATCCACTATGTTCTCCCATCATTCTAAAATTCATCTTTTAAGATGAGGCCCTTTTACAGATCTTCCTCATAGATGCTATCCTTATTCTCTTGCTCCTCTCACTTTTTAGCAGCTTCACCAACAAACCCAGACTCTTTGATTAAAAGCAAAAATCCTTCAATAATATTTATTTCTAGAGCCTTTGAATTTTATTTAGGGGAACTATTATGAGTAGGAAGCTGCTTTGGTTGCGGGATTGATGAAGAAACAAAGGTTGTGATTTCCATGGGCTCTTCTTCATCGAGACATTCCCCCAAATTTTATAAGCTATTAATCCTATCATCATCATGCTATGCAAGGGTCCCTCCTTCTTGTATGATGGTTTTTAAGTCTGTAAATTATCCATCATGTATAGCTCCATTTTTAAACATGAATCCCATTGGCATAAAATACCCCAGGAGATCTACTTTATGGGGAGGAAAAACAAAGATAGTATTCAAAACCTCTTGAACACTCAGCTTGTGATTCAAACCCCCTAGGTTCGTAGCATATCTCACCATATGCTCCTCTTATTTTAGGCTTGGAGTAGTCCCTTGTTTGTATGGGGGGCATAGTTGCTTGAAGAAAAGGGGATAGTGGAATGGATGGATTGGATACGGAGAAGAGAACTCAGCATTTGGAGAAGTATGATATGGTAAAACTTAGGGTGGGGTGAGAGATGAACAAAGAGTTGGGGATTGACCCACCCATTGAAAATTTTCTCTCATTTTTTTCCCATATATATCAATACCTTTGATCCACTGCATAAGTGAAGGAAATATTTATTCTAAAAAGCCCACCTTCTCCTGCGAGCTATAGTGTCTGGGAACAGGGCCAACCCATGGACAAGGTTCCCTGCATCCTATTTTGAATGCCTCCATTTATGTTGTGGCCCAAAATTGAACCATGCCTACCTGTATTTTTGTTATCTTCTCTAGTAGACTAGCATCCTCCAATTGACCGTAGTCACCAAATGCGCACCCATGTATTTGATTGTTCTCAAAGCCAAAATGGTCTTAGCTTTTATCATCTGGGTCACCATAGAAACTTTGAAACCAGTTATGATGTTGGTTTGTAGCACATGTGAAACTCATTAGATGTTGATGATACCATTGAAAGTGTGAATTCCACTATGGGAATTGAGTTAGATTGCACAACTTCATGGAATGAAGGAAAATGAAGGATGTGGAAAGAAAGATGAATAGAGATGGATGAAAGAAAGGTCTGTAATTTCAAAGAAGGGGCCATTTGGGCCAAACAGAGTCACCAAATGTGTTTATAAATACAGAACACACCAACTTGATGAAATTAAATGATATGATTCTTCGAACCGTCCCACTGAGCATGCCAAGAAACTTTGTTGACGATTATCTTTGCAGATGAACCACCAAAGTCGTTAGATACCTTAGGTTGGTGGGACGTGTAACCTAAGGTAACCTCCATGTTTTAAATAAGATGGATCTTCTCTATGGTGTGAGATAGATTTAGGAGAAAAAAGAAATGTAAAACCAAGGCAATGCACTAAAAAGGAAAGAAGTTAGTTATAAATATGACTGCCTCAATTGGGAAGAGGTGAGAAATGAAAAGGGTGGATGAAATGCACCACAAGCCATAGAAGATTCACACAGAGTCCCATTTCAAAATACTTAAGCACAACTTCAGAGAATAGTAAAAACATTAAAACATGTATAGTATACTAACATCGAAATAAAGGCTAACAAAGACAATACAAATATACAAAGGATGGATAAAATGCATCACCAAGCATATTATATTACTCCAAGAATAATGCACAGTATTACAATAGATAAGAGGTAGGAAGAGCACTATTACAAAATCTCAGAGAGAAGGCCAGAGTTACAGACCTCTACCTTTTACAGAAGAAGAACTGAGAGTGGAAATAAAAATTAGTTAACTCCCGATATGAATCCTCTCTTTTAAAACCTTTCATTTATAATATATAGGATGGGAAGAAGATAAGAAGATCATTCCCAAACTATTTTTCAACTACTTGTTAATTATGGTAAATGGTGTGAAGTCACATAAGTAGATTATGAGATCTATCTCACACTTCCCCATGATTTGTTTATCAAGAAGTAAGAGCCATACTCATTCAATACATCTCTTAACTATTTTGTAACTGACTCCCTTGGAGTGGACTTATTCTTTCAAATATATATTAGTTATCTAAAATTTATGCATCAGGCTCTGGGATCAGGATTCTAGTAGCACATATTTTAATACTATTCTGTTAAAAAATATCCCTCGAGTGTAGGTAAAAACATTGAGTATTCATAGGTTCACACTCTCCACATGGAACTATGCATTAAGTTTGTTACTGAAAAGACCAGCCAAATGACCCTTTGTCTTTGATCTTTTGAAAAGATCTTAAGCATTTAAAACTTTTAGATAGGCTTCATAATTTCCCATACGTGGTATTTTTCTTCTCATCAATCCTTTGTAACCTGCTTCAAACTTGGATCCCATTTATTGTGAGATCCACATGGAGGCCAAGCACTTCTCTAGGGTCTCTTCTTTCTTCGTATCTTTTAGAAGTGCATTGGGCTGACACTTGGCATTGTCCGTGATCCTGCGCTGACAAATATGGCACCTATCACATATTAATGTGAAGAGATTTTATTAGGCAAGACACTTATAGTTGAATCCATGTGTAATCCCCATGGGATTTTGAGGCTTGCTCCTCCTTTTGATTTCTAAAACTTGTGCTAGGTTGATACTTTTCATCGTCTGTGAGACCGCTACTTTCTTTTGAGTTGGCTTGTCTCGACTTAGTTTTTTATTAGTGATTAAAATAATTATTTCTTCCATGTTTCTGAAGGCTTGACCCCTGGTGGAATTCAAATCTCCAAGAATCTCAGATCTTTCTTGTTCAATTTCAGTAGGAATATGCTTGCTATATTATTTTATTGGGTGGTAGAGGAAATTAGATAACAGTTTAGATCTATATTTGGTTTACTCACTATTGTTAAATCAATTATTTGTTATAGATCTGAAATACACATTCATTCATACTAATCTCTTAGAAAATCTTCTCTAAGAAGGACCAGGTACTCTTGCACGCTTCGGGTGAGTGCTCAATTCAGGTTGAGTGATGTGTCAGCACACCTTGGGCTATTTGTAGTGAATTCTAGGCTACATCATTGGTTTTGTTGCCCGGGTGTTGGGCCCTTAAATATTAGCCAAGTACCAAAGGGTGAGCTCACATAGGACCAGTACAAAGAATGGTGCTCAGGGGAAAGTGCACAATACAAAGGGGTTTATGAAGGGTTTCAGTAAAACTAGGGCTCATGTGGGAAGTAGAACACAAATTTAAAGGACTTAGCCATATTTGGCATTCTAGATGCACTTGAGGACAAATGTGAAGACCTGACTAGGCATGATGAGTGGATAAGGTGCCAGCCTGGAACCTTGGAGGTCAAGAAAAGGAAATTCCATGCAAGGAATATTCCTAGAACACATCATTGCAAAGAGTGGAGGGTTTGTAAAGGGATAAGAATTCACCAATGGAGGACCACATCGACACTTGGCACGCAATCTCTCTAGGAGAGAAGGCATAATGGTGGGTACTAATCCTATAAAAAGAGATGCTCGTGCTAGAAGAAGAGAGGAGAAAATAAAAGAGGGATGAAGAGATAGAAAAAGACAAAATTCAAGAGATTATGGGAGAGAAATGGGACACAACAATAATAAGAAATAGGGTTAAAACATGTTACAATAGTGCTTTGGTTTAGAGAAATTAGTGCTAAGGGTTGTGAGGGATGCTCTAAGTCTTTGTATGGAACTAGGATCTATAACGAGGGTTAAAATGGGAAAGGTATAAAGAGGGTCTCATATGGGGAAGGATTTGTGGGAATTAAGTCCTTGTAATTTACTGTATATGGTCTGAGATGACCCTTTTGACTATAATGTGGCTACATGAACTATTTTAAATCAACATATCTTTGGGTTCATTCTGTATATATATTTTTCGGGTGTAAACCCTCGTGTCATTTAACTTATCATGACCTAGATCTAGTTTATTATGCTCCTTGCATTGTTCTTTAGCTTTTTTGATGCGCTAATGATAGATCTTGTAGTTGCATTTTCTACCTCTTGAAATAAGTGAATGCAATTTTGATTATGAAAATCATCATCCATTAATGGCGGAACCATCTCACAAACCTCACATAAAGGAGAGGCTAAAAACCTGTGTGTGCCTTGGGTGAGCACCCATCACCTGCTAGGTGATAGGGCGATGCATTTGGGGTTAGTAAAGGTGTTAAGGGTTAATAAATGACTACATCTTGGTTACGTTTCCAGGACCTCTTTTTAAAGCATTTGTGAGAATGATGCATGATGATAGAGTGTTTGACCTTAGAAATTTTCAAAGAAAAACTTAAAATCATAGAGGATGAGTTTTCTCAGAGATTTAGTACTGGACCTGAGTTTGATGCACGTAAATGGGTAGAAGAGTACCTGTATCATGAACTGTATGAGACCTTATTCTATTGCTTCCCAGTGGAGTTGTAATAATGGATTTCAGTTTATACATATAGATTAATTTGGTACTATATACCTTACATATTGACCCAAGATTAGTATCAGAGGCTACATGATGCTAATCTAACTTGGAAATGTGATGTTGATCATTGTTGGAGTAGATTGTTGATGAGTTACACCTTGGATTGCATGATTTCTATGTATTCCTATCCTAAGATTGTTGAGTTTGAGTTCTTGAGGGAGCCAAGAGGATCATTCTTGCATGTTATCCATTTGGCTATAAAGATCCGGATCATTAGAATTATTTTAGAAGAATTTCCCATGCCCAACTAAGCTTCTTCTGAGCACTAAGTGAAGAAGCTAGAGTGGAGAAAGATTGTAGAACTTGCAACTGAAAAAGAGAGGGAAGAGAGAACACTCAATTATAATTAAGATCCTGAGAGGGAGTTAGATAGATAATGTGAAGTTTTAGGAGTGATGGATTTATGGAGGTAGATATTGTAGGAAGGAATTGAGGTTCACACAGAGGATGTGGATCCTGAGCACTTTGTGCTACCCCATCTTGGAAAGTGGAGGAGAGAGACCCCTTCAGCTTCTGATGAGAGTTTATCACTTGGAGAAAGAAGAGCCATCAGTGCACATCTAAATCTTCCTGGTGAATAACCCATGGTGCTTAGTTTTTCAAATCTAGAGATAAGTATTGCTAACCCAGTTTGTATTGGTGGAACTGACCGATCAACACCTAGGAGGTATAAACTTTTCATTTGGCACATCTATGGTTGCACAATCATTTCCTATGTTTGGAGGTATATTGTTTGGAATGACATTTGGAAAAATTACGGGTACACAAAGCTTGGGTATCACCTCTAGAAGTGGCATGGGTCACATATCTCGTAGCAGTGCAATATCAAATACTATTCACACACATTTTAGCATGACAGTGGGGACACAAGGCATGAGCACTTCAAGACCCTTTCTATCCATGAGAGGAGGATGAGGTGGATCTGGTGGAATAAGAACTCATGGACCTGGTGGACCTAGCAGATCTGAAGGATCAAGTGGATCAGGAGCAATAGGCGTTGGTGGATCTAGTGGATCTAGTGGTAGAGGAAACACTAGAGGAAATCAAGGTTCTAGATCGGGAAGACAAGGGCCTTGACCACCTCAGCAAGTATTTTTTGAAATTTATTTGCACTTACCATATTAAAAAGGTGTTGAGGATGCTATAGATCATGTAGAAAAATGTGAGATGCTATGGTGTGCAAAGGGTGACACTTCCCAAAAATGGAAGGAAAGTCAGTTTGCAACAATTTTGTAGGGATGTACGCATAGTTCGTACCGTAAGTATGACACCCACCATACAATGATAGATTACACTATGCTACATAATGCCTTCTTATCTAAATTTCATATTCCTGAGTTTGAATATAAGAGCATTATCACACTAAAGTAAATTCAAAAAGGTATGACAGAGAGTGTACAAGAGTATGATGCATGTTTTAAGACTCTCATCAAAATTGTCTTATGATATTCATCCTTCTCAGTATGCTCAATGGTTTGTTGGAGGACTAATAACACCTTTTAGGATATTTCTTTCACACAAGAATTTCAAAGACCCGCACGAGGCCTTGGAGGATGCCCTGTGCACACAACTATAGGAAGTGTAGATACTGGTGTTATCTCTTTTCTTGAATCTCAGATTATTGTAATGGAAAAATAGTTCGAGAAGCTATCTGTGAACTTGGCTCATGAGACTCATAGTGGCCTATGGTGCATAGATTGTGAGGTAAAGGGGCACACAAAGGAAAATTTTCGTCAGAGATCAGTATGCGCCATGACATTAGATTTTGAGATTTACCATAGAGATCATGATACAAGTAGATATTCACTACTACAGTACGTGATCTGCAAGAATGTGTCTTTTTACTGCAATATTTTCACCTCTACTACTCACAACACCAAGGATTTTAGATTTATTGACTAGATACATCATGTCATAGATATTGGTGTACACCAGAATATAATTGCAAACAATTCCAAAGATGATGGTCATCACTATGAAGGATGCACGGATGGAGGAGCTCATGAAAGAGGCTTTTGTGGAGGATTTATAGGCTATGAAAACCACAAGGGTGGAAGAAGTGAGTTCCCATGTGGAACTTGTTACAATTGTGGGTTTTCAGAGCACTATAAGCGCAAATGTCCTAACCTACTATAATGCTCTTGGTGTGGAAAGAAGCATAAGTATGAGGAGTGCCTAGAGCTATTTGAACATATGAACTAGTAACACTAGAAATAAAAAGACACCATGATGGTAAGCGTGAAGAAGGATGACTCATAATGGAAGCTAAGGGTAGCACCTGAGTCAGAATTAGAACCTATACTAGTGATGACCCAAGTTGAGGCTGTGTGTGCTAGGGAGATACCAAAGCAGAGACCACTGATTACAAGAGAAGAGATAATGTATGGGAAGTATCCAAACCCTACCCATTAGAAGGAAATTCTATCAAGAGACCATGGATGTAATCAAGAGTATTCAAGGGGAAATTCAATGTCTAAAGGATCAATCCCGAAATTTGGAGCAAAAAAAGAGCATTGAGGCTCCACTAAAGAATCTAGATGATGTCAAGGAGGTATGCAAAATTTTGAGGTAAGAGAATATCATTAATTTATTGGGATAATGGCTGAGGAATAAGATATCAAGCACTAGAGTAGAGCACAAGAGGTAGGTTTTGCATGCTAACCTCCCCCCCATAGCATCGACTATGATAAGGAGATTACCTTGAATGCAATAGTTGATGGGAGGATCCTAAGAAATATTTTGATTGACACAGGAGCGGAAGCCAATGTTTTGACCTTGGATTCCTAGAATCAAATGGGAATTCCCCTATTACAGCCATCTTCAAATGTGTTGTATACGGCCAATAAGACAAAGGTGATTCCTGTTAGTTTTAAAAGATGTTGCTATCACTATCCAAGGGAAAAAATTCTCTAGGGACTTTGAAGTCTTAGCACTTGCTAAGGTGGGAAAATTTCCAATGTTACTTGTGCATCCTTGGTGCTATAAGAACAATGTTGAATTGCATTTTAATAAGGGGTATATAATATTTGAGAACAAAGAGGAATGGGTTATCATTCCTTTGACAAATGGAAATAAAGTGCTCTATATTAATCCTTTAAGAGAAGAATATATAGACATAATTTACGTACGCACTATCAGGGACCATGAGGTTGTGTAACCAACAAAGGAGGGTGCTATTCAGTGGTAATACACTCAATCTATAAGTGATAAAACTAGTGTGGCATGTGACAATTGGGCACATGAGACCGATGAGTTAGTAGGAAGGTAGTTAAGAGGCTCTGTGATAAGAGTAGAAAAGGTGTGCATCAAATGCCTAGGAGGAAAGAAGTTTCCAATTTACTTTGGAGGAGTGCACTCTAATGTTTTCCTACGAAAAATGGAGACCCAATGGAAAAGTGTGGTCAAGAGGAGAAGGAAACTTAGCTATATCTTGCTCGAGATTCAAACATGTTGGTGGGTGATCCATCGCGGTAGCCTTCTAGAGTGGCAAAAAGTGAGAATCGCGTTCTTTGTTAGGTTTTCCCAAAGAAATGTGCCTATTATCATACAAGATTATCATGGGAAGGATCCCACCTCATTTCACGTACAAATATGTGAGAAGGCCTGGATGGAAGGTGCGGAAGCCTTGCCACCTTCTTTATGGGTGTATAAGTTGTACTCCACTTTACAAGGTTGTGTGTGTGCATGGTACATTCACTTAGAGATACATCATCAGACAAGAAATTTACCAGAGTAGGTGGCTGACCTCCTTCAAGATATTGAATATCAGAGAACCACGCCATCGGTGGATGAGGCATTACAAGTTGTTAAGAATGATGGGAGATAGTGCCATGGTGGAGGATATAATAATGGAATTATTGGGTGAACTTGTTTTAGAAGCGCACTTTGATGAGGAAGAATCAGAGGAGATGCATCTTGGGCATGCATGCATAGAAAAAAAAAAGAAAATTAGTCTACGTGATTGATGGTGAAGAAGTGGAGAATTTGGATGCTAACCATACTAAAGGTACAAGTGAAGTTATGGATAGTGCTGATGAGCAAGCATGCACCAACCATGAACCACTCAAAATGAAGAAGGTTGACATTGGCTCAGAAATGGAACCAAAGAAGGCCACTATTGGGGAATATTAATAAAAAAAAGAGGTTTCAAAGATCATTGATCTATTGCGTGAGTTTCAGGACTTATTTCCATGTGGGTACCATGAGCTGAAAGGAGTTCACCACTCCTTAGGGGAAAGGAAAATCAAGCTAAAGGATGGAGTGCATTCAATTTGGAAGAGACCTTATCGAATGATTTTGAATCTTCGCATCAAATTCAAGGAGAAGATTGACAATATGAGCGTATCAGGCATCATTGAGGAAGTTAAGGAATCAAAATGGATAAGCCCAATGGTCATTAGAATTAAAAAGGATGGGAGGATACGGATCTATGTTGATTATAGGGATTTAAATGCAGTATGTGTTATTGATCCCTTTCCAACCCCCTTCACTGAGGAGATCCTGAAAGAAGTATCCAAGCATGAGATCTATTCTTTCATAGACAGATTCTAGGGGTATCATCAAGTTAGAATTCTAAAGGAAGACCAAGAAAATACAACTTTTGCCACTGAGTAGGGAATATTTTCCTATACAATCAAGCCTTTTGGACTGAAGAATGGGCCTGTTGTGTTGTCGTGCATTGTGGTGCAAGAATTTGAAGACTTCATCCATAAGTTTCTTCAAGTCTATCTTGATAATTGGATGGTATACATGTTAGTAAGGGATCATTGTGACAACCTAAGGCTGATGTTTGAAATATGTAGGTAGTTGAGGATATCCCTCAACATTAAGATATGTTCTTTTGTTAGTCCATTTGGAACCCTTCTGGGGCGTATCATATGTAAGGAAGGTTTGCTGGTGGATCCTACCAAAGTTGACATTATTGTGGGATTAGGGGAACCTACCAACCAAAGTGTAGTGTAAATATTCCTCGGGCATACAAGGTATTGCCAAAAATTTATTAAGGGGTATGCAAAGATTGTCACACCCTTGGAAAAGTTAATAAAACACCAAAGTCCATTTCATTGGAGAGAGGCGCAGCAGATGGCA
Source organism: Taxus chinensis (assembly GCA_019776745.2). Classification (NCBI taxonomy): domain Eukaryota; kingdom Viridiplantae; phylum Streptophyta; class Pinopsida; order Cupressales; family Taxaceae; genus Taxus; species Taxus chinensis. The sequence goes on from CM034151.1 coordinate 461,635,030, forward strand.
TTTGATACATTAAAAAATAAGATTATCATTGTTCCCATATTATGCTTTCCTTCTTGGGATAAGCCATTCTATGTACATGTTGATGCTTTGGGGATGACGATTTGGGCAGTCTTAGAAAAACCTGGAGAAGGAATTATTGATCACCCCTTGTGTTTTTCTAGTAGGAAGTTAACATAAATAGAGTATAACTATACTACTACTGAGCGTGAAGCATTTTCCATTATCTACACGCTGCAAAAATTCAGGTAGTATCTATTGGTAACTCCCTTTATCTTCTACACAGACCACATCTCATTGAAGTATTTTCTAAACAAACCTTTTTTATAAGGGCATATATGCCGGTGGGTCCTGTTGTTTCAAGAGTTTGAGTTTATAGTTGTTTTAAAACTAGGTAAGAGTAATTTGGGACCTAACCATTTATCAAGGATTGACTTAGGGAGGACACGTAGAGAATTGAGGATACAGTGCCAGATGCGTAACTTTTTAGATTACAACATGCGCCCTTTGACTTGGAAGATATTGTTATATTTCTCAAGACGGGTGTGGTACTAGAAGGAATGAAGAATTTGGAAAGAAATTAGTTAGTAATGCATGTCATGCCCTACATGTTAATTGGTGGAGAATTATACAAGCTAGGATGCGATGAGGCTTTGCGTCGGTGTGTGTTAGAACATGAACACGTTGCAAGCATGGAGGAAGTACATGGTGGAATTGCAGGAGGACACTATGTAGGGAATCCAACAACATAGAAGATCCTAGGGAAAATATTTGGTGGGAAAGCATCTACCAGGATTGTATTGAGTTTTGCAAGGCCTGTGACCATTTCTGGCGCATTGAAAATCTAGGAAGAAGAGATGAGATGCCCTGGAGACTAATAGCTAGCACATAACCATTTGAGAAATGGGCGATTGATTTTTTAGGATCAATTTTACTTTCCACACAAAGGACCGATTCATGCTATATCATTACATGAACAAATGATCTTACGAGGTGGGCAGAAGCGACACCTACAAGGGATTTCACAGTGGAAATGATAGCATGTTCTTGTGGGAAAATATAATCAGCAGATATGGATGTCCATTGAGTTTAACAAGTGATAGGGGCACTCATTTCTTAGACGAGACAGTTAGAATATCATTGGAAGAATTCATGGTGGCCCACCATAAGACTACCTATTATCACCCCCAAGCTAATGGAACCGATGAGGCATTTAACAAGATATTGAGTCACACACTAACAAAAAATTTTGATGTGGGAAGGAAGGACTGGGATGATAAATATTTTTTTTTATTATGGTCATACTAGATTGATTATAGAAGACTGAATAAGGCCACAACGTTTCAACCGGTGTTTGGTATGGAAGTAGTGTTACCCATTCAATTCACGTCACCATCACTACATATAGGATGTGTAGGAGGATTAGATGATGAAAAGGCACTTGAGGAGATGTTTGATGATTTAATGTAGCTAGATGAGAGGTGGGCCATTACTTGTTGGAGTCAGAAGATAGAAAAATCCAGGAAGAAGGAATGTCATAATAGACACATCAAGAACAAAAAATTTGAGGTTGGGAAGATGGTTCTATTATATGTTTCCAAGTTTTTGAACCATCTTAGGAAATTCAAAGTCCATTAGATGGGCCCGCACATTATATATGATATACTTGATTGAAGTGCTTTCCACTTACAAGCGCTGTATGGAAGATGGTTACTAGGCCATTTCAATGGGATTAGGCTGAAGCCCTACTATAAATAAGTCTTCCTTATGTTTTAAATAAGGCAATATTTCCATTTAGGCTAGGATTTCCTTTAATGTATTTCCTTTATTTATGTTTCCCTTTCTCGTTGCTTGTTCCCTTACTTTTTGTTGTTGTGTGTGCATTGTGCACTAGTAGCCACTTATTATTTTTTAAAAAATTATATGTGCAGAGGATCATACATCTATTTTTGTGTGGGGTGGAGAGGAGTGATGCGACAAGTACTGGAAGATGGTAGTGGATGTTATATTTCGATGGCTCGGGTTGAAGGATCAAAAGCGTGTAGTTTGGAAGAGTGCATGGGGAAAATATGAACATGAGGAGTTTGGTGTTAAGAAGGCTTTATAAAAACCACCTACAAGGTTGAGAAGCATAGGAACAACATGAGGTAGGAGATGTCAAAAATTAAGGTAAGGAAAGAAGAAATGCCTTCGGTACTGCAAGCATGCACGTAAGGATCTTCATTCAGTAAGGGTTTTTATGCACCAGAAGGTTGTAGATGTTTTCACGCAGGATTGGGTGCAGGGATAAAAGCACTGAAGGATGTATTCAGAAGAAAATTATGCATTTATTGTAAAGGTACATTAGTAGGTGGAATGAAATTTATTGCAGAAAAAGGAAAAAACTATAAGTAGAAGGTCAGGGTACATTATTGTTACCTTGTAATTGTGATATCAAAGAGCTCTTGTAAACTAGGGTATCCTGGAAGAAAATTTACATGAAAAGGGGTTGTGAAGATCTGAGTGCATATCCAATTTGATTAGCAAACCAGAGTGGAAAAGAGTACACGGGTGTGAGGGATAATATCGTAGAATTTTTTAAATATTGCAAGAAAATACGTCGTCTTGTGTAAAGAAGAGTTTTCCTAGTTAGGGTTCCATATCTAGGGCACAAGATTGAAGGGATTTTTGTGAAATGGTAGAGCCGTAGAATAGAGTAGAGACTAGATCAGAAGGAAGAAATAACTCTTAGTGACCCAACAAAGAAAAGGCACCAAGGAAAGCAACAGTCGTTTCACTAAAGAAGGGTAAGGGAAAAGGGAAATAAGTTATTTCCACTAGTTTCAACAAGGAATAGTACACATAGATACAATACCTAGATGGTGTATTTCTCAGAAAATAATGGGTGTATCATGTAAGAGATATGGTCATGAGTGACTACAACCATCAAACTAGCACCACAAAGAATGATATAGAATTGGAACTGATTCGCCCTATAGAAAAATGGACACTAAATGGAATGCCTATCTACGATGATAAGGTGAAGGTGAAAATTGAAAAGGTCAGATTATTGTAACTCTATGAGTTTACCTATTTTGGAAAACTTAAGTGACTATACCAGTGGTTAATGTCATGCATACATGAAGACCATTTCTACTTTGCAGGTCGTAGGATGCAGATAACTTACCAACTGATCTCTAAGTTTACTAGTCTTACTTACGAGGGAGATTCATTTGATGATGACTTAGATGATAAGGAGGTCATCAAGAAGAATTTTTAATCCTTTGAATATAAGAAGGGGTCGCGATAATTTGACATCTCTATGAATTTTGACCATGTAATGAGGATGGCCATGCACTTGGTCACAAAACTAAATGGGTAGGAGAGCTCGACACATATCAATAAGGATTGGTTGAATGTTTAAGAAAATCTTGGAGGGAAACCATATATAACCTCTCGGCCTTCATATCAGAATAAATCCTCAGTCCCACACGTGATGGAGAAAATATCATGTTTGGTAACATCCTCCTTACCATTTTATTTTTGGAGAGTGGAGTACCTAATGGGATAGATAAATTTGTGTGGGATTACCCAGATGAGAACCCCTCTCCTTCCAAAAGATTTGGGAAGTACACTTGTGACACCATGAAGACCACCCATAAGGTGCACCTAGAAAAATGGTATAAGTGTATGTGTGACACATTTGGCACAAAGTGGAGGATACCTGAGTAGTTACCTATTTTACTGCAAGGTGAAGCTGAATTCACCGTATACCAACATTTATGTATTAGTAGGTTTACTCTGGCAGATGGCGCCAAGGGTCCCTGGTGCAAATTTCCATTCTCCTTTATAGCACAATACTTCCAGGCCAAAGTCAATAGATTCAAAGAGGTAAAGAAACTAAGGTTTTACCTCAGCATGGTAGACTAGGATTAGCACAAGCTGCGTAAGAAATTGATATATCCAAAGAAGTGTGCCTATGTGGAGAATTTTTTCTCCCATGACGTATATATGGTGAAGCTAGTAACATTTCTTGTTGCTGGGAGGAACACAACAAGGTTATATGTGTGCATAAGGCTGAAGTATGAGAAGGGTGCTTACGTTGAAAATTATGTATCTATCCTAGAAGACCCCAAAAAAAGGAAAAAGGTCATGCCAAGGAAAAGGGAGAGAGAGGAGGCCCATGAGAAAAATTCACCAAGTGCACAAACAACGCAATTTTTAGGCACGCAAGAGTCGGGTGCAAAGCCAAACACCTATGCATGGATGAAGAAGTTTTGTGCAGAAGAGAAAGAGAAGACACCTAAGGAAGAGGTGTAAGAGCTAGAGAAGCCCCCTGAAAAAGAAGAGTCACCAAAAAGAAAGGAATCACCTAGAGAGGAAGAAAAAAAGAGTATCCTATATCGGAATCACCAATTAGGAAGATACAAAGGGCAACAAAAAGGTAGACTTGGAAGAAATAGAGAGCATGGAGGCTAAAAATGGTGACAGCGACAATGAAGAGCCCAGTGAGGCTCATGACCATCTTGTGTATGATGTACATGAGTCAGAGGAGGAAGGAAATGAATAGAAGGATGAGAATGAAGGAGGTGCTTATGACAAGGGGGGAAGTGATGAGGGACGGATCAAAGGAATCTAAGCTTCACCAAGGAGTAGATAGAGGATACTGAAGAAAGGGAGGTAGCACACATCATAAAATACTTGGTGGATTAAGAGGTGGAGTGCAACATCGAAGAATTTCTCAAGGATACAGAGGGAAGTGAGAACGTATAAAATGAGTATGGAAGCATGGGCAGAGATCCCAGCCTAGTGGTAAGCTTCCCAAAGGCAGGACACACATGAGGGAAGGGTATGGTAGTGACACATGAACAAGGGATGACCTACATCAATGATCCAAGTAAGGTATTACACGTGTGTTTCCAAATTACCCTGCCTTCAAACCAACTCCTTGCATGGTTTTATTTTAATGAATATGGTGTGTACCCGTGCACAAGGAAGATGTTGTCTTGGGATTTTGATTCCCATATTAATGAGCCTGAATTCAAGGTCAACCGTGAGGTTTTGATGAAGATATTGGATACCAAGGGAGTAAACCCTCTAGTGAATGCTAGGTAACTATTAGATGATAAAGTCTTTAATGTAATCAATAAGGTATTGGTGGAGGTAGCAAGTCCCTTTGTGAGGAATGACAGAGTAAGGGTCTTGGAAGAAGAGCTTAAAAAAAATGAAGAGATCATTGAAAAGGACAAGGATCTAAAGTAGGAGGAGATGATCAACACATAATTAAGGTGTGAATAAAGGGAGTAAAAGGAAAAGGTGTGAGAGATCCATAAGAAGATAAAAACTATTTCAGATGCCATAATCTTGAGGCACCCAAACCTAGCCCTGCCTAAGAAAAAATACAATTCAATCATGTAATTATTGGAAGATCTAACCCACAACCTCACCATGAAGAGGTGGCCACCCACATTCAGATCAGAAGAATAGGCATTAGTGTACTAGAAGGAGAAAGAAAAAATAAATATTAGGGAGATAGTTACTTGGTATTTTGAGCTCGTTGCCACTGTGAAGACCGCCAAGCAAATGGTTAAGTTTTTCTATGAAAATTGCATTGACATAGTTAGGGTAATAAACATACTAGTTATTACACATGAGGTAGATTTGAAGGAGTTTCAAGAGAATAAAAAAGGAAACATGACAGAGTGAGATAAGATTGTCACCAAGTTTGAGAAAAAATTGGAATTAATTGAAACATGGTAGGGTTTGGTTAAGAATTGACCTAAGGAACTATATCCCCAGGTCACCTGTAGAATGGACATGTTGGATGCTTGTTATCCCGTAAAATTGACAAGGGAAATTTTACCGATAACCATACCGAATTTTTGTTCTGATCCCTCGTTAGGGATCCCTTGCGTTCGAAACATTGTAAAATCCCTTCCCGAGAAATCTGGTTTTTCGAACTTAGTCTTTTTGAGCCTTTTTTGGTTGGGCGCATGAAATTGCTATGTAACACCAACTTTTGGTGCGCCCCCTTTAAAACCTTTGGCGCATGATTTTCAATGTTAACACAACTTTCAGTGTGCCAAAGTGTGTTGAGCCTTCCCTGCGTGCGCCAAGACGCATGCGCCATTGTGTTGGTACAACGTTTGTTGCGCCACTTTTTGGTGCGCCAAAGGGCGCACATAATCTTATTGCAACACAATGTTTTGGTGTGCCAAAGGGCGCACATAAATTCGTGTCGACATAGAATTTGGTGCACCAAAGGCGCGCTTAATTTCCTACTGTCAAATATTTTCATGCGCTAAAGGGCGCACACTTTTCTCTGTCGACAGAAACTCTCATGCACCCTTTAAAAAGTGGGTGGCGCATTAATGACTAGTTCACCTATATATATGTGTTTGCACGCCCAAATGTCATTTTCACTTTTCACTGAGCACGTGATTTTTCTGAGCCTGTCAGCCCCTGCCTTGTCGTTTTCAACGTGTTGTGGACCCGTTCTCGAGCTTTTTCTATTTATCCAGGTAAGAGTTTCTTCTCCCTCTTGTGTGTTTTTAGTTCTTGTTTCTTGGTGTGCTTGTGGTCTGGTTGTGGTTTAGTAGTATTGAAATATCAAATGTTGAGCTAGCCCTCCCCTATGCTATCTTTCCTTTTTTTTTTTTTTTCCCTCCCACCCCTCTTTCCAGATCTGCTGGTAGAGGGTGTTAGTTTGAAAGCTTGGTCTGATAACCCCTTTTGGCTTAAAACATTATATCTTCCAAAGCAATCTTGGAAATGAAAGAAAGGAAGAAGAGTTGAATCATACGAAAACTCTATTTTCCCTTAGGTGCACCAGCACATCGTGCAACATTATAAACAGTTACGCCCCCATGTCGCATCTGTCCCCCCTGCAGCATAACTAGAACCCGCGCCAATGGCACACCCATCATGCTTGTTGCATCAAGTTTTCATACGCCCTCAAGGCGCGCCTCTTCCACATGCTGCACAAGCTAAACTTGCGCCCCTTTGGCGCACCATCTTTCCGTGCTGCATCACCTTTCCATGCGCCCTTGGCGCGCCCAGCATCTATGCAACACAAGCTTTATCTGCGCCAAGTATAGTCATAAAAAAACAGGTGCATCTCTCCTTACAGTAACATTCGTGTTTTGCAAACCCTCCGTGCGCTGCGCCATATTTCCTTTGGTGCATGAAAAGTCCCTGTTACATGCTTTTTCCATGCACCAAAGGGCGCACCAAATTCCAATGTAACATTCAATTTTCATGTGCCCTTTCTAAAATGCACTCTGCAGTATGCATGCGCCATGCGCCTTTGGCGCCAGTTTAACCTTTGCAACAGCCCTTTCCCGTGCGCCCTACCTATTTAGCCCTGTAAGCTGCATTTTTCATGCCCCCTGAGCCTAAAAATCTCTAACTCTTTCTTCTGCTAACATTCCAATGGAAGATCAAATGGCTAATTCAACCTTTTCGGATTGGGTCTCGCTTCTTCTTCATGCAGATCAACAGATAAACTTAGAAGAACATATGTCTACATCTAGCAACCAAATCGAAAGGAAAGGCCAAGCTTACTGAGGAAGAGATGAAGTATAAATATCAAAGGGTCAGAATGCCTGAGTCACAGGCTGAATGCAGCATGGATGTCAGAGACTCAGAATTGGGGCATATCGATATGGAGGAATTCTGGGCCAGAACTCAGAAAGTTACAAGGAGTCCATGGATGGACAAATTAATAGGCAGTGCCCTGCACTTCGCCGGAGGAATCCCCGTCAGCGCCATCAACAATGAATTTATGATGGTGGTTGCCCAGTCTTACAACAAAGACACCAGATGTGTTGAAAATAGTAAGGGTAAGGTAGTCATTAACCTCACTGCCTGTCATTTTGAGATGATACTTGGCATCCCTCACCACCGGCACTTCGTGGCCATCAGCCAAGCAGAGTGCATCAAGGCCTGGGAAGACAATGAAGACCAATGTATGCTACTAATGAACGAAGTCTACTTGAAGAACAAGAAGGTGGTAACTCGGTGGCCCCAAATCATCCACCGCAGTGACTTCTCAGAAGAGCTCAGCGATACCATTACCTTCCTGAGCAGGGTCTTCGGGCTTTCTGATGCCCATTACTTCCATAAATGGATGTTGCGCTACCTGGAAACAATGAACAAGAATTTTCCTAATCAGCACTTTTGCTGGGGGGAAATTATAAGCAGCACCATTTCTGAGTAGTTACAACAGTTCAGCACAACGGGATTATTCCATATGAACTCCTACGTGGTCTACGCTGCAGCATCAGAGAGGGATTATCCAGGCCTAGCACGAAGTGGAGTTTGGCCTCAGGTCAAAATATATGAGTATTATCCAGAACTGAGGCTGGAGAATAGCATCACCCAATTCTCCAAAATCAACGATGCATTCTTTTATCACATCATCTGCCTATTGAGGCCAAATCTGACTCATGGTCGTACGACCAAAAACATAGTGGCAGCCACGGAGAAATGGGGGGCCATGTTCACCCAATTTCCTACATTCACCTATCTGAGGGCTGCCAACTTTTTGGGAGAGCCAACCAGGCTACTGAGGTATGCTGGGCCTAAGTTGATTCTACTGGAGCTGTCAAGGCAGCTAATCACATACCACGAAAAGTGCCTAAAAAGGAAGAAGGGTGGAACTCCTTTCCCCCTCACAGTGGGCCGATACACATGCTCTACCCACCACAAGGCGAAGGAAATGTTTGCAGAGCTGGAGTTACTTAATTTGAAGCATGCTTTCCCAGCCAGGCCCACCTTCGACCCAAGGGGCTGCCTGCCAAGAGCAAAGCTTGATCCGATCCATGTTCCTCAGATCAAGGATATTTATATTGACGTCCTCCATGAGGTAGAGCTCAGAAGAAAGGATCATTCTCGCCTAGCCTTGGCAGAAATCATCCAATATGGGGTAGCCATTGTCCCCAAAGGCTACCAGACTATAGAAGATGAAGTGGACAAGGTATATAATGATACAGATGGGGACGATTAGCCCTTTCCAGCCATTGATAGAACTAAATCTCCTCAGACGATTGAGGAAAGGGTCTAGGAGACTTTGCGGAGGACAGAGCATTGGTGCCGGATGAACAACTTAATCTACCTCGGGGTAGATTTCACAACCTCCCCATTGGGCAACGAACCTCCATGATCCAAGAAGCAGCTTAAAGGTAAAGGTGTAGAAGGTGAATCCAGCACCATTCAGGAAGAAGCCCCTGAAAGTCCTCCTTCCACAGCACCAGAAAAAGTCATAACTCTGGAGGAAGAAATCACAGAGGATAGTCCAATTGACCCATCCACTCAGGATGTCGGCATTGTTACAACAACAGAGGTCCCTTCTATCCCTCCTTCTTCTCTTCCTTCCCCTCCTCGAGTGACTCAGGCGACCATCCCTTTGGTCGTGTCCTCTGTCCCTTCTTCTACTCTTTCCCCTGCTTCTTCGTCTATCTTCTCTTCCCTCGCTGATCTTTCCTCCATTTCTTCCCTCATCTCCGAGCTCCCTTCCCTTCCTATGTCTTCCGTAGCTGCAGTTTCCCTTCCTCCTGTGGACACTTCTTCGGCTATTCTCTCAATGCCGCTGCCGCGTGTCTCCACGTTTTTCCCCTCTTCTACTGCAGCTGCCCCCTCCTCTGTTTCTGGTCCTTCTTCCATAGGACCAGCCTGGATCTCTCAGCAGCTGAGCCAACAAAAGAGGAAAGTTCCCATCGCTCCGATGGACTTTTCAGTGATCCCAGCCAAAGGGGCAAAGAAGCTGAAGCCTGTTGCACGCTTCTCTAAAAGTGCTGCAGGTGAGAGAATCATGGAAATTGCATACCCCGATCCCCTCAAAGAGAAAAAGGATCTGTCTCCGACAGATTTTACTGTGACCCAAGTCACAATGGGGACATCTTCTGAAAGTCTCCAGGGGGAAGCTCTTTCCGCGGTCGACGCCCTCTGTCAAAAGCTTCAAGAAACAAAAGAAGAGAAAAGGCTACTAAAAGAGAAAAACAAATATCTGCTCCAAGCCTTACAGAAGATGGGTAGTGCGCCTCCCAAAACTGCCTCCAAGACTTTTGAGCTTCTCAGCCAGGAGAAAATCAATGAATATGCAAAGATTGGCGAGCAAGGTATGGCCGTTTCTACTTGGGGGAGCCAGATCCTCAAGGACAGTGAAAGAGTGATCACCAAGTTTGTCAATTTGTATCTGAGCATCGGAAAGACAAACAAAGAGCTCCAAGCATTAGCGGGGCCCATATCAGAAAAGCTGGATCATGCTAGACTCCAACACGAGACCTTTCAACAGATGTTCGACTGTTCAGTCGAAGATCTGGTCAAGTTCGGTGTCTTCGGCCATCCAAGGGCCCTCAACAAAACCATGTCCACTCTGGACTATCGGATAGATCAGCTTGAATTTATTCTGGAAAAAATCGACAAGGTAAAGGAAGTAGCCCTGGATGCAATGCATCAAATGGAGCGAATTGTTCTCAACATGTCTCCAGGGTTGCTCACTCCTTCCTTCACCTTTAGGTCAGCTGATGAAACCATCCGGATCTTCAAGGAGATCGCTTCTCAAGGAACAGGGCCAGAGGTCACATTTGACACTGAATCTATCAATAACCTGCTGGCCTGTAGGGACTTCATCGGGTTCCTCATTGAGGTGGAAAAGGATTATTCCAAACTCCCAGAGAAGCTCATAGATGAGTGGGAGACTTGTGAGGCGATCAGTGAGCTGCACAAGGATCCTTCTTAGGATCAATTTGGGCCCATGATTAACAAATTTCTGGAATACCGCGCTCAGTTCCATATCTCATCACCTGAGTAGCATCAAAAGTAGGCTACTCCCTTTCGGCCGCAGGATGATGATGACGAGTAGCTGCTTCTTCTTCTTCTTCTTCTTCTTCTCTCTCTTCTCTGAATTTCTTGTTGGAATGTCTGAAGTATGTTGATGTAAATGATGACATCATCCATGTTGCATCATGGGATGATGTCATCCATCAAGTTGTAAAAAGTCAACATGAATTTTAGATATTTTGTAAATATCTTTGTAAATAGGTGGCTGGCTCCTTTTTGCCTTCTTTCCCTCTCCTCTTCTATATATATTGGAATACTTGTTGTATTCAAAGAGGTGAACATTTTTTAGATGAAAATAGAAGTGAGGAGAGAAAGACTTTGAGATTTCTTGTAACAGAAGAAAATAGTAATACAAATATTGAGACTTTGTGCTGAATACCTGTGTTATGTGTCAGAACTTTCTTATGTTAGATTTGCACATGTTTATTCTGTTAGATTCAAATCTACTTTTCTGTCATTTTCTCATCAGTATTGCTTTGTTTATTTATGCAAGTAGGTTTGGCTCTGTTTACTACCAACCCAAAAACATAAATCTTCTGACCTTTCTGCTTTGGAATTCATTTCTTTTCTCCCTTTGGACCTGTTCCTTCTTCCTCCTCTCTTTCATTCCTTTCTTTTCGTAGCCAGAAATAAACCTACTGGGATGAGATCCCAAACCCCCGAAGGCAGAATCTGTGAGACTTGCATAGATTCCTGCTAGTAGAATAGCAATAAACCAGTTTCTCTTTGCTAACTCAAAGAGGGGATTTTCCCTGCACACTGTTGGCTTGTTTATCCATAGATCTGCCCAAGCGACAGATTTTCAGACCAACAATGCTTTAGCAAGAAAATAGAAGGAATTGTAGACATGATGAATGCTAAGAGCGATGAATTGAGTTTTGATGAGGTGAACGCTTTAGTGGGTGACCTACTTTAGTAGGCGTAGGGTGAGATAGATGCTTGGGAAAATATTGAAGCAATAATAAAGAATTATTTTTCCCTCCTACAGTAGTAACAAATTATTCCATTCTTTATTGGCATTGTCCCTATCTCACTATTCTTTATTCTTTAAAGAAGCAGGATGTTACCAAGGATGGAGAACATGCTTAGTGTGGGGTGATGTTAGGCCCTGAAATATTAGCCAAGTAACAAATGGCGCACACACACAAGACCAGTAGGAAGGAGGACACTCAGGGGAAAGTGTGCAAGACAAACAAGTTTGAGAAGGTTTAAGTAAAACCAGGGCACACGCAGGAAGCAGAACACAGGTTTAAAGTACATACCCATATTTGGCATTCCATATGCACTTGAGGAAAAACGTGAAGACCCAACTAGATGTGATGAATGGATAAGGTGTTAGCTTGGAACCTTGGAGGTCAAGAAAATGATATTCCATGCAGGGAATATTCCTAGAAGACATCATTACATAGAGTGGAGGGTTTGCAAAGGGATAAAAATTACCAATGGAGGACCACATCGACACATGGCATGCGATCCATCTAGGAGAGAAGGCATTGTAGTGGGTTCTGATCCTATAAAATGATATGCTCGGGCTAGAGGAAGAGAGGAGAAGATAGAAGAGGGATGAACATATAGAAAAAGAAAGAATTCAAGAGATGATGGGAGACAGAGGGAACACAAAAAGAATAAGATTTAGGGTAAAAATCTACTGCAGTAGTTCTAGGGTTTAGAGCACTAAGTGCTAAGGGTTGTATGGAACTAGGATCTGTAATGAGGGTTAAAATGGGAAAGGTATAAAGAGGGTATCATATGGGGAAGGATTTGCGGGGACTAATTCCCTCTCATTTATTGTATATGGGTTGAGATGATCCTTTTTACTGTAATGTGGATACTTGGACTATGTCAAATCAATATATCTTTGGGTTCATTCTATATATTTTACTTAAGGGTGTAAGACCTCATGTCATTTGACTTATCATGACTCAGATCCAGTTTATTATGCTTCTTGCAATGTTCTTTAGATTTTGTGATGCACCAATGCTAGATTTTCTAGCTGCATTTTCTACCTCTTGAAATAAGTGAATATAATTCTAATTTTGCAAATCATCCTCCATTAATGGCGGAACCATCTTACAAAGCTCACATAAAGGAGGGGCTTGGCAACCCTGCATGCCTTGGGTTAGCACTAGAAGATATGGTGACTTTGGAGGTAGAGGATACACAAGAGGAAACACATGTACTGGATCTAATGGGCAACGTCCACACCAACCCCAGTATATTTATATGGAGATGTCCCTTCATCTTCCAGAATATAGAGACATTGAATATGCAACCAAGCATGTGCATATGTATGAGATACTATGGGGCGCAAAGGGGATCACTGCTCTAGAACGCAAGGTGATTTAGTTTATAACTACATTACAAGGGCACACATATAGTTGGTACAGAAAGTTTGACCTTGACCAGAATTGTGTAGATTATACCACACTGCGAGATACTTTCTTGAAATAATTTTATATCCCTGAGTTTGAGTAGAAGAGCATCAATGTGTTGAAATATATTAAGAATGACACTACTCAGAATTTTCGGGAGTATGATGCTCAATTCAAAACCCTTATGTCTAAGTTATCATATGACATCCATGTGAGCCAACATGCACAGTGGTTTGTTGGAGGATTGATCAATCCTTTTACAAGGGTTATTTCACATAAGACTTATAAATATCCATGCAAGTTGCTTGAAGCATCTTTGCGTGATGAGGTGGTAGGGAGTGTAGACATAAGAGTGAATCTATTTTTTGAAGCTTAGATTGCATCAATTTCTATACAATTGGAGAAATTATCTCCTAATTTGGCACATGAGACACACAATGGAATTTAGTGTATAGATTGTGAAGTAGATGGGCATACTAAGGATAGTTGTCCTCATAAATCAGTGCGCTCCTTGTTTCAGGATTACAAGATCTGTCACTTGGACCACTATTCAAGTCAGTGCCCATTGTTGCAACACATGATAAGAAAGAATTTTTCCTGTTACTAAAAAATTTTTAGATCTTCCACTCATGATAATGAATATTGCAGGTTGATTCATCAGATTCATGATGTTGTTGATATTGGTGTATGACAGACTAATGTTGTAAATAATTCTATGGAGAAAGGTGAGCATCATGACCATGATCATAATGAAGGTTGCTTCGATGGAGGCCATAGTAGAGGTTAATATTACCGAGGAGGATTCATAGGCCAAGGTTGCGATAGTGGAAGAAGTGATTTCCCTCATGGAACTTGTTATACATGTGGATCCCCTCATCATTACAGGTGCGAGTGTCCTCAAAACATTGTCTATTCTTTTTGTGGAAATAACCACAACTATGAAGAATGCCTAAACTTATATGAATAGTTGAGTAACAAACACAAAAAATAGAACAAGGGCATGGGAATGGTTAGAGTGAAGCATGTCATGGAATATCAGTGGATGCCAAAGTTAACAACGGATCCTGAGTTGGTTCCTATGAATATTACTACATAAGCTAAGACTGCACGTTTGAGAGAAGTTCCAAAATCAAAGCCTGCCATTACTAAGGAGAAGGTTATTCATGCAAAGTATCCAGACCCTATGCATCAGAAGGATGTTTATCAAGAAACCATGGAGGTAATTCAGAATTTACAGGGCAAGATAGAGTTTTTGAAAGAGCATTCGTAGAAGTTAAAATAAAAGAAAGAATATGAGCTCCATCATACAGATGTTGATTATTTAAAGGATGTTTACAAGATATTGCACCAGGAGAACATTATTCCTCTATTAGGGAATTGGTTAAAAGGAAACCCTCTGCGCGTTGGGATTGAGTATGAAAAGCATATTTTGAATGCTAACCTTCCCCCTCATATTCTTGATTATGATAAAGAAATCACTCTGAATGTTGTTGTTGATGGTTGGTTTTGAGTAATATCTTGATTGACACATGCACGAAAGTGAATGTGCTCACTTTGGATGCATGGGTTTAGATGGGTAGACCACCATTACATCCATCTTCAAATGTTTTGTTTATGAAAAACAGAACTAAAGCCACACTAATTGGAGTTTTAAAGGATGCATCAATTACTATACATGGAGCCAAGTTTATTGGGGATTTTGAGGTCTTAGTGCTTGCAGAAGCAGGCATTTTTATATCTTTTCTTGGGCACCCTTAGTGTTATGCCAATAATGTTGATCTACAATTCAAAAAAGGGTATATAAGTTTTGAGAACAAAGAAGAGTGTGTCATTATCTCCTTGATAGATGGAAAATATGCACCTTATGTAGATACCTTAAGTGAATAAGACTTAAACAAAATATATGTGCACTCCATTCAAGATCCATAAGTTCTTGAGCCATAAAAGGAAGGATTTCTCCAATGGGATGATGCATATTCTATGAGAGATACTAAAAGTGTTGCATGCGACAAATGGGCACATGAAACTTATAAAATGGTTGGGCATGAAGTACGAAGTGCAGCTGCACACATTAGTAAACCACATAGTATCAGGAGTTTGGGTAACAACAGGGTTCTAAGGTACACTGGTGAAGAGAATCTAGAAGTATTCCTGCTTGGTATGTAAGTTCAGTGGGAATGCTAGGTGGAAAGAAATAATATGCTAGTTTATACTCTACGTAGGATGGTAGTGCGCTGGTGCATGGTTCACAGGGATAATGTTTTAAAGTGGAGAGAAGTCAAGGTTACTTTATCTACTAGATTTTTAAGGATCAATGCACCTACTCATATATGTGCATTTCATGGTAATGATATTCTTCAGCACCACGTTCAACAGTGTGAGAGACTCAAGATAGAGGGGAAGGAAGCTTTACCACCTTCGTTATGGGTGGACAAGCTTTATTTCACCTTGTGAGGTTGCACACGCACATGGTATATCTATGGAAAGTTGAATAGAGAGGCTGGAAATCAGCAAAAACTTACTGTAGGTATGATTCAAACCTTTGACTATTTTTCCACTAAACCTCTAGTGAATGAGGCATTATAGGTTATAAAGCGCTTAATAATGGGAGATAGTGCAAAGAATGAGGAGATCCCTCAGGATTTGTTAAGAGAGTCATACTTGGAGGCACATTTTGAAGAGGATGAAATATATGTTAAACCATTGTGGTGTGCTTACCTAGAAAGAGAAAATGGTAAAATGGTCGATATAGTTGATGATGAGGAAGTGGAAAACTTGGATGGTTAGCATACAGAAGGTAAGTATGAGGTTTTAGACAACGTGGATGAGAAAGCGTGCACCTATGAAGACCAAGAAAGTAAACATCAGAATAGGTTTTAAACCTAAGTCCCTCTCCGACCAATAAAAGGAGCGACCAATAAAAGGCTCCCCGAGTCCCCGTTAATCTAACTGAAGCCGATCGGAAGACATGCATGCCCTCTATATTGATCTGGCAAACAGATATGGAAAGATAGGGGCGGGCGGGGCAAGGTTGGTTAAGAGCCCACCCGACCTCCCCACTCCCCCTAATGTGGGGCCCCCCCAACCTGGCTTCCCCGCTATGGCCCATATAGAGAGAGGGGGGGCCTCCAAGCCAGATCTATAGATAGATAGATAGATAGATAGATAGATAGATAGAGATCTGTATTCTATATGCCCTCTATATTGTATTGATCTGGCCCTTATCTTACCCAGATCTATATGGACGTGACAAAGAGCGGAGCATACGTATCTCGAGTCGAGTGATCCAACCATACCATACATTTCTGCTCCCAATCTAATATATGCGTGTCTGGTCTGTATGTAGTTAGAGTATCGGAATGCATCATGCCCGGGCCCCCACCCCAATATAGAGTCTAGATAGAAGGGGGAGGGCCTATATAGATATGGCCGCCTATATAGATATGGGGGAGGCCATCATTGGAGATTATTGGTCTAACTCTGAAGTTGCTAAGATAATTGAGCTAATGCGTGACTTCTAGGATCTATTCCCTAGAGACTATCGTGAATTAAAATGGGTACATGAATCTTTGGGTGAGATGGAAATCAAGCTGAAGGAAGCTTCTTGCCTAGTTTAGAAGAGGCATTATAGGATGAATCCGAACTTGTGCGTCAAGGTGAAAGAAGAAATTGGAAAATTTTTAATTTATGGGATCATTGTGCCTATTGAGGAGTCATAATGGGTGAGCTCTATGGTGATCAACATCAAGAAATATGGGAAAATATGGATTTGTGTGGATTATATGTAATTAAATACTACATGTGTGATCAATCCCTTTCCCACACCATTTACTGAAGAAATTATGGAAGGAGTTATAGGGCATAAGATCTACTCCTTCACTGATGGATTTTTTGGGTATTATTAGGTAAGGATAGAAAAAGAGGACCAAGAGAAGATGACTTTAACCACTGAATGAGGAATTTTTGCATACACAGTTATGCCCTTTGGATTAAAGAATGGGCCTGCAGTATTTTCACACATAGTGGTACAAGTGTTTTAGGATTTTATTCACAAGTTATTGATGGTATATCTAGATGATTAGACAGTTTATGGGCTTGTGAAGGATCAATGTAATAATTTGAGTCTGATGTTTGAGAGATACTGATAGTTGAGCATCTCTTTAAATATTAAGAAGTGCATACTTTTCACACCCTTTGGAATTTTTCTAGGACACATTATCTCTAAGGAGGGCTTGCTATTGGATCTTGCTAAAGATGTTGTGGTCTTGGGCTTAGAAGAACCTACTAGCCAAAGCGATGTGTGTGGATTCTTGGACAACACGGGATACTATAGAAATTTTATTATGGGCTATGCCAAGACCTCTGCACCCTTAGAAGAATTATTAAAGGGAAAAGGAAAGTTATATTAGGGTGAGGAGTAGCATCATGCATTTGAGACTCTACAAGAAAGGCTTACTAAAACTCCTATTTTGCACTTTCCTTCATGGTCCAAACCTTTTTGCGTTTATGTAGATTCCTTCGGCATGGCCATTAGCGCAATACTAACACATCCTAAAGAAGTTATTGGTGATCATCCTATTTACTTTGTGAGAAGAAATTTGACTCCAGTAGAATAGAATTACACAATGATAGAGCGAAAGGTGTTGTCTATGATCTTCATGCTCCATAAGTTTTGATAGTATTTTCTTGCTACCCCATTCATCTTTTATACAGACCACATGGCATTGAAGTATTTTGTGAACAATCCCATTTTACAGGGGTGCATATGTCATTGGGTTTTGTTATTTCAGGATTTTAACTTTGTTGTGGTGGTTAAGTCGAGTAAGAGAGATTCTTGTCCAAACCATTTATCAAGGATTCAATGAGGAGAGGATGTGTAGAGAATTGAGGACACAATACCAAATGCATAGTTTTTCAGGTTAAACGGCATGCCCTTAGAATTAGAGGACATTGATGTCTTTTTATGCATAGGTGTGGTGTCCGAGGGAATGAAGGTTTTGGAAAAGAAAAAACTTTCCATTTGCACCACACCTTATAGGTTGATCAATGGAGACTTATACAAGTTAGGTTGTGATGAATTTTTGCGCCAATGTGTACTTAAAAATGATCAAAAAGCAATTATGGAGGAGGCTCATGGTGATATTGCAGGTGGACACCTTCTAGGGGATGCCACCGCGTGTAAGATTCTATCAGGTAGTCTATGGTGGGAAACATTATACAAGGATTGTAAAGAGTATTCTAAGGCATGTGACCATTTTCAGCACCTTGGAAAGCTTAGGGATAGAGATGAGATGCATTTTAGGCCTATTGTTAGTACATAACCTTTTGAGAAGTGAGAAATTGAATTTTTGGGCCCTATCTCCTGAGATTCATGTGGGATAATATTGTGATACATTATAACTTGTAAAAACTATCGTATAAGATGGCCAAAAGTGGTGTCTACAAACGATTGCACAATAGCTACTGCAGTAAGGTTTCTATGGGAAAATATTAATAACATGTATGAATTCCCTTTAAGTTTAACAAGTGATAGGGGTACTCATTTCCTTAATGAGACTATCAGGATATTACTGGATGATTTTATGGTTACACACCATAGAACGACACCTTATCACCTTGAATACAATGGAACTACTAAGGCCTGCAATAAGATACTGAGCCATACATTGACGAAAAATTGTGATGTTGGAAGGAGAGATTGGGATGATAAAGTCTCTGTTGTACTCTGGGTGTCTATGAAACCCTACAAGAGGTTGAATAAAGCAACACCCTTTTAGTTGGTGTTTGGCACAGAGGTAGTTCTACCAATGGAATTCATGCTACCTTATTTGTGTATTGCACGTGGAGGAGGTTTGACTGATGATCAAGCACTGAAAGAAAGAATTGACAAGATGATGTAGTTGGATGAGAGGCATGCCATAACACAATGGAGTTAGAAGTAAGAAAGAGCTAGGTAGAAGGCATGGCATGACATGCACATAAAGGATAATAAGCTTGAGGTTGGACAAATGGTACTTTTGTATTATTCAAATTTTTTGCACCACCCTGGAAATATTAAGGTGCATTGGTTAGGACTGTATGTTATAACTTATATACTAGATTCAAGCGCTTTCCAGTTATAGGCACTAGATGGAACAAAGTTTCCTGGTTACTTCAATGGGAGTAGGATGAAACCCTACTATAAATAAGTCTTCTTAGTGTTTGTAATAAGGAAATGTTTCCACTTAGATTAGATTTCCTTAATGCATTCCCTTTATATGTGTTTCCTTTCATAATTGTTATGCTTTGTCAATTTAGTTCAGTGTTTTGTGTAATAAGTGTGCTTGTGTGCTAGAGGCTAATTATTATCTAAGTGTTTTCATGCACAGAGGACGAAACATACCCTTAGTGTGGGGTGGTTTTATACAAGGTTCTTTACCAGGTTTGAATATTAATTGAAGACGAGTATGCATAAAGAAACCTTTTTTCGGGTGCTTATAGGGAAGGGTGCAGATAGAGAAAGATTTCTCATGCTTGAAGATCACTTATGGATGGATTTATAGTGTAACATGAGGTCGGCTACAACAGTGGAAATTACTTAGAAGAATGTGTAGTGGTGAAGTACTTCAGCGCATGAGGGCACGTAGAAGGAGGTATGTGGAAAAAAAGTAGAAGGTGAGCCAGAAGATTATGACTAAGGTGCGGAGATGAGTAGCGCGAAAAGTTATCCAAAATGATGAATTAATGTTAGGGACAGTGTTAGGTGAAGATAAATAAATGTGATAAAGTTTTGAAAATATATATAAGAACGTGTTGTGAAATAATTTTTACCTTTGCATACAAGAGATTTCGAGCAATTTGAAGGTGAGCGAGCTAACAAGATAGTTGTGAAGTGCGAAGAGTTATGAACCAGTTGTATTTTTTAAGATTTGTGCACACGGTAATCTTGCACTCTATTTGATGAAGTGTTTGAGTGAAGTAGAAGCATGGGGGGAAGAGGATTAATAGATAGGGTTTGGTTTTAAGCTAGGGCATGAGGAGTTGAATTACAGAGCTCGAGGAAAGGAAAAGCACACACCTTTACACTTATTATGGCACCCAAAAGAGCACAGGAGCTCGTACAAGGGAAAAGAAGAAAAAATAAGTTGAGATTGAAGTTGAAGACACTCTCAAGAGTAGATTTTATAAAATGCAATACCCTGAAGGTGTTTTCATGGGCAACAATTCGGATTCACACATTCATCACTGCAAGGTGAGCGATTAAAACAACAAAAACAAGGATACTAAGGAGGAATTGGAGAAATTGTTTGTGGTGAAGACTTCAAAGAGAACAACGGATGACATGGCGGTCTACAAAAATACGAGCAAAAATTTATCGACGAAGGTAGGATTTTTCCAGTTATATGAGCTCCCTTATTTTGGAAAACATGAAATGTTATACCAATGGCTCATGAGAAGAGTCCATGAGGACTTATTCTGTCATGATGAGGGGTGAAAAGGTATATTTACCAACTAAATTAAATGTTAGGTTAACATACATTAATAAGTGAAAATATAAATGTGCACACCATAATAAAAGAAAATAACAACATAAAACAAATTACACAGTGACACCGTATGTAATGTGGAAAACACATAAATGGGTAAAAAACCACGAAAGAATAATCCACTATAGAGAAACATTTTACAAACCAGTCCATTAACTCCCCCGTCACTTCTACTCCATGTATTTATCCATAATCCAAATGATTTATGTGATCTAATGAATATGAGCTACATTCATATTTAAATAACCTAAAGGGTTATGTCCATATTAAGTGACGGGGCACACCCCGATTTAATAAATAGTTAGTTAATTAATAACTAACAAATCTAATCTAAATTTTATATTTAAATAATAAGAATATGAATTATTGTATATTATTTAATATACTCTTATTATTTAAATATAAACTAAACATTATGATGCACTTAATATTATAGTTCTAAAACTCCCCCTTAATATTAAGTGGGGATCCATATGCCAACATTACATGTTTATACAATAGGATTTACAAATTCCTAAACCCTAAAGGTTTATGCTAGCACATGTAATTTTGAAGGAATTATAACACCTTCATCATGCTCAACTTACCTTTTGGTACAAAAGGATTTGGAATCCATAAATCAGACATATGATTTTAGGCTAAGCATGATTTATGAGACTACATCTCACTGATTCTCATGTAAATAATCTTATACCGCATCTCTAGGAGCCTTTTTAACACAAGAACTACCTTTATGAACATATGCACACTAAACTACATTTTTCCTGTAAACTGTATGATCTAGAGGATCCTCACAAAGAAACACTGATCTAAGATCTTCTCAGAAATTGTTGCAGTCATTTTTAAAGCATGGAGAAAAATTATACGATTCCGACGAAGTCTTATTTGCAGGAAACGAAGCTTGTTTGCAAAAGTTATAGCCTGCTGAAACTTTTGGGCAACTGGTAAAATTTGGAGTTTTGTGCAAGTTGGACGTGTGCACGCTCGCCAAGTGTTTCGATTATATTGCGACATGTGGAAAAATTGTGTGACGTACTAAAAAAATGGGTTTTGGAACGCCAGTCTTGGACACTCATTCTCGGACAAATGGACCTCGCTATTTACTGGCTGGGAGCCCTCAGCCAGGTTCGACACACTTGATTATGGAGGGGTGCCTTGGCCTCCTCATTTAATCATTAAACCAAATTGTGTATATAAACTCTTATATTTGCCTTTGCACCATGCATGTGGGACATTTAGGCATGCATTATTTAAATTATCCACGCCTATTTGTTATTTACCAATTTCCACGCATTATCTATTTCTAACTATCCACGCATTATCTATTTCTAATATTCACGTGCTGTCCATATCCTCAGCCAAACTGATTGATTAAACCATGCGCTATCTATTAAACCATGCACTAGCTATTATTAGCACCTAAAAGACAAACCATGCATGGGCCCCAAGTAATGCGCCCTCCACATAAGCATAAAGGTGGCTCTTTAGCCAAGTCAAAACCGCCCTCCATGCATTTTTAAATGCATTCCATTTTTCACGCCCCCACAATGTGGGATAAAACTCTTAAAATGCACCTAAGGAGAAGGAGGAGAAGTGGAGGGGATTGGAACAACTGACCTCCCATCCAAAATTATAGGCACCTAACCAATGCGCCAGCGGTTTGGAAACAATATAAAAGGAGGTATATCATATTTGTATAGTATTTGGGGACTGTGTAAAATTATTGTAATGCTCATAACTTGAGATAGGAGTGGAATTTGGAGGAGATGTAAAAAGCAACACCTGTTATTTTTGACAGAGGAAGACTGTGATAAGGTTAGAATTTTGTATAATTCTTTGTAAAGAATTATTTTCAATATTTTAATAGATCGGTCCCATTTAACCGGACCCAGAGATGTAGGCCTCAAGCGCCGAACTCCATTATCAATTCTTACGTCACATTGCTGGTGAATCCTCTTCATTTCTTTCAATATTTTTACAGTACTTGTAGTTTTTATTCTTTTATTAAAAATACAAAAGAAATAATGCTCAAATTTTACATCAAAAATCAACACAAAGCAAGAATAATGTGTGTGCACAATTGCTAGTTAAATTTGGTTTTCAGATCATTGGTATCAGAGCTGGTTTTGACTATTTTTGGTTTAGTTTAACGTGTTTTGGATTACAAGTTGTGTGTTGGATGTTAACAAGGTCTCGATCTAAGAAGGGTGAAGGATAATTAGTTCAAGGAGATCCCAGAATTGGTACCAGATGATCTCGAAGTCCTACAATGGCAGATCGAGAGGAAGTGGAACAAAACTTTCGTCAATCCTTCCAACAGATGAAGGAAATGGTGGAAGAAATGTACTAAGATAGGAAAAGGGAAAAGGGGACCAGAGAAGGTAAGAAAGAAGAAAGCTCTAGTTCTGACATTCCAAAAAGAGACTCTTTAAAATATGATTTTGTTTCATTAAAGTTAGATATCAAGTTTGAATTGCCTATATATACTGGAGAGCTAAATGCAGAGAAGTTGTTTAACTGGGTCAAGCAAATAGAAGTATATTGCAGGGTTCAGAGAATTGTTGATGATGAAGCAAATATTCATCTGGAAACTCTTCAGATGGGTGGAACAACACTCATTTGGTGGGAGAGTAAGCTTCAGGAAGTGGAAGAAAAAAAAGGTATAGAAATCACTTCTTGGTCTGAATTTGTTTCAAATCTTAGGCAACAATTTTATCCTCTTGGTTATAAGCAACAAGCTATGATGGATTGGCAAACATTAAGACAAACTAAGGGACAAAGTGTTCAAGAACACACACAATAATTTAGGAAAAGGGCTCTAATTCTGGGAATTTCCCTAAACACAGAAGAAACATTGCTCATATATATTGGTGGATTGCATAGTTATCTAAGGCATATGATACTTGTTTTAGGTCCTATTAATATTGATGTAGTATGTGTTTAAGCAACCCATCTAGAAGCACGAGGGAAAATGAAAAAGAGTCCTCTTTCTCTTCTTTTAATCAGAAGAACAAGCAATCTAAAGGAAAAGGTTCGAAAGAACAAGGAAAAGGAAAGGGTAAGCATAAAACAAACTCTACTGTTAAGAAGGAAGATGAAAAACCATTTTGTAATCATTGTAAAAAAAACCATGATGAGTCTAAATGTTGGGAATTATATCCTGAAAAGAAGCATAAATGGATGTTTAAGAAAGGAAAACAAAAGAAAACAAACACCGTAGTGCATGATCTTGGTTCTGATTTAGTTGATGAAACCAAAATCACAGCTATGGGTTTACAAGGTAAATCAACTCTTTCAATTTCCAACAATAGCACTACAGATGTTGCATCTTCTTCTAGTAAACAAACTATACCTAATGATAAGAAAAGAAATGAGCTTTTCCACATTAGATTAATTTCAAAGCATACGAAAATTGATACTCTTTTTGATAGTGGATCTCAAGCTAATCTAATTTCTGAGGAGGTTGTTAAGAAACTAGGACTCAAAACTAAACCACATCCCAAGCCTTATCCTTTGGGCTGGGTTTGTGATGATGCAAACTGCAGGTAACTAAAACTTGTACTTTCAGATTGCCATTACAGACAAGTTTATTGATGAGGTTGAATTGGATGTAGTTCTTTGGATATTTGTGGGGTGGTTTTGGGAAGTCCTTATTTATATGATCGTAAAGCAATCTTCTATAGGGAAGAAAATAGATATCTGCTTGTAAAGGATGGAGTTGAGTTTATTATTAGAGCTCACCATGAAAAGAATAATCTATCCTTGGCAACTGCAGGTCAAATGAAAAGGCTTGTAAACTCAAGCAAAAGTTTTGTGCTCATGGTGGTCAAAGCCAAGGAAAAAGAAAATGAGATGGCTTTTGAGACTTGCGATCTAAAACATAAGGATGAATTGGTAAAAATTGTTTCTCATTTTGATGATGTTTTTCAGGATCCACAAGGTCTACCTCCCAAAAGAGGGGTTCAACATGAGATACAGTTGCTTCAGGATGCACCTCTTCCTAATATCGGAATGTACAGGTTTTCAATAGTAGAGAATGAGGAAATCAAGAGACAGGTAATGGAACTTTTGGCTCAAGGTATAATTCGTCCAAGTACATCCCCATGTGGATCACCAATTATATTGGTTCCTAAGAAGGATGGCACTTGGTGAATGTGTGTTGATTTCCATGCTTTTAAACAAGATTACTATAAAGAATCGTTACCCTCTTCCTAGAATAGATGATTTACTGGATCAATTAAGGAATGCAATTTATTTCACTAAGTTAGACTTAAGAAGTGGTTATCACTAAGTAAGAATTTAGAAGGTGATGTTTGGAAAAATGCTTTTAAAATGAAACAGGGATTGTTTGAATGGTTAGTGATGCCTTTTGGTTTGTGCAATGCACCGGCAACATTCATGAGAGTTATGAATGAAATTTTTAGACCATTTATTGATATTTTCGTTATTGTCTACTTAGATGATATTTTTATTTTCAGTAAATCATGGGATGAACATATTAAACACATCCAAAAAGTCTTAGATGCACTAAGGAAAGAGAAATTGTATTTGAAGATGTCAAAATGTGAATTTGGAAAAACATATTTAATTTACTTGGGGTATATTGTAGGAAATGGAGAATTGAGAATTGATCCTGCAAAAATAGAGGTTATTGTGAAATGGCCTAGACCCACAAATGTGACAGAAGTTAGAAGTTTTCTAGGTGCAGTTTAGTACTGGAGGAAATTTATTGCGAACTTCTCATATATTGCATCTCTTTTCCATGCTTTGACAAGTATTAAATAGGTCTTTCAGTGGGGAGGAAAACAACAAAAAACATTTGATACACTGAAAGAGAAGATAAGTACCACTCTGATCTTGGCACTTCCAAATTTACAACATTCATTTGAGATTGAGATGGATGCTAGTGACTACGCAATGGGGGCAGTTTTGATGCAGAACAAATGACCAGTGTGTTACCATTCAGAAACCTTTACAAGTGCGGTAAGAAACTATCCAACTTATGATAAAGAGTTGTATGCTTTGGTTCAAAGTGTTAAAAAATGGAAGCATTATTTAATGGGAAAAGAAACAATTATCCATACTAACCATCAACTGCTTCAATACTTACAAACACAAACCAAATTGCAGCAGTCTAGACATTTCAGGTGGATGGGATTTTTGCAACAATTTCATCTTGTAATCAGGTATAAAAAAGGTATTCAAAACAAGGTTGCCGACATGTTATCCAGATCACTAGCGGTAGTAGCATCTATCCTTTTGTAGCATAGTTCTTTGGCTCATGTTAGTTACAAGGAACAATATGCAAATGATGTTGATTTTAGAGAAGTGTATGAGGATCTAGTAAGTGGGAAACAAGTAGGAGAAAAAGATTATCATTTGCATGAAGGATTGTTATATCATTCTGGAAAACTTTGTATTCCAGAAAATGAGCATGTGCATATGATTAGGGAAGCACATACTTCTCTTATTTCAGGGCATTTTGGTGTTAGTAAGACAGTTGCACATTTACAAAATATTGCTATTGGCCTAGAATGCATGAACATGTAAACCGATATATTAAGGGATGTGTTCTTTGTGCCACAAGCAAGCCAAGTAATAGGAAATTAGGACTTTACATTCCTCTTCCTATTCCAACACGGCATTGGGAAAGTGTTTCCATGGACTTTGTATGAGGCTTGCCCATGACACGGAAAAAACATGATTACTTATATGTGGTAGTGGACAGATTTAGCAAAATGTGCGTGTTGGTTCCATGTACTAAACAAATAACTGGTGAGGGAACTGCACATTTATTCTTTCAGTTTGTTTGGGTTCATTTTGGTTTACCTACTTCAATCATATTTGATTAGGATTCTAGATTTCTTGGGGAATTTTGGTCAACATTGTGGGGGTTAATGGACACAAAATTGAAAAAAAGCACTGCTTTTCATCCATGGACTGATGGTCAAACAGAGGTTGTAAACCACATAGTAATACATTTGTTTAGGGGCTATTGTGGAAAACATCCTAAGTTATGGGATGAACATCTATATTATGTGCAACATGCTTATAATCTTGCCTCACATTCTTCTACTTTAAAGTCTCCATTTGAGACTTGTTATGGATATTTTCCTAATTCTCCTTAAGATGTATATTATGGACATGAAACTATTGTTAATGGTTTAAGTGATTTTGACAAGGCTAAAATATTTGTGCAGAGAATACAACAGGTTCATTAGTATGTCTATGAACAATTGGAGAAAAGTTAGGATAAGTACAAAGCCAGGCATGATAAACATAGAACTGATCACAAGTTCAAAGTTGGTGATTTAGTATGGCTTCACATCAGCAAGGAAATGACTGACATGTGAAGGTAAAAAATTGAAACCTATACGGTATGGTTCATTCCAAATATTGGAAAAAAAATGGTAATAACGCTTTCTGGTTAGATTTACCTCCTTATATGAAAATATAATCAGTTGTAAATGTTGAGAATTTAAGATTGTATGAACCACCTATGATCATTGATCATGATGATTCTAACATTATGCCTTCCATTGATGACTTTTCCCCTGAGTATCGTGATGAGTTGCAGGAAGACATCATTTTGGACAGGAAGGTCAAGAACTTTGTAAAGGGGTGATATTGAGTATCTTCGTTTTGGGTTCAAATGCATTCATCCAAACAAGGCTAAATGGATGGAAACCAGAAAGGTGAGGGAGAAAAACCCTCACCTATTCACCAATTAAGTTGACTTTTAGGGTCCAAAAGTTTCTCGAGTGGGCAGGAATGATCCAGGGGATCCTCACTAGAGAAATTTTGGTCTAATGATCTTCTCAATGATCAGTTACAGTAAGTTCCATGGCGTGGATAAAAATTAGACGATTATGTCGATATCTCATTTGTAGGAAACAGAGCTCATTTGCAAAAGTTATAGCCCGTTGAAATTTTGGGGAAACTGGCAAAATTTGGGATTTACGTGCAGGTTAGACTTGTGCATGCTTGCCAAATGGACCAATTAGTAATGCGACACATGGACGAATATAGTGTGACGTACTAAGAAAAATTTGCAAAAGTTTTTTTGGAATACGTCGGTCTTCGACACTTGATGATCGGTTAGGTGGGCCCCACTATTTACATGGCTGGTGGCCCTTAGCCAGGTTCAACACACTCGATTATGGAGGGGTGTCTTGGACTCCAATTCTAAATTGTAATCTATCAGAGCAACTCGTATATATTTACTCTTATATGTCTCCTTGTACGCCATGCATGTGGGACTAATTTAGGATATGTCATTATTTAAACTATACATTTAAACCTATTTTATATGTTACCAATTACCACGCATTATCTATTTCCAACTATTGCCACGCATTATATCCCATATTTCCAACTATTCACACGATGTCCATAGTCCTCAGCCAAACTGTCATATGATTAAACCATGCGATGTCCACGCATAAATACCATGTGCCAACTATTAACACCATGCGCTAGCTATTATTAGCACCTAACAGTCAAACGCATGCGTGGGCACCCAACTAATGAGCACCTTCACATACTTAGGGATAAAGATGGCTCTCAAGCCAAGTCAATGCATACCACCCACCCATGCCTATATAAATGTCATTCCTATTTTTCATGCCCAACACAATGTGGGATCTTATCTCTAATAGAAAATGCGCCCCAGGGGAAGGAGGAGAAGTGGAGGGGATTTGAACAGCTGGGCTCACTTGGGTAAAGGGATAGGCACCCAAACTAATACACCCAGAGATGTGGAAGTAGTATAAAAGGATGCTTTTTTGTATATGTATAGGGAGAGGGGAAGGTGGCTGTAAAATTATTGTTTTGCTCATAACTTGAGCTAGAGAGTGGAATTTTGAGGTGATGTAAAAAGTGACCCCTGTTATTTTCGACAAATTCATAGCACCCCCAGAAGTTCATAACCTTGTAGAATCTACTATTGTAAAGAATTATGGTCAAGATTTGGTAATAGATCAGTCCCATTCAACCGGATTCGGAGACGTTTTCCTCAAGTGTGGGACTTGCAAATTGGGATCAACTCTTGCGTCAGATTGTTGGCTGAATCCTACTTCATTTCTGTTAATAGGTGCATAGTGCATGCAATTTTTGTAGAGGTTTTGATTCAAAATCCTACTCTAACACTACCAAGGAGACATGGTTGAGAGATTTTACATGGAAATGGAAACAACATCTAAGCAAAAATTGAACGTGTGATACACCAATTGCTAGTTAAATTTGGACTTCAGATTACTGTATCAGTTAAATTTAGATCATACAAGATCATGGAGATTACAATGCTTTTAAAACATGCAGTAGATTACTATAAATGCAATGAAAGAGTCATAAGACAACTAATAAATGCATGAGGAGGATTGAAAATTGATCATAGAACACTCCCCATCAATGGCATTTCTAAGTTTGATACCAATGCATTTCACACACTTGCATTATTTTAGGCAACAAAAAATGTGTTGCATTCTTCATGGGAGGTCTGAAACTCCTTCAAATCTTGCCTGCTAAGGTAGAACTTGAAGATATTTATCAAAAGCAGAGAACCATCTCAACGGATAACACATATATGGACTTGAATCCTGCTTCCATTCTATAATGGATTGCAAAGAGAGAGAAAGTATCAAGAGGGAGATACCACTCTGAATACTACATTTAACTCAACCATACTTCCATTAACTTCCATGTGTATCAAATCATCCTGCAAACCTGCTTCAAATCACATTCCTTTGTTTGCTGCTTCCATTGTACTTCTGTACCTCAGAAGAAGAAATGGATGAATGTTGGTAGCTTTTACGCAGCTCTCAAAGTGATTTGATCTTGCACCAAAATGGTGTGAGAAGACATCTCTAGGGTATATTTTTTCCATCTAACATCGAGTTGATTCTTTATCCTTGGCATGTGGGAGAAGTTACAACCATGGTGAATTGAGACATCATAATAATGACTTCATATCGAAGCATTATTTGGTTCGCTTTTGACCAAGGCATGTAAAGACGTTTTTGGATTTTTCAAGTCCTGTAAGATACCTAACATAAAAATGATGTTTTAATGCATCCAATGCATAGTTAGGAGATCAAGATATTTCCAATGAGTCTGATTTTTCCCAACATACTGATCTCTGGATCAAAAGATATGCCAATTTGAAGATTTAGGGCAATCAGTATTAGGACGTCATCGAATTTAGGCACAAATTTCAATGGCATCCCCATTAGTGTCGAAAAATGGCGGCAAATCAGATTTGAATAACAGGTCAGTGGGGCCAAACATTAAGATTTTTCCCTTTATGGAAAAATTTACACAAAAATATCTGCAGCCCCTCATTGTAAACCGCATGACACGTGAGCACCTAAGACTTGTTCATCCGCATGCTTCAGAATAATCATTTCGTCCCTTTTCACAATAATAATGGAATAGTATTCACTGAAAACATTTTCCACTAACTATGGACCACTCCGCTATTGATGTGGACACGTGGCACCATGACTATTGGTCGATGGGAACTCTTCAATACATTTCCATTGCGACAAAATTATGTTTAGAAATGGCCTAAATCTCCTCAACATTTCCTAAGCTCACAAAATGAACCAGTTGGCATAATCCGATGTAGACTATCTACTCAACTCATCTCTCTGATTGGTAATACAGAACCATATAGTAATAAATTTTCCCCTGTATACATTTCAGCCTGAATGTTGATCTTCTAGTTCATTTTCCCCAAACCCATCCTAAGTTAAATAACTAGAAGAAGCCTCGACCATGATCCTACTTCCTTTTCCACGGGTATATGGGTGGATAGAGTCTTAGGAATCTATGCCTTTTCATTCCAAAGGGCATAATATTATAAAGCTTTTCTATGCCTCTCAGATGACCCATGATCTATTTCCTTCAATCAATCCCCTCGGGTTCCTGATACCCTTATTCATCTAGTGATTTTTGACAATTATAGCCATTGAAGGTTGAAAATTTCCAATCCTCTCCTTATGTCCATAATCCTCCCAAATAATACGAGTTAGGAGGACTTCATTTACCTTTCTGGAAACTGGCTGATAAGTTTGATGGTATCTTATTTCTAGTATGAATCTTGGGTACCCTCCTAGAAAATTTTGAGTCCCTACATCCTGCAATGTAGAATAATATAAGGCCCAATTTACTCTAGCTCTTTCTCTCATGGTAAGCAAGGTTAATTTGAGGCATGGAGTTATTGACCTATCAAAATAGTCATCACTTGTTCTTCATAGAACAGTGACATCCTATTAGATGATTTGCAAAAATGACATTAACAATGAAATCATCTTCTAGAGATTCTTGTAGAAATATGCTATAATTTAAATGTATAATTCTCAAGATTTTTAAAGATCGGTCTAATTGAGACCAATACCCAAAGAGAGCCACAAGTGCTAACCCTCCATGGAGATCCAATTTTTGCACGTCAAATTGTATGGTGTTAATAGTCTGTATTTTCTAATTAAATAATTAATACTTTTTCATTCCCTTATTCTTTTATAACAATAAGAATCTACAAACCAGGATACTAATAATTTATTATAAATCGTACCCAAATCCATCGACTCACAATTGCACCAAATCTTAACCTAGGAATAATATTATGATTTGCTAAAATTATTAATACTTTAGATCATTCTAATTGTCTTTACGCATCACAAGGTGAAGCATAGGACGATTAATTCTGTACTTTAAGTAGCTTGATATGTAACCCACTTAACAATGAGTTAAGCATGTGTTCCAGTAGGATACTGTTCTTTTTTAAATTTTACCAAGTTGCCCACGAATTAAAGCCATGTGAATTCTGAATTCAATTGAAATCAAGATGATCAATACTAATATATTTTCATAGTAGCACTCAGTATGATATTCTATGCAATTGATAAATTTGACTAGACATATTTTGCGGCTAGTACTTATATAAGCGTCTCAACAATGTATTTAATAATTCATATACTTACTCAATAGAGTTTTTATAAAATCCACCAAGTTGTATAAAGTCATTGTAATTTTATTATGATTAATAATCATTATGTTAAAATTAAAGGAGGACCGTCGCCATTAGATATTTATAACGATTACTTAGTATGATATCAAAAATCAACGTAGGCAATCATACAGATTTTTTATGATTGAAACAATGAAAGAGGGCCAATAGTTGGAAAGGAACCTAGTCATTGTGGTTAAATGTAAATCACCTTAGAAAAAATGATTATAATTATTCTTTACAAGTGTAATCATTATAATTTTCCAGTAATTAATATCTTTGAGAAAACTGTAAAAAAGCAGATAATTGAGTCGCCAATTTTCAAAAAATTTAGAATCACATGATGGCATAAAAAAGCGGAGGAACAGTTTGTTCCCCAATATCATCATGGAATTGTCCTGGCTAGATTTTATGCTATAGTTAGATACACAATCCTAGGTTTCCATTTCCCCATCACATTAACTAATAGAAATCCTATGTCATGTTTTAGATACTATTGTTTGGCACTCGATTTACTCTGCCATATGTTTTGGTATTAACTTTTATTCTTAGGGATCATGAAATAGACTAATTGATGTAGCCAGTAAGTCCACTTTGTTGTGGTCTACTTCCAGGATTATAAGTTGTTCCGAATGAAAGTATACAATTGTTGACGAATTGCATGCACTCATGAATTATGCAACACGTATGCGGATGAACTCTCAGTGCGAATAACATTTTGGGGTTAGCTTTGCAATAAGTAGATCCAAGATTATTGCATTCATACAAAATGGAATAAACTCTGGTGGATGATATGGCCGATTCCTATTCCAATGAAATACAGAAATAAATTCATACGTAGACTTCATAATGTAACACAAGCATTTACTAAAAAACCTCATCAAACTTTTAAGCGAAACTTAGGGTCAGATCACAAATGCATAAAAATGCATTACCTAAACTTATTTAGATGTGATCAGCAAAGTTATATGAAGAACACATGTCTAGAGTCCAATCAACACAAATCCATGATATCTTGCAATGTGAAATCATGCTTACAGATAAAATTACAATACCTGGTTGTCAAGTGTGTCCATCAGTTTGGCCTGTATGCCTCTCTTTTAAATAGAACACATAAGGCAGTTGAAATCATCCGTTAGATTTCCATTAGTGTTTACTACTAAATGGGAGTAATAGCATTTACACTACAAAATGCCATTGCATTGACACAAGTTGAAATTATCTAAATGTTCTAAGTGCCACAGGTTTGATGTGCAAGTAATTAATCTACCTGCAAACAATGAGAAGTAATGGCTTTTAACCATATTACAAGATATATTACAATTTAGCTCAAGTTACTTTATTACAATATAGGAGAGAATTCAAAGAAGGGATAATTCCAGCTCAAATTTGAAATCATGCATTTAACCTTTTTGTTGACTACCTTAATCTCCTCATTTGCGATAGTACTGCTGTGAAACCCCTATTTGACCTCCATGACTGAAATGGCTGAGTCTTCTATTTTAGAATTTTTCGAATCACCTTCAGCTTCTCACCCAAATCAAGACTTATTTTCATTTCTATTGCATGTAGAGGAGGTACCGAGAGCTTTCCGAAAAGTCCAACCTTATATTACTTTCCTAACCTTTCAATGTGACTATAAGTTATGGAACATTGTAGTATATAAGCACAAAATTTGTAGTCTAAGTGTATACAGTAGCATATCGGGTATTCTTCCTTAAAATCTGCATCGGGTTTTTGAACTTCTCCGGCATATTTTCCTTATGTCGGGTTTTTGAACTTCTCTGGCATATTTTCTTGTCGGGCTTTTGAAATTCTCCGGTATATTTTCCCTTTGTGTTTATCTATATTTACCCGGGGGGTAAATATATACAACAATTACCACATCCCAAATGTGGGACTAAAAAGGTCTTCACTAATTAAATAAATTTCCAAGTCAATAGTCTATGCCACATTCAAGGAAAAAAAGATTATTTTTTTAGTGGTATAACCTATCTCCACGTGGAAAGCAGTAACAAGTCATACATGCCATACAAACTCCCACGGTTATGTGGTTCTTTGGAGCACTACTCATTAAAATAGCATGCCATACAAACTCCCACGGTTATATAATTTATCTTTTCAATTTAGAACATATAATAGGATATGATGAATTTTTTACACTATGCTTTATCCAAGCACTTACGGAGGGAGACAAATAAGTTTCAGTAGGTTTATTTAAAATGTGTGGTCAAACAAATTTAACTAAACCCTTATTCATATATTTTTAATAGTCTATAAGTTTTTAAATAGAATATTAAATTTTTATTTTATTTTTTATTATTGGCAAATAGTTTTTTGAAAGGGACTATACCCTTGAGAACAAAAGAAGGCCTAAGAGCCAGAATAAGAGTGAGAATCAGAGAGAATGGATCAAGATCCGAGTGTTACAATGAAGCTCGAAGTAGCCCAAAAATAGCTACTCAAACGAGACAAAACAACAAAATTACTGCAAAAAAGCAGTAAAGAGACCACAAAAAAACAACAAAAAAACAAATAGAAGCAGCAGAAGCAACCAATACTACTTCTTGGTAGCTTTGTCGATGCTGGTCTTGACTCTCTTCCAGGCGCGAAACATACCCAAAGTTGTCATGTGGGCAGCATCAGTTTTATCAAGCTCCTCAATGGTTCTTTTGCTCTCTTTTTCATTGCCCCAAAGTGTAGCCAGGACACCGCTGGGGTTGGAAACACTCTTGGCATGACCCTCAATGAAATCCTCAATTGCCCTAAGGGTGGCAATGATGTAATCATGTCTAGTTTTGGCCATCCCTAAGCGGGAGTCAAAGGAGGTCAGCTTCTTATAAATGTCCTCAATCTGACTGCTATCAATGTTCTCCTCCCCCTCCATGCTTTTCTTTCCTTTCTATTTAGCCAGCTTCTTGACCTCATCCTTCAACAGTTTCATCTCAGCCTCTAAGGCCTCCAACCTCTTTGAAGAGCTATCCAACTGCACTTCCCGGGGACTGGCACTGCTGATATTCAGAAGATCATGTGCAATCTCAAGTTCGAAAGGCTCCTTCTCCACAGCAAGAGACTCAAGGTTGAGCTTCCTGGAGGCCCTGGTGACTGGTCTTTTAGAGGTAGAGGCAAGGTGGGTGGCTGGAGCAGTAGAAGGGGGAATGGATGGAGAAGCTAGAGCAGCCGGCTGGGGGGTGATAGCAGTGGTGACAGGGGCAGCAGGAGAAACAGGGCTAATAGTAGCAGAGCCCATCAAAGGGGTAGTCAGGCTAGGAGAGGAGGGAAGCCCAGGGTATTTTAGAAGGCAATCCTTGATGCAAGGGAACCACCCAGGTGTGCTTCTGAAACTCCAAAATGGAGCGTTCAAGGGAGTTCAGCAGATAGTGGGGAAAGAAAACTAACCGATTCCTACGGAAGTGGTTTAGAAAGATAAGATGTTTAGCAGGGACAGTGACAAACCTACCTTCCAAGGAGATGAATCGAATCATCATGCGAGTAACCTCATCATAGGGTGGAGGAATTGAGCTGAAAAGTAGGCACACTGTACCAAATGTGAGCTTCTCAGATCCCTCCACAAATCTTCTTTCTTCAGCATCTCTATCAACCCTTTTGTTGAAGAAGCGGTATCCCTCCACAAATCTTCTTTCTTCAGCATCTCTATCAACCCTTTTGTTGAAGAAGCAGTATCCCTCCAAACAAAGACTGGTCACTTCAACAATAAGATCTTCATTGACCAATATCTTCTGTCCCCCGTAGTCAACATTCCACTCCTTCCATTCCTTAGCAAAATGCACAAAAATGCTTTGGTCATGCGCTTGCACCTTTTCCATGAATTTGGTGAAGCCACCTTTGCTGAGAATGTTCCAAAGCTCGATATTTTCCTTCCAGTTGGGGTCCACGCATGGCTCAATTTGGCAAGGAGGTCCTCCCATCTTCTCTGTGAAAGAATGATTACAACAATTTCCCAGATGCCTGTGTGCGTAGAGACCTGTCCGCTTCTTGATATTGTAAACCGCACAAAACTGGAAACTATAGCCGTTGATCTTCCCACAAACGGCTGTGTGACTGCTGAACTGAGCCTACGGGAAGTCACGTGTGTGAGTAGCTCTCTCTCTGTCAACAATCACATAAGAACTTCCATCGGTTTCCGAGGAGCTATGAATCTAGATTTTAATAGCTGTAGTACATCCTGCATGCGTGATTTTCAAATCAACATAACTCCAATTAGAGTTCCCCAAATAATTCTTACTATCATGAATATGTGATATTATTTGCATCATCATATTCATTAAAGCAACACGTGTGAGAGTGTTATTGATGCTGATCTTCATCCAAAGATTATGTCTCATCCCTAGGGATTGCTTGCGTATAGAAGTCCGCATGAATGCTGTTGTGGAGCTGATTAGGGATGCTGTTATTATCCCAGACGGTGAAATTAACATTAATGCCATAATTGGCCAGCGCATCCGCCAATTTATTGCCCTCTCTGTAAGTATGCCTGATTCTGATGTTATTGAAAGTATGACTGATGCTTATGGACTCAGAGATAAAATCCTTAATACTCCAACTAGGAGATGAGGACTGATTAAGAAGTTTAATGATATTAAGGGAGTCCCCTTCAACAACTAGGTTCTTAATATTCTTAGCCTGGGAAACTCTCAAGCCCCAGAGAGTAGATAATGCTTTAGCAAAATGATTAGTTTGAACTCCCATTTTTCCAGCATTTGCAACAATCAGATTACCATTATGATCCCATATTGCTCCTCCTCCTGCCACTATCCCAGGGTTTCCCTTTGAGGCCCCATCAAAGTTCAACTTGTACCAATTAGAATCAGGAGGATGCCATTTGATCGAAGATCTATCAATACTGTTCTCGGGATTGCTCCAATTTCCAATTTGCCAATTGGATAAGATGTACTCTTCATTCTCAGGATAACTCTTGTTCTTGGGAGGTTTAAATCTGGCAATATCCTCTTTAATACCATTAGAAATTTTTCCAATACTGAGTTTATAGTTTTGCTTCTTATTTCTGAAAATGATATCATTTATGTCCTTCCAAATCCTCCAGATTAAATGTGGGATAACCAATTTCTAGATCCTTTTGATAACACAATGTCTAAAGGGTGGGTTCCATTGATTCCATAGCTGATTAAGATTCATCGGCATCACCCAGAGAGCTTCAAATTTAGAAAGGACAAAGTCCCAAATTATTTTGGCATAATCACAATGTATGAACAGGTGGCTGATATCCTCAGAGTCATTTTTACAAAGATGGCACCAATTAGGAATTATAAATCCTCTTCTCATCAAATTGTCAATGGTAAGAATTCTACCTTTGATGGCCAGCCAGAGGAAAAAATTTATTTTGGGAGTTAATTCAGACACCCAAATCTTGTTCCAATTAAAATCAGATTGATTACTATGAAAGAGATTGATATAACCAGCTTTGACTGAGTAGTTCCCATCATGGGAATTATTCCAAACCAACTCATCCTTGGTTTCCAGCTGACTTAATGGAATAAGATCGAAATGATCTTGAAGGGAGGAAGTAATTTGTTTCAGATCAATTCGCTCGACAGTAAGTTTTTTCCAATTCTTGTTGGTGCCATTTCCTTCAATGTAATCTTTGATTTTAATACCATACTTGCTTATTAGACTATCCTTAGCCATCCCAAATCTGTCCAAGATATTGCCACTAAACCAATTATCCTCCCAGAAGTTTATCTCCCTGCCATCCCCCACTTTCCATTTGCTGCCCTGCTTGATGAAGTTTCTGCTCTTGACCAAATTATTCCAAAAAATGGAACCACAGGGGAGGTACTCATCATGCAGATAGGAGTAAACAACTTGATGATTTAAATATTTTTCTTTAATTAAATCAATCCAGGGTTGTTTCTTAGACAACATTCTCCAGCCCATTTTAGTAATGAGTGCCTCATTCATTTTCTCAATATTTTTTATGCCCAACCCTCCCATAAACTTCGGGGTGCAGACCTTATCCCAAGCCACTAAGTGAAATTTGAACTTCTCTTCCATGCCTTGCCATAGAATATTAAAAAATTAGCTAACCCATAAAAAATTAAATATAACTAAACATTTATAATCAAGCCATCTAAAGTGGCCATAAAAAGCAAATTACATGTTAAAGTGGAAAGGGGGAATTTTAATAAATAATTGTAGTTTATTAAAATCATGTTATATGATTTTTAAAAATGTGAATAGTTTGAACTTTTACGAAAATTCATAGACATGGGGCTTTATTTTAATAAGAGGGCTCTTTTATAAAAAAAATTGTAAAAAAATTATTTTAAAGTTATGCTTATTTATATAGTTTAAATAATAAGATATAAATGGGGCCGCCCCCATCAGATTAGGTTTGAATTTTTAAAAAAAATCTAGGACATAGGGTTTTAGGATATAGTTTGAAATCTATAAGAAATACCCATAGGTAATATATTATAGTTTATAGATTATAGTTTTTACAATCAAACTACAACCCATTTATTTAAATGGGTACAAGGGAACATGATTTCACATAAGAATTTAAGTAACATGGAAATTTTAAAGAGGAGACCAGTATAAATTGAAATCTCTATTTCTATGGATAATATCTTTTCCACCTTACATATGAAACTATAGAAAGAAAAGAAAATATTTTAACAAATATTTAACTTATATCTTCCATTTGAGATTTCACGGGGGTAAATATTATTCTAGATCCTCTTTCACATGCACACATTAATTCATACCACAGATGGAAGGGGGGTGGATTAAATAGGTTCCCAACCAATATGAATTTAGGATTAAATAAAATTTTTAACTAAAAATTTATCCAGCTCTGGTACCAGGATGAGGGGTGAAAAGGTATATTTACCAACTAAATTAAATGTTAGGTTAACATACATTAATAAGTGGAAATATAAATGTGCACACCATAATAAAAGAAAATGAAAACATAAAACAAATTACATAGTGACCCATAATCCAAATGATTCAAGTAATCTAATGAATATGACCTACAGGGGGAACACCCTGATTTAATAAATAGTTACTTAATTAATAACTAACAAACCTAATATAAAGTTTATATTTAAATAATAAGAATATAAATTATTCTATATTATTTAATATATTCTTATTATTTAAAAATAAACTAAACAATATGATGCACTTAATATTATAGTTCTAACATCTTCTATTTTTTGGGTGTCGAATGAGGATCTCCGCGCCTTTGATTGGAAGTTTGACAGGGCTAAGGAATACAGGTGCCTTAATAGAGACCTCACTAATAATGAGGCCATAGAAAAGACAAATAAAATGTTTGGATACACTAAAAGAGGGCGTGGGATAGACATCCCTAAATTGCAGAAGTATCAACTTATTCAAGAAGCATCCCATCTCCTAATAAAGATAAAAAAATCAAGAGTGTTGGTTTCATCTAAACAAGGCTTGGCTCCATGTTGTGAAGAAGATGACAGAAGGCGTTGTATATAACTTATCAAATTTCATTGCTGAGACAATTATTAAGGAAGCACATGAAGGTGAGAAAAACAACTTCGGTGTTATGCTTCTATTATTAGTTTTTGTTGAAATTGGAGTGCCCAATGGGCCAAGAGACAATATTTGGTAGTTTCCTGAAGAGAATAAGTCCTTGGCAGAAAGGTTTTCCAACTATATTTGTGATGGATCAATGAGTGGACCCTTCAAGAAAAGGGAAGAAATGTGGTACGAGTGCTTGCACACTGCGTTTGAAGAAGAATGGAGGATACCCAAGGAGTTACCTTTCGTATTAAATAAACAAGTAAAGTTTGTAGTTTATCAACATTTCTATATTGGGAATTTGGAGATGAAGGATGGAAAATGGGGCCCTTTATGTAAGCTACCATATGACTTCACTGCGTGCTATTTTTAAGCATCTATACATAGGATCTAAAATGCGTGCCGATTGTTGTTCAATGCTAACAAGGTGGATTGTGACTACCACACACTGAGGAAGTCTTACGTTTATCTAGGTAAGACTGTTTATATTGAAAATTTGATTTCAGATGATATTAACATGAAGGCTATCGGTTTGGTCATTGGAAATTTTGGCACGGATCTGGTATATATATATACTTGAAACCTAAATTGCAAAATGGGAAGTATTTGGAGAATGAATTCAAGCTTCCTGGACCGCCCAAGGGAAAACATACTATGGGCACCTTAGAGGAAGAATATATTCTACCTGTTGAAGAGGAAGAAGGATAAGAACAACTTCATGAAAATATTGGTGGCTTGGAGCACATGGGTAGAAGACATTTTACGATTGGAGAGAAGAGAGGATGAGATGACCCATCCATTGTAGAAATAAGAGAATGAAGTGTTAGAGATGGACGCAATGGAGATAGATACAAATCAGACCACTGAGAATCCTTAGTTTAAAATGGTTCTCAGAAGAATAAGGAATCAAGGTGCAGGACCTTCCCAACCCTTAAGAAGTTCACCAAGTACCTCTCCTAAGAAATAAGAACCTGATAAAAAGAAGAGATGCAAGTACATCCTTCAAAAGGATGATGAGGAAGAAGGGTTTAAGGACAACGCGCCTCACATTCCAATAATAATTAAGGATACTGTCGAGCCTCAGGAGGAGGAAGAGATAAAGGGAGATGAAGAGGAGCTACGGGATCAACATATGGAGAGTGCAAGAATTGGGTTAGAAATAGGTGTAGAGAATGGTGAGACATACGACACACCTCCAATAGAGAAAATAGGTGAGAATCTAGTCTTGGATTCGAGCGCTAAAATTCCCAAAGGTAAGTGCACTAGGAAGGAGAAGGAGGATGAAGACTACAAGACCCTTGCATTTGGGTATCTAGATGATAAAAGAAAAATCATACGTGTGTGGTTCTAAAGAACTTTGGAGCCTAAGGATTTTTATGGGTGGGAACTCATGGATGTAGAGATGGCGAACACATGCACACACAATGAATTATCTTGGTCTATTCTGACTCATATGGATGAGCTTGATTTCAATATGTGTGAGGAGTCATGTGTTTTTCATAGGATGAAGAAAGTGCCCCACATGAGGAATGTGAATTTCAAGCCCACTATTATGCTAGATGAGTAGGTGAGCAATGCTTTGGTGAAGGTATCTACAGAGGTTGCACACAGAAACATAGATAAAGTGGAAACCCTTAGGGCATTGATGGATGATAAAAATGAAAAAATTAAGGAGATAAAGTTCCTAACAACATAGAAGGAAATAGTTGAGGTAAAGGTGAAAGATTTGGTTAGTATGGTAGAGGAAATTGGAGATGAATTTTGAAGGTAAGGCCACAAGTGGAATCACAAGTTCCATAAATGTTTCCTTCTGTGATGCATTACCTATGAACTATGGTAAAGTAGAGAATAGATGAAGGGACCCTGCATATACTAGCACCAAAGGATGTTGTAGAGGAGGAAGCAAGGGCCAAGGCCATGATTTCAAGGAAATTTTTGAGTTATAAATCATTGTTGCAGGCACTAAAAGATGAGTTGAAGAAGGTCAATCAAGCTCTAAATATGTGCACGGCACCAAATTTGATTATTTGCACATGAAAAATTGAAGAGGATAATGAGGTCCTGAAGGAAGTAAAGAATGAAATGCTTGGGAACATGGAGAGGCTTTCTCTAGTATAATAACAGAAAAAAGTGCTTGTAGAATCCCAAGATCCACACATGGAAAGAATGAACGAAATTGGGAAGATCATCGCGTAGAAGATGGATTTCATGGAGGGGATAGTTTCCAACATGTCTAACATTATTCAGATCCTACATAATGAAAAATAAAATATGATTTAGGATGAGTTGGAATTCATGGTTACAGATGTCCCAGATAAGACAGGTGAAGTGTTGAGTGGCTAATAGACACTAGAGGCAGATATTAAAAATGAATGTCCATAGTTAATATTGCCTATAGAAGAGCAAGGTACCGAGTAGTTCTTCATTCTTTTTGTTTGAGTAATTACCTATTCTTTCATTCATTATTCTTTATTCTTTGAGATATAGGTTGTGATTGCCCATTGCTAGGGGTAGAAATGACATTATTGTGAGGTAATTTTGGGCTGAGGAAATATAGCTCAAGTATGGAAGCGCATAAGGTTTGGGCACGCAGGCATTGGGTGAGCGAAAGAGTGTGCAAGTATATCAAAATAGGGGTGTTCCTTGAACGGCTTAGAAACATGATTTAGCTACATTTGCACATCAAGGCTATTTTTTTGAAATGTAGTGAAGATCACGTAAATGTATGAAGACTTGTGGGATGCACAAGTATATTTTGGATAAGTGGAAGATCAAGCGCCATGAAGAGTTTTAAACTAATAATAGGATCTATACTAAGAGTTAACTATAGTAGATCTATTATTAACACTTGCATACTTTTGTATTCTTATATAAGGGTGCATGACAATTATTATCATGTAGCCTATTTTTGAACGGTGCATGGGTGGTGAAGCGAAAGTACCCACCCTATAAATATGTATTGATTTTCATGGTTTAGTAAGTTTGTGATTATTATAGTGTTATGTTATGAATTTGTTAGCATGCATAACTATGGTGACTTCATGTTGTATGTAAGAGGCTTATGATTTTTAAGTATTTAATAGAATGGACCTTATTGGCTGGATATTGGTGTTGGATGTAACTGAGCAAGGATATTGTATGGTAAAACTGGTTATAATGATTGTTTAGTTATTGCTTGATATGGTTTAGATCTAGATCTGGTTTACGCATTGTGGTTTAATCAATTATCTGTTATGGATCTAAAATATACATTTATTCATGCTAACATCTTGGAAAAGCTTCTCTAAGAGGAACCTGGTACTCTTGCGTGCTTCAGGTGAGTGCTCAATTCAGGCTAAGTGATGTGTCAGTGCACCTTGGGGTATTTGCAGTGAATTAGGCTACATCAGGCACCATGTATGATTTTTCCTTTGTTTGATTTAATTTTATGTATTTTTTCTTTATTTTTGCATTTTTAAACTTTAGGGGACAACCTACATTTCGCGAACAAGACCATTGTGGAGATTGCACAACCTCCATGACGGTTATGAAATTCTGACTTAGGAGAGTGACAAACACACAATTTTCATTCTTTTAAAACTGATGGTTGTGTAACCCTCAAGTCAGTTTTCAAATTATTGACTAAGTATTGATTTTTTTTACTTGTATTTTTATTGTTTTTGTGAGCTTATTATGTGTCTACATGATTATAACTTACTCTTTTCTTGTTTTTTATGGATGTAGGGGAAGTATGTTAGATGGACCAGGGCTTGTGAGAAGGTTTGGTTGCCACATATAGTGGATATTTTGACTCATTCAAAGAGGGATTTATTACAGAGGGTGGGCATTTGGACGATTTCATAGACATGGATAGTTGAACCCTCTGTGGTTTGTTGAGTTATTGGGATGCAAACTAGAAAAATTTCTAGATATCGTGAGTTAGAGGTGAGTGGACCATCACCTTGGAGGATGTATACCAGATACTGGGAGTTTCTCTCGTTGGTAGGAAGTTAGTGTAGGTGAGTGCTAATATGTCAGTTGAGGTTCATAGTTTTTCCACACATTTGGGAGATGCAGAGACACACGATAGTCATGCTAAATAGGGATTTAAGTTATTTTCACTTGATAACACACCTATCCCCACTCTTTATAAGGCCATCATAGGCATCTTGGCCTCACGTTTGATTGGAGATAATGGCAGGGAAAGGTTCTTGTACTACTGGGGCCCCATAGTGTAGAGCATTGAGATGTATGGGATAGTGTATACTTAGGGTGTGGACATCATGAGCACTATCTATCATGACTTATAAAGGATTGTAGGACTGGGAGACACTTCATTGAGCCATCATAATCTTTCCATGTCTTGGGTCTATGAGAGGATGATCCCCTAACTGAAGTGAATCGGGATAACAGATCCCATGGAAATCATAGAATCTAGATGGGTGGATATGGATCCACTTAAGGATCCTCCAGAGTTATTTTCTACATTGGCATTGGCTAACATGATAGCTCAACCTTATCAGGATATGATAGGCCGGTGGGGAGAGGGTGCAACTGTATTGACTTCTTGTGCTAAGAAAATTCAATTAGTTGATCAGAGTAACATGGTAAAGACTCATCTAGTGCTTCGAGTTCCACAATAGTTTGTGCAACCTAAATAGGGACCCTCCACACAGTGCCTATAATTTATAGGGGGATATGAGAGTCTAAAGATACCTTGTAGGGAAAGATACATTGAATAATTATTACTCCTAGGATTCTAATTAGTACACCACGAGATGCACTAGACCCCAAAGATGGGGCCAGAGTTAGGCCCAGGTAGGTAATTCAGATTGAGGTGAGTCTAGTTTTCTAGTGGCGAGGACGAGGATGTTGACAAATGATTAGAGGAGAAGGAGTTAGATTCAGAGTGGCAGGC
Organism: Taxus chinensis; assembly: GCA_019776745.2. NCBI lineage: Eukaryota > Viridiplantae > Streptophyta > Pinopsida > Cupressales > Taxaceae > Taxus > Taxus chinensis. The sequence continues at coordinate 461,679,187 of CM034151.1, forward strand.
CACTAGAAAGGCCTCAACGGCTTCTACAGCTGAGGTAAAGGTGGAGGAGGAGATGGTGCACACTGAGGAGCCTCAACCTACATAGGGGGAGGTAGCAGTGCATTTTTAGCATCAAAAGGAGATTAGAGTATAGGAGTAGCATGTACCTACTCCCATACTGCCACCAACACCATCCATTAGTCTGATCTAGAAGCATGGAGATCCTAGTGAGTGAAACACTCTTTTTCCTACATTTACTTTATTACACTAGATGTTAGCAAGCTAATCTAATTTTATTTTATTTTCAAATTTTTTCTAACTCGCCACTTTTTTCTTGCACTTTGGAGCTACCGTGGATAGATGGAAATATCTTATTCAACACACACTCCTAGATATGTTCACGATTTCTATGAATAAGAATAGATATTAATTACTCATCGACATCAGGCATCCAACGATGATAGGCCACCACACTAACGCATTCGTGCTAACTTGGAAAGCTGCAGAGGTAATGAACTAGATGAGTCTTTATATTAATTTTCATGAGGATTAGAAGAGGTAACACTGAGCACACTCACATAGTGGATCTACTACCACCAAACGCTCACCCAGACCATCTCATAGGTCCACACATAGAGGCACTCATACTACACTGAGACGATCTCATCATAGGAGATGCAACAGGAGTCCACATGTCACTCCTACCCCTTCTTAGGGATCTAGGAGGGAGGGATAGGCATAGGGTCATTAATGTTTTGAGACAATTTTGGATACATTTATCATTTTTTTTAATATTTTGGGCTCATGATTGAGTGTTTTTACCACACTCAATATAAAGTGTGAAGATGTTGTACACAATAAACTTGATAATACACACACACACATACATATAAACATAATTTTGGTTCGGCATTCCTTGTAAGATTTGGCTTTGTTATGGCTTATATCATTTATGTACTATTAGATAGTTTGGAACTTCCAATGTTTTATATTTTGGAATGCATGTTATGGACGATGCAATGTGGTAGTAGAATGATTTCTTTTTTTATGGTTATGAATTTGAAAACAAATTGTAACTTAGATACTTTGTTTCTTGAGTAATATTTAGCATTTCTATTCAATTGGAAAAATGTGTTGAATATGGTATGATGAAAAGATGAAATCACTCCATTATTAACTCCATGCAACTAGTAAGATGTGAGGGATCATCAAAAAAATCCAAGAAGGACGTGAGTTATATTACTTGAAGAATGTAAATGTGAATCATGATCAAGAGACAAAAATTTGACAAAAAACTAACTACAAAATTTCAACTCAACCTTAATCGAGATCAACTAACCAGTTAAGACTGAATTCCACTTACAAGTTCATCTTAACTTATATTTATGGATGGCCTATTAATTGACAAAATCTATTTTTGAGGAACAATTCTCTCTTTAACATATGTACATCTAGTTCTTTTTCATGATAATTTTTATGAATCACTGTTATTTGTTTATTTATTTAAAACTTGTAATTTATTATTTTGACCCCGTATGTATTTTCCCATGCTACCAGTAAGAGGCATGGGTTCATGACCAAGGAAAAAACATAGGTGAGTACGGGAACTTCCCTCATTTCCCAATCTTAGGCTGCCAGTAAGAAGCATGGGCTCATCACCAAAGATTGGTAGGGACGAGAAGTGTAGTTTTATTTTCAAATGAAATCATTTTTTATTTTTTGTTTATTTTTGGATTGTGATATTAGGTGGGAAAATTTTACCCTAGAATCAACCTAATGCAACCAGTAGGATGTGAGGGCTCACCACCGAAGGTTGAGATAGGTGAAAAAACATTTCGTGTGAAATGTTTAGAATGTTTCTTTCACTGAGAGATATTTTTAAGGAAATATTTTTCATCAAGAATTTTCTAGAGAAACTATGGGAAAGAAACACCCACATTATAAGATATCATGAGGATAACTAAGTATATAATTCCTTTTAGAATCACCGTCAAGATTTTGTCTCATGAAATGAAATGAAGTAGTAGATTAATAAATTCAAATAAGTGAAGTGAGAGTTGAACAATTATAATTTAATATATTTTCTAATGTTTGAAAGTTTCAAAAATCATTTAAGTAAGTTTCCATTTTACAATCTTGACAAGATGAAAATGAAAATGAAAAAGCAGCATGAATACGATAATGTAAAATGTGGAAAGGTGAGTGACTATGCATAAAAACGCTTTAGGTGAAGTGAGTTAGTGGAATTTCCAAAATCGTCACCCTCCAAATTACACAGATGATACACACCATTCTTATAGTCTTCCATTACTCGGTATGGACCTAACCACTTTGGTCTAAACTTTCTTCCTTCACCGATATTTTTTTCAATTTAGCCGCCAAGTCGTAACACTAGGTCTCCTACCTAAATTTCACATTTGTAGAATTTCTTGTTGTATTGACCACACATATTTTCAACATAGACCCAATGATTTTTTTTGGATATGAGCCTCCTTTCATCTAGGCTTTCTAAATAATCCAATAATATTTCTTGGTACATGTTTTCATCAAGAATTCCTTGTAGAGACACATAGAGACTAGGTAGCTCTGCCTTGAGCAAAAAAACTGCTTTAGCACCAAAAAATAAAGAAAAGTGGTTGCCCCCTTGGATGTTCATAATGAGGTTATGTAAACCCACAAGGTTGTAAATATATTTAAAGGGAAATATCTATTGTTCTCATTAACTTTCTTAAGAAGAATTTCCTTTAATGATTTCTTTGTAGCCTCATCATTTCCATTGGCTTGAGGGTAGTATAAAGATGTTTTATGATAAGATATATTAAACTACGCACAAAACTCACACACCTCTTTATTTTTTAATGGGTTACCATTATCTGAGATAATGACCTGTGGGACCCCGTACCAAAAAATGATTTAGTTTAGAATGAATTTAGCAATAACTAATATAGGTATCATAGTTAGAGGTATGGCCTCAACCCACTTTATGAAATACTATGTGGCCATGATGATGAAGTTGTGGCCATATGAAGATGAGGGAGAGAATTCCCATATCAAAACAAGACCCTAAGTAGAGAAGTGTTAAGGTGTAATGATCAGTTGTAGATCCTATGCTAGGATATGTATTGTGTGTGAGAACTCTTGGAATTTTTGGCACTTACGCACATGCTCTACAACATGTTCTAATGAGGGAAAAAATATCGCATTTTGTGAATCTTACAAGTGGCCAAATTTAATCTAAAGTGACCACCATAGACTCCATTATGGGATTAAAAGAAAACTTTTTCCACTCCTTGTTCATCAAAACATCTTAACAGTATGCCATCGAAGGATCTGCGATAGAGAACCTCTTCTACAATGACATAATTTGTGGATATGGTATGTAGTCATCACCCTTGGGATATATTCACTCTAAAATATGATTTATAATGTCTGTATACCATGAAAAAATGGAAATGGTGGTTCTTTCCTCTATATAGAACATACATTCATTGGGAAATCCTAGATCAATTATATGTCTACAATCTATAAGGTTATCTTCCAACAAATCAGAAATGATTTGTCCCTTGATGGACTTATGATTGATGAAAATGAGCTCAAACTCACCCATGAATGTGATAAATATGAAAACCTTATTAGATAAGGTTGTTTGAGTAAAAAACATCTGTAGTTGTTCTGATTTAAAAATTACACATGTTTCTTAGTTAAGCATATGATGCCTTAACCTCTTAATTGCAAAGATAATTTCAAGGAAATCTCTCTTTTCTTGAGTATACCTCATTTCATAATCAAGGAGGGTGAAAATAATGAAATATATGGCCCTTTCGCAACCATCATCATCCTCTTGTGCCAACATGTAATCAATCAAGACATCCATGGCTTCAGAATAAAAAATTAGAGGACAATTGGCTTTAGGTGGCATGAGGGTCGGTGGAGACATGAGAAATTTTTTAGTTAACTCAAATACATTGTAACATTCGTCAATCCATTCCTCAGAACAATCTTTCCTTAATAAGTCATTAATAGGCTAAATTACATATGTCATATCAGGAAAAAATCTACGAATCACCCCAAGCTTTCCTAAGAATGATCTAATATTAAACTCATTTGTTGGTGGGGTCATATCTAAAATTTCTCAAATCTTTGTAGGATCTTCATCTATTCCTCAAGATGAAATCATATAACCCAACAATTTACCCCTCGTGACCCCAAAAATGCATTTTTCTAGATTTAGAGTTACACCATATTCAATTAAGCATGAGAGGAAGACCTAAAGGACTTCGGAATGGTCACCACATGTCTTAGAATTTTATAGGAGGTCACCAACGTATGTCTAAATGATATTATGAATAATTTCATGAAACATTTACATTATGGCCCTCTAATACATGGATCTAGCATTCTTCAAGTCGAAAGGTATGATGTCATAGTGAAAATTCCCCCAAGGAGTAGTGAAGGTAGTCTTAGTTTGATCCTCCTCGGAGATCCTTATTTTATTATATCTTGAAAATCCATCCATGAGAGACAATATCTCATAGCCAGCCATCACATCATGATGATGTCAATTAATGGAAATGGGAAACCATTTTTGGGACATGCTTTGTTAAGTATCCCTAAAGTTTAATACAAATTCGTATCTTCCCATTATTTTAAGGACCGAGATGATGTTGGATAACAACATAGAGCATTCCACTAGTTTAATAAACCATACTTGAAGGAGTTTCATTACTTCCTCCTTAACCATCAAAGTGACCATAGGCTTCATGGGCATTAATTTTTTGTAACAATATTTGCATCAAGTTTAGTAACTAGGTTATGAACTACTACATCGAGACAAAAACTTGTTATCTCCTTGTAATTAAAAGGAAAATATTTCAAATTGTATTTACATAGCTTGGTGTGTGATTCTATTTACTCTGGTGACAACAAGGAAACCAAGCTTCAAGATTCTATATTATTCTTCCATTCTAGTTTCAATATCTACATTCCCTTCGATTAGAAAAGTGTTACCCTGTTCGAATTCAAGAGGAGGTTGATGTAATTCCAATTCTTCTTCCTAGACTTCATAGATTTCAAATTCTTTTGATGAGGAAGGTTCCACCATCTATCCTCAAAATAGGTAGAAAGGTGATGAATAAGGGAAAATTCTTGCTTATGGTGCGCATAATGAAGTTTATTATATGCGTAGAGGTATCATAAGATCACCTCGTCAATCTGTGTTAAGTCTAACATAACAAGCTCATTCCAGCCTCTACATATGATAATACTACATTGCTAGAAATATTACAAACTAGGGGTTTGACATGAAATGAGAAAGTAAACTCCATTTCCTCTAAAATATCACTAGGAGAAAACTGTGAGGAAGAAGTGGCCATATAATAGATGATTTTTTTATGCTCTCTAAAAATAGCTTCAATATAAATAAAATCAAAATATTTATAGAGTTAACACACAATGGACTTGTAAAGTTGGAGGTATTGATATCTAGTCTTGTAAACTTATGAGACATGGTTTATAATAAGTTTTGAATCACATAAGACTCTCATGTTGTGCGTATCCATCCTCTTGGCTATAATGAGGACAAGAAATAGAGCTTCGTATCTCAGAACAATCTTTCCTTAGTAAGTCATTAATAGGCTAAATGACATATGTCATATCAGGAAAAAATCTACGAATCACCCCAAGCTTTCCTAAGAATGATCTAATCTTAAACTCATTTGTTGGTGGGGTCATATCTAAAATTTCTCAAATCTTTGTAGGATCTTCATCTATTCCTCAAGATGAAATCATATAACCCAACAATTTACCCCTCGTGACCCTAAAAATGCATTTTTCTAGATTTAGAGTTACACCATATTCAATTAAGCATGAGAGGAAGATCTAAAGGACTTCGGAATGGTCACCACATGTCTTAGAATTTTATAGGAGGTCACCAACGTATGTCTCCATGATATTATGAATAATTTCATGAAACATTTACATTATAGCCCTCTAATACATGGATCTAGCATTCTTCAAGTCGAAAGGTATGATGTCATAGTGAAAATTCCCCCAAGGAGTAGTGAAGGTAGTCTTAGTTTGATCCTCCTCGGAGATCCTTATTTTATTATATCTTGAAAATCCATCCATGAGAGATAATATCTCATAGCCAGCCATCACATCAATGATGATGTCAATTAATGGAAATGGGAAACCATTTTTGGGACATGCTTTGTTAATATCCCTGAAGTTAATACAAATTCGTATCTTCCCATTATTTTTAAGGACCGAGATGATGTTGGATAACAACATAGAGCATTCCACTAGTTTAATAAACCATACTTGAAGGAGTTTCATTACTTCCTCCTTAACCATCAAAGTGACCATAGGCTTCATGGGCATTAATTTTTTGTAACAATATTTGCATCAGGTTTAGTAACTAGGTTATGAACTACTACATCGAGACAGAAACTTGTTATCTCCTTGTAATTAAAAGGAAAATATTTCAAATTGTATTTACATAGCTTGGTGTGTGATTCTATTTACTCTAGTGACAACAAGGAACCAAGCTTCAAGATTCTATATTATTCTTCCATTCTAGTTTTAATATCTACATTCCCTTCGATTAGAAAAGTGTTACCCTGTTCGAATTCAAGAGGAGGTTGATGTAATTCCAATTCTTCTTCCTAGACTTCATAGATTTCAAATTCTTTTGATGAGGAAGGTTCCACCATTCTATCCTAAAAATAGGAAGAAAGGTGATGAATACGGGAAAATTCTTGCTTATGGTGCGCATAATGAATTTTATTATATGCGTAGAGGTATCATAAGATCACCTCGTCAATCTGTGTTAAGTCTAACATAACAAGCTCATTCCAGCCTCTACATATTATAATACTACATTGCTAGCAATCTTACAAACTAGGGGTTTGACATGAAATGAGAAAGTAAACTCCATTTCCTCTAAATTATCACTAGGAGAAAACTGTGAGGAAGAAGTGGCCATATAATAGATGATTTTTTTATGCTCTCTAAAAATAGCTTCAATAGAAATAAAATCAAAATATTTATAGAGTTAACACACAATGGACTTGTAAAGTTGGAGGTATTCATATGTAGTCTTGTAAACTTATGAGACATGGTTTATAATAAGTTTTGAATCACATAAGACTCTCATGTTGTGCGTATCCATCCTCTTGGCTATAATGAGGACAAGAAATAGAGCTTCGTATTTGGCTCCATTATTCGTATATTCAAAGTTCATCTTGAAGGCGAAAGGCATGAATCTTCCTTCCAGAGAAGTAAGAATCACCTCTACCCCTATGCCATGATAACACTTCATTCTATTATAGTTGAGGATCCAACAATTATTAGGGAAGATAGATATTTCATCATTCTTTGAATCTTAATCCTAAATATTTGACACTTCAACCATGTAAACCTCTCCAATGTCATCTTCCAAGAGAGAGGATATCCCAAGGGATTAGCCTATATAAAAATAATTGAAGGTTTTAATAATCATAAAATAATTTTCCAAGAGTTTCATAATCTCTGTTGTGGTTTTTTTAAACAGTCCTTGTTTTCATTAATTTCCACCCCTTTAATTTCCTTGGGTGGTTCTATTTTAGTTGTCAAAACACATTTGGACATGGGAACTAGTCCCTCATAGGGAATATGATTGTTCAACTAATTTTCTGGAAGCTCAAATTCTAAATGAACCCTAAGCTTCTTCTTCAAGTTATCCAGGTAAAATTAGAAAGGTTTTGGATCACCTTGGGTGAAAAATACCTTCCCTAGATGGAGGAATCTGACTTCTTGAATTAAGGTAGAAGGAATGGCCTTCATCCTATGAATCCATCACTGACCAAGGATGATATTATAATTATTTTTCCTATCTATAATATAAAACTCACTCACAATAGTCTTAATCCCTAGGGTGGCCAGGAGAACTATAGTTATAATGGAAGTATCCTTAAGAATATCATATCCTCTAAGCGTATTTCGAGTAGAAGAATAATTTGTTTCTTTCTAACCTAACTTATAAAATAAATAAAAGGGAAAAATGTTAGCTTCATCCCCATCATCAATCATAGAATTCTTGACATAATTTTTATAGATCCATACTTGTAAATACAAGGCAAGATCACCTCTTTGTGCTAACACATCATTTGTGGGAATCTTACTGATATAAAAAACAAACCAAGTGTCTCTCTCATACGGTCCTAGAGGATAGAATTCAAATTCTATATGATTTATTTGGGCCAAGACATAAGGCATATAGAAACTCAGACCGATGTGTTGGGGAATTATTCAACAGATCTAAGAAGGATATGTGAGAGAAAGTATTATTTAAGTCTATAATCAAATCGTAATCCCCTACTAGTTCATGGACTTCCATTACATCATCTTTCACTAAAAGGGTAAATGGGGAGAGGCTGCGATGTGTAGTCGTGAGTGTAGGTAGTGACATGGATTTATGGTTTCATTTCAAACTCGACTAGGCCTACAATATTAGTTTATTTTTGTTGTTTCAAGAGGGGAGCGACTCGTGGGTCTATAGACATGGAGGCTTTTGTGATCATTGGTTCCTATATAAACAACCTTATTTTCACCTTGGGGGTTAAATTTCTCATTTATAGGGAGATTCGGGAAAGGATCCATGTAGATCCCAAGAGTAGCATTCTATGGAAAATAGGTCCCATGTGGGTATTTTACGTAGGTCATATGGGGTTGGATAATACCATCTAGATGAAGAGATTCCTATGATCATATGGAAGACGTTGAATGAACTTGTTACAGTCCCTACAAGTATGAGCATCATGACCTATAACTCTATGGAAACCATAATAAAGAGGTGCGTGGCCTGTGGGGAAGTTGGTGGGGGGGAAAAGTTAAGGAGGAGACAAGGAATGGAGAGATGAATAAACTGAACTACTAAACAAGGGCGAAGTGTTGGAGACGATCGTAAGGGGGTGGTAAAGGTGTAGAGGACGAAATATAGCAATAGTTGAGAAGACACATATTTCTTTTGGAGTGGACTAGTGGGGGGGTCTGAAATTTTTGAATAGGAGGGTGAATAAATTCAAACCCATTGATTGAATGAGTAAGGTTATTGTCCCTTAGATTTTTTGCATTGGCTTTGTTTTTATTAACATTGTTGTTTTTGTGACATTGGGTTTCTTGGGCTGATCATTCAGGACCACATTTTTTATTGAGGACCTTGGGTCCTTGATTGTTGTTCAAACTATTTTGATCATTAGAATTATTTTTAGCGGGAGTGATCAACTTCCCATTTGGACCATAAGTTTTACGTCCGTTATCTATCACAAATTTTTCAATATGGAGGGAACCCTATAAGACTTCTTTATAGCTTCAAAGAGGAAACATTTGGACTTTATCCTTGGTCTCATGGTTAAGATAATGAAGGAACAAATAAAAAATATTTATCTAGTCCATGTTAGGAGCACTAATAGAAGAATAGAGGACCTTCCACCTCTTTGAATGAAATGGGTAGCGGAATCGTTGTGTTATTGTTTTATATGTAGGAATTATATAATACCTATTCTCAATAATGTGTTCATGTCAAAATCCTTAATAAAATTATATACAAGTTATTTAAATTAGTGGATGGAGGCTTCTAGGATTCAGTATTACCAATCAAGATAAATCCCCTTAAAATTCTTAGGAAAAAAATCATGATGACTACATCCCAAGGGAGTAGTTCTTTGGTGGTAGTGGTATAGGCATTTATATGAGCATTTGGATCTCACTCCCTCTTAAACTTAGGGAGGTCAGGAAATGTCTGTGGGATCATGACACCTTATATAGTGAAATCTAAATTTTGTTTTAAGTACTTAGAGTATGTTCCCACAGCATATGATTCAACCATTGACGATCCTTGATGGGGGAGGTGGAGGTGGAACTAGAATTTTATACGGCACAACAGAGGCATTAGTTGGGTCATAAAAACTCCTTTTTGCTGAGTGTAAGATCTAGGAAAAGAATAAATATCCATGGGAGGATATTTGGAATGCATGTGTGCATAGGGAGGAATGGTACTAGGATATGTGTTTGTAGGCATGAAACTAGGGAATGCTACATTTCTTGAAGGAGTGGAATTTGAGAACACACTTCTGATTGTCCCTTATGTCAGATACGTATATGAATAATGAGGTCCATAACTAGTGTACCCGGTCCTATAAGAAGGTATTGTGGGTTAGGAGCACCCAGATAGGTTTGAGATGGTGGTTATTGATAAACACTCATAGAATACATGTAGCCTTTCTTTTACATGTGATGGGAAGTATTGTTTGAACCCACAAATTATGTATAATACGAGGCTTGGGAAATTTCCAATTCCTTAATCCTACCCACCAATGATGAGATCACATTGTCAGATGAAGGTGGTGCATTTTTTTAGGTGTGTTGATCCTTGTTGGGTTGCAAAGGTATATGATATGCTTCTATAAATTGATATTTTGTAGACCACCCCTTTTATACATTGTTTTTGTTTTGGTAGGATGGGCGGTAGCATTTTTATGATGGATAATATCAGTATATCCTTACATCCTATCCAAGGATTCATCTATAACATTAAGACGATCAATGCTTTAGGTGAGTACTGATAAAAACTCATCATCTAGTGGTAGATAATAAGAGAAGGAATCAATTTGCATGCTGATTTGAGGAATGGAAAAGACCTGTGGATATAAATTTTGTTCTCTCATGAATGTCATGTTATTAGAGTTGGATAACTCTAGTTGTGCACTATGATTAGGTTGGCATATCTCCCAAATCCTAATTGATAAACTGATGCTAAATCCTTGAGGAGTGGGAGTGTTAGGAGATGACAGATTTTGTGAGTAATTATCATCCCACCCTAATAAAGATGGTGATTGTTGCATACCCACTTGGTTGTAATAGGCTTAGAGACCCAAGATGGGACTTACATAATCCTAACCTGACATATTCAAGGGGTGTATAAAAACCCACATAATAATGGGAGAGGATAAGGATTGATGAAAGAAAAGAAAGAAGGAAGAAACTAAAAGGAACTAGTCCTCCACATCGGGTTCATTTTGTACACTTGATAATCAACACATGACTCCTAGAGGCACGTGACCTCCCGAGGTTGTTCTAGTATATTTGAAATGGAATGGATGGGATGGTTAATAAGATGAGTAAATAGAATGCATATGGAATAGGTGGAAGTGATGACAAGAAATCAAGGCAACCTAATGTCCTCAACTAGAAAAATGGGTATTTGATCATTGAGGGTAATAAATGTATGTCTCACTTGTTCAAGAGTGATGGTATAATCAAGGATGATCACTGTACACAAGCCATGATCAATATCAATAGAACTGAATAAGAATCTACTTGGTTATGGAATATAAAGAAACTATCTTCCACTATCTATGAATTCCTCTCCAAATACGGTCATGAATATATGAAAAATTATGGTTTAAGGACAATTCTAATCTCTACGAGGATGATTTTCCCATTACTCCTTGAAAATATCTACCTTTTCATTAAAAGAGAATAATTGTATGATGATGGTAGGTGAGACTGGGGTAGTTTGAAAGATGAGTTATCTAAGGCCTTGGTCAATATCAGTCAATTGTGTGATGATCTTCAGTTGTGGCATGGTTAGATCAAAAAATATACACCTTGGTTGAAGTGGAAACTGAATGGTCATGTGGGAACTAATCAAGCAATTACAGAAATAACAAAACACACAAGGATCCAAAGGATGTTGAAGTTAAGTTTGGGTAACCTAGGACGCTATGGAAATGTGAGGGTTGTTGTTTATTCCCAATCTAATTAAATATAAATCCCTATTTTAATTAAACAATAAAAGAAAATATAAATTAAACAAAATTTAATTACTCTCCTTTTAATTTAATTAAATCTAAATGCAAATAATTAATTAATCAAATGAAAAAAAATTAATCTACTTTTTTTTGTATTTGTAATGAATATTTCAAATGTAAATAAATAAACAAAAACTAAGTAATTCCTAGGCTATTTTTTTGGATTTTCTAGTTAAAGGTAAATATATAAATAAATCTATAGATAAAGGAAAATTTCTTCTAATTAAATAAAACTAATTCTATGCTAAAATAAAATAAAACAAACAGGGAATATCTGGATATGGCTATTCCTCTATTGCTAAATATGGATATAATTTAACCAACACATATTATTTCCAATTTTTAATTGTGGATATATACTATTTCTTCTAATGCCTCACCTCATAATCTCAGGAATAAATGAAGCTTATCAGAAGGAATTTCTTTCCTTGGAACTTCCGCGGTGAAATAGTGGATTACATACATGAGTAATTTTGTGAAGAAATACAACAAAATGCACAGACACACAAGCTTCCTTAAGCATATTTCCCTTACAGATCCATAACGATAAGCAGGGAGGAAACTCTGAATGAAATATTTGTTCGTGTGTGTATTTAAATATAACTAATGAATGAAATGAAAGCTATAGGTGCTCTTAATTGAATAAATGAAGAAGTATGTGTACACGAAATTCCTCTAAATCCTTTCCCAGATAAATCCACAGGAATAAGCTGAGAATGAATTATTAACGGAAGCTACTTATAGTAAATAAGTGATAATTCTACCTTCTTAAAAGAAGCTATTGATTTGACAAAGAAATGTAAATTCTACAGATAAAATAAAGCTTTAAAGAATTTTAATTACAACCCCAACATGGAAATGTAGAATTAACGATATCCATAGGAACTTGCGATTTTCTTGATCTCCTTAGCTTTTTTTCCAGTGATAAATCCAAATATTTCAGAGAGTTGTTCTAGTTGGTATTTTCGACACTAAAATTTTCCTCCGTAATTTCTATTTCATTAATGTATGTATTAAGAATAGGATGTTGTTAAGTATAATTAGTAGTAGCGTCTGATAGAAGATAACGGCGCCATCAGTACGGTGCCACCAATAATGTGGAGTATGGTAACAGTCAAAGTACAATAGGAATGTTGTAAAAAGTAAATATTTGTCGTAAGTGGTCCGGTAATGTTAAAATGTCAAAGTTTGCGTAATTAGAGAAGTAGGGTCTACATGATTAGGAATTAGAAATATTATATTGGTAATAAGGACAAGGAGTGAGGTCATAAATATTTTGTGTATTTTATTTGTATAAAGTCTAAAAATGTGGAACCCATGTAAAATGATAAGGTTTATCTTATCTTAAAAGAGAAGCTTACATGTACAGATAAGAGTTAAGGTATGGAATATGATTCGTTAGAGTGGATTTCTTATCCTATCTTAGAGATAAGATGGATAAACTTGGAAGTTCTATAAATAGAGAGGCCACCCCCCCCATTTAGTATAGAAGGAAGTAGTGAGAAATATTGTAGGAAGTGTGTGAAGGAAGCCATCAGTTTAAAGGTGTGTTGAAGAAGCCATTAAGAGGTGTAATTGTAAAGTTTCTCCCATAGTCTTGGTGAAAGGCAAGTGAAGTCAATAACACTTGAAGTACCTCATGGGTGAGATTGTAACAATTTCAAGTTAATATTATAATTTACTTAGATATTTCAGATTTGTCATCATTTCGCCTTATCATAGTTGATGGTATTCTTGTGTTATGTTGTTGTTTTGTTTCCAGATTACATCCACCAAACTAAAGGTTGTGCATTAGTAAATAATCATAGCACGAGGATTTCCTGATGAAGAATTATCATAGTGCCGGATTGGTGATGACATTTTGGTTCCGTTGCCGGGACCATTCCTCGTTGGTGGATTTTCTGGAGAGATATTCCCACTTAGTCAAAAATCAATTGGAGGGTAACCTTGTTTTTACTGTGCATAGTAGTTACCATGGTAAAGTCATTTTTTCCATGAATAGTAGTTACCATGGTAAAGTCATTGTTGCTGGGAATAGTATTTACCGCAGTAAAGTCACTTTTTACCGTGAATAGTATTTACCGCAGTAACTTCACTTTTTACCGTGAATAGTGTTTACCATAGTAAAGTCAGTTTTTACCGTAGTAAGTCAAGTTTTACCATAGTTTACCATGGTCATTTCTATTTTACTGTAGAAAGGTGTAAAGTCACTTTCTAGTATAGTGATTCCAATTATTTGTGCACATAAGTCTTGTTGATTGTACTTGTGGGTTGGTATTTCATGGTGGTTACTTTTGAAAATGGGAAAGATTCCTATTTTTTCAGCTCAATCTAATGAAGATGCTTCTTCTTTCATTCAAGAGTTTAAACGATCTTGTATTTGTAATGGCCTAATAAGAAGGGAACAATGGACTGAATTTTTTCCTACCTTTTTGGATGGTTCAGCACTTAGGTGGTTTGAAACACTAGGTGATAATGTGAAAAATTCATGGGATTTATTAACTAAAAGTTTTCTTGAAGAATTTTGTGAACAACAGAAATATGCAGATCTCATGATCGAGATCACAAAGCTATCCCAAGGAGAGAAGGAGAAGATAAGGGATTATCATGCTCGTGTTCTAGAGCTAAGGAGGAAGCTTGATGCCCAGATCCAGAAGGAAGGATTAGCGGATGGGTTGATGAATGGCATGGATAATCTCCTCTGTAAGCACTTCATTCTTGGGATGAAGGCAGATATCAGACAATGAGTGAAGTATGACTACCCGGCTATGATTGAACAAGCAAAGGAGATTGCAAGAAGGCAAGAAGAAAGCATGGAAGAGGAGCCCAAAGAAATTGTTGCTAAAGTAGAGCCTACACCACCACCTTTGGTTCCATAATCCACACCAACTCCCGGTGAGCACAAATATTTCTCCTAGTACATCTAACTGATATGAAGATCTGCTCAAAAAGATGGGTCAGTTAACTATTAATCTTCTTCAGGAAAATTGAATTTGTTTCTCAGGGGAGATTAGAGGTCCAAAAATACATATTTCTGAAGTTGTATGTTATGGTGTTATAAAAAGTGTCATTATTAAGTATAATTTTCTAGATAGAGCTTCTACATCTGTAAAATGAAGATAATGATAGGAAAATCACCTATGAATTCTTTTGTGTATAGATAAGAGTAGAATAATGAATAGAGTGTTTTGTAACAAAAAGAAAGAAAGAAAAAGAATAATCCAAGATGGAAATGATTCCTAAGAAATGAAAGGAGAAACTAATAAGAAACATAGGGAAGAAGCGCTGGTGGCGGTTTCTAATTTCACATGGTGTAAGCACCATACTCTCCTGGAAGAAATGTCCAAACGGCCTGTAAATATTACTATGGTCAACTCTTGGTTATGTCTTTCTGAGAAGAGGGCGGAGCTGCGAAGTGGACTCATGCTCCGCCAAAGAAAAGGAGGTTGAGTCTTGTTTTAGAGGCAAAGGTCGATCCCAGCTCCACAAATGAGGGTATTATGTAATGTAGTTCAATTCATGATGTCTTAGTTGATGGAGGTGCTGCGTTAATGACTGACCGAGTCTGTACTTAATATGTTGGGTTGAAAATTGAATCGCCTTCAACACTTATTTAAGGTCATTAAATAAAGGAAAAACTTAAACTAGAAGGTGGAGTTTCAAATGTGGCAATATCTGTTAGGATGTTGTATGTGTGGTTAGAATTTCAGGTAATGAAAAATGGTACTGTTGCGTACCAATGCGGCTAGAAAGACCGTGGCTAAGGAGAGATTCATGCAAGAAACTATTGTAATGAAGGTTTCATGACACGTGGACAGGTAGAGAGAGGGTGAAGATAACGTGATCCCTCGACATCATAAGTTAGAACCTGTGGATTTCAAGCGATGAAACGATGATTGGACCATCCTCTATTACTCTAGTCAGTGAAGTGGACACTGAAGATGAATCAAGTGAGGTTGATGTTTTTCATCAATGGATATCCTTCCCAGTCACACCAACTCATGACCCCTAAATTATCTGAAGAAGACGTGATTTATCGTCCCCAACAAATAAAGATTGGTGATGCTGGTGATGGAGATGAGAAGGAATCCTCCTCTAGCTCTTTGAAGGACTCACCTATTCACTTTTGATTACAAGGAACTCCGTTAAGTACAGTTGGTATAACTTCTTATTGAGCCTGGTAGAATGGTGCTAGAAGCCCATAAGAAAATTCATTAGATTGAATCCTAACTTTTTCCAAACTGTAAAAGAAGAAATAGATAAGTGGCTTGATGTCGGATTCATATTTGTTTTGTAGAATTCAAAATGGGTCATTATAAGTAAATTTTTCTAATGAAGCTTCTACATCGGTAACGATGATAATGATAAAGGAAAGCACCTAATAATAATCTTTTTGATGAAGTCATAAGAGTAGAAATCAGAAGGAGAAAAGATTTGTTTGTAACAAAAAGAAGAAGAAAAGATAATCAATGATTGAAAATGATGCTCAAAGATGAAAGGAGAAAACTAATATCAGAACGAGGATTAGACAAGCTGGCTGTGCAGATTTCCTAATTTCAGAGGGTAAGCACAATACTTCCAGCCTGGAAAGAAATGTCCAAAGGCCTTAATATACATATGGCAACTCTTGTTCATGCTTCCTGAGAAGAGGCGGGCTGCGAAGTGGACTCATGCTCGACAAAGAAAGGAGTTTGAGGTCCTCTGTTTATAGAGCAAAGTAGATCCCTTATGCTCCACAAGATGAGGTATTATGTAATGGTATTTCATTCATGATGTCTTCCTTAGTTTGATGGAGGTTTGAGTGGGGGTCTGTGGAGGTTTGGTTGTACTTGTACTGGTATTTCAATTCAGTGATGTCTTCGTGATGGCGGGATGCTGCAGTTAATGTTAATGACCGAGTCTTGTAATGAATATGTTTGGTTTAAAAATGATCGCCTTCAACCTTATGTTAAGGTCATTTAAATAAGGAAAAAACTAAACTAGAAGTTGTAGTTAGTTTCAAATGTGGGCAATATCTGTTATGGGTGTTGTATGTGTGGTAGAATTCCAGGTGATAAAAAATGGTACTGTTGCGTACCCAATGTTGTTGGGAAGGCCATGCCTAAGGATAGTTCATGTAAGAAACTACTGGAATGAAGGCTTCATGACACTTGGATGTGGCATAGAGAGGGTGAAGATAAATGTGATCCCTCGGCATCAGAAGGCAGAACCTGTGGATTCAAGTGATGAAACTGATGATTGGACATCCTCTGATTACTTTAGTACCATTGAAGTGGACACAGAAGATGAAGAAAGTGAGGTTGATGTTTTGGTCATGGATATCCTTCCAGTCACACTGAACTCATGAACCCATAAAATTATCTGAAGAAGAAATTGAAGATCGTCTCCAACAAATAAAGATTGGTGATGCTGTGATGGAGAGTGAGAATGAATCCTACATCCAGCTATTTCGAAGGTACATACATATATTCACTTTTGATTACAAGAAACTCCGTATCAAGTAAGTTGGGTAGAACATTCTATTGAGCTGGTAGATGGTGCTAATCCCATAAAGCAAATGCCATAAAGAATGAATCCTATTTTTTCCAAGATTATAAAAGAAGAAATAGATAAGTTGCTTGATGCAGGATTCATATTTGCTGTGGAGAATTCAGAATGGGTTTCTCCCATTGTGATCTCAATAAAAAATTATGGGAAACTACGTATTTGTGTTGATTACAGAAAGCTCAACAAGGCAACAAAGAAGGATCATTACCCTCTTCCATTCTTCAGATCAGATTTTGGACGAAATAGCTGGCTAGGAGTGCTATAGTTTTGTTGATGGATATACCGGATACAACTAAGTTCGTATAGAAGAGAAAGATCAGCTGTAGACCACGTTCACCAGTCCTTGGGGAATGTTTGTCTTATAGAGTTATGCCTTTTGGGTTGTGTAATGCTCCAGGAACATGTTCCAGTGCTTGATGAATAGGGTGTTTGAACCCTACATTGGGAACTTCATTAGAATATTTTTGGATGTTTTTTGCATCTATGGGAGCAAGATGGACCACCTACACCAGATGAAGACAACATTTCAAAGGTTAGATAAAACACAATCCTTACTAAACCCTACAAAGTGTGTCTTTGGATGTTCTAAAGGCATTTTGTTAGGGCATGTTGTATCCAAAGATGGTATTGGTACTGATCCTGATAAATTTTCAAAAATCAAAGAGTTACCATTTCCTATGAATAGAAGTAAGTTGAGATCATTTTTAGGCCATGTGGGTTACTATAGAAGGTTCATCAAGAATTTCTCAAATATTGCACAAAGCCACTAACCCAGTTCTTGAAGAAGGATGTTACTTATGAACCAAGAAATAAGGCGCATGAAGATTTTGAACAACTGAAGGAAGCTTTGGTGTCTTCACCTGTTTTGAATGAATCTAGATTGGAGCAAGCCATTCATTGTGTATACTAATGCCTCAGATGCAACACTAGGAAGTACTCTGAGCCAAAAAGATGAAAATGGGAATGATCATCTAGTTTACTTTGGGAGAAGAAAAATGAGCAGTGCTGAGGTAAATTATACTGTAACTGAAAAAAAGAGGCTCTAGACTATCATTTTCGCTGTAAAGAAGTTTAGAAATTACTTGCTAGGGTAGAAATTTATAGTTGTAACAGATCATCAGGCTCTAAAATATATTGTAAATAAGCCTAACCGATCAGGGAGGATAGCAAGATGGATAATTTTGCTACAAGAATTTAAATTTGATATTATAGATAGGCCAGGAAAGAAGCATGTCAATGCAGATGCACTCTCTCGAGCCTATGATGGTTTAGGTTCATCTTGTGATGATGATGATTTCCCAGATGAAGCATTATTATCCCTTGACACAATCCCTAGTGAATACATAGATATTTGGAATTATTTGAATGAATTCAAGTTTCCTGATGGTGCTAATGCAAAGACTAAGAGGAAGATTACTCAAGCCAGTCATCCATATTCTATTCTGCATGGAGTATTATTTCGAATAGGACCTAATGGACAGTACAAGAGAGCAGTTGGAAATGATCAAAGGAAGGAGATGATAGAATAACTCCATAATGGTTCATGTGGAGGACACTTCTCTAGACAACTTACAGCAAGAAGGATCTTGGATGCAGGTTATCACTGGCCCACTCTTTTCAGAGATTGTTATAATTATTGTAAGACATGTGATATTTTTCAAACACATGTTAACCGTAAGACTTTATCAGCTCCATTATGCCGTATTCTTTCACTTGGTTCCTCTGAAAAGTGGGGAGTAGATATTGTAAATCCAATTCTAACTACCCCACACCAAAATAAGTATATTGTAATTTCCATAGATTATTTAACCAAGTGGGTTGAAGCTAGGCTCTTGAAAAAAACTTCCATGGATGAAGTGGCAAGGTTCATATATGAACGCATTGTCACTAGATTTGGTTGTCCATAAAAAAATGTAACAGATCAAGGAAGCCATTTCATTAATGAGGTGGTAGAAGCCCTAGTCAATAAATTTTTCTATTAAGCACACGAAGGAAACAACATACAAGCCAAGCACAAATGGACAGGTGGAACGAACAAATTTTTTGTTGTGTCAAATTCTAGCAAAAGATGCATCCTTGTAGGTACATAAGTGGGATAAAATGATTCATGCAGCATTGTGGGCATATAGGGCAACATCAAAGTCAACAACATGATACTCCCCATTTCAGTTGGCTTATGAAATTGATCCAATTCTTCCTATTGAGTTTGATATTCCCACTGTGAGAGTTATGAAAAAGGAAAGGATGGATGAAAGTGATTCAGTAAAAGAAAGGTTGGTGCATCTTCATTTGCTAGAGGAAATGAGGGAAATAACGAAGGATACAAGCTATAAGAAGAAAATGAAGCAAAAGGAATACTTTTGATCAAAAGATCCGTTGGTATCCATTTCATGTGAATGAATTGGTTCTAGTATATGATTCTAGATACAAAAAAAGAAGGCAAAGAAAATTTCTTCCCAAATGGATGGGCCCCTACAAAATAGCAGATGTGTATGAAAATTGTACATATCAACTGGAGGAATTGGATGGCACTCCCATTTATGAAATGGGTCAACCATGACAAGTTAAAGATTTTTCTAAGCACCAGAATAGTCTACTCCAAGGGCGGAGTAAAAAATAGGAAGGGGGAAAATGTTGACATTAAAATTTTCCTCCGTAATTTCTATTTTATTAATGTATGTATTAGGAATAGGATGTTGTTAAGTATGATTAGTAGTGGCGTATGATAGAAGATAACGGTTCCGTCAGTACGGTGCTGTCAGTACGGTGCCACCAATAAAATAGAGTATGGTAATAGTCAAAGTACAATAGGAATGTTGTGGTAAAAAGTAAATATTTGTCGTAAGTGGTCCGGTAATGTTAAAATGTCAAAGTTGGGGTAAGTAGAGAAGTAGGGTCTACATGATTAGGAATTAGAAATATTATATTTGTAATAAGGACAAAGAGTGATGTCATAAATATTTTGTGTATTTTATTTTTGGAAAATTCTAAAAAGGTGGAACCCATGTGAGATGATAAGGTTTATCTTATCTTAGAAGATAAGCCTACATGTAAAGGCAAGAGTTTAGGCATGGAATATGATTGGCTGGAAGGGATTTCCTATCCTATCTTAGAGATAGGATGGATAAGCCTGGAAGTTATATAAATAAAGAGGCCACCCCCCCCCCCCCCCCCCCCCCCCCCCCCCTCAATTTAGGATAGGGGGAAGTAGTGAGAAATATTGTATAAGTAAGTATGTAAAGGAAGCCATCAGTTTAGAAGGTGTGTTAAAGAATCCATTAAGAGGTGTAATTGTAAAGTTTCTCCCATAGTTATTGTTGAAAGGAAAGTGAAGTCAATAACACTTGAAGTACCTCATGGGTGAGATTTTAACAATTTCATGTTGATATTATAATTTACACCTGATATTTTCATATTTGTCATCATTTCACTTTGTATTATAGTCTATGGTATTCTTGTGTTATGTTTGTTGTTGTGTTTCCAGAATACATCCACCAAACTAAAGGCTATGAATTCAGTAAATAATCATAGCACGAGGAGTTCCCGGTGAAGAATTATCATAGTGCCGGATTGGTGATGACAGTATGCAGAAGAATTTTTGTATGTGTTGGAGCATAGTAGTTCCAGGCTAGCTAGTCTAAAATGTAGGAAACTAAAGTCCAAAAATCAAAGGATCTGAGTATGATTGTGTGCTTAACAGAAAAAAACTAGTAGAAAAACCCACGTGCAATTAGGATAAATATCAAGAGACTTACCTTACCATGATGGGTCTCAAGAAGATGGCTTGACATCTATTCATAGAAGATTTGAGCAAGGAAATTGTCCAGACAAAAATTCGTTGAATCTGTAGATGAAGTGCCTTTTTTCATCCAAAAAATCTTCAGATTGCACAACCTCTACTCCAAGAACTAATAGATTGGGGTGGATTTTGCATAAGTCATAGGACATATAACTATATTTATTGATCATGTCCCGAAATATGGTTGATAAACTTGGGATCCACCTTTCCCCTCTTGCTGTTACCTGCAGCTACATCATGCAAAATTGGAAAAAATCCAAATCTTGGATTAAAAACATATGGAAATTCTGATATGAGAATACCGGTGGTTATGTAACTGCTGCAGTAATTTTATAGAGCACCTCTACCACCAATAGCAATAGTTACAAAACATTCTGCGGAAGTTTTGCAACTCCTAAAAGGAAGACGTAACCTAAGGAACAGAGCCTGCAATATCTACACTATTTTTGACCAAGGAAGTACAAGTTGAGACAATGATAGAGTACAGAGCCAATATTCCTTGTTAAACCCTTTCCTACCACAATGTTTGGTGGCATCAGGATACCAAGGGACATGGAAGATCATACCATTTGACCTCTAAAAAAACCACAGTACGTTCCTTCACCGCCATCACAACAGTTGGGGCCTACAAAGCCACCTCAACCATCTGACTTCCTTCCCTAATGGCCGCTTGGGATGCATACCTTTCCCCTCTTGAAATGTTACCTGCAGCTACAACTCATGCAATTGTGAAGAGATAATCCAACCATTTATTGGAATAAAGCCCCAAATATGATATTAATCATAGAAACTAGGAAGAGTTTGACATAAAAAGAACCCTTACCGCCAATAGCAATAGATAAAATTACATTAATCCTCTGTCTGCACTCCTTTGGAAGACGTAACCTTAACATGAGTAGCAATATAATACACTATTAATTCTGACCAAGGAGTGTAAAAAAATTAGAGACAAAGCCAATTATTCCTTGATTAAACCATTTCCTACCACGTAGTTTGAAGTGAGCATCAGACACCATAGGCCAAGATGTATACCTAGGGTGTCTAAAAAAACCACAGTACGTTCCTTCTAACGCCATCACATTACACGTGTGTGGCCTACAAAGCCACCTCAACCATCTCTTCCTTCCCTAATGGCCACCGTCGGGCGATTAGGGTTCACAAGTTGATATAGAGAACGTAAGAGCTCATTGTGGAATGATATTCAAAATAGACAATATTTATTTGAACCCATTATCATGAAGCAACTTACATATGAATTCCTAACATTTGAGGCAAAAATGAGTCACAATTTAGTGTCACATACACACATGAGGGAAACTCCAAGGTGAAATTTTGGAAGGGAATGGTAGTGAAAGGGATCCAATTTTTTAAAGATAGACCATGAGAAGGTAGCTAGCATGTGCATAAAATCAGGAGGGGACTAATCACAATAAATCTCAGACAGGGGCAGGCTTTTAGTTTATAACTATCATCTTATAGGGTAATATCTACAAGAAACTATTCTCTTAGTTGAAGATCCTATGCGCTAACTACTATTGATATCTACAAAGAATGTTGTTTGGATCCTTGCTACTAAATTCATCAAACGTGTTAGGACCTATTACAAAAAAAAAAGCTATGGAGCATTCCATAGAAGTTGGCTCTTTGAAGTCATTTTCACTTACGATTCGGGGTCACTGAATTGGAGGAGGAATATTGTAACACATTTTTGATGAATCCATTTTAAAAAGTATGGCGACCAATGGCCTCAAGATGAGATGTAGCCTATAATTAGTGGCCCAAGAGCATACAGGATATTACAATCATACGTAGATCTTCGAGCACTGGAACATGACACAATAAGTTGTAGATGTCTATTACATAACAGGGTACATTTACTCCTAGAAAGAATGCAATCGGAACTGCATCTCATCTTGCTATGGGTCTTGTCAGACTTAAGTGCAAATGCTAGTTGTAAATAGTAAATTGGACATGTTGGGCATGGCATGATATCGTTTGAGCACTACCCATAGGGGGACATGTGGCTCACTAACAGCTTGGTCCTCCCTTTTTTTTCTTCAATGAATATGGCTATATACATGCATCTAGGTCAAAGCTAAACAGTTAGCAATGTTAAAGGGTTGTGAGATTGAGATCCCTATAAGACAACATTGGATCCAATTACTAGGGAAGTTTATCAACTTTAATCTATCCTACCTTAGTTTTCTTAATAACTAGATATGGATAATAATGACTGGTAGGGACATCGACCGTGCATCCACCATCAGAAATATCTATCAAATGGGAAAGATTTCCAATTCCTCACCATGTTGGTCTGTAAAAATTTACATTCCATAATAATAGGCCACTTGATAATTAATGTACATAATGGTTAAGAGCCAAAAATAGAGGTTGTGGCTATCTAATGTTGAAGATCTTGATATAAAGAATTGTAATGCTTATCAAAGTTTTAGGTTAGGGGATTTAAAGTTTTATCCTACAAATAAAATTTGGTGTGGGGTAATCTGTATACATACACTATCATATATAAAGTTTATGGTTGCTAGTTCCTTTAATAATAATGTTTGATTCACTATGGATTATTTGATTACACATAAATTTATCATTATATGGGATCCTATAGTTCCATTATTGACTATGAAGATATTATAGTATGGTTTATAAATGTAACATCAATAAATATGGCTTTATAAAAATTAAATAAACTGGAGCATATCTATGATGTACGGGATAGTGTAAAAGATGACCCTCTAGTTAGCAAAAGGTAAAAAAATATACTAGTCCTATATAATCCACGTGTTAGTCCCAAAATATAAATAAATAACATATATCACAATATAAAATATAATCATAATGGGGATGTGAAAAAAGAATATGTAACAAATGAAACAAGAGCACTTCATAGGCTATAAGATGATCCTATTTTATCAAGGAAACTTAGTAAGAGGGAAATTCTATCATCTGTGATCAGGTAGAGTTTTGTAGATCCTATGTTATGTTAACATACCTTGTGAAACACTTGTGTATATAGAATATTGAATATTGTTGAGCCCAATTTTATGTAAGGATTTATACCTAATTTTTTGGCTAATTCATCGAAGATATAATTTTGGTGCACATATCCTTTTTGGATTTGGTAATAAATTTGTGTTCCCATATGAAGAAACATAGAGATAACACCATTAGTGAAATTATAAAGGATAACGACAAGGAATAAATAAGAAAAGGATAGATTAAGAACATGCAAGAGTTAGAAGCTACATGAAGGATACGATCAATAACTAAAAATAAACTAATAGTCATCTTTAGTTAACAAGAATATTTAGTATGCACATGATAAGGGAACAAAAGAAGTGCACCAAAACTAGAAGACAAGGCTTAGTTAACTACCATATCAACATCTACATTATAATAAGGTTGTTTCTTGTAGATAATCAAGACTTACATGTAGCACATACAAGAATTTAATGTAAAATGTATATGCATAATATAGTGACATGTGGCATATACATATCCTGGATGTAATAGTCAACCAATAAAACTAAACTAAAGGGAATTTCATAAATCTTGTTAAACTAACAAAGGGAAAGTATCCCTTAGTATATACACTCCTTAAGGGATGATTGTAAATCATATTAGATATCATCCTAGACATCCTAGAAATAAAAATGAGATATAAGTTTGAGAGAATCATTGTATAAGACCTATAAACACCCTAAAAATACATAACTATTTCTAGCCTATTTTCATCCCATTATAATTAATTAAATTAATTCTATCCTACTCAAATACATCCCTTTATAATTAATAAAATTAATTATATCATTTAAATCATAACCCTTTAGAATTAATTCCAATTACATATTCCTACCCTTTAAAATTAATTAATTTAATGTTATCATGTCATTGGAATTAATTAAATTAATTCTTACACCCTTTAGCTAATTTAATCAAACATGTATGTAATTAAATGGTTAATTATCCTCTCAAAAATAATGAATAATTAAATTATTTATCTACTCAAACTCCACTCCACTTCAATCCACTTCTAAAACCCTATAATGGTGGTGACAACAAAGTTGCACGTACAACCATATTTTCACACAAAAATCCAAACATTCATTGCCCCTTCAAATCTGCAATTGCACATACCAAATACTCTTGATAGTTCAATAAATTATAATTATTAAACTTGAAATCATTCAAACTATGATTTAAGATTCATGGCCCCACCCTCATTTATAAAAATAAGGCCATTCCTTTGTAAATCATCCTTAGAAGCTTTGTGCAGTTTGCAGCTAGCTTCTACCAAAATTTTCATCCTCATCCTCTTGTTTATGAGCTTGTAACATTTGCAATTCCACATTTGGAGAAAAATTCAAGAGAATCCACAATCCTTTGAAATACAATATTCTACAATTCCAAGTGCTTCATAATATTACTTGATTTTTGCAAGGAAAAGTTTAAAGAGAGGTATACTATTTCATTTTAGTTATCTTTCAACTTCTATTGAGATTTTCACTAATCACATTCTGGTGCACTCAGTGGGAATCCCAAACTTCATTAATCATTTTTAGATTAAAATTTAGTAATCTAATCATTGTTTTTAATTGTTTGTTTTTAGACTTGTTGTTCAATTTCCAAGTTCACAGGTGTAGCAGAGAAGGAGAAAAACCAAGAAAACTAGGTTTTTGGCCATGTTTTCTTTTAATCATTTCTAGAATCCTTCCATTAGTGTTTCATGATCTTATGCTAGCATGCATGTGTGTTTTCTAGCCTCTCTATGCATGTTTTTACCTCTTTTGTGTCCGCTAGAGTGCTTATCCATACACTAACATTACAAACAATTTTATATTGCACACATTTCAAGTGAATATCACACACTTATGTTATATTGTATGCACCTACATCTCTTTACATGAGCTAGTGTCACATGTTAATGATAGCGCACTCGAGTGCATGCGCTAGTGTGCCCTCACTATTTTTTTTACTTTTCTATATTTTATAGCAAATTATCTTAATTATAACCTTTATTTTAGGGTCATTTCTAATTGATTTCTTACATGTATATTATAGTTAATTAAATTAAGTACTTATTTTATTATTAGCTTCTATATTTATCTAAATTTTAACAACTTTACGCATATTCTATTCTCTTGCGCTCTTTATGGGTGATCTTGAGAATCAAAAACATGATTTTTTTGTTTTTCATTATTCTATATTTGTCTACATCAAGGAAAACTTCTAATAACTCATTTACAGGACCATTCTTTCCATAATTATTCTTAAACTACTTAGTGTAGGTTGTCATTGATCGTTGATTCAAGAAAACCCCTTTATCACATTTTTTTATTACAATTTTCTAAAATTTATTTTAATTAAATTTTTGGTGATAAGATTATTCCTTGATACCATTGTATATGTGAGAAGTGCATGGCCAGGAGCCAAAAACTCATTGTGAGGAGTACCACAAAAACCAAAACTAATTGGCACCTTGATTGAGCTAGTTGATGAAACGGGTACCCCCACCCAACTAACTAGTATGCCTTTTGTGAGAGATTAGAGTCAAATATATCCATTGTGATGACCACAACTTGATCCTTTGAAATAAGTAATATTTGGATTATTGTATCAAGTGGGTGAAGTAAATCCAATTACTAGTAATAATATTGTACTCACTTGGATAGTCTATTGAAATTTAGGGAGATAACATTATTCTAGAAAGGCATACCTTGTCCAGTCCAATATAAGTTATAGGCCCGCCTTCCATAAACATTATTTTTTTCTTTCTTTTTCTTTTTCCATGTTAGTGAGGTATTGTTCCATATTGTTTCATTCACTCTCCATTTTTTCTCTCCTAAAATCTTATAAATATATTTCATTTATATCTTTCAATATATCTTTTTGAACCTTCCATATCCCCTTATTTGGATTTTTCATCATATCTTTTTAAACCTCCAAATATCCTTTATTTGGTCTTTTCTTTCGTATCCTTTTTAATTATCCAAATACCCCTTATTTGGATTTTTCATCATCTCTTTTTGAACCCTCCAAATATCCTATATTTGGAATTTTCTTTTGTCTCTTTTCAAAATCATCAAAATACCCCTTATTTGGATTTTTTTTCATCATATCCTTTCAAACCATCCCAAAATCCTTCTATTTTGATTTTTCATCACCCCTTTTTGAAATTGCTAAATTTATTCCTTTGGATTTTTGTCATTTTGAGTTCATTTTATCTTACCTTAGTCTTAAATACTTATATCCCTTTCCCAAAATTTAACAAAATTATTCCCCATTAAAATTAATCCTTGATTTGTGGATACCCATTTCTTTACTCGATCACTTTCATTCATAACCTAAGTCTTGACATCGTAATATCTACTTTAGCATGATCAAGCATCATCAAGATGTTATATTTCGTCAAGATATTATATTTCTATCATTCTCCTATGTCTTTTAATTTGACATATATATTGTTAAACTGTAAGCACTCACCCATCTTACTTTTACAAAATTTAACATTCACTTTGTTAAATTTTTTGACATATTCATATTTCTTCACTCCGTTCTCCTAAGCATTCATTTTTCTACGAGTTAGGATCATTAATAAATCACCCCTTCTTAGCCTCTTAGTTTTTCATTCACTTTGTTGAGATTCGGGATATTGACCATAATTTCTTCACCTATTAGTTCAACATTCATATTGTTGATATTTGAGTGTTCCCCTTCCTTTGTTAAGTCTCTTCTCTTTTTAACAGACATTTTTTTAAGAGTCTATCTCAATATCCTTTTCCCCTCTTCCATTTTATCATTCACTTTGATAAGGGTCAAGCTTTCTAATCATTTCCCCTCTCCATCCTAGCTTTCACTTTGCTAAGGTCCACGTTTTCAAACATTTTCCTCTCTTCCATATTAGCATTCAATTTGCTAAGGGTTGAGTTTTCTATCACACCTTTCTTCATTCTCACCCTTTTTCAAAAATGGTTGGTTCACACAAGAAATAAAATGATTTATGATATGTCAAAGAAACTCACTCACATAGATTCTCAACTTACTGAGAAATCACCCAAAATTCTAATCATACAACCTAACGAAGACACTACTCTACACAAAATAAAACATCAATTTACAACCCTCAGAGAAATTCTCTCTAGTTTTTTTCATCAATTAGACAAGGCTAAAATGATTATATATCCAATTACAAAATAATTTTCTGAAGGGGAACCTAAGCCATCTTAATACAATACATACTACGAATTTCATTGCTTTGATGGTCATCAAACAAAAAGATGCATGTGATTTTTCCATTACATCAAGACTTAATTGAAGATGAAGTCATCAAAATATGAATTGATAATGAATCTATGGAAAATGAAAATAATTCAACTACCTGTTGGCGAGAAAATTTACCTGGTGGACAAACTTGTGGATTTCTTGCCAATGCTCTAGGAATCTAAGTCCCTCTACTTAACCAGTTTAGCTATCGTATATGCATGCGCAAGAAAATGTGGATTTATATGGTGGCCTTTTGATCATGGATCCAAGAGGGGCACTCCACTGATCTACGGAAAAGCTAGCAATCTCTTTCTATGGAAGAATTTGTCTGAAGAGTGGGAAAGGGGAGTGAGAAAAGAGGTAGGAGAACTAATGTTGCAGGTAGAAAATCATATTCCTACACACACACTAGTTAGAAACTTCAACACATGTATTTATGGGAAGAAACAATTCTACAAATAACAACAAGACCAAATAGAATTCACTAATCTCCAAGTATCAAGAAACCCCTTAGTCAAAGAAATCTAGAAACTCCTTCTTCTTGTATTGATTTCTCAAATAAAAGCTGTACATAATGCGAGAATGGAGGAAATTTGAGAGTAGAAGATAGTAGAAGAAAATTGGCTATCTCATTTTCTTTCTCTAAGTACAATGCACTCTTGAGTTTACAAGATCAATCGCCAACCCCTTGAAATGGGAATCACTTCACAATTTATAGAATGAGAGGTGACTTATCGTCTACCCCAAAGGACCTTTTGAATACCTTAACATGACTTAAGACTGTTCATATTCCACTTTAAATATTTATGTCCCTTTTATAATAGCAAGGTGACTTAAAGTTACATTATATTTCTGAAGTCATTTAAGTCATATTAAAAAGTGCAACCCTCAATGCAAAAACATAACATTGAGGAGAGAGAGTGTTTTGTATGAGAAGGGAAGAGAGATAGAAAGATATAGGAAGAAGAAGTATGATATGCTATCCCAAATGAAGTCTGATGATCCTTTGCTTATGGAAATATATGATGCAATGAAGTTATGAATGCCCCATTGTGCCAGAACTACCATTTGAGTGTGACTTACTTATTTTTAGTAAGTGTGAACTACGAGCCGAGATGACCTTTATGGTGACCTTTAAGTAAGGGATGATCCCTTTATGCTTGCCACCGTATTCTTGACATATTCAAATGATGGCTTACTCAATGTAACATACCCTTATTCAAGGAGACATGCTATTTGTAGTAAGTGCACCAGGAATACAAATTTCAACTCAACGGGTCTTGAAATTTAGGGTTTTATGCCATTGTTCCACGCTTCATATTTTGAGTAAGAACCTTCATATGAACAAGTGGGAAACTTACTATTTTTATTAGTAGTGGTCATTTTCACTGGAAAAATTTTCAGTACTCTATAACACTAAATTCTAGGGCTTCCTCATGATCTTTAATGCCTAGCTGCACTTTGAAACTCAGTTTCTTTTGATGACGACTTTCCAAACATAGCAAGTATGTATAGGAAAACTTACTATTTTTGAAAGTGGATTTCTAATGTTTGATTTTCTATGAAACATAATTTTTTAGACTCATCTTTTCATTACGATCACACCTTCTGAATTTCACATAGTTCTTCCTACTAGAATGATTGGAAATAAATTTTGAAATTTTGACCTGGCAGTGGCTTGAAGCATGAAGCTCCCATGACAGCCATTAATGGATCTTGAAATTTGCAGGTCTTGTTTTTATCTCCTTTTGCAATGAAAACAATTCCATTGTGATAGGTTTTTCATTTGGAGATCATGTGTAGGTTTTTAGCTCTTTTCCATTGCTGGAATGATGGGAAATCTGACAAATGTGAGCCGGTACATGAAGTGGGATTTTTGTTAGAGAAAATTATTCAAAGAACCATTTGAAAGGATTTAAAGTTTTTTTTTAATGGCCTTAAAGAGATAAAAACTCAGCAAAAAATGGTTCGTCAATCCGAGCACTAGTTTGTAAGATATGTTTGAATTTCGGTTTCATGGCAATGGGGATTTCCACTGTTCTTCTTCTCTGTTCTTCATTTCTTATTGTTATCTCAATGAATTTTTCTTATGAGACCTGGTTTCCATCATGGATTGAAGGATGATGTTCTGTAATGGAGGTGTTTCAAGCTTTGGTAATGGTGGAGTGGTGAACTGGTGTTCTTTGCAGTTTTCTTCTGGTAATGGAGAAGCAACTAGAAGCAACAAGAAGCAATTTACAGTTAGATTTTAAAAAAAAAAATTGAGTTGGATTTGGGCACATTTTTTCATGTTTGATTTCTCTTACCTTACAGATATGATGGACATTAATTTCCACAAGGAGCAAGATGACAACATGTGGCAAAGATATGACAACAAGGAATGAACGTGAGAAAAGCTACTTTAAAGCACTAGGAGCTGAAAGTAGGTCACATGGATGTCTAAAAGGATCCCCATAGGGGGATTGGAAAAAATTTCCATGTCCAATTTCCCCCACCTAAGGGACATTAGTTTCCACGGTGGTCATGGAGCTAACACGTGGCACCAGATCTGATGGGAGGGAATGGATGCTCTAAAAATGCACCAGGGAGTTGAAAATTGGTCATGTGGGTGTCCAAATGACTCCCCAACGGGGCTGGGAAAATTTTTCTATGTCTTATGTCCCTCTGTATACACTAAATTTAGGTCACACTCCCATTTGGTCCCTCAACAAATAATCACCCTTCATCACATCAACCTAACCATGGCCCCCTTCACCCCACTAACATTAATTTAATTAATTTTATTAAATTAATTCATTATCCTCACCATATTTATTATTTAAATATCTTAATTTAAATAATATCCACACATACACTTCACTTAGACACCTCATCAAGCCAACTCAACCTAAGACCTATTCTTAGTAAGTTGTCATTAATAACTAAAACTTACCCAAACCCTATAAATCAATGCCTACACTCCCTCTAACCACATTCCTGCATGCTTACAGGAAGCTCCCAGTTTAATCCATGGGTTAATAACATAAGATCTAAGGAAAGCAAGAGGATATCCCTAGTTTAGTAAACCTAGGAAATCCCACCTTGACCGATGCCGGTTACCCCTAACCATCACTGGTTAAGCCGGAACTGCTGTCGGTTACCATTTTTACCCCAAAACAACCTTATTCTCAAGGTTGGCAGAAGGTTGGAAAACAATTGGAAAGCTTGGCGAGCATTAACACATCTCAGAGAGATAACACATCTTTAGAGAGTGAATTCTAGTGAGAACACACATGTAAGGAAGGAGATCAAGCATCTTTTCCTGCACAGCCATCCCAACCATGATCCAATCTAACCAAGCAAAGAGGAATGTATATACAGCCCATGTAGAAGCTTTCTTTCAGTTGGTGATCACTTGTAGCCTTCAAACCTCTCATTAGTACCTCCATCCCTCACTCATAGACATCCAAGACCATAATCCCAGTAAGTATAACATCATATTTCTCTGTTTTATTTCATTTCATCATTATTTTATCATCTATTGTTTACCTACCCACCTATTGAACTTCTCCTACACTTCCACCTCCATATACCCATTAAAATCTTGCCAAATCCTAGCCAAGTCACCCAATACCTCATCCTGACTAAAAAAATCCTTTGTGTAATGGTAAAGGAGACCCAAAACCCATTCTGTGGCATTCCCAGTTTTCCACAGTAACCGGCACCAGTTACACCTAACTGTCGTTGGTCACCCTTAACCGATATCAATCTCTATATTGGCCCATACAACCTATAACATTGACCTATCCACCTAATTCTCTCTCACCCTCATTCCCCTGTGATCTTCCTGAGACCTCTGTCAGACCTACAGAGATCCAGAACCAATTATTTGACATTCAGATCCTATTCTAGCCTAACCTACTAGATTAGATCTATTTCTTATTATGTTTTAAGTGAGATATCTAAATCATTTCAAACTACAATAAGATTAACCTTTTTTACAACATTAAATTGTTTAAAACAGTGGAGTGATAGCCATCTAGGAAGTATCACACTTCCCAGATCTAGCATACGCTAGGAAGTTCACTATATATATTGTTTAACCTTTTATGGTGGTCTTGTTTTATATTACAGGTAGTTCCTCCTAGCTAAAAGGAAGTTCTCACAATTAGTTGTGGATTCAGAAGTCATACGCGCGCAACAACCCATCAACCAACATTTGAATAGGTATTCCTCCTACGACCATTACCCTATTTGATTCATCAATACTTCAAAGAAATGATCTAGAAATAGGTGAAACACCCTCACCTTAGGTAAATAATGGAAATAAATTTCCATAGTGGTGCTGGAGCTGACACGTGGTAATAGATCTGACGGCAAGGAATAGATGCTCCAAAAATGCACCTAGGGGCTGAACTGTCAAGTCTGGAGGTCAAATTAGGTCCAGGATGTATCATATGGGGGCTGAGAGGGATGTGTACCCATTCCTTCTCACACCAATTTACCTAAATCCTCATGATTATTCCCATAACTTCTTAAGTGAATGTTCTATAAAATCATAGAAAGGTCCCACCATATTTTTAGTAGCTGATACGATTTATTTTTCATATAGACTTTGGCTATCATATACCTTTAACACTTCACTAGATAGTGACTAACCTAGACCTCACTACCCTAGGAAATTCCTTGGAAACATCCTAGATGATCCTGACTATAAATGTTCCTTTTAAATCCTATGGTGATTATAGTCTCATCATCTTTATTAAAGGATATTGTATCACTCTTATAAAACCATAATGCAGAGTTTGTAATTTTCATGTTCACCTCCATTTTGTTCCATTGATAAAACCTACTTACCAATAGTTATTCGTTATGGTTTTGTGAAAAATATCCTAATTCTATCCCACTCATGTAGGTACCTTTACATACTATTTACATAAGATTTTTTTTACTTCTGAGAATCTATGTCTGGAGCTCTCATTAAGTCATTGTTTGTGAGGCCTTCAAATCTTCCTCAAACATAATGTATCCACATTTTTTCAGGCTTCATCTTGAACCCTCATCTTAGCTCATGAAATTATATGGTAGTATCTCAAAAATTCCAAAGATATAGTACAAATATTGACTGTGATCCATTATTCCCTTTTAAGGTTTTTTCACCATTCATCTCCATGTTTTCTATTACCCTTCTGCATTATAATTCTGAGGGGTTGATATCCAGTACTAGGAAGGCCAGTGATAACCCTTATTTATACTACCAAATTTTATTATCTTTTCATATAATCCTTATTATCGCATATTTTAGATTTATCTGAATCTATTTCTCTAGATTAAATTAGGGTGATGATATGTAATATTAATTAGGAGGTCACCTTTACTAACTGGATTAGATTCCTAACTTAGTTGTATTGATGGGACTTGATAGAATTTATCTTCTGGGATATTATTGTTATTACTTGGATTAGATACTGTCAAGATACCTATTGCACATCTACACATATTTTAACGTGGCTCTATTTTTTGTGGATTTCATGACATGGACTGTGTGTCATGAAGACGTGACATGGGAATCTTTTATACTCAATATTATACCTTGTCATTTGTTGACCGGTGCCTTATCCATTGGGCCCTATCACATTCATGTTGAACTTACATAGAAGATAGAGAAACATAGATAGGAAACATAAGTCCACAAAGATACAATATCATAATACATGACACACACATTACGAAGGGAAACATCTTTCATATATGTCACCTATGGTACAAAATGGGAATATTATACAATCCCTTCACTCTTCTACAATCCCCTCAAAGTATGAGGTTCTATGCTCTAACCAAACTAGTTATAACTGAGTTTCTTTAGTATAACTAAGATGATTTGATGGGTAAAAGAGAGGTTTTAAGATGGGTTCTAAGAATTTATCCTCGGATCCAATGATAATGCTTATGAACACACTAGGTTAGATATCAAAGGTGCTCTGTGGAGCATTGGTTTCAATCAATCTAGAGTAAAATAACCCTAATGCCTAAGATCCAGTTATAGGAAATTCAAGGACTAAAACTCATGTTCTTTAAAGATCAATTATCATACTAGGATGTAGAAATAAGAGTAGCCAAGTGGATGGATAAAGCCAATGAACATAATATAACAAGACAACACAATATAATGCCCCAACATACATGTACTCTATTCGTATGGAAATGATTTACCAACATTTTAATGTGCACATACATAATAAAAGACTAAAGAGGGTTAGAAATCCTTGTGTAGTGTGCAATGACCTGCATAGTCATCCCTAAATCCTAACAACACCACAAGCAGAATATGCTATGGGTGGACTAAGGGGAAGGATATGGACAAGAAAATCTCCAGTCCTAGTCTCACTATTTCCAGTGACACCAAATGCAAGAGATGGTAAGAATCTAAGACTCCAAAGTTAGTTAATAAGTGTAAAATAAAAAACTACTCCACCCAATATTGTATATAAACAGATTCATAATTGGCTTCATCATTTGGTACAGATCCTAATGAGGAAGCATATAAAGTATCTATAACTTGATAGGTCAAGGCACCCATCTAGAGGTGATGGCATCGGCTCATTTTGGAAAATCTAATGCACTCTACCGATGCCATCACCCATGGGTGATGGTATCAACTTTGGGGGAAATCCTAAGGTAAAATGGTGAAAATGGGGGATAAAAGACACGAGATAAATTATGGTAAACGTAAAATGTCCATAAAGATAATAATAAAGGATAATGGTGTGTAATAAATAGAAGCAAGTGGCCATAATGGAACAAATAGACACATCATGACTGCAATGCATAAACAAAGGGAAGAAAATGGCCAACCTATCACACGGGTTAGTAAGACTAAATCCAATGAAATTTTTTAGATGGTTTTTTCTATCCCACATGACCAAGTCTTCACACACCTCAGGAGTTCGAGAGTGAGGCACATTGAGGTACCTCTGTTTCTTAGGATGGTAATTCCTCAATAGTTCTTGTAGAGATGGTT
Organism: Taxus chinensis; assembly: GCA_019776745.2. Taxonomy (NCBI): domain Eukaryota; kingdom Viridiplantae; phylum Streptophyta; class Pinopsida; order Cupressales; family Taxaceae; genus Taxus; species Taxus chinensis. The sequence goes on from CM034151.1 coordinate 461,714,639, forward strand.
CTTTTCCATTTTTCAAGGGCTCATTGAAAACTGACTTGGTATCTCCTTGGGTAACATGATCTACGGAGTATTCATCTTTAAATGGGAATGAGAATATCTTCTCATCACAGATAACCACATAAGCTGATTTTTGTGTTTGAAAATTGTCAAGAAACATTTCCTCTTCTTCATGGTTTGATTCATTTGAAAATTTGGCATTCTCTTCCTGTAACTTGAATCTCCTCAGTGCTTCTTCAAAATCCAAATATCTTCGAGAAGGCATGTCTGGGCCTATCAAGATGGGAATATCCTCTTCCTCCTTAGTTGCCACCAAGTAATTCATATGCTTGCTATCTTGATACAAGATATTAGCTTATGGGCTTCTGGAATTTTGTACCATGTACCTCATCTTCTTCTCAGGAAGAGATTTCTCCATGTCTCCCTTCACTGGTATGGTTGCAGAAGACCAATTCATATGAATTTTCCTTCCTAAGTCTCGGCAGAAATTTCTACTCAGCAACATTCTGAACGAGGCTGGGACATCTACTACCAAAATCATCACTGAAAATTTCTTGTCTAGAATCTGGCGAGAGACACTTGTGTATGTTTGACCTTCCCTACAAGTGGGACCTTTCTCAACTCCAAAGAGTAACAAGAGCCTCTAGGTGGAGTCATGGTAAGTTTGAGCACCTTGGTGACATTCAAAGGAATCATGTTTTCTGAGGCACCATAATCGATTATGGAATTGTTCAGTACATATTCTCTAACAAGAAGGGAAACATAGAAAGTTTCAACTTTATCAGTCTTTTATGCACTCAAAGAAAGCATGTTTTGTGAGGGAGTTGTAGGTGGGTTTGGTAGTATTCCTTTAGGATGATAAGATACATCATTGGTTGTTGGAATACCACTCTTGATATATCAAACAAACCTCTCAAATTGTTTAGGATTAGTCCATAAATATTCAATTTCAGTAATCTACACTTTGGCCTTATTTGCATATTCTATAAATTCAAAGGGAGAAGATGCAAGAAAGGGGGGTGAAGGGACTGATTTCAGAGTCTGGATAGGCTTGGGAGATAGATTTTATTTTTGATGGATGGATGGTATTTTGAATAGCACACTTGGAGCTTTCAAGGTATTAGATTTTACAAGAGTAGATTTAGATTTAGAAATGGGAGAGGAATTGGAAAGCTTACTTGGGATTGTGGGAGTCTTCTTACTTGCTACATGGTCCGGCTCTAACAATGTAGACTTCATGGAAGATAGAAGTGGGGATCCTCGAATGATTATTTTATTTTATGGAGTCGCCACATGAGGATCTTCATTCTTCTTTTTCTTTAAAGCAATGGAAGGATATTTTCCTTTCTCAAACTGAGAATGAGTGAATACCACACATGAGAAACTAGGTCCATCTTCTTTCGTCTTATTCATAACCTCCAGAATACTCACAAAATCTATATTTTTGTATCGTTCTCAAACTCGTCTTTCTCTAGGAAATCACCACCTTCACTTTCTTGTTCAAAATATTCTTCACCTTCTTTAAATCTATAATTTATGTTCATGGGTGGAACCTCTAAGGAGAGCCTTTGAGGTGCTCCTGCAATCTGATTTCCATTGCTCCTTTTGGAAGAAACTCATTCAAATAATTCCCTCTTCAAAGATGCCATCTCATTTGCTAAATTTTGGAGCAATGGATTGGTTCTCTCATCTCCAAGATGCTGGGCCTTGCCCTTTGATGGACTCTTGATCTCTCCTAGAGAGGATGAGATCATCATCAATTTTAATGGCCATCCTTTTTGCTTTTACAACGTTCCATAGTTAAGCTCTTCACAGTAAAAACCCTACTTTTGATGACGGTAATAACCCTACTTTTAATGATTGAGTATTGATGAATAATCTCTTGACATTGTTTTGAGATGGAAAATCATCTTCATGTATCCTGCGAAGCAACCGTTTGAAAATGAGCCATGAAGTCTCTCATGGGTTCATTTTCTCCTTTCCTCATTTGAGCCAACTGCACCAAGAGGTCTTGATAGTTTTCATTTGATTTAAATATTTCCTTGAACGCAGCCTTGATGTCATCCCAGCCAGTGACGGATTGGGTGGGAATGTGGTAAAACCATTTTGTTGCTTTTTCTTGGAGGGACTCCATGAACAGTCTCACAGACAATGTCCTCATGTTAGACGCCAAGAATTCCACATGATGTCATGAAGGTAGTGATGTGTTCTTTTCATGATGTTGTGTGTTTTCACCTTTGAAATTTGGAAATTTTTTGCAGTAAGCTAGTAACCCATTTGTAGATCATGTGAAGAGGAGGTTCAAGAGTAAGTGGGCCTTTACTCCTTCCCCATGGGACAATGGGTTGATGTATTTCTTCTTCATCTTCCATTGTTCATTTTTGCTTCTACATTCAGCCCTTTACTTTGGCCAATTCATTTTTCAAATTCCGGCACTGAAAAAATTTGCAATAGGAATATGGAAATACAATGTGGAATGTGAAAATACACATGTAAAAATCATCAATGTGTCTTTTAGTAATGGATTTTCATGAACTCTTTTTTTTGTTGTTTTTTCAATATTTGATTTTTTTTTTTTGTATTTTGGGACATTGCGGTCATATTTTAGGTGTAGTTTCTGCTAAATCTGCCCCATGGTGGGCGCCAAAAACTGTTTGCGAGAAAAAAAATTTAGATGGGAAAAACTTGTGGATTTCTTGCAAACACAACTGGGAATCTAAGTCCCTCTACTTAATCGGTGTAGCTGTCGTATATGCATGCACAATAAAATGTGGATTTCTTCGGTGGCCTTTTGACCAGGGATCCAATAGGGGCACTCCACTAACCCTGCGGAAAATATAGCAATCTCTTTCTAGGGAAGAATTTGTCTGAAGAGTGGGAAAGGGGAGTGAGAAAAGAGGTAGGAGAACTAATGCTGCAGGTAGAAAATCATATTCCTACACACACTAGTTAGAAACTTCAACACATGCATTTATGGGAAGAAACAACTCTGTGAATAGCAACAAGACCAAATAGAATTCATTGATCACCAATTATCAAGAAACCCCTTAGTCAAAGAAATATAGAAACTACTTCTTCTTGTATTGATTGCTCAAATCAAAGTTGTACATAATGTGAGAATGGAAGAAATTTGAGAGTGGAGGAAAGTAGAATAAAATTGGCTATCTTCTTTTCTTTCTCTAGGTACAATGCACTCTTGAGTTTACAAGATCAATTTCCAACCCTTTGAAATGGGAATGACTTTACAATTTATAGAATAGAATTGACTCCTCATCTTCCTCATGACCTTTCAAATACCTTAATATGACTTAAGACTGTTCATATTCCACTTTAAATATTTAAGTCCCTTTTATAATAGCAAGGTGACTTAAAGTTACATTATATTTCTAAAGTCACTTAATTCATATTAAAAAGTACAACCCTCAACGCAAAAATATAACATTGAGGAGAGGGAGTGTTGTATGAGAAGAGAAGAGAGAGAGAAAGAAGAGGAAGAAGAAGAGGATATGATGTCCCATATGAAGTCCAATGATATTTGATGATGGAAATATTTGATGCGATGAAGTTCTGAATGTCCCATTGTGTCAAAATTTCCCTTTGAGTGTGACTTATTATTTTTAGTAAGTGTGAATTACGAGCTGAGATGACCTTTTTTGTGACCTTTCCTGTGATGCTCCCTTTATGTTCTCCACCTTATTCATGGCATCTTCAAATGGTGGCTTACCCAAAGTAACATACCCCTATGCAAGGAGACATGCTATTTTTAGTAAGTGCGCCAGGAATGTCAAATTGCAACAAAACAGGTCTTGAAATTCTGGGTTTTATTCCAGGGTTCCACGCTTCAAATTTTGAGTAATTCCTTCATCTGAACAAGTGGGAAGATGATGTTTTCATCAGTAGGGGAAGAATACTGGAAAAAATTTCAGTCCTCCATATCCCTAAAAAATAGTGGCTTCATGGTGCAAAATCTAGTTCATGTGAAACTAGATTTTTCAACAATCATTCCCTCCAATTTTTGGATGATTTCACCTATCAGATCTTCAGGAATTTGAAAAATTATTTGAGGAGGGAAGAATGTAGATAAAAACATAGCCCTCCATATCCCTAAAAAATAGGGACTTCATGGTGTGAAAACTAGTTCGCGCAAAACTAGATTTTTCGATGATCGTTTGCTCCAATTTTCGAGTGATTTCACCCACTGGAACCTTGAGAAGCGGAGAGGTAGCTCACTGTTTTTTTCCATTATTGTGTCATGGTAGCCATTAATGGAACTTGAAAATTACGGGTCTTGTTTTTTTCTTTTTTCACGATGAAATCAATTCCATTGTGAGAGGTTTTTGCTTCTATTGCTTTAGGAGAAATTTCCCGTCAATCCGACAAACGGTTTGACGGGAAATTCAATTTTTCCTTCGTTGAGAAAAAAATGAGATTTATTCACTATGAATATTATATGCACCACCATGGAGGATTGAAAGTGTTTTTTAATGGTATTCAATAGATAAAAACTCAGCAACAAACAGTTCGTCAATCCGAGCACTGGTTTGCAAGATATGTTCGAATTTCGGTTTCATGGCAATGGAGATTTCCACTATTCTTCTTCTCTGTTCTTAATTTCTTCTTCTTATCTTGATGAATTTTTATTATGAGGATTGGGTTACATCATGGAGTGAAGGATGATGTGTTGTAATGGAGTTGTTTCAAGCTTTGGCAATGGTGGAGTGGTGAACTGGTGTTCTCTACAGTTTTCTTCTGGTAATGGAGAAGCAACTAGAATCAGATAACAGTTAGAAATTTTTAAAAAAATTTGAGTTGGAGTTGGGAGAATTTTTTCATGATTTATGTCCCTAACCTCAGGTATGTGAGGGAAATAAATTTCCACAATAAGCAAGATGACCACATGTGACAACGATCCCACGACAGGGACTGAAGGTGAAAAAAGCTGCTTTAAAGCACTGGGGAGCTTAAAGTAGGTCACATGGATGTCCAAAAGGATCCCCAAAGGGGAATGGGTGAATTTTCCCATTTATTATGTCCCCCACCTTAGGGAAATAAGGGACATCAGTTTCCATGGTGGTCCTAGAGCTGACACATGGCACTATATCTGAAGGTAGGGAATGGATGCTCCAAAAATGCACCTAGGAGTTGAAAGTCGGTCACATGGGTGTCCAAATGACTCCCCATAGGGGTTGGGAACATTTTTCCATGTATTATGTCCCTCACCTCAGGGAAATAAGGGACATCAGTTTCCATGGTGGTCCTGGAGCTGACACGTGTCACCAGATTCGACAGCAGGGAATGGATGCTCCAAAAATGCACCTAGGGGCTGAACTGTAGAGTTTGGAGGTATCATGAGGGTCCAAGATGTCATATGGGGGATGAGAGGGATTCAAGGGGGATGGGTGAAATTTTACAACCTTGATTTCCCTGACCTTGAGGGACGTCAGGGACACAAAATTCCGCTAGGCTCCTGGAGCTGACACGTGTCCTCCCAAAAATTTGGCTAAGTCTTGAACTTTTGATAGTGATAACTTGAGCTCCCTGTGGAATTTCTTGGTAAAATTTTATATGATACTGACTGGAAATGGAATTTTAAATCCAATGGTGGGGGTCTCATGTCTTGATTCATCCATATGATCCCTAAAAATCAGATTTGTGATTTGAGACTCCATGTGTACCAAATTAAAACTGCCTGCCAATCCTATGCACCAAGGTGTTGTGAAAAATATTATTTCACCATAATGTAGGTATTTAAATACTATTTCTAGAAGTATTTTTTTTTCTTCTAACTCCATCCAGAGCTCCTGGAATCATCTTCTGAAGTCCAGCAATTGTTTTAGACTTGTGTACTGCCTAGGCTTATGAACCCTAATTTTTCTCAAAATGCTCCAAGTTTCTCAAAACTTCCCAAAATATTCCAAAAAAATTTCCATGATGTTTTAAGGTCTTAAATTCAACTCCATGTTTAATTTTACCCTTCTGTTCTACTCCAAGGGGTTGATCCAGTTCTAGGAAGGCCAGTGATAAACCTTCCCAATACTGCCAGAAGATAGTATATTTTTAGAAATCCCCAAAATCACCTAGGGGGAATTAATATACTTACCTAAATCACCTATGGGGATGAGATTACATTATTTAGGAGGTCATTTGGAATGATTTGATAGACCTGAGGTGTCTTGGAATGATGGGACTTGAAAAAATTAACACTGGGTCATTGTTGTGCTTGGAAATTGTCAATTTCCCTATTGCACATTTGCACGACAACACTACCACAACTTATAATGAAGAGTTTCACATTTCCTAGAACCTTTTAACTAAAAAAATCAATGATATCAAGATGAAAAAGGTCAGGTATCTCTAAATCAAAACTATTTAATATCTCTTTTAGATGTCCTTCCATTAGTTTAATCAAAGTTAGACAACAATATTCCAACGTCAAGCGAGAATTTGAACTTACTTCAAGATTCCTCTACAATCAAAGATATACATGTAGAATATAAAGGAGAAGGTCCTTCATCAAGCACCATTGAGATTGATCCCATCCTTTTAATGCAAGCTCCTATGCTTGACATCTCTGGTATTTTTTTAGAAATGCAAGAAGTTTGGAAAATTTCCACGATGCAACCTTCTATGTCCATAATACCTTAAAACGTAAATCTTAAATTTAATAATGTTTCACAAAAATCATCCAATGTAGAGTCTTTTTATTCTTTAAATAACATTATAAAACAATCAATGATGACACCTACAGGTCGAGACATCCACATGCATGCACCCCATGAGGTGTGTATTCCAAGGAATATTCTCACACAATCATTTCAGAATTTAATCACAAATCTATTTTCAAACAAATTAATCCAATTCTTAAAAGGATAAACATTGAATATTTTATCTCTACGGTGTATAAGGTGCCTTGGTTACACATCCAGGGATTAATCATATTTCCTCGAATTTTTTCACTCACAGGTGAATCTAAATTGAAAATTATTCTCCACATCAACAAATTGCCTTTAAAATCACATAAGTTTTTTAATCTCATAATAAAACTATCCAATCACACATCCATTGAATTGGATTTCATCCACCTAAGTCTCGTAAATTTAGACTTATCGAATCTTTTGATTCTATCCTTTGACTTGGACCTCATCTACCCAAGTATCGTACAACATGAATCATTGAATCTTAGGATTCTATCAGTTGTCTTGGACCTCATCCACCCAATTCTCGTTTAACAATAATAATTGAATCTTATGATTCTCTCAGTTAGCTTGGACCTCTTCCACCAGGTCTTATAAATAAAGACTCATCAAATTACAAGTTTATTAACAACCTTTCTATACACTCCTTTGAATTGGACATCATCTGCCTAAGTCTTGTAAATCAAGACTACTTAAATCAATTATTCACAAAAATATTTTGATTCCATCTGGAATTGGACCTCATCGGCCCAGGTATCATACACTAGTAATCCTTAAATCTTAAGATTATCTCCATTAACTTGGACCTCATCGGCCCAAGTCTCTTACTTTAGGACTTATTGAATCTTTCAATTCTCTCCATTGACTTAGACCTTGTCTAGCTAAGTCTCATAAATTTGACTTATGGAATAATTTGATTCCCTCCATTAAATTTGACCTTGTCCACTCAAGTATCATAAATATGGACTCCTTGAATGTTTTGATTCATTCCGTTGACTTGGATCTCATCCACCAGAGTCTCGTACTTAAGGAATTATCAAATATTAAGATTATATCCATTGACTTGGACCTTGTCTACCCAAGTATCGTTCATCAAAACAAATCATAATTCATAAACATACACCTCTCTCCTGATGAGTCCATTGCAAAACTTCATCCGCAAAAATTTAGAAAAAAATAAAAAAGTGAATAAAAATACATATTAAATCCCTTAAAGCAAAATTTTAAAATTAAAATGTAGTATAAAAAACATCTTCTTCTATGAGTACTCACTGCAATAAGAGAGGCCTCTTGTATAATAAATTAATTTAACAAAAAAATTTACTTGTTTCATCCATTGATATATGTATTAATCATGACATAATAATCTCTCCACATTATTCACCTATAAGACACATGTTAATATTTTTTTTGTTGGGAATTATGTGTCTTTATCCCTATTATGATTCCTCCCATTTTAGATCTTTTTACCTACATTTTTGTTTAGAAGCTTAACAATGGAAAATCATCCTTTCAAACAAGCACTCTCTTTAATAGAAAGCACTAAAATTATTTACCCAGATATTTTGAACATCCATCTCTGTTTACTTTTTTAACCATTGCGTCCTACTAGTCACAAGAGGTTGAGATTTGGGGACAAAAGTTTTCTTCCTAATAAGCACAATATCAACATACAAGGAAAAACAAATCTAAAGTACACATATATATATATATATATATATATATATATATATATATATCAATCATTACACCTTTTATCCTTCATAGTATTTGGTGATGAGCCCATACTTCTTACTAGTAGTATGAGACTGGGAAAGGAGGAAAGTATCCTTACTCGCCTAAATTTAATCTTTGGTGTTGTGCCCTTGCCTCTTACTAGTGGCATGGGTTAATTAAAAAAAATGAATAAAGTAAAGCCTTTAGAAATATGCATCAAAAGTGATTACTCATAAAACATCCCAAAAATCTACTTATGTTAAGATATATATCAATTCCTTCAACTAGATATCGTCAATTAACATGCCATCAATGGATCTAATTCTCGTTAAAACCTATAAAGTGAAATAATCTTGGAATTGGTTAGGTAATCTTGATTGGAGATGAGTTACATTTTCTCGAATGGAGCATTGTATACACCTTGTGTCTTGCAATCCATCATCTTAATTTTCATATCACTATTCTCATAGTCTTCACATCCTTCTTGTTTCTTGGTGGTGAGCCGTTGCATCTTCCTAGTTACGTGGAGTCATAAGTGGAGTGAGACATCCTATAATTATATCATCTACATTCTTCTAATGGAATGAAATGCTTAAAAAAATTTGAACATGATTTCAAACTATGCACCCTATACCAATTCAAAAACAAAAAAACATTCAAATATTGTTAAATATACAAAAAATTCAAATATGTTTCAAAATCCAAAAATATTCAAATATGTTTTAAAAAATCAAAAACACTAAAATATGTTTTACAATACAAAAACATTGAAATATGTTAAAAAATCCAAAAAGATTGAAATATTTTTAAAAATTCAAAAACATTCAAATATGTTCAAAAACCAAAAAACAGTAGAAAACTGGTAAAAATAAAAAATAGTTTAAAACTGGAAAAAAGAAAAACATTCAAAATTGTTTTTAACAAAATCTCAACAACTGAATAACATAGTTCAATAATGTCACCACTTGACGACAATCCTGCTGATCGTTCTAGATCATCTTCCAATAATCACTTTTTCTTACCCATGGTGTATATATATGCTCGAGGTAATAAATTACCCTTTTGCAATATAAAATTTGTTGGGGCACATTTGGATTTCAATTTTAATCCAATACAGATCACACTTCAATGGGATGTGACAAGAGTAGTTTGGGAGTATCTAAGATCAATCTACTCTTCAGCCCAATCCAATCCTCTCACATTCTAATCTATTTCTTAGGGGCATTCATATTTGTCTAATTATTCAATGCAAAACACATTATGGGTGTCATTCGATGTCATTATTAAAAAATATTTTGTACTATTGTGGTTTTTCAATATTGTGACGATAATTTTATTAGTATGTTATTTTTTTGTAATTTATTATTGTAGACTAATTACAAAAAAATTATTAGCATCTCAGTTCACATATAACTTTGGTGTAGTTAATTCCTGTTCATATTGGGTTTGTTTGACATGTTTTCTTTATGTCTTCAGACCACTTACACATGTTGTGTTTTCATCTTGGTTTATTAAATAAGCCTTGGTGTGTTTTTCTTTTATTTTGTAATTAGGTTTGTTTACATTTATTTTTATTTGTGCTAATTACAGGTACATTGTTCCTCTTTTTTGCATCAAATTTTTCTAAAAATTCAAAAATATAATAAAATTCAAAAATAAATCACAAGAATTATAAAAATTTGAAAAAAAATTCAAATATTCACAAAATCCTAAAAATTTGAAAAAAAATATTTCAACATTTCAACACAATCTTTTTAAAATCAAACATTTAGCTACTACCCTAGTGATCATTCCAACATTATGCCTATCACGATACATTCTTCCCTTTGCATGCTAACATATCTTCTTGGGGAAAGAAACATCAATTATTTTTCGTTCGTAATATAACTTCACTTGGGGAAATTTTGGATTTCATTTTACCTCTCCTACGATTCATAAGTTTATTTCTTACGGGTAATGATCCTTTTAAACTGTTAGATCAATTTTTAATGCAGTTCCAACAAGAGTTTCATTAGGACTATCTAAGATCACTCTACTCTTTAGTTTGATCCTATCCTAATGAATTTCATAAGTTTAGTGCTTGGGTTCATTTACATCTACTTAATAAGCATTGTAGCACATATTAGGGGCATAATTAATTGTCTTCTTTCTAAAGTTGTGTTGCATTATTGATATTCTCTTTTTGGACCTGTAATAACCTCATTATTACACTTCTAAACTAGGATTTTTTTTACATTAACTTCATGTTTCCCTAATTTAAATATCCAATATTTAAATTCATCATAAATCTTAAATTCAATCCATCCATTAACAATCATAAACAATGTGTAGCTACATGAGTCAGTTAGTAATTGTCCCCTCATAGGATAATCTTTACGAGTGTGTATAAAAGTTATACTATTGGTTTCATTTTTAGGGAAATGATAATCAAGTGATGATTTCTAAGTGAATATATAGGTATCCGCCAATAAAATCCCATCTAGTATCCCTACACATTAGATCTTAGTGAAATCAGGATAGTGTAATCAACATCTTACACTAGTTTGATCAAATTTTCAGAGACATGTATGCTATTCTTAGTTCCGTGATGACACACTCGTCATTAGGAAATTTTCATATCACCTAATAGTTTTGTTCAGTTATATGAATTCTTTTCCATTTCTTAAATCATTAAGTTCATAGTTAACAAGTTGAGAATTCATTGATGTTTATTCCTATTTACTAGGTTAATTTAGTTTATTAAGATAAACAAGTAATTTTGTACCTTTAAGTACTCCTAAATTATTGTGTCATTTGATAATGAACAAGGTACAAAAATGAGATATATAAGTTACGATTATCTCATTAACAACAAAGCATGCCTTCGATCTCTAGATAGGTCAATTGTATTAGTTTAAGACCTAAGTACTTCACTCTATACAATCGTCAATTGGTTTTTCATGAAGGTACTCTGCCATGTAATTGTGTGTCATTGATGGTAGAAGTCATATAATTTTTCAGATTGTTTTCATCATTCAACCTATTCTTAACACCTTGTTTATCACCAGATGTACTAAGCCTTTAGAGTGTAAGTCTATGTATCTTTCCTCATTTTTAATTCAAGGTATATATACATTAATACAACCTAATCATGTATCTACTTGACATTATTTTTAGAAGAAATCTGCTTAGTTTACTTTTGTTATAGCATATTTATAACATTTTTGTTAACAACCCTTATACTTAAGTCTCTAGGTAGACTTGTCAATTCCGTGGATGTCACATTAACTCCATTATTTACTCTAGCTAATAATGATGGATAAATATATTTATTCCTTCCCATAAGTTGTGAATTCTCATTAAATATGTAGTTGATGTAGCCCAAACAATTTTTCCAAAGTACAAAAATATAGATCATGAAAAACCATTTATTTTTCTATTCATATTAAGCATGATCAAGCTCTTTCTCTGTTATCACTATTTTCCTAAACATAATCCTGACCATGAGGACATATTATGCAGTAATATTATCACTTCAAATAAACATAACAGATTCCATATGCTAATAAGGATAACATAACAATAATATTATTGTCTCTATGATAATTCATATAGATCACTTAATAGGTACCATTAGTACCAACAAATTGAAACACTATCTTATCTATCATTTCATAAATTGATATCCTCATCAAATTATGTCCTTACTGTCTAACAAGAAGTTATATGTATACTTGTAATTATGAATATATAAGTACCAATTCATTCCAATACTTTTGGCAGGAGTACATAACCAAATAAGAACACATATTTACATAATCACCCATAAAATACTTAGTGGTTATAAACAACCATGAAATACATAGGAAGTGTTATAATAAACATATCTTAATTTTGAAAAATTCATCTTTAATATAGGTAACATTTCCAACAAGAGACTGAAAGAAAAATATAATCGGGAATACAGTAAGCTCTAAGGCCTTTCTCTTCCAATCTTTCAAAAATATTTAATTTTCCAATAGATGCAATTGTATTCTCTTACATCAATGTAGATAAGATACAAATAATCGAGTATAAACCTTTAGTTCATAATTGTTTCTAAATATTCATGCATCTTGACATCTAGTTCCATTTCTTATTTTGAAAATATTTCAAACCTGTAGCTGAAATTAATAATGCACAAAATGTACATGGTCAGTTCTATATGAACCAGCATGATAACTTCTCTTTCCCACTTAATGACTTATGTCATTTAGTATTTCTATAAACAAAATTATGTAATTATAAATTCATAAAAAAAACATAATCACTCACACAATCCATTAACACATATCGAAAATAATTTACTTTATATCCCTTTTCAAAAGATTAGATCCTTATCTTAATTTTTGAAAGCTTTCCATAAACTTTTCATAAGACTAATGTCATAATAGCCACAAATAAATTCAGGCATTCATATCATGGCATTATGGATCAATAATTGAATCAATAATAGCTATATTATTATTTAAACCAACTTACACACACACACACACACACACACACACACACACACACACACACACACACACACACACACACACACACACACACACACACACACACACACACACACACACACACACACACACACACACACACACACACACAAACACACACTTATGTGTATATCATAAAATATAATAGTATAGTATAACTTATGCCACTACTAATTAAAGTAGTACATTTATCTAACTAAGATCAAAATATGGATGATTATTTATTATAAATTCCTCAAAACCGATATATCCTATAAGAATAACCAAAACGATACAATCATTCATAGCTCAATCATTGCCTCATATTATTATGCAATGGTCCAATCACATAACTTTACCCACATCAAAGTGACATTGAATAGTTAAAACTTAGAACTCCCTCCAGTAGGGAACACACTATATTTTAACAAGGTTAAGGAAACACATTTTACCTTAATATTTCCAAAGTTTACATAAAAATCCGAAATGGTTCTTGTATCTTTTTGAAGACCAAACCATACAGAAAGTCACAACTCAAGTCTAAAAAAAACACGAACCCCACATAATTTCCAAAAGAAATCTAAGAAGACAGTGAACTATAAAAACCCTAGACACATCCTCTAATTCTTTTCTATTTCATGCATATTTTCCATTCTTAATCAGTATGATACTATACATCAAAGATTCAATTCAACCTGATCATTTCTCAATTCAAGATCAAGTTTTGAATCCTTGATGCCCAAAGCATAGTAATAAAATGATGTGAACTATTTTAACAAAGTTTTGATCTCAAGAAATTTGTATAATCAACAACCCATTAAAGTAGAATGGTTAAGGCCATGCCTTATAATAAACACAAGTTTATAACCAACAATATTGTGATTGTATGAAGACAAATCCTTCTTAAACTAATCTTAATAGAGGTACGAAGATAGGATCCATATCCTTACATGAATCACAATATCGAACATACTACAACCACAATCATACCTTACAACTTTGTATATATGGTACCCTTCTTCATAGTTCTAATTAAATATTTACAAAGAAAGTATAACCAAATTATTAAAGGTATGGAAGATAATGGAAATCTGTATAAGGTTAGGAACTTAAAAGTTATGATATCATAATTATGACCTCTTGACAAAGGTAAATAAATTTAGGTTCCCCAGACTAGGTGGGCTAGGGCATATAAGAAAAAATACAACCCAATGATTGTGTATGATAGAGCCACTAAAATACTTTTAAACTGACTCTATGAATCATTAAAAAAATACTCGAAAACCCAAATGGGTTTGTGGGGTTTTCAAATCTAAAATAAGAAAAATATGATTAGATTCCTCAAATGTTGAGTACCCAAAAAATCTTATTTACACATAGAATCCATTTATACTTCTATATACAAATCAAACAGTTTGAGTAATATCAACCATACGAACTCAAAGTGGCTAGGTAATACGCACAACATAAATCAAATAATCACAGAAGATTACTCTATTTTCAACCATTAAAAATAGCATAAGCAATAGTTATAGGGAAACACTATAACTATCCAAATTTATATCCAACCCAAATTCATATAACGAATCAAAATGACATTAACAGAAAGATAATATCCCTAAAAATCCATTTCAACAAGTTCAGAAGAAAGAGTTATTGCAGAGATTTTATTAATGTAAATATTAAGTGGAATAAGCTATCAGGAGAGAAAAAGAACATATCATGCCTGTGAATGGAAGCTTGATTTCTTCCTCTTTTCCCAACTTTCTCCCCCGGTTCTAAATCTAGATTTGATTCTTTGAATAACAAATAAGACCCACAAATAATATCCATCTCCTTTTATGTTAGTTGTCTATTAATATTTCTCTAGAGTATCTCGCATATAACAAAAACCTTCCATACTAATAATCTCCACGATTGTCTTGGCCCCGAATGAATCCAAAACTATTATGCAGAGTTCAACAGAGATTGATTTCACAACAAGAGGAGTGAAAATGAAATTCCATTCAATCTAAATCAGTAGATTCTCAAGGAAGCTTTGATTTTCTTGAAGTTTGAGTTTTGTAAAAACATTAAATGAATTCATAAATGGTTCTTTCCAGATTGTAGCCAACAACCATTGACCACTAAATTTTGAGGTGAATATACTTTGCATGCCAAATCTATCTATCAATTTACATGGTTTATGATAGGTTAACTAACAATCAAGCCTCCAAATATATGTATGGTTAATTTGGACCATAATAACAAGATTTATTTAAACAATCAATCCTTTCCTCCTACATGGGTCAACTATAATGATCACATAATTATACTACCAGTTTAATGATAATTCGATCTAGTTACAAAATTTGCATAGGTTAGTTTGACCATACAATACAATATAACCTTAATGTTTAAACTCCCACACTTATGTATAGGGTAGATTGACCATTTATTTAGCAATGATTCCTAACCAAACAAACCCCAAGGTTTATGTATAGTGGGGGTTGATTCGACCCAAAAAGAAAACAATTATCCCAAATTGTAAAACAATCCTTGCACAGAAGTATAGCCACAAACCTTGTAAATAAAAACAATGATATCTTGACAAGGAGTCATGATCAGTCCCTGATCCATATTGAGCCAAAAATTTCATTCTAACAAAAGACAAACCAGTTGAATACTTAATGATCATAACTTTATCAAATAGAGTTAGTAATTTACATATTTACCATTATCTTCCCATAATTAAAATAATATATAATTTGCAACCATGTATAACTTCATTCATAATTTGTAAATAATTACTCCCTGCAGGATAGTTAATATATCAACATACATGCCAAATACAGTATCCTAGCTATGTAAAATTTCCTCAAACACATTAACAGAGAAAGGTGTAAAATAATTACTCGTCACCGATATAGAAATATAACCATAAACAGATAATATGAACCATTTCTCATAGCAAGATCAAATGATATCATACAACAAGTGAACAATAATAAGTTGTAACATTTTAAATACTTTACGAATGTGGGAATACAATCATCATTTCATGGTTGTGCATGTAACTACGTGTAACTATGTATATCCTTTTCAAGATACACACACACACACGTGTAGCTACATACTCATCGATGCAATAGTTTATGAACCCCTACTCTTGTAAATCATTCCATATCTTACGACTTATCCTTACAAAAAATAGACTAAAAATGTGGGGTGTGACATACTTTCCCCATTAATGAAACATTGTCCCGATTATTTTCACTCATCAACACAATCAGAATAAACAAAAACAAAATTATAACTAACAAATGAGAAAAATCAACATTGTTATTAAAAACTTGTAATTTTCCTAGTCTAAATTCAAATTTATTTGATGTAACAACCTTTCAAACAAAAAAAATTGTCACACATTCAAATACATGGCATAGTTTCTGTCATTACATCCAGATATGAAATGAAATTTTACTAAACATATCATATAGTTAGTAAAAAACAAGCCATATGCCACATCAACAAATGAGGAAACACTGTTTTTTTCATTTTTTCCCCAAGTCTTACAAAGCTATTTTGTTTCATTACTCGCTTGTTTTTCCAAACCCTTGCCTTGTGTAATTACTATTTTTTTTTTTAATTTCTCCCAGTTATGTTCCATTATACAACTATTTTTATCCAAGTACACCCATGGTTTTCACCTTTCAAATATCTTCATCACATATTCAAGGTCAATGAATACTCAAATCATTCAAAATTTTCCTTTCTTTTCCTTTTAGGCTTGTTGTTTTCACATATCTTACATGTATTTGTTTGTCCTTCATACCAAATAATCATTTATTTTTGTAATAAAATTATATATATGGCAATAAATCATAATTCCAAATGTATTTAAATATAATTCCTATTCCATGAAGATGATAAGCATCATCAATGTTATGTTGATAGACATAGGTATGAAATTTAAATAATTTTATTCTCATACTACAAAGAAAAACTAGTTTTCTCAATTATTTACTAGTTAATCATTAGGTAAAATAAACTCCATCCTACTTAGCATTGTACTATACCAACATCAGGGAGTCCTTCACAACTTTCCCAACATCTTGTTAGGGATATTTGTTCCTTTTCTTGGTTGTTTGTCCTTGCATCATGCATTATCAACTATTGCGTGTTCATCTCCTTCAAATGAAATTAAATGGAATAATTCTCACTCCCACATATGAAACATCCTCTGATAGGGCTCTTTTAATCGCGTCCAATCTTTCCACCTGCAGTGTTCTTCTACTTTTTCTTGAAGGTAATTACAACAAGATTTTTTACATTTTTATTCCTAGAAATACATATTTTTTTGTTATGTTTCTTCCACCACATTTTATTATCATTCCTTGGTGAATAAGAGTTGATTTTATTATGATTATTATCCTTTTTATGAGTGGAAATGTCTTCCAGATTTATTTTTAGCCCATAGGACTCTTCGAATATCACTTCCATAGAAGAAAATCCATATTCATCCAATGTTTCTCCCAATTTTGGGTTTAATTCATCGTTAGATTTGTAAATCCAAAATCTATCATCATTAGTAAGTATTAATCACCATGTCTTAATTACTTTAATAAATTATTTCTAACTCCAAATTATGTGATGAAGCACAGACAATGTCAATGTCAATGTTGTATTGATAGACATAGATTTGTAATTTCTCTTCATATGCAAAGGATAAATCAGATTTCTAATTCTGTTTAGCTAATCACTAGATACCAAGAACTTATTTGTACTAGTATCAAACTAAAAAGTAACAGTAATTTCTACTTAACTTACCTTATGTCATGTTAGGAAATATTATTCCTTCATCTTAGCCCATTAGTCACCGTAGGGTTGTTTTGTTTCTCACTAGAAATCTCAACAAGTATTTCGTATTGAACTCATTATGGAAATATACATTTTCTACCACATTGTTTCCACCACTTTTCCCTAAAGGTGTGGGTGGAAAAGAGATAATTATATTTTCGAGTTAGAATTTATTGCAGATCTCATTCTAGCCTAATTAGCCTTTCAATCATTACTGCTACATTAGATAGTCCTCTCCTATCTACTTCATCTTCCTTTTGTGAGTTTTTATTTCATTTTGGATTCAAGTTATAAAATCTTCCATCATGACAGTTCAACAATCGATAAACCCTTTGTTGATTGTTATCAACCAGTTCAAGTTGTTTACCTTAGCTGATCCTATTCACACTTTACTAGTTGCTCCCAACATCCTTTTATCTTCATGTGTCACGAAATACTGATAGATTATTACCTAACTTATTTACCACCAAACTCGAAGCATAATTTGGTGTGGTTCATTCTCCACAGTTCATCCCTCAGTATTAATTGTTCTTAATTTTCAAATTATGATATTTGATTAGCAAAGGGACTCAATAGGTCCAAGATCTACAACCTTCAGCTCTCATACCAAAATGTAACAACCTTATTATTATGCTTCTCAACTAGGAAATTTATTTTTAACCATTAAATTCATGATTCCCTTATCTAAATACCCAACATTTAAATCCATCATAAATCTTAAATTCAATCCATCCGATAATAGTCATAGACCATGTGTAGCTGCATGAGTCTGTTAGTAACCATCCCCTCATAGGTTACTCTTTATGGGTGTGTATACAAGGTATATTTTTGGTTTTATTTTTCAAGAAATGATAATCAAGTGATGATTTCTACGTGTATACATAAGTATTTTCCAATTGAATCCCATTGGGAATCCCTACACATTAGATCTTGGTGAAATCAAGATAGTGTAATCAACAGCTTACACTACTTTGATCATATTTTTAGAGACATGTATGCCATGCTTGGTTCCATGATGACACACTCATCATTAGGAATTTTTCATATCACCTAATCACTTTGTTAATTTATATGGATCCTTTTCCATTTCTTAAATCATTAAGTTTATAGTTAAAAAGTTAAGCATTCATTAATGTCTATTCTTATTTACTAGGTTAATTTAGTTTATTAAGATAAACAAGTACTTTTGTACCTTTAAATACTCCTAAATTATTATGTTTCATTTTATAATTACCGAGGTACAAAAACGAGATATATAAGTTACGATTATCTCATTAACGACAAAGTATGCCTTCATTCTCTAGATAGGTCAACTACATTAGTTTAAGACCTAAGTACTTCACTTTGTACCATTGTGATTGGTTGTTCACAAAGGTACTCTACGACATAATTACGTGTAACTGATGTTAGGAGGAACTAAAGTTTTTCAGATTGTTTTTATCATTCAACCTATTCTTAACACCTTGCTTAA
Organism: Taxus chinensis; assembly: GCA_019776745.2. Taxonomy (NCBI): domain Eukaryota; kingdom Viridiplantae; phylum Streptophyta; class Pinopsida; order Cupressales; family Taxaceae; genus Taxus; species Taxus chinensis. The sequence goes on from CM034151.1 coordinate 461,733,850, forward strand.
CACCAGATATACCAAGCCTTTAGAGTGTAAGTCTATGTATCTTTCCTCATTCTGAATTTAGGGTATATATAAATTAATAAAATATAATCATGTATCTACTTGAAAATATTTTTATAAGACATATATGCTTGGTTAACTTCCGTTATAGCACATTTACAACATCTTCGTTAGTAACCCTTATACTTAAGTCTCTAGGTATACCTGTCAATTTTGTTTCTGTCACATTACCTCCATTATTTATTCATCAGATAATAATGATGACTAAAGATAGATATGCCTTCCCATAAGTTGTGAATTATCATTGAATACTCTGTTAATGCAGCCCAAACAATTTTTCCAAAGTACAAAAAAATCGATCAAGGTAAACAATTTATGTTTCTATTCAGACTTAGCCTGATCAAGATCTTGAAGTGTTATCACTATTTTGCTAAACTTATTCCTGACCATAAGGACATATTATGTAGTAATAAATTACCACTTCAAATAAACATATTGTATGGTTAATAAAAACATATTCCATATTATTATAAGGATAATATAACAATAATACGATTGTCTCCATGATAATTCATACTGATCACTTAATAGTTACCATTAGTACCAAAAAATTGAAACATAATCTTATCTATCATTTCATAAATTGGCATCTTCATCAAATTATGTCCTTATTGTCTAACAATCAGGTATATCTATACTTGTAATTATGAATATATAAGAACCAATTCATTCAAATACTTTTGACAGCAGCACATAACGAGATAAGAACTCCTAGTTGCAAAATCATCCATCAAATACTTATTGGTTATCAACAACCATCAGAAACATTATAATAAACATATCTTAATTTTGAAAAATTCATCTTTAATAAAAGTAACATAGCCAGTAAGATACTAACATGTAAATATAATCAGGAATATAATAAGCTCTAAGTCCTTCCTCTTCCAATCTTTTAGGCATATATCATTTTCTAATAGATGTAATTGCATTCTTTTACATCAAGGTATATTAGATACAAATAATCAAATACAAACGTTTAGTTCATAACTGTTGCTAAATATTCATGCATCTTAACATCCAATTCCATTTCTTATTTTGAAAATATTTCAAACCTGCATCTAAAAATTAATAATGCACAAAATGTACATGATCAGTTCTATACGAACTAGAGTAATAAGTTCATTTTCCTACTTGTGGATTATGCCATTTAGTATTTGTATAAATGAAATGCTGCAATTATAAGTTCATAAAAAAACATAATAAATCACACAATCCATTAACATCTATGGAATATAATTTAATTTATATCTCTTTTCAAAATATTGGATCCTTATCTTAATTTCTGAAAGCATTCCGTAAAATTACCATAAGATTGATTTCATAATAGTCATAAATAAATTTAGTCATTCATATCATGACATTATGGATCAATAATTGAATCAGTAATATCTACATTTTTTAAATCAACTTATATATATATATATATATATATGCATATCGTGAAATATAACAATATAGTATAGCTTATGCCACTACTGATTCAAGTAGTACATTTATCTAACTAAGATCATAATATGGATGATTATTTATTATGATACATCCATAACCAATATATCCTATAAGAAAAACCAAAATGATACAATCATTCACAACTCAATCATTACCTCATATTATTATGAAATGGTCCAATCACATAACTTGACCCACATCAGAGTGACACAGAATAATTCAAACTTCAAACTCCCTCCAGTAGGGAACACACTGTATTTTAATGAGGTTAAAGTAAAACATTTTACCTTAATATTTCCAAAGATTGCATAAAAATCCAAAATGGTTCTTGTACCTTTTCAAAGACCAAACCATACAGTAAGTCAAGAATCAAGTAAAAATAAAACCACAAAAACCCCACAAACTTTCCACAAAAATAATAAGAAGACAATGAACTTAAAAAACCCTAGACATAGACTACACTTCATTTGTATTTCATACATAGTTTCCATTCTTAATCATTATGATACTATAGATTACAGATTCAATACAACTCGATAATTTCTCAATTCAAGATTAGGTATATAATCCTTAATGACTATAACATAGTAATAAAAAAGGATGTGTACTATTTTAAAAAAGTTTTGATCTCAAGAAATTTGTATAATCAGTAACCCATTAAATTAGAATGAGTAAGGCCATGCCTTACAATAAACATGGGTTTGTAACTGACAAAATTATGATGTATATCAAGAAAAATCATTCTTAAACCAATCTTAATTCTCTTCTTTTCAAAGTTTTGTTGCATTTTTGATATTCTCTGTTTGGACTAATTACATGTATTTTGTTATCATCTTGGTTTCTTCATAGCCATGGTGCATACTTTTACTATGTGTATTGGTTTTTTCCCCTTTTATATATTTTTATGTGTGTGTTTATTGTACACACATGATAGGTTAAACATATTGGTTCCCTCATCATCAAGGTGAAAAAAAAAAATAAGGTTGCTCTAAATTTCAATCTCCAAATGACACTCATGGTACGAGAACAATCCATCATGTTATCCTTCAAAATTTATTTCCTTCTTCTTATTAAGCAGTTTTCCATCACTTTATTGTGTCACTCACCCACTTAAGAGAGAATTACCTTACCATTATACTTGTTGGGGCATTCAAATGCTTCACTTCCTTTCGCTCACTAATTTTCCATGCATCTACTATCTTTAAAATGTTATTACTTCATAATAATAGTTTAAAGAGGAGAAAATGTAGACACCCAACAAATACATACCTATTTCTATCCTATTTTATTCCCATTAGAATTAAATAAACTAAATTCTATCCTACTAGAATATATCCCTTTAGAATTAGTTAAATTAATTCTATAATTTAAATCATAACCCTTTAGAATTAATTAGATTAATTCCTAAACCCTTTAGCCAATTTAATCAAACATTTATTTAATTAAATGGTTAATTATCCTCTCACAACTAATAAATAATTAAATTAGTTATTTAAATAATCCTATTTATCTACTCACAATCCACTCCACTCCACATATAAAACCCTATAATGGTGGGGGCATCAAAGCTTCACATGTAACCATATTCCCACAAAAAATAAAAACATTCATGTCCCTTGTAGAGTTGTAACTGTACAGAATAAATCCTCTTGTTGTTTCAATAAATTATAATTATTAACCTAGAATTCGTTCAAACTATGATCCAAGATTCATGGCCTCACCCTCAGCTATAAAAATAAGTCCATTCCTTTGTATATCATCATTGGAAGATTTGTGAAATTTGCATCCAACTTCAAAAAATTTCATCATCATCCTCATGTTTGTGAGCTTGTAGCATTTACAATTCCTAACATGGAGACAAATTCAAGAGTATACACAATCCTTTGAAATAGAAGATAGTGAAAGTCCAAGTGCCTCACAATATTACTTGATGTTTTTAAGGGAAATCTTAAAGAGAGGTATTATGTTTCATTTTAGTTATATTTTTAACTTTTATTGAGAATTTCACTTCTCACATGACCTTGTATGAGCTGATGGTTTTAGTATGAATGAGGAACAAGTTCTTATGGATTTATTGTGTCATTCTTCTATGCAAGTATCTGTGTGCTATGAATGTTTTTTTTCTTTTTCATTTTGATTATCATGAAACTAAAAATGTGATATTTTATAATTTTTTGAATTTTGGGTATGTATCTTACTCCTCTTGGTTGTATTTTCCCTATGATTGTCGAGTCTGAAGAAGAAAATTTCAAGAGTTAGTCAATTTTTTGGTTGTTTTGGTTTAAATAAGATAAATTGGTCTATTGAGGAACTTGAGGAACTGTTCCCTTATTCCTCATGTTCACCACCTTTCCAATTTTTCCACTTCCATTGATTTTATCAGGAATTTTGGGTGTTTCAGGTACTTTGTGAACTTCTAACCTTTTTCTTCGCTTCCCTTCATGCTTCGTTTAATTGTCTTGCCTACTTGGTGCACTGCATCGGGCATGTCAGGAATTTTGGGTACTTTAGGCATAGTTGGTACCATTCCATGCTTCCATTTGTTCCTCACTGCACTAACATCCCCACTTCACTTCCCCTACTCACATTGTCATAGGTATCGGTATTTTTCAGGTACTATAGGAACTCCCAACACTGTTCCTTCTGGCCCTCAATTCTCCAACTGCCCACTCCTCCCGACCCCTTTGATATTTCCAGACAATGTGGCCATTTATGGCACTAGGCGAACTATGGTAAGTGTTCCCATGTTCCATCTATTCCCGTAATGATGATTATCATGTCATAATGTGAAAAAAACACATGGGAGTGGTAATTTTATTCCATCGGGTGTTATTTTATCCAATCCACCAATTTAACAAGTTATGTGGGAGAGATGTGAGCTAAAAGAAATAATTGGTAATTTAAATTCACCCAATCCTTAATATTTCCCACAATTTCTTAAATACTCCTCCACTATCGTTTTGTGCTCTCTCCCTCCTCCCACATGCAAAGGTGCATTTTTTTATTATCATATTTCCCTTGTTCATCAACCAAATTCAATATTTTTAGTTGCACTATGAACATTGAGCAGTTGCCTTCACATACATCTAAAAGGTGAGTAATTTCATCCTTGTTTCACCCACTTTCTCATATCTATTGATTTTTGTTCTTTTCTCCTCAAATCGTCTCAGAGACCCATTGTAAACCATTTTTTTCTTTGATTTCTATCTAATTTACCAAAATGAAGTTTGAGCATGTTTGATATGATCATGTTGTTAGGAATTATGTCAAGTGCTTTTGTCATTAATGTCAAGTAATAAATTGATGTCAAAGGGAGTTTAGGTGGTATAGGTGTTTGAATGAGGTGTCATTCATCAACTAAGATTAAGGTTGATTGGTAGTGTGAAGAAGTGTCATGGTGTCTATATGAGAGTGCATGTTCTTGATGCATGTTACAAGAAATTAGGAGTTGTGTATAAGCTTCGGAGGTTTTATAAAATTTGGTATGGGATATTTCATGTTCAAAAATATGTTTTAGAGGTGTGTGAGTGTCTAGATGGTGATATCAAGGTCAGTTTCAGTATAACATGTGTTGGTATAAGACATTATAGGCCTTGTCCTAGCCATAGTGTAAGAAGATGAGATGGTAACATGAATAATGAAGTAAAATAGGAAAAAAGGAGTCATATGTGGTGTTGTGTGACATTACAAAGCATGTGTATAATTTCTACAAGACCAATTTTTAGATGTATGGTGTATGTTCAAGGTAATTTTGAAGCAATACTATGAAGATAAGGAAAGTAGGCAAGGGAAAGTGATGGTTATATAGAGTTTCAAGCGTGTGTAGGAATGGATGAGAATTGGAAATCATTAAGGAGGTTATTATAGAGGTGTCAGCAAAGGTTTAGGTCAGAAGTTTGAAGACAAAACATAAAAATTGGTTTTGGCTCTACCGAGATCTCAAAAATGTAATTCCCAACTTGAGGGTCAAGTTTGAAGTGATCATTCACAAATGAAATATTTACATGGGGACCTGATCTATTCATCATAGTCGAGGCATGGATATAAGATTATTTTAAAGTTGGAATGAGGTTAAATTATGCCCTGTCATTTATGAATGATTGTTAAGAATTCAAACAGGTAAAAACCCTCCCCAAAAACCTAGTTTCAAAGAAATAGATAATAAATGATGAGTATGTCCATAAAATTTATTGGAAAGGATAATGTGATGCTTTAGGATTGTGTATAATTCTTTTGTGCTCCTATTGGTTGCATTTACAGGTTCCAGATATGTTGGCAAGTTAAAAAAAATCTACTTTTGTGGAGATTTACTGTTATAGAGTTGAGTTGCATGTTTCATGGAGTGCAACAAATTATTCCCTAAATATTTGGATTTATGCTAATTGATCATCAATATTTATGGGAATTTTTAGTGCAAGAAAGTGGTAAAATAGGTATTCTAAGTTGCCCTACCTCTTTAGACCTAAAGGGCTAAAAACCAGTCATGGTGGTCTGAGTTGGTTGTTGATGTTTTGCATGTTGTAGAAGCATTAGATGATCATGAATAATTAGTACATGTCTGATATGATTTTTTGGAGATATTTTTTTATGAGATAAATTGGTTTTATGTTGAATCCTTAATGGCCTAATCATCCCAATAAGGCCTACCACGAAGGTGTCACGGAACATGTGTGTAAGTTTGTATTTCTCTATATAACCTATGCATGTATGTGCTTGAAGAGGTGTGTCAAAATGTCCTTTAAGTGTTGTATGTGGTTTTAGTGCTTGGAAGTGGAGTTGGAGGTGTTATTTCTTGTTGAGTTGATATGCATTCTTTTTGGGGTCTTGTGCCTTATTTTGAAGGTTTCCATGAATTGTTTGAGTTTCTTGACATAAATATATTTCTTTTGATGTTTCATATGTTCCTTGAAGAATATTTTTGGTATGCCATATCATTAAATTTTGGAGGATGATTTTTAGGCTCTTAATACCTTATGAGAGTTGCTTTCTTCTTGGTGTGTTCCATGATCAAAAGGAAGGTTGCAGAAGTGAAGGTGTTTTTTGATGAATCTATGAGGTTTTTTCTAACGTATGTAGATTTTTTAGATCCTTAGTGGTGCCGATTCATGTCTTTGAATTTCATGATTTGACCGTTGGGTGTGAAGATGGTGTTTTAGGCCTAATTGAGAAGCCTTTTACAATTTTGTATGTTCAGGCCTATGCCAACCTATAAGGTCTCTTGATGTGATTTATATGAGGTTTTAGAGCATGTTTTGATGTTTCTCATGACTAACCTTAATGATTTTAGTTGACCTATTTTTTTTTATGGGATGATTCAATCATAAAAGTGAGCTGTATTAGCTCATTTGGACTAGTTGTATGGAGAGAGGAATGAGTGAATAATACGAGAGTGTGTGTCACATCCCACAATTTTAGTCAGTTTCGTGGAAAGGAATAAGTCGTAAATGAAGAGTAGGTTATGAGATCAAGAAAATAATCTTTGTTGCATAGTTGAATATGCAACCACATGTGCATATGCATATCTTGAAAATGATATACATACTAACATGTAGTTTCATGTACAACCATGCAATAACACTTTCATTCAGCACTCATAATGTAATTAGCATTTATTACGTATTCTTATTTTGATTGATTTATGTATGTACTTAATTTGTTCGGTATGATGATGGGAGGCATTGTAGGACTGTTTGGTTGTTGTACCTATAGTAAATATTGATGTGCACCTTACTATGTTGGGTTATTTACATTATTAAAAGTGAGGATTTAAATGATTGGATACCTTGCTTGATTCTGTAACTTTTATTGATTTGATGGTTTACTTATCTTGCTAAAAATCATGATTTGCAATTATGATGAACTTATAATTGGTTGTAGAGTATTATTTCATAAGTTGGAAATGGTTACGAATGTTTAAAAGTTATAACTCCTTATGACATTATGACGATCATTGACCATGAAGTTATAAGGTGGTCTTCATTTAGAATGAGTAAAAGTAAAAGGTTGTCTTATTAATTATTAGTAACAATAAGATAAAATGCAAACTTTATATTGCAAGAAAAATGTTTATTCAACTATATGATATTTACTAGTTTATTATATGTTTATAAATTGATCATAGCCTACTTAAATTCTATTGTTTGATCTATGAATTTAATTATGTTGAAAATCAATTTTTTTTGCCTAGTTTATTCAGCCTTCAACCAATCGATACTCCTTTTACAAGGGTGATTGAGTTTAACAAAGGTAAAATTGATAGGTGTAGTTTCCTTAAATTGATTTTCTCATACATCATTAACTAGGCCGAAACAAAATTGTTAAGTATAGAAAGGAAATTCATCAAATGGTTTATTATTAAGACCATATATTATTGACATCTCTAAGTATATGGGAAAGCCACATTGTCATATACCATATCATGCAAAAATATGCAATCGACTAGGTGGGTTATAAATCCTATCATTGTTAATGTTATTATTAATTCATGATTTTAAATCTTCACCATGTAAAAAATAAGTATGCAAGTTTAATCATTTGAATGAATTAATATTTGACTAGCCATGATCCACCTTTCAATATATAAAGGCATTTTTGGAAATGCCATACAAACTATGTTTAAGTTCAAGTATAATTTGAATCAACCTTCAATTTTATGGGAAATTATTAAAAAATCAAGCTAAAAACCACAACATGGCACTATAACATTAATGGAAATTAAATTCATCGGGAAGCTCGAAGATTCCTCACGAAGTTTCTACATGCAAGAAAAGGTTTTTCTTTGTTTTAACTCATTCTTATTCCATCGACTCTCTTTTCAATATTTTTTGCATGAGGACTCATTAAGCTATTTTTAGACAAACTAATTTTAGTTCTTCTTTGCTAAATTTTTGGATTCTTATATATAGACGTCCAAATCTATTTTAAAGTAGTGTAAAAATTGTGACTTCTAGACTGAGTGAATTTATTGAAATCCTCTGCGTAGGATCTTGAGGAGAGTTTCTTGGGATCTTGAGGATATTTTTAAGGGATTTTCTAAGATCTCCTAAAAATAAAAAATAAAAAAAATTCCCCCCCTTAATTGTGCATTGTCTCAAGGGATGAGGAGAGGAATTCTCTGAATAAATTGAACTTGTCATGTGGAAGTGAATTCATGAAGATATTTGCTCATTGTTCAGCTGTTGGAAAAAATTGAAGTTGGATGTTGTGCTTCAACACATGCTCACGTATAAAATGAATCTGTACCTCAATGTTCTTTGTTCTCTCATGAAACAATGGATTGCAAACAAGTTTGAGAACACCTTCATTATCAACATACATGGTGGTCAATTTGTCTCGTGTTATTCCAAGTCCTTATAGTATGCGACGTAGCCAAATCTCTTCATAGAAAGCTTCTCCTACAGAAGGATACTCAGCTTCTATGGAAGAGAGAGAAATGAAGTGTTGTTTTTTGCTTCCCCATGATATTGGTCAAGATCCCATAAAAAATACGAATCCTGAAGTGGATTTTCTATCATCAATATTTCTTGCATGATCTGAATCTGAATATCCTAACAAGAATATGTTGTCATTCTTCTTGTATTCTAGACCAAGATCCATTGATACTTTGAGATATCTCAAAATGTGCCTTGCTTATTTCTAATGACACACTTTAAGTTCTTGCATGAACTTGGATAAATATCTTACTGCAAAGCTGATATCTGGTCTAGTGTAGGTCAGGTAAATGAGACTCCCAATCAACTACCAATAGAGAGTGGTACTTACCTCAGGAGATGGATCTAAATAAGATAACTATAATCTATTCTCCATGGGTGTAGAAATCAGTGTGCAATCCATCATCCTAAATTTATTGAGCATTGTCTTAGTATATTTCATTTTAGAAACAAAAATGTGATTCTCTTTCTGTCATACTTCCAATCTAAGAAAATAATGCATCAGCCTGAGATCGGTCATGTTGAACGATTGATTAAGATCTTTCTTCATTATATTGATCATCCTCATTGAACTTCCAGTGATGACTAGATCATTAACATAGACTGATAATCACAATCTCTCACCTCGCTTTTTGAGGTAAAGATTGGGATTGTATGGATTTCTAACAAATTCATGTTGTACAAGATGCTCATCAATCTTGATGTACCATGCATGGGGTGCCTATTTGAGGCCATACAGAGATTTCCCAAGTCTGCATACCTTTTGCTTCTTGACCGGTACTACATATCCCTCAGGTTGAGTCATGTAGACTTTTTGTAAAACTCCATTCAGGAATGGACTTTTTACGTCCATCTGATGGAATTTCCAACCAAACTGTGCAACTAGAGTAAAGATCATCCTGATTGTTTTAATCTTAGCTATGGGAGAAAATGTCTCCTCAAATTCAATGCCTTCTTTTTGTGCATACCCCTTTACTACAAGTCTTTCTTTGTACTTTTCCACTATCCTATCTAATTTATACTTTGTTTTGAATATCCATCTAAATGCAATGTGTTTCTTCCCTAGTGGAAGATAGACTAGCTTCCAAGTGTTATTTTTAATTACTGATTCATATTCAGAGTCCATGGTCTCTTTCCAAGATTTTGACTGTAGGGCTTTGTGGACTATAGAGGGCTCAACAGATTCAATAACTCTACTCATCAAAGAAAATTTAACTTCTTCTATTGCTTTATTGTGAGTCCATGGTCTAGGAGTGGATGTATCTAATGGAGCATCTGTTCTTGCATCTTGTAATGTGCTAGTACACCACTTGGGCATACACTGAACTATTCTTGTGGGTTATGGTTCTATCTTATCAAAACCATCATCCCCATATTCACTTTCATCATCTATGGGAACATCAGCTTCAATTTTTACAACTGGTGAAGAATCTACATCAGGTGAGTCTAGAGGAGGAGACTCTGCTTTCTTCTTCTAAAAAAACTTAAAATCTCTATTGGTGTAGACTTTTTTGGTCTTTGGATCCATCAATCTATACCCAAGAGTCTCTTCAGTGTACCCAATGAAGATGAGTTTTTGTGACTTCATGTCTAATTTATTTCTATTTTACTTGGGTATGTGCATACTTTATTTGCACCCGAATACTCTAAGGTGTACAATAGATGGTTTCCACTTTGACCATGCTTCTTGTGGTGTTACTCCTTCAAGAGAAACTGTGGGCATTCTATTCAACAAATACACTACTGTTTTTTATGCTTCTACCCAAAATGTCTGTACAAGTCCAGAATCATTGATCATGCATCACACCATTTGCATGATAGTACAATTTGTTCTCTCAACAACACCATTCTATTGTGGTGTGTGTGGAGAAGACATTTGTCGATGAATCTTATGAGTTTGTAGGTAGTATTTTAACTCATTATTGGTGAATTACCCCGTCAATCTGAGTGGAGAGTTCTAATGTGACGATGATTTTTGTTCTCAATGGCTAATTTGAACCTCTTGAAGGTTTCAAAAGCTTCACTTTTCTTGCGAAGAAAAAAAATCCCCATTTTTATTAAATAGTCATCAACATGTAGTCATTTTTACCCCCATCACAAAGGAAAGAAATCCCATGCATGTCGGCCTATCACCCGGTGGGCGCTGGGCTCTCACCCGAGGCATGCACAGGTGATGAGTTTGTCTTTTATGTGAGTTTAGTGGGAAACATCATCTATGATCTGATTTTAAGATATTTGAAAGGATATAAGACATGCAAGCACCATAGAGCTCAGAATGGCTTCTAGATCCTTGCAGTCATTCCATACATAAAGTGCTTAACAGATAATAGAACATACACCAAAATAGAAAGTAAGTCGTACAAACATTCATACTTAGTTCATAAACACAAATGAAAAAGAAATATCAAGAAGGATGTATGCATCAGAACCATTAATGCTCATATTCATATAAATTGGTAACCTCATTACATTCATTAGGCCTATTACAGAATGTCACAAAAAGGTAGACCGTAGTCATGCATTATAACTGGATTCATATAACTAGGCCCTCAAAAGAAAATTTATACTTCCCAACCCTTGATACATCCTTTCCTACCCTTATTTTCCCAAGCTAACAAATTCCTTGTAGTATTTCTGCAGAGCTTTGCCATCTATCTATATGTCTTATGTTTACTTGAGCAAGTATTTGTATATATATCCTTTTTGAACTACCAACTCATTTGTTTGCAGCCTCAAATATGTCGCTAAGTTTCTGAATGTGGTCATCCAAGAGTGTATGCTCCTCTAGGCCCAAGCTCACCACTCCATTCCATGATGTCCTTCTAGAAGCTTCTAGCATAGGGAATATTCCTTCCTAGGCCAACTTGTCGCCAGGCTGGCACCTTATCCACTCCGCATGCATAGTTGGGTCACGCCATTCTTGTATCCTGCCCAAAATTCCCAATATGGTTGAGTCCTGAAACCTTGGTTCTTTCCACATGCACGCCAAGGATTTCCTTAAACCCTTCCCTACGTGCCTTCTCCTTGCGCGCCTTTCTTCAACTAGGCCTTGCACACCTACGCGCCTTTTTACACTTAGCCAATATTTCAGAGGCCCAACATCACCCCACACTACACCTATTCTCTATCCATGGGAATACTTCTTAAATGGATAAGGAATCATAGTAGGCTTATGCCTTGAAAAAAGAATAAGGGGATGAATAATTTGGGAAAGAAGAAATAATGGTATAGTGATGGCATCATTGCAATAAGCTAGGAAAATCTTTTTGTAAGTCAGCCTCCAACTTGTTCCATACATCAACTTCATTCTATGCTTTCTAGAAAAGATCACCCACTAAGGCACTCATTTGATCAAAACCTAGCCCATCCCCTTGTGTACTCGTGGTGTCAACAATATTTTCTAACTCCTTGCCTATATCCTCCAGCGCATCCATTCTTCTTGTAATATGAGGGTATATTTCCTTCAATCGGTTTTTAATTAAACCTCTTAAGGTTTTAATGGCCTCAGATTTCTGTTCGACCTCAGCTAGGATATTTTCCCTCTCTTCTCTATTCCCATTTTTCTTCTCCTGGAACTCTTTAAGTTTCGCTTCATCATTGGAAACCAGCATGCTCACCATTTTGTCTCTATTCACGCAGTTGTCATACGTGGCCTCATTATTTTGGGAGGCAATCTTTACATCAGCAAGGACCTTGCTATATTTTTCTATGAGTGCCAAAAATTTCAACTTATCCTCCTTCTCCAAGCATGTGGCAACTTCTTCTATAGAATCCAAAGCTAGTGGCTGCCTCTCTATGGTGAGGATTCTTGTTAAATCCTCCAAGAATTCCAGGGTAGATGCATACTTCTGCACGGTAGGTGCTAGGTCTGAATTCTTCAATACTATGGTATCTGTAATGGAATCCACCTTTTTGTGTAATTCATGTACTCTAGCCTTCTCATCCCTTAATTCACACCACCACTAGGCGTTAATCATCTTTTCTTGACTTATCTCCTTTGTCCTTGTAGCTAGCTCTTCCTCTTTCTTCTTTAGTTCATCCTCTAGATCTTTGATTCTATCATTCCACCCAAAGAGTATAGCTTCAACCTCAATAGAGACCTTGTTGAGTACATTGCACAATTGTTCATCTGAGAGATGTTGAGCATTCACCAATGGGTTGTCTCCTTTTGATTATGGAAATCTTATTATTGCCCCATGGCTTACTTCAAATTCTGGCTCATCAAGATGGGACTCAAATTCCCATGAGAGCATCTTCCTTGTCCACAGGTATGCAACCTACTTATCGAAAGATGAGATATCCATGATTTCCTCTATAGGAATTTTTATTTGGAACCATGCGCATAACACTTTATTAGGGTCATCAATATAGCCCATCCCTGGCCTCTCCTCCTTTGCGCACTTTCCTCCCATGTGTGTGCCCTTAGGAATAACTATAGTTAAAGTGGGGCCTCCAGTGTTGTCATGGACCTTTTCTGTGCTCTCTTCATTTTCCTCATTCAACACCAGCTTAGCACTATGTTCCAACCCCTCTTCCACCAAGGTCTAAATGATCTTTGTTGCTTCTCTTTCCACCGCCTTGGTTATCTATTCCTACGTAAGGCTTGGAGTCTTTTGATTCTACGCACTAACCTCCTCACTTCTTCCTATGTCCTGGGTGCCTTTCCCCTCTTGATTACCCTTGCATCGCACAAAAAGGAACCCCTACTGTTCTTCTCTTCCATCTTCTTCTAAATCATGCACATTGAAGACATGTGGCTCTTGATCTCTTCTAGGATCATCTTCTTCATTGTCATCTTCCTCATCGTCATCATCCCTTTCACCTATGTACCTCTCCAAAATCTCAGTTTCTTACAAGGTGTTTTCCTCTTCTACCCTCTACTTCTTCCTAACCGGGGATTCCGGTGTAGGTGACTCTATCTCTACTTCTTCCAATGACTCCTTTTCTAACTACTTCTTTGGCTCTGGAGTCTTTTGTTGGTGCAAATCAGTAGCACCCCTAGATGTTGATCAGGCTTCTAGTTTGACATCTTGGACATCTAGTGTGATTGCACAACATTGAATATTTTCCTCAAGTGGGGGACTTGTAAAAATGGGAAAAGAATCTCTAGATTAGAGGCTGGTTCCTCAAATCCTCTGATTAGGTATATTACTTGCAAGTTACAAAGGGTTTGAATTCAAGATCCTACTCTAAATTCCAAAGGGGATAGAGATAGAGGATGCAAAAAAAAAACTGAAACTAATGCTAATAAGGTGATGCACCAAAGGAGTGGTGAGCATTTTTTACTTCTGCAGATTGACACAATTCATAGAAATGCAACAAAAATTCATGCACAAACTGATAATTGTAATGGAAGGTCAGAAATGAATCAAACAACACAAACAGAGGATTACAACTCATTCACAGAGCCTGCATTGTCATTTTCAACATAAAAAACACTTACATTTCAACACCTGAGGGGCAGAAACAGGTTGTAATCTTGGAAAAGGTCTAGGTTTTCCAAAAAATTGCTTTCAAAGTGAAAGAGGGAGCCTGCAATACATGAAAAATGTTCAACCTTCTAAAAATGAGCCAAATCTAGCTTTTACAGTGCAAGAAGCGACCCTAGGAGAGAGAAATGTGGGAAAACATGGGAGAGCTTCAACCACCAACCAAAAATGCAATAAAATAGAATGGGCATCCTTACAGGTCCATCCCCTGACATTTTTCACCATGCTGGGAGAGAATGCGAGCCATTCTTCATTAAAAATGGTGGTTGAAACGTCAGTTATATTCATCACCACGTGCCAGAGGTGTTTTTAAATTTTCTCTCACCAAAATCCATTAAGATAAAAAATTAACCCTATAATCTTGTAGATAATTTCACCAGCTTTCTGTTGATATAAAGAACGTGAAAAACTGAGCTCTGGATCGAAAGTTATGGCCATTTGAATTTTTAGGGCAAAACAAGGCCAAAACAGATTGGCGGGTGAAAAATTTAAAATTTTCCACTTTTCTACATTTGGGAAAATTTTCCAAAAAATCCCCACACTCCACCATTCTAGGTGCCATGTGGCATGCTCTGATTGGATGTGGGATTTGTACACTTCATTTTCCACCCTTTTGGCCATTGGAAAAAAATTTCATTTATCTCCGCCGGGCCGATGCTCTGAGGACACGTGGCAAGAGGTGATTCATTGCGGCCTTTTTCTCCCAAATTTTCCGTGGCTGTTTGACCATTTTTCTAACTTGGACACATGGAAAAACCCCATTGGATGTGGGTTTTCTAGTCCCCTTTTTCCCTGCAGGCCCGACATCATTTTTTTGCCGCCACCGGACACATGGCAAGATGTGATTGGTTCACGTTCGGGGGGCAGACTTTTCCTTTTGAAATTTATTTGATTTTTCTTTGGGAAAATTTCCCAAATTTTCCTCACCTTCCACTAGGCTGAGACATGTGGCAGCATCTCATTTGATGCGGGCCCTTGGGGAAAACATTTTTCTTTTCATTTTAGCCTTTGGGAAAAAATCCTAATCTCCCCCTATGCTCCAAAGCACTGTCGCCCGGGGACACGTGGCCTGTCCTGACTAGTCGGAAGGGTGGCAGGCCAAAAAATTCTCCTTTCCTTTTTACCAAAATACTTCACAAAATTCTTAAATCTTCCCCGTGGTCCGTGGGCCTTGAGACACGTGTCATGAAGCCATTGGATGTGGACCCGGCGGGCAAAATTTTACCCTGTGCCCTCGCAAAATATTTCACCAAAATTTTAACTTTACCTCCGCCCTCCACCACTTCATGGCCTAAGGACATGTGGCACAATATGGTTGGGTGCGGGACTTTCCTGGAGATTTTTCCATGGTGCCAACACTTAGTAATTTTTTTCAATTTTTTCCCCCTTGGACACGTGGCACGATCCAATTCGTCGGTGGGCCTGCGGGGTGAAATATTATTTTTTGAAATTTTCCAAACACTTGGTAAAAAATCCAACTTTTCCTCCGATCCCTGCCACTTCCTTTGACACGTGGCACCATATTACTGGCTGCAGGCCTTCCAGGGGAAATTTTCCCACAAAAACTCCACCAAGCCATAACTTCAAAAATGCAAGGAGTTAGGAGGAAAACTTTACCTTTCTGGAAAGATGAGAAAGAGCTCTACCCAATGGTGCCATTTCTAGAAAGTTTTGAGTGCATGAAAAGAATTTTTTTTGACTAAGACACAAGAGAGGGAAGAATGAAGGGAGTTAGCCACAAAAATGAGCAGGGGCTCATTTTGGATAACAATTTTGGTGACTCAGACGGGTCATCTACCTGCTGGATGAAGTTACCAGTTACCTAAAGCAATCCATTGGGCATGGCGTCATTAAATTCTCTACTTGGTACCCCAACTGATTAGAACACTGCAATGAGGAAGATGGAGGGTAGAACACCAGCTGATTGGAGCAAGGCCTGCAAAACACATTTCCAGGAACAACAAGCTTGTGCCAAATCACTTAGGGAAAGCAAAGCTAATCTACATCAAAACAATGTGCACAAGCACTTGGAGGAATGAAAATCTCAGCTGATATGTAGCAGGTTGGGAATTCCCTTCAGTAGTAATGCTTTAGATGGATTCCATTGACTGGAATCTATAGTTATTCACCATCCAGTGAAGACAATTGGAAAGCATTGCTGTCCTTACACTTTGTGACCATGTATAGGCCACTCCAAATGGCATCAAATTTTGAATGCCTTCTCGGTTTTGCTCTGTCTGCATCCCATTTTAACACTAGATCTCCAACTTGGAAAGATCTATCCTTGGCCTTCCTATCAAAGGTCTTCTTGATCAAGGCTTGATCCTTCTCCATTGCTTGGGATGCCTGATTTCTAATTTCTTGGAGCTCCATCAATTCTACATATCTAACCTCCATGGGCTCAAACTCCAACAACTCTAACTATTTCATGAGTTCCAATGTTTGCAACTCAAGTGACATGGGAAAATTTTCCTCTCTTCCATAAACAAGCTTGAATGGGGAGTTACCTGTAGATCTTTTAGGAGTTATCCTATCAGCCCATAAGGCTGATTTCAACTTAGTATGCCAAGATCTCTGATTTTCATCGAGAGTCCTCCTAATGATCCTTAACAAGTTCTTGTTTGTAGATTCAGCCTGGCCATTACCTTGAGGGTATTAGTTTGATGAAGTACTTAGGTAGATCTCATTCTTGACAACCCATTCAGTTACCTTGGACCCAATGAATGCCAATGCATTATCTGATACTATTGTAGTAGGTATGCCAAATCTGGTTGTTATTCCCTCATAGAAATCTAGGATGCTAGATTCATTTGCTTCCTTGAGTGCTACTGCTTCAGTCCACTTGGTGAAGTAATCTGTTGCTGTTAGAATCCATTTGTGCCCTTGGCTTGAATTGGGATTAATGACTCCAATGAAGTCCAAACCCCATTGTATGAATGGCTGGTCAATTGAAATTGGGTGCAATGGAAGGGCAGCTAGCCTCTCTTTACCTGTGAAGAATGCACAATTCTTGCACCTTTTGATCCATGCATAACAATCATTGAAAATATTGGGCCAATAATAGCCAGCCCTCATGATCTTTAGAGCTATCACTCTTGGTGAAAAATGACCACTAGCTGATCCACCATGGAACTCCTCCAACACCCTATGAATCTGATTTGTACTAATGCATCTCAGCAACACTTCATTCACATCCTTTCTGAATAAATACCATCAACAAGGGCATATGGGACAGCCTGCAATCTGAAGTGTCTTCTTTTGGTATTGTTTATCTCTAGAGGGCATAGACCTGTGCTTAGGAAGTGCATTATTTCTTGGGTCCAGCAAGGAGTGAAGACATCATCATTTTCCTTTTGAGTTCTTCCTTGCTCATGGTTGTCTTGCAATGCCAAAACAACCTCCTTCTCATTGCATGCTTCCTTGTGTTTGTTCAAGACTAGCTACTCACACAATCCTTTTCCTCTGACCAACTTGGTGAATTTGATCTCTATGTCATACTCCATGACACAAGTAATCCAACTTGCTCTCTTTTCATTCAAGTCTTTGTTGAGGAGGAAGTCTTTAACTCCCACATGAGAAACCAGCAATTGAACCTTGTTATTTGAAACTAGATGCTTGAATTTCTTCAAGCTCTTGATTACTGCAAGAACATGCTTTTCAATGAAAGAATATCTCACCTCATAGTCCTCTAGGATTTGGCTAAAGAAAGCAATTGGATGCTCATCATTGTCTCTGTTCTGTTGTACCAAAATTGCAGAAATAATATCATCACCCCCAAATGCATAGAGGATGAAATCCTTGGAGAAATCCAGGTTAACAAGAGTTGGGGCTTGAGAGATGGCTTGTTTGATTGTTTCAAAACTTTCTTTTCCTTCTGTTATCCATTTTAAAGCCATACTTTTCTTTAACATCTTGGTGATAGGATTGACTAGGGATGCAAAATTTGGGACAAATCTTCGAACAAAATTTATTCTCCCCAAGAAACTTTGAAGGGCCTTCTTGTGGCTTGGCAATGGTAGTGCTCTTATGGCTTCAACTCTTTCTGGATCAATTGCTAATCCTTCTTAGGAGACAATGTGGCTAAGGAGATTTCCTTCATGGGCTAGAAAAATACACTTCTTAGGATTCAAGGATACTCCAAATCTTCTGCACCTTTGGAAAACTTGTCTCAAATGAAAGAGATGGTCTGCTGCATTTTTTTGAAAAAACAGTGATATCATCAAGATATATCAGCACCATGTTGTTAATCAAATCCTTGAATGCCATGTCCATTGCTCTTTGGAAAGTATCTCCAGTGTTGGAAAACCCAAATGGAATTTTCCTGTATGCATAAGTTCCCCATTTGGTTGTAAAGGCTATCTTGAACTGATTCTCTTCTTTCACCATGATCTGATTGTATCCTGAATAGCCATCAAGTAATCAAAACCTCTCAGAGCCAGCAAAAACTTGTAAAATCTACTCCATGGAAGGAAGTGGATAATGATCCTTGAGAGATGCTCTATTCAAATCTCTGAAGTCAACACACAACTTGATTTCCCCACTCTTATTTCTAACTGGAACCAAGTTGGCCACCCAAGTAAAATGCTTGATAGGGAATATGATTCTTGACTCTATCAACTTATTCAATTATTTTCTCATGAGAGGCTCCATGTGTGGATTGACTGGCCTTTGTTTTTTCCTAATGGGTTTAGTACTTGGATCCAATTCAATGGTGTGTTGAGCTAAATCATGGTTGAAACCTTTCAAATCCTCATAGCTCTAAGCAAACACATCAGGGAATTATTGAAAAAGCTATATGAACTCATACCTTTCTTGCTCAGTTGTCATATTGCCAATTTGCAGTTATTTTCCTTCTTCCACCAAGATGAACACTGAATCTTCTCCCTTGACTTGGATGTTTTCTTTCTCCTTCCTAAACTGATAATTAGGATTGAAGATGGACTCCAAAGTAATAATTCCCTTTGGTAGTTTGTTGGTTCTCAGCTGTACCACTTGGTCACCATACTACTGTTCCAACTTTTCTTGATTTTTAGATGAGAACTCAGCCTCTTCTTGCAAGAAATGGATGATTTGTTGATCATTTTCAAACACTTGCCAACTTACATTGTTGTCTGACACTGAAGGCCTTACAATAACATGGATGTTTGGCTGTACCTTGTCTTTTTGGATGCTTTCAACAACGTAAAATGCTGCTCCAACTGCTGCAAGCCTGTCAGCAGCTTGGTTCTCTTTTCTAGGAATGGATTTGATGCCAAAGCCCTCAAAATCTTCAATGAGGTCCCACACCCTATTTTTGTAGCGCTTGAGTAGATCATTCTTGACAGCATGCTGCTCCTTAACTTGGTTGACAATCAACTCACTATCACTAAAGACTTGCAAGTTCTTTATTCCTCTCTTGATTGACCAATGCAATCCTTGTATCAAGGCTTCATATTCAGCAGTGTTATTAGAGCATGCAAACTGAAATAAAAAAGATGAATAATACTTAACTCCTTAAGGTGAAACAAGCATAGCTCCCCCTCCTGCACCTTTTCTACTCCTCAATCCATAAAAAAACAAATGCCATACCTCATTTTCATCCTTATGGTCTGGCTTGGTGATGCTAGGGATAGGCTGATTTTATTCATGCATGCAATAGAATCCTAACTCAGATTATTCTACCTCTTGATAAGGATCAAAAGCATGCACCTTGTTTGCCCATTCATCAAGAGTCAGATCTGGGATACTTCCAACCTTGGTGTCAGATTCATCAGTGCTTAGATAATCCTCTTAATCAAACACTGAACAATTGGTATTGATTTGGCTTGGAGTGTAAGGCTCAATGTGAAAGTTTGCAATAGGATCATATCTGATTGTGGCTTTAGTTCCATATCTTGTTCTAAACAACATGTGTGACCAATCAGCAGATAAGTAACCTACAATCTTAGCTATGAAATCCCTTGAAAGACATAGGGAAAATAGTGGTGGAAGGTCTATTACTGAGACATCTTGCAAAACAACAACGTAGGGCATACATGCAAAGTAAGACTCAAGTTTTTTATCACTCAAACCGTTGTTACTGCTGTCCCATCCAATTGCACTACCCCTTTAGATATGACTTCATATTGAATCCACAACTGATTAGCTATTTGCTTGGGCATTATTGAACTACTTGCTCAAGAATCAATCATGCAGTTGTGTACTAAATGGTCTCCAATGATCAATGAAACATAGAATGGAGGGGGCTTCAACATTTTACCTTACTGTCCTCCATGATTCTTCTCAGGCTGGGTAGCATTTGTGAGCACCTTCTCTTACATTTGGACTTGCTGATTTGAAGTTGACTAGTCCTTCATGGCAGCTTGTAGCAAATCTCTTTGGCCTGGGATAGATAGTGATTCCACATTGATATGTTTACATTTGTCTTCTTCATATGATCAATGATGTTAAATAGAGATGAAGCATATATTTGATGTCCCTTGGCTTGCACATTCATTCCTTGCATATGGGCAGCAAAAAATGGCATTTGAGTTGGCCTAGCAGCTGTTTTGGGCAGCCATTGTGCATTTGGAACATAATTTTGTTTGCCAATAATTTGTGGAGTGATAGAAGATTGTGGATTACTTAGACCCAATGACTGTTCTTCACCCAAATTTCTCCTTTTTGACCTTATGTTGGCTGCAACACTTTGGGGAATCATTTGATTCATGCCAAAAAAAACTTTTGCCTACCAATTTACAAGTGTGGTATCATTTGGAGCTGATTGCTGCTGGAATGTGTCTTGTTGTTGGTTATTTCCTTGACTACCTTCACCCTCCACACCAGTTGTAGTTACCGTTAACACTTGATTTAAGGTGTTGTTGATTTAAGGTGTTGTTGCAGTTGTAGTTACTCTTGAGCTATGTTTTTTTACACTGGCACTAATGCCTTAGAGGTAGATATAGCATTGGGATTATAGGACTGAAATGGTCTATTAGCAGGAGGTCTTGCTTGGTTTAAATTTGCAGCTGGATTGGGTGGTCTTTGAGGTTGGTATGGCTGGCTATTAGGCTGAGCTTGAGGCTAGAAAGGAGGTCTAAAACCTTGGGCCTACTACCTCTTGAGTGTAACCAGCTCATTACCTAAATTTTGCAATTGCTTCATGACTTCTTGAAGTTCATTTGAGGCACTAGAAGATGAAGTAGAAGCCTCGCTTGAATTTTTATTTCTAGGAGTGGGAATAGGGGATAAATTAGGCACTTGACTAGTATTTGGGCTCTCTAAACTTGGAAATAATGGCATTGGAGGCCTAGGAGCTAGCTTTCCAGCTTGAATCAAACAATTTTCAGCTCTAATGGCAATGCTATAAGCAACAGGGATAGTTGTGCCTCCCATGGATTGAATCAACATAGAAATATCAGAATTTAAAGCTTTAAGGAAATATAGAAAAGAACCTTCTACTGCTAGCCTTAATGCCACTGGAATTCTCTCCCAAGTTATTTGAAACTTGAAGTTGAAGTTAGTTAGCTTCTCATTGGGAGCTCTCTTGATGGTTGTCAGCTATTCCAAAAGGGACAAGTTATCTCCCTTTTCTCTAAACTGCTCATGGAGGGCTATACATAGCTAGTTCCAATTTTGAATAGAACCTGAGGTAAGACTCCTGAACCATTGCAAGGCTTTCCCTTTGAATGAAGATGCCAGCAGTTTGACAGTAACTTACATCTCATTGATCTCATGGATTGCACAAATATTAACAATATCCTTAACATGATCACCAGGAGTGGTCTGATTCTCTCCAGTAAAGTATAGAATGTTCTTCAGTGCTGCAACTGGGATTGGATTTTGTGCATTGAGAGGAAGTGGGCTGCTTCCAGTGAAATTGACATACGGGTTGTTTTGTGCCATTCTGATTGGCCTTATAACCCTTGTGGATTGAATGAAAGGCCTACAAGGTGGAGGAGTTGACAGAGTTCTATTTGGTGGAGATGGAGACCTTTGAATTCTTCTACCTCTTTGCCTTCTTCTTTGAGATAACTGCAGATACTCAAACAACACCTCTTCACCTCCAACTCTTGACCTTGTGGTGATTCTTCTCATGAATTTTTAGGTCTACACTACTAAAACCAGCTGATTCTTCTTCCTTGGAGTTGCCAGATGTGCAATTTAGGGATATTTTAAGAAAGAAACTTGCAACAAATGCACATCAATTTGTTGCAATAAAGATGAAGACATCTAAGGTCCCACTAGGGGTGCCAAAACTGTTGGTGCAAATCAGCAGCACCACTAGATGTTGATTAGGCTTCTATTTTGACATCTTGGACATCCAGTGTGATTGCACAACATTGAATCTTTTCCCCAAGTGTGGGACTTGTAAAAATGGAAAAAGAATATCTAGATTAGAGGCTGGTTCCTCAACTCCTCTGATCAGGTATATTACTTGCAAGTTACAGAGGGTTTGATTTCAAGATCCTACTTTAAATTCCAAAGGGGATAGAGATAGAGGATGCCAAAAAAAACTGAAACTAATGCTAATAAGGTGATGCACCAAAGGAGTGGTGAGTAGTTATTACTTCTACAGATTGACACAATTCATAGAAATGCAACAAAATTTCATGAAAAAATTGTTAATTGTAATGGAAGGTCAGAAATGAATCAAACAACACAAACAAAGGATTACAACTCATTCACAAAGCCTACATTGTCATTTTCAACATAAAAAACACTTGCATTACAACACCTGAGAGGAAGAAATAGGTTGCAGTCTTAGAAAAGGTCTCGTTTTTCCACAAAATCACTTTCAAAGTGAAAGAGGGAGCATGCAATACATGAAAAATGTTCAACCTTCTAAAAATGAGCCAAATCTGGCTTTTACAGTGCAAGAAGTGACCCCAGGAGAGAGAAACATGGGAAAATGTGGGAGATCTTCAACCAATAACCAAAAATGTAATAAAATAGCATAGGCATCCTTACAGGTCCATCCCTTGACATTTTTCACCATGCTGGGAGAGAATGCAAGCCATTCTTCATTGAAAATGGTGGTTGAAACATCAGTTCTGTTCATCACCACGTGCTAGAGGTGTTTTTAAATTTTATCTCTCTAATCTTAATCAAAATAAAAAAATTACCTTGGAATCTTATATATAATTTCACCAGCTTTCCATTGATATAAAGAACGTGAAAAACCAAGCTTTGGATCGAAAGTTATGGCCATTTGAATTTTTAGGGAAAAACAGGGCCAAAACGGATTGGCGGGCAAAAAAATTAAAATTTTCCACTTTTTTGCATTTGGGAAAATTTCCCAAAAAATCCCCATGCTCCACCGTTCCGAGTGCCATGTGGCATGCTCTGATTGGATGTGGGCTTTGTGCACTTCATTTTCCACTCTTTTGGCCATTGGAAAAAAAATTCATTTATCTCCGCCGGGTGATGCTCTGAGGACATGTGGTAAGAGGTGATTCACTACGGCCTTTTTCTCCCAAATTTTCCATGGTTGTTTGACCAGTTTTCTAACTTGGACACATGGCAAAACCCCATTGGCTATGGGTTTTCCACTCCCCTTTTTCCCTGCGGGCCCGACATCATTTTTTTACCGCCACCGGACACGTGGCAAGATGTGATTGGTTCGCATTCGGGGGGTGGGCTTTTCCTTTTGAAATTTCTTCGATTTTTCTTTGGGAAAATTTCCCAAATTTTCCACGCCTTCCATGGGCCAAGAAATGTGGCAGCATCTCATTTGATGCAGGCCCTTGGGGAAAACATTTTTCTTTTCATTTTATCCTTTGGGAAAAAATCCCAATCTCCCCCCTCACTCCGAAGCTCTGACCCCCGGGGACATGTGGTCTGTCCTGACTGGTTGGAGGGGCGGTAGGCCAATAACTTCTCCTTTCCTTTTTACCAAAATACTTCACTGAATTATTAAATCTTCCCCATGGTCCGTGAGCCTTGAGACATGTGTCATGAAGACATTGGATGCGGACCTCACGGGTAAAATTTTACCCTGCGCCCTCGCAAAATATTTCGCCAAAATTTTAACTTTATCTCTGCCCTCCAGCACTTCATGGCCTAAGGACATGTGGCACAATTTGGTTGGGCATGGGCCTTTCCTGGAGATTTTTCCATGGTGCCAACACTTAGTCATTTTTTTCAATTTTTCCCCTTGGACACGTGGCACGATCCAATTTACCGATGGGCCTGCAGGGTGAATTATTCTTTTTTGAAATTTGCCAAACACTTGGTAAAAAATCCAAATTTTCCTCTGAACCCTACCACTTTCATCGACACGTGGCACCATATTATTGGTTGCGGGCCTTCTAGGGGAAAATTTCCCAAAAAAACTCCGCCGAGCCATAACTTCAAAAATACATGAAGTTAGGAGGAAAACTTTACCTTTCTGGAAAGCTCAGAAAGAGCTCTATCCAATGGTGCCATTTCTAGAAATTTTTGAGTTCCTAAAAAGAAAAAATTATGAATGAGGCACAAGAGAGGGAAGAATGAAGGGAATTAGTGACAAAAATGAGTAGGGGCTCATTTTAGATAACATCTTCTCTTTGATTATGGACTCCTTTCGCAAATACATACTAGTTCTAGCACTTGTCCTAGGGAATCCTATTACCTGGGTATCCACTACACTTGGTACTTTCTTCTCTATTTCTTTTTCCTCCCATTTGGGCGTGGATCTTTTCCTCCTATTTGGGTCCTCAAGTATGGACATATCATTCTCCAAATACGTGCCCTTCTCATATTTGGGTCTCACATTTTAGACCTCATGCAACATGTACCTCTCCATGTACGCATGCTTGTTGGGGTAGACCAACCCTTTGCACATTTCCCTGTGGTATCAGTCCATATTACCAAGGTCCAACCTCAACTTCTTGGATTCTTAGAACCTGTTCACTCCCGCTTGGAAGTGTTGAGTTGTGAAGGCAAAAGGGAGATTGCACCATGGGCTCCACGTCTCATATATCAGTTTAAATCTACCAAGGTAGAAATGTTGGTACACAGTAAACTCAGCCTCTCCCTTTTTGGTCACTAGTAGTTGTTTAGGGATCCTCCATTCTACCCCAAACATGTTCCTCAGGTGTGTATACCACTTCTCCAGGTGTGCCTTGTGCATGACCGTTATACTATCACATGTGTACTTTTACAATCTCTTTGTGGGAAAGGGGTCTTCAATAGGGTACTCCCACAAAAAAAATTCGAATGCATCTAACACTCCAATCTCTAAAAATACAACGGTTAGTAGGAAATTACCAAAAAGTATTTTATCACCTTCCTTCGTGCTCTTGACAATCTCATCCATAATGAATGCAAACGAGTTGTAGATGGCACCCTCCAAAATTTTCCTACAAATATGCAACAAGGCCTTGTTAACTTGGGTCCATCTCTCTTGGCCATTTATCTTTGTCATGAGGTGCATAGCCATCTTCATCACCAGGTCCTTGATGTCTGTGATATCAAAGTACCTCGACCCATTTTTGTATGCATAAGTAGTGACAGTTTCCTTAATTGCCTCATTTTTACTTAGGTCATCCTCCTAATTATCTCCTTCATAGATGAGGCTTGTGAAATGTGAAATAAGTTGAGGGGTAATGCACATCTTGTGCCCTACAGAGTGGAAATAATATTTGTGCATGCGCGACATCAACCATTGATATATGCACTCAGGCTTCTCGAAGTAGGGCAACTCAAAGAGTTGTAATAACCCTAACTTGTCCAACTTGACTTTTACATCATCATCATAGATGGGAAAACCCTCTGGTGTCCTTTTATTTGTTGGGTGCACTAACTCCAGCACCATTTCCTTCTCGATTGTGCTTGAGCGATGATTGTAATCATTTACTATCATATTTCTTAAATGGGACTCCCACTCCTTCCGTAGCAACACTCCATCTGGGTATTGAATTTCTATGTACCACTCTTCATTTGTATGTGCGACAGTTTCTTGTTGCTTTCCCTTGCCCTTTCCCTTCTTAGGTGTGCCAAATGGTTTCTTGGGTGCCATTGTCTAGGTTCTTTTATCACTTCAATCACTTCTTGGTACTCTGTTCTTCCACTCCCTCCAGCCTTAGATCTCAAACTTGTGAAGAAAACCCCTTAAACATGTGCCCTAGTTCTTCAAACCCTAACTGGGATAGTTCCTTCACAAGACAACGCCTTCTCACAATTTCTCTTACACCTGTGAAATCCCTTCTCTCTAGTTTGAAAATTCAAACTAGTGACTCACGCTCAAACTATTCAAATTTTTCTTCACATGGATAAGTTCTGGAAGCCCTAATTTACAAAGATGAAAAAGTGCTTCTTTTTCCTTATACTCAAAGTGAATAATGAAATGCTCGAGCCTCTATTTATAGTTTTTCTCATACTTTTAATGTTTAAAGTGATTTTTTCAAAAAAATCTTGACTTCTGCGCCCTAACTCATGTGCCCAACCCTACGCAGATAATCTCCAACCTTCTGGTGCTTAACCAATCCATCTTGACAGGAGACTCTTGCATACGCATCACTGACACCAAAGGCACTTCTTCTGTCATGATTTTTGCTCTTTCCTACCTCATGTTATTTATGTGCTTCTTCCTTCTTTTCACGTGGGATATAAAAGTAGCTTTTTCTTGACACCAACTATCCTTTTCGACCTTTTCTTTCATGCACCTCTTTTAACAGGGCCATTCAACCAGGATTTTAAACAAAATCCTCCTTGGCACTTTACCCTTTCTTTCCTTCACATCACTCCACCACACACTTAAATGATGTGTGGCCCTCTGTGCATTCAAAACCCTCAAAAAGTAATAAGGTTACTGGTGCCTAAGGTGTAAAACAAAACAACAACGTGAAAGGGAAATACAAGAAAGGAAATTCATAAAGGAAATTATAAATTATCTAGTAAAAGTGCCTTATTTACAAACACCAAGAAGCCTTATTTATAGTAGGACTTCAACCTACTCCCATTGAAGTGTCCAGGCAATTTCATTCCATCCAACACTTGTAACTGGCACGCACCCGATTCAAGGATATACGAGATTGTGTAGGGACCCAACTAATGGAATTTCAACTTCCCAGGATGGCACAGAAACTTAGAATCATACAATAAGACCATCTACCCAACCTCAAATTTCTTGTTCCTAATGTGGTGATCATGCCATGATTTTTTCTTTTCTTTTTCTGCTATTTGGATCCACCTGAAAAGTGATCGTCTTTCATCCAGCTTCATCAATTCATCAATTCTCTCTTCCAGTGCTTGTTCATCAGCCAACCCTCCTACACATGCTATTCGCTGAGAAGGTATCATGAACTCAACCAGCAGACTAGCTTCCGTGCCAAACAACAATTGAAACGGTGTGGCTTTGTTCAGCCTTTTATAAGTTGTCCTATAAGTCCATAATACAGCTGATACCTTGTCATCCCATTCTTATCTTCTGACATCACAAATTTTTGTCAGGTATGACTCAATATTTTGCTAAAGGCTTCCACAGTTCTATTTGCTTGTGGGTGATAAGGTGTATTATTGTGATGAGCCACCATGAACTCTGCTAACAAGATCCTCATGGTCTCATTCAAGAAATGTGTACCCCTATCACTGGTTAAACTTAAAGGGAATCCATACCTTGTGATAATGTTTTCCCACAAAAACCTTACTTTTTTACTTGCAGTACAGTCTTTAGTTGGGGTTGCCTCTTCCCACCTTGTCAAATAATCCATGCAAGTGATTATGTAGCGTGATATAGTCCTACACATTACTAGTGTAGTAGGGCATACAAAGTATATTTACCATTTCTAAAAAGGTTTAATGCTAGGGATAGGGCACAAAGACATTTCATCTCCCCTTCCTAGCTTACCAACGTGCTGACAGTGGTCACATGCTTTACAATAGTCCTTGCAATCCTTATACAAAGTTTCCTATCACAAGCATGCCATTAATATTTTACGTGTGGTGGAATCACCTACATAATGTCCACCTGCACTTCCTCCATATGCTTCCTCTATGATGGTGAGGCACTCATGATCTATTACACACTTGTGAAAAACTTCATCACACCCTAATTTGTATAAGTCCCCATTAATCAACATGCAAGGCACGACACGTATGGCTAGTTTATTTTTCTCTAATGTCTTCATCCCTTCCGGTGCCACACCTTCCTTTAGAAATACTGTAATTTCCTCCAAATCCAAGGGTGCAAGCTGTAACCTAAACAATTTTATGTCTGGCATTCTCTTCAATGCTCTACGCATCCTCCCATAAATCAATCCTTGAAAAATGATCAGGTCCAAATTTACTCTTTCCTAGGCTTCACAACTACCGTGAACTCAAACTATTGAAATAACAACACCCATTAAAATATGTGTCCTTGTAGAATGGGCTTGTTCACCAAGTACTTTATCGCTATGTGGTCGGTGTAAAACACAAAAGGAGTTACCAAGAGATACTATTTGAACTTGTGAAGCACGTAGATAATTGATAATGCGTCATGCTTGGTCGTAGTATAATTTTGATCTACTGGTGTCAAATTCCTTCTTGCAAAGCATAGGGGATGATCAAAAATTCCCTCTCTAGGTTATGTAAGCACTGCCCCAATGGCCGTTTCAGATACATCTACATGAACATGGAAGCGCTTATCCCAAGAGGGAAAATGTAATATAGGTGTAGTGACAATCCTATCCTTCAATGTGTTAAACATCTTCTGCAGCACCTTTCCCCAATGAAAGGAACTTTTATGTCTAAGCAATTCTTCTAAAGGTGCAATGATCTTAGGATACCCCTTGATGAACTTCTGATAGTAGCCCATGTGTCCAATAAACCTACACATTGCGCTTTGGCTAATAGGATCCCCTAATCCCACAATCACTACAACCTTGGCAAGATCTACTAGCAAGCCCTCCTTACATATGATATGCCCCAATAACGTTTGAAAGGGGGTAGAAAAGATACACTTCTTTATGTTGAGGGATATCCTCAACTACCAACACCTCTCAAACATTATCCTCAAATTATCACAATGGTCTTTTACTAGCCCATACACCGCCCAATCATCCAGATAGACCTGAAGAAATTTGTGGATGAATTCCTAGAACACCTGTACCACTATGCATGAGAAAACAGCAGGAACATTCTTCAACCCAAAGAGCATGACCATGTATACAAAACTTCCCCATTCAATGGTGAAAGTTGTCTTCTCCTGGTCTTCCTTTGCGATCCAGACTTAGTGGTACCCCAAAAATCCATCCGTAAAGGAATAGATTTCGTGCCCAGTGCCTCCCTCCAAAATTTATTTAGTGAAGGGGGTTGGAAAAGGATTGATGAAAAAAACTACCTTTAGCTCCCTATAATCCACACAGATCCTAATCAGCCCATCCTTCTTGATGATGATTACCATTGGACTTATCCATTCTGATTCTTCAACAGCTTCAATGATCCCAAATGCTATCATTTTTTCTATCTCCTCCTTTACCTTCATGCACAAATGGGGATTCATCTGATAGGGTATCTTCCTGATCATGCACGCACCATCCTTCAGCTTTATCCTCATTTCCCCTAAGGAATGGTGGATTTCTTTGAGATCATGATACCTATGTGGAAATAAATATTCAAACTTGTGCAAAAGATCAATGATCTTAGAGAATTCCTTCTCTGACCAGTAATCTCCAATGATAGCTTCCTTAGGTTCTTCTCCTGAGCTGATGTTAACCTTTTTAGTTTTTAAAGGTTCATGCTAGGTGCACATGTGAGTATTAGCAATGTCCACTACATCTTGCATCCCTATAGAATGGTTAACATCCAAGATTTCTTCTTCCTCCCCATCAATCACATAAACAAGATTTACTTTCTCCTTTTTCACACATACACACTCAAACTAATCCTCCTCTATTTCTTCTTCTTCAAAGTGCTCCCCCAAACCTGGTTCACCAAGCAAGTCTAGCAACCTATCTTCTGCCATGGCACTATCCCCCATGGTAAGGCACTTGACAACTTATAATGCCTTATCAAATAATGGCTTGATACTTCAATACTCGAATGTTTGAACTAGGTCAGTCGTTAGTTCGTTCCAATTCCCTATTTGGTGGTGTGTCTCAGAATGTATGTACCATCCATGTGTGTAACCCTACAGTGTAGAATACATTTTTTTCACCCAGAGGGATGGTGGCAAAGCTTCCACACCTTCCCTTTAGGTTCTTTCATAGGTGTGGACGTGGGAAGAGGTGGGCTCCTTACCATGGTAGTCTTTGATGGTGGTGGGCACATTACTTCTAAAGAAACAAACAAAGAAGGAAATTCTCACTTCGCGTCATTCCAAGAGATTATCTTGATGTGTTTCCCACTAGTGCACAACAGTTCCTAGTAGGACGTAACTTAACATCCCCCTTCTTTCATTTTCCTCCTTCTACTGAGCTTTCATTTTCTAAAAAAAGACCTCAGGGGAGGTTCCTCATGAGTACTTAGGTATCTCTTTTCCTCCTAGGTGCCTAACTGTGCATGCCTTTGTCAACTTTGTCACCAATCCTCTTAAATGTCATCCAATCAATTCATAGGTCCCATGCACCCAATTATCACATGTTATACTAGTGGTGTCACTTACTGACTAAGCATCTTCAAACTGGATAACTCCACTAGTAGGATGGATTATCTCTAGATCCCTGATTGAGCACACATATTCTATCCAATACCTCTTCTCCCAAAGGTTCAGTATAGGGTGTTGATTTCCCATCAGCCAGGGGTATGATGACTCATTCCTCCTCATTTTCAAATATGATGTACCCTTTGTTGAACTGAAGATCCACATTGTTCTTGTAACACCATGGACACCTAAGTAGTCTTGGGAAATTGTCTTCCTTAGCAAGTGCCAAGACTTTGAAGTCCCCACTAAACTTAGCTCCCTGAATGGTGATAGTCACATCCTTTAAGACACCAATGGGCATTGCATTTTTTTTATTTTCCATATACAATACATTTGAAGATGGTTGTAATGCAGGAATTCCTATCTGATGCCATACATCCAATGTGAGAACATTGACCTTTTTTCCTGTGTCAATGAGGATATTACTCAACAACCATCCATCCACTACTACATTTAATGTGATCTCCATATCATAGTCAAGGTTGTGAGGGGGAAGGTTTGCATGCAGGACCTACCTCTCACACTCTTCTTCAGCACGTGGTACCTTCTCCCTTAACCATGCTCCTAGCAAGGGAATAACATTCTCTTGCCTTAGCATTTTACATACTTCCCTAACCTCATCCACGTCATCTCTTGGTGCCTCAACCTTCCTCATTTGCTCCTCCCACCTAGAATGCTCCTTTAGACACTAGATTCATCCTTGTAAAATATAAATGACATCCATGGTATCTTGATATACCTCCTTCTGATGAGAAGGATCTGGGTACTAACCATGCACCACTTCTTCTCTTGAAACCATAGTCCCCTGCCTTGGTATTTCCTTTGTGTGCGTGGCCTCTACTCTTGTTGTTACTAAAATAGGTTCTAAGCCCACATCATGTGTTACCCATGGCATGCATTGGGTGTCTGTATTCTTAATTCTTACCATTGCAGTGCCCTTATCTTTATGTTGTTGTTGATTCATGTGCTCAAAAAACTCAGGGCACCCCTCATCCTTGTGTTTCTTCCCACACCATGAGCACTACAATAGGTCTAGGCACTCTCATTTGTAATGCTTTTTAGACCCACAATTAAAATAGGTTCCATGTGGGAACTCACTTCTTCCTCTTTGGTTACCAAGACCATGGAGTACTCCGTGAAATCCCCTTCCACACATTCCTCCATCTACACTCTCCTCATAACGGTGATCATCACCTTTAGAACTACTGACAATGCTAGTCTGGTGCACCCCATAATCAATGGCCTCATGGATATGATCAAAAATCCTACAATACTTAGTATCATGGGTTGTAGAGGTGTACATATTATAGTAGCAAGACACATTATTTTGAATTGTGTGTTGTAACAAAGGGCATCTACTTACATCATGGTCCCCATGAAAAATCTCATAGTCTACTGTCATGGTGCATACTATCCTCTGGGGTAAACTATCCTTGACATGCCCCTCTACTTCAAAATCTATACACCATAAACCACTGTGACTCTCATGGGCTGAGTTCGCAGATAATTTTTCTAGCTTCTTAGCCATAGTAGAAATCTGAGCCTCCAAAAATGGTCTAATACTAGTATCAACACTTCCAATAGTCTCAACATGTAGAGAAACTTCTAATGCCTCACACGGGTTTGTGAAAGTTTTATGAGATAAGGCCCTTCTAAATGTGTGATCAATCCTCCAAAAAACCATTGAGCATGTTGTGATGGGTGAGTATCATATGATAATTTAGACAAGAGAGTTTTGAAGCATGCATCATACTCCCGTATACTCTCTGCCATTCCCTGTTGAATCTCTGTTAGGAACTGATGCTTTTCTGTTCAAACTCAGGGATGTGGAATTCTACCAAGAAGGTGTTATTTAAAGAAATCTAATCCACCACCATTTAATGAGGGTCATATTTCCTATACCAGCTATGTGCGTGCCCCTGTAATGTCGTTGTAAATTAACTAGCATTCCACTCCAAGATTGTGATCCCCTTTATGTGCCATAGCAGCTCACACTTGTGAACATGTTCTACATCATCCTCAATACCTCTGTAATCTAGAAAATGTAAAGACATCTCAAAGACTACTTGAGGGGGTGGCTGGGGTCCTTGTCCTCCTGAGCCAAAGCCTTGGTTGCCTCCGGTGTTTCCTCCACCATCGGATCCAACCGGTCCACTAGGTCTTATGCCTCCTAAGCCAATAGATCCACTAGAACCACCAAGTCCTGTGCCTCCTGACCCACTAGATCCACTAGGTCCATCAAATCATGTTCCTCTTGACCCACCAGATCCACCAGAACCACCAAGTCCTGTAGTGGTCGTGCCAAGTGTACCCAAGGTTCCACTAAACTGCGCGTCGATGGTCTATGATAATGTCCCACTACCACTAATGTACCCCGCGCCACTCCCAGATGTGAGACTGAAGGCTTGTGTACTTTATCCTTGTTTAAAGAATCCTCTGAAATACTAGAATATACATAGCCATAGAAGTGGGAACTAAAAAATTATATCTCCTGGGTGTAGATCTATCACTTCCACTGATACCAACGTGGTCAACAATACTCCTTCCTTGATCTGGAAAACCAATCACCAAGGTTTGGTTACTAGGTGGGTTTAGATACGTGTGAACGAATCTTCTCTCTCGGCATGACGAACTCTCATTAGAAGCTAAAGGGGTCTATTTTATGCACTTGCCAAGATGGGGTAGCACAAATTGCTTAGGTTCCATGTCCTCCACGTGAACCTCAAATCCTTCCCATAACGTCTACCTCCATAGATCCATCACACTTGCAACCTTGCATTGTCTAGAAATATCCCTTTTAAGCACTTCAATATACTTGAGTCGTCTCTCCTCCCTTTCTCTCTCCATCATAATATCTGCCATCATCCTCCACTCTAGATTCCTTGCCCAATGCTTTGAATGATTTAGTTGGCCATTGGAAATGCCTCTAAAATCAAAGTAACAATCAAGATCTTCATTGCCAAAGGAATAACATGTAGAAATGATCCTCTGGGCTCCCACATAAATTCAAACTCAACAACTTCTAGACAAGAATATGTAGAAATAGCATACTCTAAAGTGTAGTTAGCCAACACACCTTTCCACCAATGATCCACAGCATGAGTCCACGTCAGATCTTCATCCTACAACCTCTGGTATTCTTCTTGGTTCCACACACGTAATCTATAATACTAGCTTGATCTAGACGCATATGTTAAGAGCCATTCATACAATTCTACTAGGAAGCAACAGAAAAATGTTTCATATAAATCGTGGTAGAGGTTCTCTTCTACCCACCTATGTGCATCAAACTCAGGTCTAGTGTTGAATCTCTAAGTAAATTCATCCTCTATGATCTTAAACCATGATTCAACACTTTCTAGAGTTAAACGTTCTATCATTACTCATTACCCAGATCATGATGTATGACATTTACCACTACAACTTTGAAAAGAGGTCCCAGAAATGGAACCAAGATGTAGTCATTTTTACCCCCATCATAAAGGAAAGAAATCCCATGCACATCGGCCTATCACCAAGTGGGTGCTAGGCACTCACTTGAGGCACGCACGGGTGTTGAGTCTGTCTTTTATGTGATTTTAGTGGGAAACATCAACTATGATCCAATTTTAAGATATTTGAAAGGAAATAAGGCATACAAGTACCATAGAGATTAAAACAGCTTCTAGATCCTTGCAGTCATTCCATACATAAAGTGCTTAACAAATAATAAAACTTATACCAAAACATAAAGGTAGTCATATAAGCATTCATACTTAGTTCATAAACACAAATTAAAAATAACTATCAAGAAGGATTTATGCATCAAAACCATTAATGCTCATAGTCATATAAACTGGTAACCTCATTACATTTATTAGGCCTATTATAGAATGTCACAGAAAGGTATACTGTAGTCATGCATTATAACTGGATTCATATAAATAGTCCCCCAAATGAAAATTTAAACTTCCCAACCCTTGATACATCCTTTCTTACCCTTATTTTCCCAAGCTAACAGAGTCCTTGTAGTATTTTTTACAGAGCTCCGCCCTCTATCTATATGTCTTATGTTTACTTTAGTAGGAACTTGTATATATAGCCTTTTTGAACTACCAAAGCATTCTTTTGTGGCCTCAGATCTATTTCCAAGTGTCTGAATTTGGTCCTCCAGGAGCGCATGGTCCTCCAGGCTTGATCTCACCACTCTGTGCAATGATGTCCTTCTAGAAGCTTCTAATGCAGGGCATATTCCTTGTTGGGCCTACCTGTCGTTAGGATGGCACCTTATCCACTCTACATGCATAGTCAGGTCAAGATTTTCTTGTATCCTACCCAAAATGCCCAATATGGCTAAGTCTTAAAATCTTGGCTCTTTATGTGCGTGCACCATGGGTTTTCTTAAACCCTTCCATGTGTGCCTTCTCCTTGGGCGCATTTCTTCAAATAGGCCTTGCGTGTCTACATTCCTTTTTACAATTAGCCAATATTTCAGGGGCCCAACATCAGCACATAGCATGAAGTAATGAAATCCAAAATGACTCGATTACATCATACTACAAAGATCGGTATGAACCAAATCAAGTTTACCTTGAGCTTGATATGTACTCTTCTGAAATGATGCTCTGATACCAAATGTAGAACATGGATGGAAGCCTATAGATTGTATTAATATGAATCAACCATTTACACATGAAAGAGCTGTAATACTTATAGGTACTGTATATTTGAATACAAAAAAGAAACTAAGTTGCATAGGTGCAACCATATTCCAGATTACATAAGCTTCCAATATTACATCCGAGAAGCAAAAATGAATAATTACAATTATATTGTTAAAACAATATAATCACACCCTTATGCAAACATAAAGACAATTAGATGGTTATCAATTTTTCGATGGATCGAATGGGTAGTGGGTAAGTGTAATGTTTCATATTTAAGAACAAAATATGGGTATTGGTTAATTGGGTAGGATTGAATGGAAAATAGAGTTATAAATATGGTTAAAATTTTGTTGGGTCAAATCCATGTGGAGTATAAGGATAACCATAGTTACAGTAAATCATTTCTTTTGAAATCACATTTTTATTCTTGTATGTTTAGTTATGTTGTTTCTCTAAGATTTTAAGATCAAAATGAGATGTTTATGTCCTGCATAGTTGTCATGCCAAACTAGGTTAAAATTTTGACCATGGAGTCACAATGCATAATGTAAAATGGGTTTTATCTAACCCCATTCCGTTCATATGTAGACTTGACATGACTAGAGTTACAACAGTTGGGTGTTTTGGTGGTCTATCTGACCCGGGTATCATAGTTCGTTTTGAAATAGTTATTATCTGGGAGTGTAGTATTCAACTTAATTTTATGCATTGATTTAAATTATAAAATAATATCACCCCTATATATTTTGAGTTGTGAACTCAAGTGTTGGTTATGAGTCTCTTCACTGAACAAAACTCTGTCAAAAATTACAAAAGAGGAATTGTGTAGGAGAAATTGAATTTAAATGTGGTTATGGATGTCTTTTCTTATTTCAAGGTAACCCATTTTCTATATTTCAAAATTATAATCCAGATTGCTAATAAGTTTAAGATTGAAATTATTAATTTAATATGATTATTAGATTTGGTAGATTCATTTGTTGATTAAACTAGGGATTGAGAACTCTAGATGAAGGAATACATTTATGAAGTTACTTAATTGACTTGTTCTAAAATACTGAAGTAGTATGGAATAATATTTCTTCATCTCCTATTAGACTTTAACATGCAATTATGAAATAGACCAGTTGGGATTAGTTACATTCACATTGTTATGAAAAGAAAAGGAATGGTTTTTTATAGATGAATTTTTGAACTTAGCTAACAATACCTCATTGTGTTGAGTATAAAATGGAAATATTTTTTTAGAGAAAGAAACTTGTTATTTTTTCTTAGGTATTTTTGGTAGAGTTCATATGATTTTTTAATAGAATTACTTAGATTTCTCCTATCATGTAAAACCATCGTTGTTTAATTATTTCGTATTATAATATCAAGTCATTGAGATATATCAAACATGTCAGTTCTTGTGAACTGACCATGTACATTTTTGTACTTTATCATTTTCAGATTGTAGGTTTTGTAAAGTATGTCAAAATGGATAAAGGAATGGTTTATGGAACATTATGATTATTGTTGTATTATTTCATGTAAATGTATTATAATTTGTTTATAAGCAAAATTATTTACTTTGCAAGTTGTAAATAAGGTATTTCAAGGCATGTTGTACTTGTTATTGATTTCATAATGATTATGTACTTGGGTGATGAGGTTTTAACCTCTATTATATGAATATATATTTTGATTTTTTATAACGTACCTTGTTTTTACAAAATGTGATAGTGCCAAAATTACGACGGATTATGAATGCATTATTACAAGTACAATTTTATTATTGATTTCATTATGATTTGATTATTGTTGTATGATAAGATGAGACAAATTATTATGACAAACATAAGTTACATTTGCAATTTATGTAATATAATGACACATTTAACTATGTTTAAAAGATATATGTACAATGATTAATCATATGTCAACAATATCAAATGATAAAAGAGATATTCATAAAAAATGATATCTCGTTGTTATGTTATGATTTAAAATCATTAACAAATAATGCCCAACAAATAAAGTTTACCTTTCATATCATGAATATATATCTATGAATTAATTAGATTGGAATTATGTGTCGTAAGGCAATGTGGTAATATCCTAACTGAGCCAACTTGGAATGGCTATAGGAAGGGTGACGGTACATGATGACATAAGTCATCACGCATCAACAACCTTTCCCATAGGGATTCAAATATGGATCATTAATTTTACTATCGTAGGTCTTAGCGGGTCATAATTACTACAATATCATAGAATGATATATTTGATATACATATGGCTAGATGTGCATAAATAATGCAGTGTCTTATTTAGATCATTACATATCTCTATTATGATTTAGATGACATAGAAAAAAGTACACAAATACAAGTATCATGACACAACTTTAGTGTCTTGTAAGACATACCCACATCAGTTTAGGATGGCTACATGGAGAGGTATGGATGTGTAATGACTTAGGTCATTACATGAACATACATTTTCCTATAGGAATCCCAAAGTTGTGCTGGCATGATCCACATGACCCAGATGCTGAGTTATGATGACTATAGATTTGATGTTTGAACTTATTAATTAGATACATGATTACATACTATGTTTAATAGAAAACTTAATAACTTAAAAAATGAAAAGGAATCCTGATGTCTATAAATGATACGGTTGTGTGGTGAATGGAAGAAGGGCTTCGTAGGATTTTTTGTAGTTTCAGAAATGGCTTGATAGCGCAACAATAAATAACTATGGCCATAGTAGTGCATATAAATAAATGCATTCTATGTTCACTAGGTCTTCTTGTTGTGGTGTTGAGATTTGGATGTGTGTTATAGTTGTAGCTTTCTGAAGGATGCTAAGAAGACTCACAGGTTCTCTCAGCTGATAATAAGGCTTAACGAAATGATATAATTGGTATATTGGATCATAATGAGTGTTTAAGGGGGATCGAGTAGGATTCGTAAACCATTGTAGTTACACATGGTTATCATAGATTCACAGTTAAAAATTAATTAATAATGAAATAAATCAATGGTTGTTATAAATGAAGTTACTCATTTCAGCGTAAGATATTTTAAGGAATTTATTAAATTATTGTATGCTGGAATTTAATTGTTGTGTGTTGAATGTAGTGAAGGCATTAACTGTAATTAATGAGTTGAAAAAAATTCCCTTAGATTTTTTGAAGTGTAATATAGGTGTTACAATGTCAGAATGTTGTAAGGGGTCAAGAAAAAAGTAGAAAAGAGGATGATAAGGTGAGAAGAGAAAAGATGAATAATATAAATAGTCAGTTAAATTAATTAGCATATGAAGGTGCATTCATGAGCAAAGAAAGAAAGAGAGATATTTGAGATATTTTTGAGTGGATGAATATGAAAAATTGATCATAATCAGTATTTCGAGAAAAAATTACTTAAGTGATATTCATATTCAAGTATTTGAGTTAGTACTTGGTCATCTTCAGGATTTGTAGCCTCCTTCTAGATTTTGTGCTCTATTAATCTATCATGTAATAGTCAAGAAGGTATGTCTGACTCACGTGTATTGGAGACAAAGTATTTATTCAAGTTTGAAGTAAAATAAACAGGTGTGTTAGTTATTTTCCCTCTTTGAGGAAAATGTATTAAGACAACGAGAGTTTGTTGAGTTCAAGTGGATTTTTTTGACCCCAAATAAGATGATACAGGTTTAGAGTAAGATCAAGGAAATATGTTATAGGTATAAAGTGTTCTTTGATGATCAACATTGTTCTAATATGTTTCAAGGTTTGAGCACTTGCTTTATCTTTTCTAAATACCAATAGTTCTAGTAGGTACTGTATTAGAACTTTATGAGTTTGAAATGGTTTAAATATGGATATGAAAGATGATTTTATGAGTCAAGGGTTGAGCCTAAGTGACCTATAGGGATCCAAAATAACTCTACTTCATCAGATCATCTAGCACCAAATGGAGAAAATGGAGAAAACTAGGTTCTATTAGTATTTTATTAGAATCGTTGCCCCGTGTAGAGTGGTGGTCCTGTAACTTCTAGTATCTCAGGGTGGTGGTCCTGTAATCACCAGTCTGCATAGGGTGGTGGTCTTGTCACTTTTGATGGAAAAAATAAAATTGAGAATAAACAGTCCCAAAATTGAAAGGACCAACCGTGTCTCTTCCCTTCCATGACATTTCACATTCTCCAGTGCATAGGAGGACATGGGAGGGATATAAACACATGAAAAGGAAGAATATAATTTATCATCGAAGTATGAATGTAAGTGATCAAATAATTCTTAGTGTTGGAGTTGATTTTGTAGAAGTAATGGGATTGAAGGTAGAGCAAGCAAGTAATTGGGAGGAAGTGATATACATTCTCAATTTCCTTTCATACTTATTATATTTTCTATAACTTAATATATTTGAATTGTCCAATACAAGTGGGAAGAAAGATAAATTTCCCTTCCTGACTAGTTTTCCTCCTTTGGGGGTTTCCAAGATAAAATTCTTAGTGTTGTGTGCTAAAATTCATCTCTCTCTACAAATTTTGATTCTATAGCTTAGATAATTCATTCACTAGATCAAACTATCATTTTCAAATAGAAATTAAAACAAAAAAATTTAAGTTCTGGCTTGGGAGAATTCCAAAGTAGAGGGCTTACAAATCAGTAAGACCTAGTATAGGTCTACATTAGTAAACAATCAAGTCAGTGGAAAGATTTTCATGAAGAAAGTATCGTGAAGGTCAACAAGGATTATGGAAGACCTAAGAAAAGTGTGAAAAAGTTTTAAGGGAAGAGATATAGGTGAGATCACTATTTCATGAAGCATGAAGATTTAAGATATTTAAATTGTAAAGTTATAGTCTATCATGAAGGGGGGGAAAGGTACATTGTGTTAAGGTCCATAATCAAGTATATTCTCATGCATGTGTTAAAGGATTATGAATTCTCATTCTATCAAATAATTAAATTAATTTAAAGGATTGAAGGTACAATCAGTATAATGGTGAAGTGTGGTCATTTGAAGCTTGTTTGTATGAGGTTTTAAGGTCTAGATGAGTCATAATGGTAAGGTTGGACAAAGTTTGTGTTGAATGTTGTTTGACTCAAGCATTTAAGAAGAAGGTGTTTAACTAAAGGGGATTACATTTAGGCTCTTTTTTGATGATCTAAGGCATGCCAAGGAGTCAAATCTCATCATCCTAGAGGGCGAGATAGGTTGTGTTGTGAAGGTGTTCAAATCAATAAGAAGGGTTAAAGCTTAAGTCAAGGATACTACAATTATGAGAGGAGAGTTTGAAGGTTCTTGGATGAGTAGGTATGAGATGATTGAAATGAAGAAAATAAGATTTGTAACTATTGGGTGATCAAAGGTGAGTCAAAAGTAAATATGCTACAGAAAGAATGAAGATTAAAATTGGTATGTACTTTTATAGGGGGGATTTGAGCATGATTGAAGACTTGGTCAATGGATCATTAGCAACTTATGAAGTCAAGGACGTAAACACAATATTATGGGGAGAAAATAAACAAGTTTGTATACCATTTTTTTTTCTTGTCAAGTTGATTAGGATCCTTTTTCATAGATGTCAAAGGGGAAGAGTGTGTTTAGAAACAAAAATATTGAGGTCTGAAGGTGCTTATGGGTTTGATTTCCATCAATGTTTCTGAACATGGTTTCCATCAATGATAAAAGGGGGAGATTATTAGGCATCATGTCAAGTTTTTTTTCATTTATGTTGAGTAAAATTGATGTGAAAGGGATTCTAAGTGGCATATGTGTTTCCATGAGGCTCCATTCATCAAATAATATGAAGGTTGATTAGTAGCATCTTGAAGTGTCATGGTGTCTAGGTGAGAGTGTATGTTCTTGATGCATGGTACAAGTAAGTATGTGTTGTGTATGGGATTCATAAGTTTTAAAAAATTTAGTATGAGTTATTTAATTTTCAATAAGATATGTCAGGCATATGTGAGTATATACAAGGTGATATCAAGGTAGAGTTTCAATATAGCATGTGTAGGTACAAGCCATTATAGGCCTTATCCTAGACCTAGTATAAGAAGATGAGATGGTAACATGAAGAATGATGTAGATTATTCCAAAAGGAGTCATGTGTGTTCTGGTGTGACATTGTAAAACATGTGTATAAGGTCTACAAGGCCAAGTTTCATATGTATGGTGCATGTTCAAGGTCATTTGGAAGACAAGGTAATTAGGCATGGGAAATTCATGGTGTATGGAGAGTTTCAGTTGTGTGTAGGCATGGATGAACATTGTAAATCATCAAGGATGTTGTTATAGAGGTGTGAGTAAATTTTTAGGTTATAATTTATAATACAAAGCATGAAAAGTTGGTTTTGGCTCTATCAAGCTCTCAAAAATGTAATTCCCACCTCAATGGTCAATTTTGAAGTGCTCATTTACACATGATATATTTTCATCGGGACCTGATCCATTCAACATAGTCGAGGCATGGAGATAAGAGTATTTTGTAGTTAGAATGAGGTTAAATGATGCCCTATCATTTATGGATGGTTGTTAAGAAGTAAAATAAATCAAAACCATAGAGTTTCAAAGTGATAGAAAATAAATGATGAGTATGGCCATAAAATTTATTGGGAAGGCTAATGGTATAATTCAGGGTTGTAGATAATCATTCTATGCTTACGTTGGTGGCATTTGCAGGTTCGAGGTGTGTTGGTAAGTTGAATAAAAACCATTATTTTGTGGAGATTTGTTGTTATAGAGTTGATTTTCATGTTTCATGGAGTGAAACACATTTTTCCTAAGAGCTTGGGATGTATGAAAAGTGGTCATGAATATTTATTAGCAGGTTCAGTTAAAGAAAGTGGGGAAACATGTCTTCCATGTTTCCCTACTGCTTTAGGACAAAAGAGCTAA